>JALPQD010000370.1:0-600000 GCA_023101885.1 Typhlomys cinereus | reverse complement strand
GATTTCATGTTGGAAAAACCAATCTAGCGTTCCTAAGTGTATCACAGGGTGAATTATGAAGGATGATGATTTATTTGGCTCATATCATGAAGGCTAAAAATTCCCTAATATACAGGACATGTATGTTGAAGGTGTTCATGTTGTCAGGGACTCTAAGCAGATTGAAGCAAATGTTCAGAATGGACACAAATTTCTTTGGCAAGCTTTAATTGTTAATCACTATTGTGGTTTGAGTGTGAATTATTCCTATAGGTCATTTTTTTTATTGTTAAAACCTTTTTATTTTAAATTATATTTACAGCGAATTTATGTTTTTTTCTCCCACATTTTATTTTTTCCCAATCATACAAGCTCAATAGGTTTTATCACCTGCTACTGCTCTCACCCCCATCCCATCCAACTCTACCTGTTCTACCTTCTAGCCAGTTCAACTTCCTTTCTTATGTTCCACTGTGTATGAGTTCCACAGGCTCCCATTTAGGAACCCTGTACTAGTGACTGTCCTGGCAGATGCAATTGTGCAAATGGCCCACTGGTGGGTAAATTGTAGAGACTCCACCTCTCTCCTGTCTCCTGTCTAGCACCAGTCTCATACCAATATTACATCTGATATGAACAGAATCTAGTGACTCTCTCTCCAACCTCCCACTCTTACATTCATTTTTCTTTTTAAAATTCTGGTGGTGGTGGTGGTGGTGGTGGTGTGTGTGAGGGGGGCAAGGGTGACTTCAGGAATCATCCTGCATTGCTTCTACTTCCTTATTGATTCTTTCCAGGGTTTTCCAGGCTCCACCAACTACAGCTGAAAGAGCAGGCTGTAGCCTGCCAATTTTACTTAGGATCTACCTGAAATCTAAATTTTACATGGGACCTGGGATCCAAACTCAGGTCCTTCCGCTTGCCAGGCAGAGTCTTAGCCCTTGAGCCATCTCTCCAATCCCCACTCTTGCATTCTTACAGCCCTCTCTTTTGTGAGGGTCCCTAATCCTTATAGTGGGAGTGATTCATATATCCTGGTTAGGATCAAGCTGTCCATAGTCACTTTTATTTTGTATTTTGATCAGTTGTGTTTCTTTGTATTTTGTATCTTCTGTTGCATAGGGATACTTTTTAGTTGAGTACTGTGTGCTTCTTTGATCTATGGGTATAAAGATAAGTATTTAGATGATAGTTATAACAGTTACTCTTTTTTGTTGCTGTGAGATAAGATCCAAAGTCAAGCAATTTAAGGAAGAAAGGGAGATTTATTCAGCTTAGAATTCTAGAAGGGAGATACAATCTTTCATATGGAAATGGCATGCTTGTCTGGCCAAAGGTGGAGGCAAACTAAGTCACTGCAAACATCTTGGAGACTGAGCGCTACCAGACTCTCCCAAACACATGAGACTGTGGGTTATACATTTCCAACCATGACTCTCTACCTCTGGTCCTCAGAGACTCATTAACATCTCATTATGTCAACCATACATAGTTCAACTTTAAATGTCTTATAGACTACAATAGTAGTCCCAACATAGTCCAGAAGTACAAAATCAAAAGCCTCCTGTAAAGTCAAAAACCAAGTCACATACTTTCAACATACAATGGCACAGAATAAACCTTCCTATTCCAAAAGGGAGGAATGGGGGTATATCCAGGAAAGATTGGTCTGTAACTTGACTGAAAAACAGTAGGACAAACTCCAAATCCTACAAATCCATATCCAACAGGTGAGCCTCTTGTTGAAATCATCTCAGTTCCAAAGGCACCATTCTCTTGGGCTGGCTCACCCAGAGAATATAGTTCTCTTGCCAGATGTCCCACTTTGTCTCTGGCATCTCTAACATCTTTACTTCTCATGGCAAACCAGGCTTTTACTCCACAGCACAAACTGCCCTTCTTGGGCCTATAAACTGTAGGCTTTCTGTGACATGCTGCTTGGATTCCACCATTCTCTGAAACCTTGGAGGAGGGATAAACATCTCCTTCCTTTTGCATCTTTAATGCCTCTAAAACCAGAACTACTTGGATGACTTTAATAAGTTCTGTTATTCTGTTTTTCTCCTGGCTTTCAGGTAGTAACAGACCCTTACTTTGGAACTCCATCCTTTAGCTCATTCCTTCCAAAAGGATTTCTGAGCCTTCTGATAATCTGAGTCTGAGCCTTCTCTAATAATCTTCCCCTCAGGGTACGGCCTCTCTTCTGGTCCAAAAGAATAGCAGGATTGGATTTTTTTTTTTTTATGGAGCTCTTCTCTTCAATAACTCTCTGCTTCTTCCTAACTTAACTCTTTAAGTTTGTCATTGCATTTTTCATCATCAACTCTGACAGTTTTTGCTTCTTTCTGCCCAATCCCTTGCTCTTTTTCATAACTCTCCAGAATAGCTATATCACATTATCAAAACTACATTGTCTTGAAATTTTTTTTGCCACTCACTGGTGTTTAATTTCAAGAAAGCTTTCAAGATGAGAGCAAAACTTCACTACACTCTTGGCCAACACGTGTTCCATTTGTCAGTTATCCAGTTTCAAACATAATTGTTCCTTTCTGGTCCATCACAAGCTGGGCTTCCACTGTCTGCATTTCTAATAGCCTTTCTCTCTTCCAACCTGTCATAAGAAAGGCCTATTTGGCCTGGTTGCCAAGATGCAAAGACTCCAAAGGCACACTAGCCACATCACAGCTCAGGGGTTAAGTCTCTGCCTTGCAGGCAGAAGGTCCCGATTTCTGATCCTAGACCCCACATATAGATGCCAGGTGGAAGCGGGGGCAGCCTGCATTTCCGGTCCTGGTTGGGCGGACCCTGTGATTCCCCGGGCAGAGTAAACAAGGAGGAGATGGAGGCGTCCATGGTAGTTCCCGAATTCGTCCGCGGTTCTACGCACACACACACGTGCACTTCTATACACACACATATATACATATGCACATACATACACAATTGAATAAATTATAATAAAAAATTTTTAAAAAAGAGTACAATCTTGCTTATTAACCTTGAAAGAAGTGAATATTCTGCCAAGAATGTGTTTTGCTCATTAATTGTTTGGGCCTCAAAGAAGTTATGGCTATTCCTTGAATTCTGTGTATTAGGTAGGGAAATAATGAGTTGGTTTACACAGGTGCATTTTCAACTGCATTTATTCCCTGATTCTATTTTTAACATTTTCTCTTTCTGTATAAATACTGTATGAAATAAAGATTCGGAGCTGCCTGTTGTCTGCTTGCAAGGCTTGCCTTTCTGTGAAAAAGACATTTGTGTCTGAATTTTAATCCTCACACCTCCCCTCGGGTTTGGTTCACAGTCGCTGCAGGACAACAACACATGGGTATTTGGATTGGTTTACAGTACCAGATGTGTATATCCAGTCAAAAAGTGGTCCCCATATCAATTTGGTTACCTCCTTACTTTATATCACACTATTACATTTATAGAGTGGAAGATTTATGTCTGACTGTGTTTCATATCATTGATGCAAGTTTTTAACTCCCTCCTCCTATCTCCTATCCCTTTATGTCTCTCCCCCTTTAAAACATTTCTCTCTTTGTTGCCCTTTTGTTTTCTAACCCCTTGTACCTGGTTACTTCCTTTATTTTAGATTTGTCCTCATCCTCCTAACCCTTGCTTATACTTCTTTTTAGTTTACAGATATGTAGAAATTTTCAGTGGTGTCTTTTTGAGAGCTCAATGTTAGCATCCAGATAGAAATGACTGAATATTTGGCATTCTGCTTTCTTTTTTCTGTGTGCTTTTTTTATATCTTTGTCAAATATCAGATGACTATAGGTGCATGATCCTCTATCCAGGTCCTCAATTCTGTTGGTTGGTGTGTCTGTTTTTGTGCCTGTCCCATGAAGTTTTTATTACTATGGCTCTATAATTAGTTTGAATTCAGGCATAGTAATGCTTCCTTCTACTTTTATCATTTATAATTGATTTAGCTATCTGGGATTTTTTTTCATTTCCGTGTGAAATTTAGGATATCTTTATTTCTGTGAAGAAATGCATTATAATTTTGATTAGAATTTTGTTGTATCTCTTCTTAAGCTTCTAGATGGTCATTACAATGAGAACAGTTATTTATAAAACCTTTAAGAACAAGATGACATTTTGATTTTTTACCAATGCCCCTGTCCATTTTCTGCTTCTATAACAAAATATTGAAAGTTATATACATTATAAAAAAGAGGATCACTACTCACAGTCTCAGAGATTTTAGAACATGAGAATAATGCAATTGCATGCTGTCAGATGGATTAAGCACAGAAGTGTATGCTGAACAGATTATGTACTGAGCAAGTAGGAAAGAGTTGGGGATACATCAGCTTTGCTTATATCCAAACCTTTTATAACAAAGGTCCCTGTGATAAAAGATTATTTCCTTAGAGTTGTGACCCTCTCCAGTAATAGAGTATTGATACATATTATGAATATATCATTTACTTTCTACTATGGACTGCCAAACAATACAAAAGATCATTCAAAGAGTTGCCTCTTAGAAAAGATAAACAAGATTGACAAACCTTACCCAAATTAACCAAAACTCAAAAGAAAGGAGATGAAAACGGAGCTATAACAACTGATGCCAAGGAAATTCAAAGAATCATGAAAACATACTTCAAAAATCTATATTCCATGATAATGGAAGGCATTGATGCTGAGAAAGCAGAATGCACAGCACACTGGTGCTGGTCTAAAAAAGACCTGCAGTCCAGCTTCCTTGAAAATTGTTGAATTTTTTAAGGATTTTTTTAAAGATTTGTAAGTAAAATATTTTCTGAATGTTTGACTTGTGATAAAGTGGAATTGTTGTTTTTCTGAATTTGACTACTTCAGGAGATCTTTTATGTGGATGGTAACAAAAAGTCATAGTTTAAATTGAGCACCAGAAATTTCCAGGAAAAGAAAAAATTTCTTGTCACTGGTTCAGAAGAAAAGAATACCTTTCCAAAAGGAATAAAGGTCAAAAATTAAAAATTAAAAATTAATAAATAAAATTTAAAATTCTATAATCCACCAAATTTGGTGATCAGAAAGAAGTGGATAATTTTTTTTATTATTATTTCTTTATTTCCACTCATACAAACTTAACAGGTATGCCGGTCCCCTCCCTCCCTCCACCCCTCCAACCTGCTGCTTTCCCCCCTCTTTTCCCCCCTCTCTCTCCATCCTCCAGTACCTCCCCCTCCCATCTCCAGAGCATCCTTTAATGTGCATGCCAAACTCTCCTCTGGGCCCTCCTCTCCGATGAGGTGCAAGGACTCAGTGGCATTTCCCAGAACCCTTTCCTGTGTTCCCCTTAAGCATAGGCACAATACCGTGGCTATCAATTGCTGCATCCTTTTCCAACCAATCTGGGAGAATATGTCTCAGTTTGGAAAAAATAGATTCGAAGAAACATCTTTTGGGATAAGGACATGGCTTTATTTAAGAGAAATAAGGAAAAATATAGGAATTGTCAGGCCTTGGTGTTTTTTCCCAGTTCAGGCCTAAAGCCTTCTCCCTGGTGAAGGTCACAGTAACCCCATGGCCAGGTGCTAGGAATTTCTTGGAATGTCACAATACTGCCTATGGACAGGTGCTAAGAATTCCTCAGGTAATTTAAGTTGTGTCTCTGGCAGGAGGAATTCTTCTGGGAATTAGTAATGCCTTTTACCTCCTCTTAGGTTTTTTGGAACTAGCTTCCAGCTCTCTGATCTAGAGAGGAAGCCTGCTTTTTAACTTTTAGTCAAATTCTAAATAGAGGTTTCATGTCTAGTCACTTACAATAAGTAGACTTGTTAGCCAGAATGTGTGCACTGATTTTAAAGAAATTAGAGAATAACTTCTAGAGTCTTAAAACATAGGTGGGTAAAATTCCCACCTATGTACTAACTCAGAAATTCCAGAAGTATGAGACTATGCTACCAGTCCACTAGAACCTTAAAAGAAACTGTGATACCCTCTTACCCTGGCTGAAGGCCAAGGAAGAGACCATCATGCCAGAAAGTCTAGATGTCAAGACTGTCCCTGGATATGGTATTTGCAATCCAAACTGGGAGGATCCATGTCAGAAGCAAAGGGGGCCGTGTCTTTCCTATCCTAAAGAGCACTCTTATGAGAAATCACAGAGATAGACCATTTGAGTGAACTCCCACCAATGATCGCCTCTGCCCCGAAAGAGACACCCATGGCATATGGGGCCTGACAGATTGGACCCCAGGTTTGGAGAATGCATGTTCACAGATGGGTCATCTAACTGATGGCAATATACTTCTGGAATTCCTCAAAGGAAGACATAAGCAATCTTACTATTGAAGAAATAGAAGGAAGCTACTATAGGAGGAATTATTCTTTTAATAATTATATTATATATATTATATTATATTATATATATTATATTATATTAAGTGTTTTCTTCAGTACATATCTCAGTAGTGCTCCATCAACAGAACCATGCTATAAGCCCTTGAATATCCAAGCCATGGCCCCTAGAGACGTGGTTCAAGCTTGTACTGCAAAGACTGCATGAGCTGCATGCAATTTCCCAAGCTAGAATCTGCTGCCATGCCTGGTGCCCATGTTGACCTGCCTGAGAGGATCAACTTGGAGGGGACAAAACCAAAAGCTCACGCTGGGACTTATGGGGTGTTGGAGACTCCTATAGTTAATTGTAAAATATGTTCCTTTCTGAATTCAAAAGGAGCTCATTCCTCCTCTGTGTATTTTTAAAAAGTAGTCTCTGTTAAAAATGTCAACTATGTAAGCTCAGCCCCATGTCTATCTTGTGAAGCATTGTAGATTAGATAGCAGAATGTTTCTGTTAAATGCCTTTACCCTCAAGCAATGGGTTAGGTTCTTGAAAAAATGTACACCCTGAAAGTGATTTTTGCTGACTAGAAATATGTCTATTGTAGGTGCAACATTCATTACCCCAAAATTTTCTGTATAAAAGCTGTCATAAAAGCTGTCACAGATGTTTCAGTAAATGTGTTCAGAATTCACGTGGCCTAAAGAGAGTTGCGTGCTTCCATTCTCCACCTGGTCCGGGGACCCCTGGTTTCGAGGCCGTGACTCTGGTCTGCCGCGTCAATCCCTGGCCTCCAAGGATCCTAGTGCCTTTAGTCCATGCTAGAATTTGTGGGGTCTATAATGTATTGGACATAGTGCAGGTCATGCAAAGGCCTATTATGATTGCTTTGGCCCTAACTTGTGTGGAATATCTTGCATATCATTACTCTTCCCATCCTTGTGCTCTTACAATCTTACAACCCCCTGTTCTGCAAATTTCCCTGAGCTTCAGGATGGGGAGAGATTAGGCTGGCCTAGTTCCAGGTAGTTGATATAGAGTCTCTGATGTTCTGGATTTTGGTTCGTTGATTTTTTTTTTTTCAGTTTTGCTGCTCCTACAATGCCCTTCACTCCATCCTGATGGGTATTGGATATCACCCCTTGGCCAGAGATAAAAACCTGTAAAATTAGAGTCTTGTTAAAAGAGTATATTCAAAGGTAGATATAACAAAATAGGAGACCGTGGTAAGGGAGGGGTAATCACCCATTTGCAAAATGGTAACTTTCTATTTTCCAGATTATATGCCCTCCCCTTCTGGAGAGATCATACCCCATCAGTTGTAAATGATCAGGAAAGAAAGTCTGTGAACTTAATCAGATGTCTCATTACTTACTTTCAGTCCTTGATGGTGGCCTATTTTCTCTGCTGTAGCATGGTCCCTTCTCTCCTTGTTTCTAGTGGGGCCCGCCTTCCTCATACCACCTGCTTATAATCTTTGCAATTACTGTGCATATTTTAGAGATTTATCCTTGAGCATCTCTAAGTGGATTTGGTACTAGAATCCACCTATTAGGAAGTACATACAGTGCTTAATTTTCTGTGTCTGGGATACTTCACTCAATATAATTGTTTCTAATTCCATCCATTTCCCGGAAAATTCCATTAATTCATCATTTTTAATGGCTGAATAACATTCCATTGTATAGATGTATCACATTTTCCTTATCCACTCGTCAACTGTTTGTCATTTGGGTTGATTCCATGACTTCGCTATTGTAAACAGGGCTGCTATGAACATGGTCGTGCTTGTGCTATCGAGGTGAATTTTTGCTGTATTGGGGGGTCATATGACATTTCAATCTTTAACTTCTTTAAGTATCACCAGACGGCTCACCAGAGTGGTTGTATGAGGCTGCATTCCCACCAGCAATGCAGGAGAGTTCCCCTTTTTACACATTCTCTACAGTATTTGGTGTTGTTTGTATTGTGCATGTTTGCCATCTTGACCAGGGTGAGATGATATCTCAGGGAAGTTTTGATTTGCATTTCCCTGATGGCTAAGGATGTGGAGCATTTTTTAAAATATTTGTTAGACATTTTAATTTCATCCCTGGTAAATTTCTTTTAAGTTCCAGGGCCCATTTTTTAATTGGGCCATTTGTTTCCTTGGTGTTTAGTTTTCTAAGTTCTTTGTGCACTCTGGATAATAGAGTTCTATCAGATATGTGACTAGTGAAGATTTTCTCCCATTCTGTGGGTTGCCTTTGTGCTCCAGTTATGATCTCTTGATCTGAACAAAAGCTCTTTAATTTCATAAGATCCCCTCTGCTGAGTGTTGGTTGTAGTGACTGTGCTATTGGATTTCCCTTTAGGAACGGTTGGCATAGCCCAATCAGCTTGAAGGTGTTCCCTACCCTATCAACTATGGTTTTTATAGTCTCTGGCCTTATATCGAAGTCCTTGATCCATTTGGAATTAAGTCTTGTACATGGTGGCAAGTACGGGTCCAGTTTTAATCTTCTGCATGTGGAGATCCAGTTTTCCAGCACTGTTTGTTGAAGACGGTGTTCTTTTTCCATTGGATTTTTTGGGCCCCTTTGTCAAAGATCAAATGGCTGTAGTTGTGTGGGCTTATATCTGGGTCTTCAACCCTTATCCATGGATCTGTGTGTCTATTTTGGAGCCAATACCAGGCTGTTTTTATAACTATGGATTTGTAGTATAGACTAAGGTTCGGTATGGTGATACCTCCAGCAGTGTTTTTGTTACTCAGGATTCTTTTTGCTGTCTTGAATCTTTTGTGCCTCCATATGAATTTTGAGATTGTTTGATCAATTTCTTTAAAGAATTGCTTTGGAATTTAATTGGTATAGCATTGAATCTGTATATTGCCTTTGGTAAGATGATCATTTCTGTGATATTGATTCTGGCAATCCAGGAACATGGGAGGTCTTTCCACCTTCTGGTGTCTTCTGCAATTTCCTTCTTTAAGGTTTTAAGATTTTCATTATAAAGGTCTCTTACTTCCTTGGTTAGGTTTATACCAAGGTATTTCATTTTTTTAGGGGCTATAGTAAGTGGGATTGACTCTCTCAGGGCTTTTTCACTTCTTTCATTCTTTTTTTTTTTTTTTTTTTTTTTTTTTTTAACGTGGGACCTGGGATCCGAACTCAGAACCTTCTGCTTGTGAGACAGAGTCACAACCCTCACTTCTTTCATTCTAAGCATATAAGAAGACCACTGATTTTTGTACATTTATTTTGTATCCTCCCTCCTTGCTGAACTTCTGTATTAGTTCCAAGAGCTTCTTGGTGGAGTTTTTGGGATCCCTCAGGTATAAGATCATGTCATCTGCAAATAGAGATAACTTGACTTCTTTCTTACCGATTTGAATCCTTTTTATGTTCCTTTCTTGTGTTATGGCTTCAGCTAAGACTTCAAGTACAATATTGAATTGAAGTGGTGAGAGTGGACAGCCTTGTCTAGTTCCTGATCGAAGCAGGAATGCTTCAAGTTTTTCCCCATTGAGTATAATCCTTGCTGTTGGCTTGTTGTTTACAGCTTTTATTATATCAATAAAGATTCAGAAGTGGATAAATTTTACAACACATGCAACTTACCAAAGTTGAATGAGGAAAAATTTAATTATTTAAACAGTCCTATAACAAATGACAAAATTAAATTGGTAATTAAAAGTCTCTAAACCAAAACCACCCCAGGACTAAATGAAATCAGTGTAGAATTCTACCACACATTTAAAGAACAACTAACATGATTACTCCTCAAAATAGAAAAAGAAGAAACACTTCCAAGCTCTTTCTGTGAAACCAGTATTCCACTGATCCCAAAACCAAGCCTAGAAAACTAGGCTAAATTCATTGATGCATTCAGTTGCAAAAATCTTCAACAAAATACTAGCAAATCAAATTCAAAAGCATATCAAAAAGATCATTCATCATGACCAAGTTGGGTTTATTCCAGAAACAGAAAGTTGGTTCAATATACACAAATTGGTAAGTATAATTCACCATATAAGCAGACACAAAGACAAAATTACATCATTCTCTTAATATATGTAGAAAGAGTTTTTGGCAAAAAACTGAAAGTCCTGGAGATAACAGGGATGGGAGGAACATAAATCAACATAACATAGACCATGTACAACGAGCCTATAGCAAAAATCATCCTAAGTGGGGAGAAACTTGATCCACTCAGATCAAGAGCTAGACAAGTCTGTCTACTCTCACTATTTCAGTACTGTGCTTGAAGCTTTAGCTAAAGCTATAAGACAAGAGACAGGGAAAAAAGGATATAAACAAAAAGGAACAAGTCAAGGCATCCATATTTGCAGATGAAATGATTATTACCTGAGCAACCACTAAAAAGCTAATGGAGCTAATAAGTTCAGTGGAGTGGCAGGCTACAAAATTAACATCCAAAAACCAGTGGTTTTTCCTATATGCCAAGGGTAAGTAAAGTGAGAAAGACCCTACAGAAACAAACCTATTTACTATAGCTCCAAAAAATGAAATAACTTGGAATAAATCAAAACAAGGATATGAAATACCTGTGCAATGAAATCTTGAAAGCACTGCTAAAGAAAGAAATTGTAGAAGACACCAGAAAGTGGAAAGACTTACCATGTTTCTGAAATGGTAAAATTAACATTGCAAATATGACCAACCTTTCCAAAGCATTATACAGATTCAGTGCAACTCCATTCAATATTTCAATGGAATTTTTCACAGAAATTGATAAGACAATCTCAGAATTTGTATGGAAACACAAAAAGTCCAGGATAGCAAAATCAATCTCAAGTAATTAAAATCCTCCTGGAGGTATTTACAATACCAGACCTTAGACTATAGTACAAGGTCATAACAATGAAAACAGCATGCTACTGGCTCAAAATAGATATTAATCAATGGATTAGAATTGAGAATCTACATATAAACTTATTCACCTACTATTAACTGATTTTTTAATATAAGTACCCCCCCAAAGTCTTTGGAAAAAGGACAGTATCTTCAACAAATGGTGCTGGAAAACCTGGTATCTATATGCAGAAGAATGAAATTGGACCCTTATCTGTCAGTATACATGAAAATTAACTCCAAAGAGATTGAAGAAGTCAACACTAGAGTGGAGACTATAAAAGAATATGGAATACACTTGAACTGATTGGCCTACAAAATGTAAATGTTTTCTGAATAGGAGCCCAAATGTACAGAAAATAAGACTAATACTCAACAAATGGGGTCTCATCAAATTAGAAAGTATCTGTTCAGACAAAGATATTGTAAATGAAGCAAAAAATGGGAGAAATCTTTGCTAGCCATGTATCTGATAGAGGTCTAATATCAAGAGTATGTAAAGAACTCAAAAACTTAAAATATCAAGGAATTAATCAGCTCAGTTAAAATGGGCCTTAGAGGGGCTGGAGAGGTGACTCAGGGGTTCAGCCTCTGCCTTGCAGGCAGAAGGTCCTGAGTTCGGATCCTAGACCCCATGTGTAGACGCCGGGTGGAAGCTGGGGCGGCCTGTGTTTCTGGTCCTGGTAGGGCGGAGCCTGTGAATCCCGGGGCAGAGTAAACAAGGAGGAGGTGGAGGCGTCCATGGTGGTTCCCGAATTCGCCCGTGGTTCTATACACACACACACACACACATACACACACACACACACACACACACACACACATACACACACAATTGAATAAAAAAATAATAAAAAGGGCCTTAGAAATGAATTTATAAGATGAAATTCAAATGACTATCAAGTATTTTAAAAAATGATCTACCTCTCTAGCCATTAGGGAAATGACCATTAAAAATCCCCTCCCCCCCATCAGAATGGATAAACTCCAAAACAAAATGAAGACAAATGCTGGCAATGATGCAGGGAGAAAGGTTTCCTTATTCATTGCTGATGGGAATTCAAACCTATGCAACCTCTTTGGAGATCAGTATGGAGGTTCCTTAATAAGTTAAAAATCACAGCTGGAGAGATGGCTCAGGGGTTATGACCCTGTCACAAGCAGAAGTTCCTGAGTTTTCATCCCAGGTCCCATGTAAAAATGTCAGGTGGAATTGGAGGCCTCCCACACTTCTAACCCTGATGGGTGGAACCTGGGAAATCCCAGAGTGAAGCAAGAAGTAGGTAGAAGCAATCCAGGATGATTCCCCAAGGCACCCTTGGTCTCTCTACTCATTTCTACCAGCTGTAAATGCTGTTGATGCATTCAGGTTGCAAAAATCTTCAACAAAATACTAGCAAACCAAATTCTCTCTCTCTCTCTCTCTCACACACACACACAATAAATAAATAAATAAATAAATAAATAAATAAATAAATAAATAAATATTTTTTAAAAAGTTAAAAAAATCAAAATACCATATGAAATACTAGCTATACCAACTACACCATTCCTAAGAATATTCTTCCTAAAATATTCCATTTTATTACAGAGACACTTTTATACTATGTTCATTACAGCCCTACTCACAATAGCAAAAAATGGATTCAGCCTAGATGTCCAATAGTAGACACATGGATGTGAAAGTGTGATACACATACCCAATGGATACTCCTCAATGTCAGGAAAAAGGAATTTATGAAATTATTTGGTAAGTGGATGGAATTGGAAGAAATTAAACCCATTGAGACGTCCCAGACACAAAAAGACAGATGCTGAATGTTCTCCATTATAAGTGGTTGCCAGCAATGAACCTTCAGAACGTTAAACAGAAATTTCTATAACACCCACAAATTAGAAAAGAAAATAAATCAAGGGATAGAGGAAAAGCCTAAAAGAGTGGAAACAAAAAAGAAAACATAGGCAAACAGACGAATAAGGTAATTATGTAAAGAAAGTATCAAAGCGGTGGAAAGAAAGAGAATATGATATAGTAGGGGATATGAGGTGAAGCAGGTGGCTCTGCAAAAGAGCAATCAGCGGCCCCACCCAGCCATGAATGGTGTAGCTACAACAAGAACTCTAGCAAGAAGAATCCAATGAAACAAGGATGGTTATGTAACATGTCCTTGGGTAACTAATTAATGTCTAAATGGGTTCTAAGCCCCCAATTAATGTTAGGGAACATGTGCCTGTAATGTAATATTATCTAAATAACAGTGAAAGGGGAGAAAATAGACACTAGACAGTAATAGAAATCTTGATAATACCTATAAATTCTTGATAGCAAACTGCAATCTAAACACCTATTATATCCCTAGATATAAGAAAAGCTCTCATTGCTCAGCCAAGAAGCACTCTACTTCAGTAGAGTATTAGAGACACAGAGAACCACAACTGGCCAGAACACAGAGTACAAGCAGCCCTGGAATGCTGTCTTAAAGGGGTCATCAGTATCACTGCCCATCCCAAGGCTCAGGGAACACAGCAGAAAAGGGTGTGGTAAGATTACAAAAGTCTAAAGATGGGGAGGTAGGTGTACAGCCTCATGGGACTCTACTCACCACAAGGCTTGTTTCACCCCAGAGCTCACTGCAGTGAGACCTACTTCCCCAGCCTCACAAGGGCTGACAAATGAACATTTCCCCATGGATGAGCGAGGATCTCAGGAGAAAACAGTCACACCTAAAGAATCACTGGGGCAGGAGCCATACAAGAGAAGGGAAGGATCTTCACCCATAGGCCTGTCCACTGGAGGGCCACTTCCACTACCACAGATGCCCAGAATCATGCCAGTACAGGAACAGCTAAAAAGAAGCTCGTGGTTCGCACTTGCAAAGGGATAGGAAAGCAAGAGGGACATGGTTGGATTGGTGAACCGAAGAGTAGGTAGGAAGGGGGTGACAAGGGGGTGGCAAAGAAGGGATGGGGAGACTAAGAAAATATACTCATTGTTTGTATATGACAACTTCGAATAAATAAAGTTTTTATTGAAAAATTTTCATATAAAGACAAAATGAGTTTTATGTCATTGCCCCTAATCTTTGTCCATTCATCCCCCTCCTCTCTTGTCCTTTTCATCCATCCCCCTCCTCTTTCACCCTTCCCTCCCCTCTTCAAATCCAGCCATGCCTCTCCCACCTGTTTTCCCTCTGTGTACTTGAATGACAGGGCTCCCTTTGGGGAGCCTTGTTTACCTGTAATGCTTCAAAACATGCCAGAATTTCATACTTTAGGTTTAAACAAATGACGATTTTAAGTTGTTATCTTTCTACATAGAAACTGTAGAATTTTAATATTTACAGTAGAGATCATTCAGAGAGTGATGATGTGGAGAAAGATTTTAGCAGCTGAGCAATGTCGAGGGAATTGGTGTTCGGAAGAGTTTGTGGAACCATGTCCATCTTAAATGTTATGCAATATTTGACTTCTTACTTAACAAATGTAAGAGCTCACTGCAAAAATGAGTCATTTTGCATTTTAGTCAGGGTCATCCAAAATAAGCATTAAAATTTTATTTAAACTTCAAAAAACCCAAAGCATTTACAGCTGGTGGAAATGAGTACACTACTCCCTGCTTATAATTATTATTGCTTTCACTATACAACTAATATAATAATAGTTGGGATTCATTTCCATCTTATATAAAGCAGGGCTTATTTTGAAATGTAGTACCTTGATTCTGTTGCTGAAATTATTTTTCTAAAATAATCATTCAAATAATTCTACATCTTTGGGGTTCATATTTAGGAAATGAGAAGAATAAATAATAAAGTACAGAAGCAGCCACACCATACTTTTTGTTGGGGAGGCAGTGTACTCTTTAGATCTCAATCACTCCTACTACCCACTAAAGAGAAATAAATGTTTACATTAACAAAAATATCAAATCTAAGATAGGAATTTATACTTGCTTTATTAAGCACAATAACACATTGGCCAGTGACCATAAACCTAAAAAGAGGAAAACTAAGATTTGAGTAGATGATGAATTTAAAAATTACTCAAGGTAAATGTGGAAATAGTAAATTAATGAGATAAATAAAGGAGGTAGGAAAGGTAGATAAACAGAAGAGAAGAAAGAATATGCAATGAAAAGAAAAGAATGCATGGAGGGAAAGAGAGGAGCAGAAGAATGCAATAAATGAAAAAGAAAAACAAAAATAAATTAGCCAATGATTAAAAATAGATGAATAATAATAATAATAATAAAACATGGGTATAAATACACAAACAATAAAATCCAGTAACAAAATCAAGAAAAAAAATCATACTAAACATATGGTAGAAATGGGGAAAGGTAGGAAACAGAATGTAGATGAGAAAAATACATGAAAATGAAATAAGAAAGATTGGTCAGTAATGAAAAAACATGTGGCCAAAATAAAAGCATTTTAAGTGGAAATAAAAAATAGAAACAGAATTTTTAAATCTGAGTAAGTAGCTATGTTGCCAAATGTTTGATTTAAAAAAGGAGAAGAAAATGGGAAATGGCAAAGAAAAAAAATGAAGTATTGGAAAAGCTTCTCCCTAAGTCCTTAAAAATTAGAAGTTGTAGTTATATGCAATGAGAAATTAATATGCAATGAGATTGAAGCAAGTTGCACAGGCCTGAGTGGTACACTGAATCTGTGGACTTGCCCATGGTTTATGCTAGTACTGAGCCTGTATCAAACAAGAGTCAGATGCCTGCTACAGATTCCTTCAATGTAGTATTGTCCTTCTTCCTGTACTTCTACCATCTGGAGGATATAGTTAGATTTGTAGTGTGCATGATCGGCAAATACTCTCACCTTCCTGAAGACTCATGTTGAGAGAGGTGGTGGGACATGGGAGATTGTGATTCAGGTTTGTGGAAGTGACTTCATCTTCAGGGATCCTTGAAGTGATGTTTTATTTTTCACTTACAGTGCCAAGAAGAGGCAAAGCAGATGATCCTAAATATCTGTCTGTGTTGGGAGAGAAGTGATTCGTCAAGGTAATCATGTCTGTGTGCTTGAATTTCATAGCTGGACACAAAGTGTATATACACCCTGAGGCCAAAGAGTGTAAGGTTCATAATAGCATTGCTTATGAAAATTAATCCCAACTCCCAAGACAAGAAATTAATATGCAATGAGATTGAAGCAAGTTCCACAAAAGCTTCCTTCTTAGCATAGTACATTTTATCCTTAGTTCTAACCTGCCATCATTCTTTCATCAGAAGACTATGTTCAATTTTTTAATATTAGCTTACATTTACCCTGTGATTCACTATCATATGAAAATCAAATATTATTGGTGGAAACATATGCATCATGGTTACTTGCAATATCAGCAAAAAAGTTCTAAAACATATTTGATGAATAATACATGCATTGATAAGTATAACAGAAATTACAAATAACTAGTGAGAGAACCTGAGTGTTGGCTTGTTAGGTTTGGGTGCTTTTGTTATTGTTTCATGATTTGTGATTTTAACTTCTATCAACTCTAAAAAGTCAAGTCATGGAAGGGTGAGTAGTAGGTTCCTTTTAACTTCAATTTTTTCTATAAAATATAACACTGATGGATTATGTTACTTCTTCTGATACTATTTTTTAAGATGTTATGAAAAACAGAATTCTTTTTTCTCTCACACTTTTGTACCTAGACATCCAACATCAAATGATGATAGATTTTCCCCTGCTGACGCCTTCTTCTCTGTAATATAAATGTGTCTGCAGATGGTCCTTTTTCCATGTGATTTCATTCCAGGTGTTTTCCCCTGGCATCCAATCTTCCACTTCTTGCAAGGAAGAACTGTGAATTAGAGCTCACAGCCTCACTCTCCATGTGACTCTCCATGTATCTCACTATTATCACAAGAACATGCATTAAAGTCCAATACTCAAGTCCAATATGTTAAAATCTGCACTCACTACTATGGTGTCACCATTGATGAAATTCTGCCTTTCAGTTAATGATATGCATATGACCCTAGAAGAATGATTCAGAAATACTTTCACTTCTTTTGATCAAGATTTTATAGAGTTAGTTAGTTGGGGACTGGTACTCTGGGCAGAGACTTCATAATGAGAGGAAAACAGAATTTACAAAGAGGAAAAGAAAATAGCATAACTGCAGCACCATTTTTTCTTTATTTTATGTTATTATTTTCTTTTGGGTATGATGTTTGTTCCTGGGCACATAAACCGAGCATGCCTGTGGCATTGCATTCACGTGATGGTCAGAGGTCTGCCAGTTGCCTCCTTGCACCCTTATGAGGGCTCTTGGGATTGAACACTAGTCATCACGCTTACAATGCAAGTGCCTTGTAGGTGAGCCATCTTGCAAGCCCTCCTTGCTTCTTTCTTTTTCGTTTTTCCTTTTTTTGTGTGTTAATCTACATACTTTAATTTTTTCCCTAGTTTTACAAGCTTATTGAGTAATTATTCTTTACTTTCTCCTTTTCCCGTTCCTCCCTCCCCTCCTCTCATCAACCCATCCCACAACCCTCCACTCTTCTGTCTGTCTCCTTTTATGGGTCCCTCTGGATCATCTGCTGTAGTGAGAGCTCAGGTCTCTGTGGTAGATCAAATGGCACTTCCATGGGAAACTCATTGATGGGGGCACTCCACTTCAACTTTCTAGCCCTAAGATTCCTATTTCTTTTAATTATTTCTCCTGAAATCGTTGCTTATCTATGGGGACATGTTGCTATGTTGGTCATTGTGAAGCACCAATTTTTTTTAACTTTAAATGAAATATATATGTTTTATCTTAAGAGAAAGCGAAGACCTATCTTCCTTTTTAGTGTTGCATGCACAGAGGTGATTCACTATTTTTTAAGACTGAGGGCCAAAGGCAAGACTTGTTATCTTGGGGTTTCTGGTTGCTTAAAGGAAGTCACTGAATTACAAGTACAGAGGGAGTAAGATGGATGGCATTCACTGTTCTCAAACTTCTCCCTAGTGCCCACATGGGGAATCAACAGAAGGGACAAGATTCTACTAGAAGCTAAACAAGATTCTACCAGAAGCTATCAGCAATTTTTTTCTAGAATTCCAAATGAATTGTATAACACTAATATGGAAAAGAACTGTGGTGTAAAAGAAATACCTGTCCTATGAAAGACATTCACAGGCAGAAAATTCAAAGCTAATGATTGAGTGGACAAAGGCATGCACACAGAGGTAGTCTCACTCTATTGTCAAGTGAAAACATCCTCCTCTTCCTTCATTTGCTAACATCTCACCACACAGACTGTGCATACAAATCTCCATTGGAATCTCATGTTTCCTGGGTTCACACTGATCCTTAACCATACAATTAAATAGGGATGAGAAGAAGCCATGGGGACTTAGTAAAATAATAATGTAAGGAAATCTGTTCTGCTAGCTGTGTGGTTTGAAAGAAAGACTCCTCTTGAGCATTTACTATACAATGGAATTAGATTGCATGCTTGGATATACAGAGGACCCTTCTCCAATTGTTGCTTGAGAGTCACAGATTTCTGTCTGGAATTAAATTACGACAGATTTACTCTGGAGCTTACAGAGTTCTTTATTTTTGTCCTGCTAATGCAATTTATCATTCTCTTGTGTTGCTCATTATCTTATTTTTTTTCTTCCTTAACATATTTTAAATACAATGTTTCTGAATTTCATCTGGTCTTTAACCATTGACACTTCTGTTGCATTCATTTCTTCCCATTCTCTTAAATTAGCTCATTTTAAAAAATAAACTTAGGGGTGAAGAGATGGCTCCGGAGTTAAGACTCTGCCTCACAAGCAGAAGGTCTTTCATTCAGATCCCAAATCCCACATTAAATTAAAGAGAAAATGGTGAAGACCTTTCTGACTCTGGACGGTGGAGCTGGGGAAATCCCAGGGTAAAACAAAAAGGAGGTAGAAGCAATCCTGGATGATTTCCAAACAGTGCCCTCTGACACATGCATGTGCACACACACACTTGCACAAAAAATAAATAAATTAATTAAATAACTAAAAAAACCTGTGAGGATAAATATTTCTTAATTACCAATTAAATTTTACTTACTATTTTGGCCACTCACCTTTTGTTTTGTTCCAATCTTGAGGAGTTAAGAATGTCCTGGGTGTCTTTAGTCTCCCATCTTCACTCTATCTCATTTCTTATCTTTGAAGTATTATGTGGAGTTGAGGGATGTTTGCTTTGTTTTTGTGCATTGGGAAACCAAGCACTTTGACTGGTTTGAATGCCTAGTGACTTCTGTTCCTTCCTTTTTACTTGAGGATCTTCCTTGTGACTTTACGGACAACAGAAGTGAGCGTGCTGCTTTCCTAAACAACTCTGTGAATTTATTTATTTTGTTCACTATATCTGGATCCCAAGAGGAGAGGAGGATCCCTATGAAGTAGAAACAGAAATATATTATTTTGATATTCTGCTGGAGAATTAATGAGAAAAATTTTCCATTCTCATGCTGTTTTTATTCTCTGGAAATGCAGTAAGATTTCAATGCTGTGTGGGTTTTTTGTCATGACATTTTTAAATATTTTATTTATATATTTTACACGTGTGTGTGTGTGTGTGTATCACAGTGAACTGTGTGTCCCTGTGAAGAGCCAAGGGTGACTTCAGGAATCATCCTGCATTGCCTCTATCTCCTTCTTGCTTCTCATTGGGATTTCCCAAGCTCTGCCCACCAGGGCAGGAAGTGTGGGCTGCGACCATTTCCTCCTGGAGTTTTTACATGGTACCTGGGATCTGAACTCAGGACCTTTTGCTTGCAAAACAGAGTCTTAACTTCTGAGCCATCTCTCCAACCCATGAAATTATTTCTTAAGATTCACCCACAATCAACACACCAGTAAATGTTATTTATTTTTGTTCTAATAGAAAAACATCCCTGCTTTTTCTACCTTTCTTCTAGTCATACTAAATAGAATATACCCCCTACTCACATATACATGCATAGTAATCTATGATTCATTTTACTTGCTGAAAGTTCTTAACTACCGATTATAATAAGTAGGACTAGGTTCTTTTTGTTATTCTTATATGACCAAATTCTTATGCTATCATGGTTTATTTCTTTCTTATATATGTAAAACAAAAGTGGAATTCAAAGGCTGGAGAGATTGTTCACTGGTTAAAGCTTTTGTCTAGTAAGTAAAGATCCTCCTAAAAATGCCAGGGGGATGATGGTGACCTTTAATTCCAGTCTTAGAAGATGGGGACTGGGAATCCCTAGAGCAAAGCAGTAAAGCAGAAGAGCAATTCAGGATAATTCCAGATATTACCCTTGGGCCTCCGTATGTACACATAATCAAGTGAACAGTTATACACTTACACATATGTATACCCACCCACATACAATACACACATACATATAGACAAATAGACTCTACAAGTACATACATACATATAGATAGACAGATAGATAGATAGATGGATAGATAGATAGATAGATAGATAGATAGATAGATAGATAGATAGAATAAAACTGGAATATAAGAAGATGATTTCAATGATCTGCGTTCATCGCTTTGTTATGTGAGGAAGCATCTGAGTCAATTTCGTCTAAAGAAGGATAACAATCAAAATATACATCATGGTTAATGCTGGCTGTGTGGTGGGGAGCTACTCTCTACAGTATATCCTCACTGATACATTGCTCCTGCTCTAGCAAGTGCCTAAAAGCCTGACAATCCAAGCAATCCTGGTGAAACTCAGTGGTAGACACACACACACACACACACACACACACACACACACACACGCAGAAGGAAGACTAGTTGAGAAGAAAGATGTCAGTGGGGGAGTGGAATGGGATCTGGTAATATGGTTGAAACGAATTAAATTTATTAAAGAGTGAAAAGTCAAATTTAATTTTAAAAATCCATCAGTGCAGTAAGTGGTTCTCATATGGCATCTGATTGGAAATTAAGAAATATTATCCTTATAAGTTTACTTTTAAAATGAGCTAATTTAAGAGAATGGAGAGAAATTAATATTATTATAAATAAATCAAGTGTAGAATATCAATAACAATAAGGAAAATCAAGACAAACATACAAAGTTCTGTGAAATTAATCAGAAATGGAATGGTAGAATATGCAAATAAACAAATCAATGTGCAAACAATAGGAAAAGGGGAAAAACCATGAAAGAGACAAATCTTTTTCATTTCTACCCAATTATTCATTTAATTCATAATGCATTATTATATATAAAAATAAAGCATGATTAGTTTAGATTAGTATTCCTATTTTGAGGCACTTTAATTTGTATTGTTTCAATATTATGTATATATGTTTTTCTGTTATTTTCCCTAGCTATTTTTGTAAGTTTTGAAGTTTAATTTTTTAGTGTTGTGGTTTGAATATCTACCAAAGTTGTTTTCCAATCAAGTTTTTATTGTAATTTATTGAAAAGTGAGACATTTAAAAAGTAGTTAGTAAGAAGTACATGAATTTATTCATGACTGAATGGTTAATGAGATATATTTATACCAGGTATGCTATAAAATATACCCTGCTTAGTATGCAGAAACACCTATGAGCAAGCCTGGTTACCTGAGTTTCTTCCTAGATTCCATATGGATTCAGGAACAGAAAGACAACTACATTTATGCAGTAAAGTCAGATTGAGTCTCAGGTAATAGGATTTTCTGATTCCAAAGCACCAAAGACTTCCAATTACCTCTTTATTTCACACAATAAAGATGAAATTTTTTAAATCTTCCATAGGGGCATTAGAAATCAAGATTGTCTGTGAATTCTAACAGAAAAAATTTGCCAACCGTCAAGAGCAGGATATGCTCTGGAATACCTGTGAGGTTAGCCACATGGGTCTTCAAAAAAAACTGTATGTATTTTAGTACCTTGAGGCCTTTTTCCAAGTGCTAGAATAAATATTTTTCTGTCAGGTGAGATGGGATATTATAATGTTACATACTTTTCCAGTTGACAGATATGTTCTTGAGCTTCATTTGTTTCATTCTTACATCAGCAAGAGTTTTGTGTCATACTTCTTTTTTATTATTTACTCAATTGTGAATGTGTGCATGAGTGTGTATGTGTGTGTCTGTGTGTGTGTGTGTGTGTGTTTCATATTTCTTGACAGGCGTGTATGAGATATCTTGCCTTACCCTGTCTAAAAAAGCCACCTCTGTGCAGATTTCACAGATTCATTTCCTATAACTTGACATTCATGGTAAACTAATAATGTACATTAAATAAGGGTCAAAACCTATCTGCATTGGGGTTATAATACCCCATAGTCCTAGATTGAATAAAAGGATAGAAAGAGAAAGCTTTGAATCTCTTCCCCCCACCTCTCTCTCTCTCTCTCTCTCTCTCTCTCTCTCTCTCTCTTTATCTCTCTCTCTCCCATCAACTATGGTAAGCTGTTGAACTGGGCCACAGGCTCTCTGATAAGCAAGAAATGGAAGCTTTGAAATCTTTGATCTCTGAAATTGATAGGAAATGCTGTATTGTCAGTGATTTGAAAACCTGAGAAACACATAGGTAGCTTCTGAAAGTGGACTCTAATGTGAATTAGAATTCTTTGGAATTGTCTGTGGATGAAATGCAACAAAGTACAGAAAAAGACTGTGTAAACCCTAGAATGTGGTAACCAGCATTTCCTGGTGTTTCCAGTGGGAATGCAGAACACAGCACAGATAGCAAAGTGCAGGATAAAGGTCCTGCCCATGAAGTTGCAGAGAGAATGAAGATTCCATTGGAAGCTACACTATGGGCCATGAAAGTTATACTTTGGTAAAGAGTTCTACATTTTCTACGTGATCTGAGACAGTGAAAATAAATTTAAAGGCGATGGTGTGATTCACATGAAAAAAATTCATTGGTTTTCAATCTGTTTTATAGATGGCTGCCTCAGTCATGTTTCTGTGAAAGTCGTGGACAAAACTCAAAAAGCAAAGTGTTGTTTGAAAATTTGCAATTTATTACAAAAGGAATTATCTGTGAAGTTTTGGCCACTGACTATGTGGCAGTTGAACAAACTAGCACAATGTAAATAAGCCAAGTTCTTTGTATTGTGCACAAATGAAAGATTCTGTTGCAGCTTCTCTTCATTTTTTTTTGCACAAACAACTCAGGGGAACGAGAGACGTCAAGAGCCAAGTGAACGGGCCACACAATATCCACAAACAGCTGAAAGAGGGGCATACTATCTAGCTTGCTAGTGTTCCTGTGTGCCTATATGCCAACATATTGATCCAGATCTCTCCATCTTATCGACTTGTCCTAGAAATTGTCCCACCCACCATGAGGCCTGTTATTCCACATCAGTTGGATAGTCTCCCACGGGCTTGCTTAAGGATTGCTCTGACTACCAATTCTTCACAGATGTGCCCAAAGTCTCATTCTTCAATTGTTGAGTTGACACCTGTACATAACTGGCACATCTTAAGTATATCTCAGGAATTGGGAAACTCCACATGTCACAGACTTACAGTTTTTTCCTTTATTTTATTTTTCTACTTTTACAAGCATATTGAGTACTTTTCCCTGCTCCCCCCTATTCCCTCCTGCCTTTCCTTTCCCCTTTTTGCATTAATCCATCTCACTTCCTCCTGCCTGGCTGGTTCTATGGACCCCAGGGTTCCCCCTGGCTTGTCTACTCTTGTGAGAGTTCAGGCTTCTATGGCATATTGAGTTACCTCTCTTTGGACCACCCCACTGATAAGGGCATTTCCCTTCACTCATCCAGCTTTAGTGCCCAAGATTTCTACTACATGTTCTCATCTTTCTTGAGTTTCTCTGTAGTCCATGGGCCATGTTGCTATGTCAGTCATTATGCACTTCTGGTAAGGACAAGTCTCACTGTAGCGAGTTCCCAGATGTAGCAGTCCTGCCTTAAATGGAATGTCTTGTCCAACAGTGAACTTTCCCATCTTTAGGATCCTACAATTTCATCACCCTCTCTTCTGCAAGGTTCTCTAAACCTTAGGATGGGGAAAGATTAGGTTGGCCTGATTCTGGGTGAGCCTTGGCCAGGCTGCCTGTACTCTGCATTATGGCTGGCCATTGTCATCCACTTCATTGTTCTTTTACTCCCCTGCACTGCATCGTGTCAGGGTGTTGAAACCCTCTACATCTATTGTAGAAGAAGACTTCCAGGCTGAGTGCTAAGTGCTCTTCAAATCTATGAGTATAATAGTAGCTGTTTACAGAGCAGTTTGCTTATTATCTTCCTACCTATAGGTTCATAAGCTATTTTTCTCTATTGATCTATTTCCTTTCCTTTTTTAGGTTCTCATTCTAGTGAACAGTAATTGGAATGTTTTCCATTCTGACAAGTGGGTTTTGAGTTCAATCAAAAGCTGTTAGCATGGAATACTACTCAGCCATCAAAAAGAATGAATTAATGAAATTTGCCAGGAAATGGATGGAATTAGAAAAAAATTATATTGAGTGATGTAAAACAGAAAATTAAGCACTGTATGAACTTCCTAATAGGTGGATCTTAGTACCAAAACCACTTAGTAACACACTCAAGGATAAATCACTGTAATACCTACAGTAACTGCAGAGTATAAGCAGGGAGGGAAGGGAAGGAGAGCCCTGCCAGAAACAAGGAGAGAGGGGATCATGCTATAGCAGAGAAAATTTGCCACCATCAAGACTGCAAGTAAGTAATGAGACATCTGGTTGGGCTCACAGACTCTCTTTACTGGTCACTTGTATCTGATGGGGTATGATTTCACCAGAAAGGAAGGGCATAGAGTCTAGCAAACAGAAGGTAATCATCCTGCAAATGGGAGACTGAGCCCCCCCACAGTGGTCTTCTACTCTTAATCCATCTATCTTTGATTATACTCTTATAATAAGACTCTATTTTAACAGCATTTTATCTCTGACCAGGAGGTGATGTCCAATACCCATCGGGATGGAGCCAAGCGTGGTGCAGGAGCAGCAAAACTGAAAAAAAAATCAACAAACCATAATTTGGAAAATCAGAGATTCTACATCAACCACCTGGAACCAGGCCAGCCTAACCTCTCCCCATCCTAAAGCTCAGGGAAATTTGTGGAAGAGGGGTTGGTAACATTTTAAGAGCCTAAAGATGGGGAGGAGCAACGATATGCAAGATATGCAAGATAGGGCCGAAGTAATCATAAGAGGACTTTGCATGACTTGTGCAATGACCAACATATAATTGAACCCCCAAAGTCTAGCATGGATCACAGGCACTAGGATCCTTAGAGGCAAGGGATTAACAGCCACAATAGTGTTCCTATTCTAAAAAGGAACACAAAAAAGAGCTCTAGGCAATTCCACTGAGTCCTTACAGCTAATCAGAGAGGAGGACCCAGAGGGAAGTTTAACATGTACACTAAAGGATGCTCCAAGAATGGAGAGGGGGGAGCAGTGGGAGAAAAGGAGGGAGAGGGAAAGGAGAGGGAAAAAAGGGGAAGGAGCAAGGGGATCCAGGGAGAGCTGAAAAGAGGGAGGGGAATGGGTTACTTATCAACTTCGTATGAGTGGAAAAAATTTAAAAAAAGCTGTTAGTTGTCTCCTTAACATTCATGCCACTATTACACTGATGGTCACCTGCTGCATGGTGATTTTTCTTGCAACTTGTAGATCTCATGAGTTAATGAGCCCTGTGATTATTTCTCTCCCCCAGTAACTTCCTTGATACTGTGTAAGCTATTCAGTAAAGAGGAAGTTCTAAGATCAGTTAATGTATTTTGCTCATGTTCTGTGACCCATATGTGTTGAGTCTTCAATAATAAGGTCTTACTGACAGTTCATTGAAGAGCAACCAAGAACAATGGAAAAAGCCTATAAACTCACAGTTTTGTACTCTGGAAGACTTCGTTTGAGAAAAGAGCTCAGGATGTCCCTTTTCTAGAGAAGAGTGTCCCTGTGTTCATATATACAAGAACTCAGGCTGCTGAGATAGTATTTCAAGCTTACAAACCATTTAAAGTAAATGCAGACTATAGTTTTGCAGTCCTGTGAGAGTTATTAGGATCAGGCAAGTTTCCATAAAGATTTTCGATTAAAGTTTGGGAGGTCAGAATTTAGGTAGGAAGGTCAGGAGCTCTATAATGTAGCACTGAGTGATGAAAGCATGTGATGCTTAGCTTTAAGGAAGACTCTAGAGTAAGAGATGCCAGGGATGATCACAAGCTATCTATCTAGGAAAGTCACATAGAAAAAGACGAAACAGACCCAAAACAGTCCTGTTCAGTTACAATTGTCAAGGCTATAGGGACCCTCACCAAGTCTGTTACAACTTCTGTAATATTTCTAATGTTTTAAACAGGGTACTTATGGTATATTTTTTCTAGGCAATTTTTTTCTGAGGGATAGAATTTTTGGTCCAGAACATTGTGTGATTTGAATGTATTCTTGAGATTTCATGTTTGACTTTGAGTCCCATTATATGGTAGTATCAAAGTTGTGGCATTTCAGAGGGGATTCATATATAGACTGATGTAGTCATGAATGTGTGGATTAATGGGGTGCTGTATCTTGGATTTGCTATAAAATCTCAAATGACCTTCATAACTTTTGGTGTCTGATTTCCTCAGTGTTGTGTTGAACATTCCCACCAGCAAGAAATATTCATTAGGCATGGCCTCTAGTCTTAGAAACTACCCAGTTTCCAGAACCATAAGGTAAGGTGTTTCATAGCTACCATTATGGATTATATTTAGCAGCCAATAAACACATACATGCAACTCTTCCTTGAATTAAATATTTCTCTTTTCTCTCTTTCCTCCTTATTTTTCTCCATATTCCTTCTCTCTCTCTCTCTCTCTCTCTCTCTCTCTCTCTCTCTCTCTCTCTCTCTCTCTCCCCCTTGTCATTAAGAGTCTTCCAATCATACCACAACTATATTGGCTCTGAGTCAGACTCAAATGAGACACGGATATGTTCTCTCTTCATATATTTTTCCCAAAGGACATGACTGAATGAAGAGATAATTCACATTTGGATTAGCAACTAGTTAATGAGTGTGTAGCTTACCGGGCATATAACAAAATGCAGATTCTGATAGAGCTGTCCAGCAAGGTACAATAAGCCCAGGAAAAGCTAAAATAAGCCCAGGATGAACAATTGCTGCTTCTCTGCCAATCACACAATGAGAAACAGAAGTAGTAATTTTCCATAACTGACCAGTGACGTTGAATTTGTTTGTAGGTATCTGGGAGTTCCCTGCTGCATAGAGCATCAAGATCTTTCCTCCAGTTACATGCTTCTTTCATGTGTTGAATGCTGGAATTTTTCTGTAGCAAGTTTTGAAGTTTTAAAACATGAGTTAAAAATCAGGATTCTTCTTTGAGCACATCAGAGAAAATTTGCCGGTGATAAAAAACAGGATATACTTGAAGACGCTTGCAGTTTCAGTTTTGGTCACTTCAGAGAAAACATGTGAATGCTTATTTCCTTGTAGGATTTTTTTCCAAATGATACAATAAATATTATTTTAGTCAATGATATTGGACATCACAAACTTCATAGTTTTTGATCTGAGGATATGATCTTCCCCTTCTGTTTCATTTGTTTCCATCTTCCCCACAGTTTTACCTACTGCTTGTTCAGTGGAAGATCAGAAACAGCATGACCTGTACTGGCTTGAAAGAGTCAGCTCTCCATAACTTTTTCAAATCCACATCTTTTAGCCTCATATTGATAAGATAAAATGAAGAGTTTGTTATTGAATTTGTGGAAGAGGGGGCGATAGGAGCCTAAAAATAGGGAGGAGCAATGATAAGCAAGATACTCCACACAAGTTAGGGCCAAAGTAATCATAATAGGACTTTGCATGACCTGTGCAATGACAAACATATCATTGACCAAAGTCTAGCATGGATCACAGGCATTAAGATCCTCAGAGGCAAGGGATTAACAGTCTCAAATAGTGTTCCTATACTAAAGGGAAACACAAGAAAAAGCTCTAGGCAATGCTACTGAGTTCTTATACCTCATCAGAGAGGAGGACCCAGAGGGAAGTTTGACATGCACACTGAAGGATGCTCCAGGAATGGGGCGGGGAGGGCACTGGGAGAAAGGGAGGGAGGGGGAAAGGAAGAGAAAAGGGGGGAGGAAGCAAGGGGATCCAGGGAGGGGTGGAGGGAGGGAGGCAGGGGAATGAAGTACCTATCAAGTTTTTATGAGTGGAAAAAATAAATAAAAAGAAAAAAGAAGAAAAAGAGTATGCTCTTGAACTTGCCAAACTACAAAATTGGTGCTTTTAAAGAAAATTTTCTGCAGAGAAACTATTTACCAGGACATTGCTATGCATTGTAGTGAAAATAGAACCTTTTTTCAGACTTATTCTTATTGAATAGAAGGCAGACAGTTCTCTTCAAAAACAAAACCTTAACCACCTAATCTAATGTTTGAATTAGTCCATAGTGAAGTTTCTTGTCTCTGTGAAAACCTAGCCTATTTTCTGTTGGTAGTGTTGGCTACACTCTTCCTACTTGAATACATTAGATGTGAAGGATATGATCTTCGTGGGTTATCCTTATACTAGTTGTTTTCCTTTTCTTTTTCTTTGCTTTTTTTTATTATTATTTCTGCTCATACAAACTTAACAGGTACACTGGTCCCCTCCCTCCCTCCCTCAACCTCCCCCTGACACCCCTGTTCCTTCCTCCCCCTCCCTTCCCATCCCCCAATGCCTTCCTCCCAATCCCTGGAGCATCCTTTAATGTACATGTCAAACTCTTCTCTGCGTCCTCCTCTCTGATGAGGTGCAAAGATCCAGGGGCATTTCTCAGAACCCTTTCCTGTGTTCCTCTTGAGCTTAGGAACACTACTGTGACTGTCGGTCCCTAGTCTCCAAGGATCCTAGTGCCTTTAGTCCATTCTAGACTTTGTGGGGTCAATAATGTGTTGGACATAGTGCAGGTCATGCAAAGTCCTATTATGATTGCTTCGGCCCAAAATTGTGTGGAATATCTTGCATATAATTACTCTCCCATCCTTGTTCTCTTACAATCTTACTACCCCCTCTTCTGCAAATTTTCCTGAGCTTCAGGATAGGGAGAGATTAGGCTGGCCCAGTTCCATGTGGTTGATATAGAGTCTCTGATGTTCTGAATTATGGTTTGTTGATTTTTTTGTTTTTGGTTTGCTGCTCCTGCAATGCCCTTCACTCCATCCTGATTAATATTGCATGTCAACCAGTGGCCAGAGATAAAAGCCTGTTAAATTAGAGTCGTGTTATAAGAGTGTATTCAAAGGTAAATGGAATAAAAGTAGGAGACCGTGGTAAGAGAGGGGTCACTCACCCATTTGCAAAATGATTACTTTCTATCTGGCAGCTTATATGCCCTCCTCTTCTGGTGACATCGTACCCCATCAGTTGCAAATGATCAGGAAGGAAAGTCTGTGAATTTAAGCAGATGTCTCATAACTTACTTGCAGTACTTGATGGTGGCCCATTTTCTCTGCTGTAACATGGTCCCCTCACTCCTTGTTTCTGGTGTGAACCGCCTTCCCCATACCTCCTATTTATAATCTTTACAATTACTGTAGGTATTACAGAGATTTCTCTTTGAGTGTCTCTAAGTGAATTTTGTACTAGGATCCACCTTTAGGGAGTACATATGGTGTTTAATTTTCCATGTCTGGGATACTTCACTCAATATAATTTTTTCTAATTCCATCCATTTCCCAGCAAATTGCATTAACTCATCATTTTTTATGACTTGAGTAGTATTCCATTTTATAAATGTACCACATTTTCTTTGTCTACTTGTCAACTGTTGAATATTGGGCTGATTCCATGACTTTGCTATTGTAAACAGTGCTGCTATGAACATGGTTGTGCTTGTGCTAACAAGGTGAATTTTTGCTTAATGGGGGGTTATTTCCAAAAGTGGAATAGCAGGGTCATATCGCATTTCAATCTTGAACTTCTTTAAGAGTCACCAGATGGCTCGCCAGAGTGCTTGTATGAGGCTGCATTTCCACCAGCAATGCAGGAGAGTTCCCCTCTCTCCACATCCTCTCCAGCACTTGGTGTTGTTTGTATTGTGGATGTTTGCCATTCTGAGCAGGGTGAGATGATATCTCAGGGAGGTTTTGATTTGCATTTCCCTGATAGCTAAGGATGTGGAACATTTTTTAAAATATTTGTTAGACATTTTAATTTCGTCATTGGTAAAGTTTCTTTTAAGTTTCAAGGCCCATTTTTTAATTGGGCCATTTGTTTCCTTGGTGTTTAGTTTTCTAAGTTCTTTGAGCACTCTGGATAATAGAGCTCTATCAGATATGTGGTTAGTGAAGATTTTCTCCCATTCTGTGGGTTGCCTGTGTGCTCGAGTTACAATCTCTTTATCTGAACAGAAGCTCTTTAATTTCATAAGGTCCCATCTGTTGAGTGTTGGTTGTAGTGACTGTGCTATAGAATGTCCGTTTAGGAACTGTTGTCCTAGCCCAATCAGCTTGAGGGAGTTCCCTACCCTTTCAACTATGGTTTTTATAGTCTCTGGCCTTATATCAAGGTCTTTGATCCATTTGAAGTTAATTCTGGTACATGGTGACAAGTACGGGTCCAGTTTTAATCTTTTCCATGTGGAGATCCAGTTTTGCCAGCACCACTTGTTGAAGATGCTGTTCTTTTTCCATTGGATTTTTTGGGCCCCTTTGTCAAAGATCAAATGGCTGTAGTAGTGTGGGCTTATATCTGGGTCTTCAACCCTTATCTATTAATCTGTGTGCCTATTTTAGAGCTAATACCAGGCTGTTTTTACAACTATGGATTTGTAGTATAGATTAAGGTTTTGTATGGTGATACTTCCAGCCATGTTTTTGTTATTCAGGATTGTTTTTGCTATCCTGGGTTTTTTGTGCTTCCATATGAATTTTGAGATTGTTTGATCTACTTCTTTAAAGAATTGCTTTGGGCCCTTTCCCCAACGCGCGATACCCGGGATGCACGCAGTCCAGCCAGGACTCACCGCAACCTAGGTAAGCTCCTCCCCCTCCCCGCTCTCCCCCCATCCCTAGATCCCCCAGGCAGCCCAAGGGACCCAGATCCCCCAGGAAGCCCAAGGGACCTAATTCCTCCCACCAGCCAGCCAGAGCTGGGAGCTGTGCAGGGCCGGGGAGGACCCCATCCTCCTAGGCCCTGCCCCAGCTCCCCAGGTTAAATAGTGCCCTGCTGCCTCCGTATCCTCACTTTCCCCAAACCGTCCCCTGGGCCACACTGCGACCTAGATAAGCTCCGCCCCTAGCCAACCCCAAAACGTCAGGCCAAATAATTCAGTTCAGTGAAAAATGGACAGAAATTGAAAGGTCTCAAGAGTTAAACCGACAATGCTCAAGTCAAAGAGAAACAACACCCAAGTAAACAAACCTCCCACTGAAGGAATCAATACCATAATGATAGACTCTAACCAGAACAAACCCACGGAAAATGGCCAAGAGGGCCTGACCTAGGGTATCGACTTTCAAAACATGATCATTACCATGTTCAATACTATGAAAAAGGAAATCAGGGAGGAATTAAATAATCGCATCAATCGCTTTGAAGCGGAACACAACAGACACTTGGAGGAATTGAGAAAAACAGTTCAAAAAACAAAAACAAGCATAGAACATTTAAAACAGACTCAAACAGAGTTAAAAATTGAACTAAAAGACAAGTTATCTTCAACCCAGAACTCAACAGAGAGTCTTATCAGCAGAACAAATGAAGCAGAAAACAGATTTTCAGACTTTGAAGACAAAGTAGGAGTATTAACCAGCTCAATGGAAGAGGTTGTTAAAGCCAAAAAGATACTCAACAGAAATATTCAAGAGTTATGGGACACCCTGAAGAAGCCTAACATGTGTATCCATGGCATACCACAGCAAGAATCTCAAAATACCACACCTGAGGAAATTTTTCAAACAATCTTCAAGGAAAACTTTCCTCATATAAAAAAAGAGAGACCCATCCATATACAAGAGGCATTCCACACCCCAAACAGATATGACCAAAATAGAAACTTGTCATGGCAAATAATAGTTAAAACACTCCACATTCAAGATAAAGAAATGGTGCTGAGAGCTTCAAGGGAAAAAAACAAGTCACTTTTAAAGGTAAACCTATTAAATAACAAATGACTTCTCAGTCGAAACAGTAAAAGCAAGAAGAGCTTGGAGAGACGTACTTCAAGTATAGAATGAGCAAAAATGTCAACCCAGGTTGATATACCCTGCAAAACTATCTGTCATGATCGAGGGAGAAAGAAAAATTTTCCGGCACAAAAACAAATTGAAGGGGTCCATGTCCACCAAACCAGGACTTCAAAAATGCTAGAAATGATACTCAACCTTGAAGAAAAACAAAACAAAACAAAACAAACAAACAAACAAAAAACAGGCATATCCAGGAGAACAGAAGGGAAGTATAATACTATCAAAACCTAACGGTGTAACAATACACTTAGAAAAGCGACTAAACATAATAAATGTCTGGAATTAAAAATAGTTTCTCCATTATAAAATTAAATGTTAATGGACTTAACACACCAATCAAGAAACACAGATTACAAACTTGGATTAAAAAAAATCACAATCCATCCATCTGCTGCCTGCAGGAAACCCATCTCACCACAATAGATAGGCCCATCCTAAAAATAAAAGGCTGGTCAAAAATTCTGCAACCTAATGGAACCAGAAAACAGGTAGGGGTAACCATTATGCTATTGGATAAAGTGGAGTTCAAACCAAAAAAAATCATAAGAGACAGAGATGGATACTACATTTTAGTCACAGGTAGAATTCACCAGGAAGACTTCACAATACTGAACATATATGTACCCAATACGCCCCCCCCACATTCATTAAGCAAACCCTCCAATGTCTAAAGCAAGAAATCAATCCCAAAATGATAATTCTGAGGGATTTCAACAACACCCTCTCAACATGGGATAGATAAACAGGTAAAAACTTAACAGAGACACTTTGGAGCTTAATCAAACCCTTAGTGAAATGGACCTTACAGATCTCTAACAAACTTTTCATCCATGCACCAAAGAATACACAGAACTTTCTCCAAAATAGATCACATATTGGGACACAAAACGAATCTCCACATATACAGGAAAGATGAAATTCTAGCCTGCACCTTATTAGACCACCACGGCCTAAAGCTGGACATCCACAACACATCAAACAAGAGAAAATACACTAACTCCTGGAAACTTAACACTATGATGCTGAATGAGAACTGGATTCAGGAAGAAATTAAAAAGGAAATTCAAGATTTCCTGAAAGTGAATGATAACGAAAATACAACCTACCAAAATCTCTGGGACACAATGAAAGCTGTTCTAAGAGGTAAGTTCATAGCTCTTAATGCCTACGTCAAAAAAAATGGAAACATCAGAAATAAACAACTTAACAATGCAGCTTAAAGCTTTAGAGACAGAAGAGCAATCTGATCCCAAAAGCAGTAGAAGAGAAGAGATTAGCAAAATAAGGGGAGAAATATCTGAAATCGAGATTAAGAAAATGATAGAAAAAATCAACTAATCAAAAAGCTGGTTCTTTGAAAAAATCAACAAGATTGATACACCCCTAGCTAAACTAACCAAAAGCAAGAGAGAGAAAACCCAAATTAACAAAATTAGAAATGAACATGGAGTTATCACTACTGATACCCAAGAAATCCAGAGAATTATAACATCATATTTCAAAAACTTATACTCTGTGAAGTTTGACAACACAAAAGAGATGGATGAATTTCTAAGTAAACACAACTTACCTAAATTGAATCAGGAAGTTGTGAATTATTTAAATAGTCCTATAACCTATAAGGAAATTGAAGAAATAATCTCAAATCTTCCCACCAAAAAAATGTCTTGGACCAGATGGATTCAGCACAGAGTTCTACCAGACATTTAAGCAGTTAATAACACCAATATTCCTTAAACTGTTCCATCAAATAGCAAAGGAAGGAACACTACCAAATTCTTTCTATGAAGCTCATATCGTCTTAATCCCAAAACCTAATGAAGATACACATAAAAAAGAAAACTATAGGCCAATCTCTCTAATGAACACAGATGCAAAGAGTCTCAATAAAGTCTTAGCAAATCAGATTCAAAAACATATCAAAAAAATCATCCACGGGGATCAAGTAGGCTTTATCCCAGGCACACAAGGTTGGTTCAACATATGCAAATCAGTAAGTGTAATTCACCATATGAACCAGTCCAAAGTTCAAGACCACATGACACCTTCGATAGGTGCAGAAAAAGCTTTTGATAAGATCCAACAGCTCTTTATGATGAAAACCCTAGAGAAGGTTGAAATGGAAGGACCCTTTATCAATATAATGAAAGTGGTATACAACAAGCCCACAGCAAGGATTGTGCTCAATGGGGAACAATTGGAAGCATTCCCACTTTGATCAGGAACTAGACAAGACTGTCCACTGTCACCACTTCTATTCAATATCATACTTGAAGTCTTAGCTGAAGCCATAAGACAAGAAAGGGACATAAAAGGGATTCAAATCAGCAAGGAAGAAGTCAAGTTATCTCTATTTGCAGATGACATGATCCTATACGTGAGTGATCCCAAAAACTCCACGAGTAAGCTCCTGGAGCTAATACAGAATTTCAGCGGGGTTGCAGAATACAAAATAAATGTACAAAAATCAGTGCCTTACTATATGCCCAGAATGAAAGAAGTGCAAAAGCCCTGAGAGAATCAATCCCATTTACTATAGACCCTAAAAAAAATGAAATTCCTTGGTATAAACCTAACCAAGGAAGTAAGAGAACTTTATAATGAAAACTTTAAAACCCTAAAGAAATAAATTGCAGAAGACACCAGAAGGTGGAAAGACCTCCCATGTTCCTGGATTGCCAGAATCAACATCGTAAAAAATGACCATCCTAGACAGATTCAATGTTATACCGATTAAAATCCCAAAGCAATTCTTTAAAGAAGTTGACCGATCTCAAAATTCATATGGAGGCACAAAAGACCCAGGATAGCAAAAACAATCCTGAGTAACAAAAACATGACTGGAGGTATCACCATAACAAACCTTAGTCTATACTGCAAATCCATAGTTATAAAAACAGCCTGGTACTGGCTCCAAAATAGACACACAGATCAATGGGTAAGGATTGAAGACCCAGATATAAGCCCACAAAATTACAGCCATTTGGTCTTTGACAAAAGGACCCAAAAAATCCAATGGAAAAAGAACAGCATCTTTAACAAATGGTGCTGGCAAAACTGGATCTCCACATGCGGAAGATTAAAACTGGACCCGTACTTGACACCATGTACAAGAATTAACTCCAAATGCATAAAAGACCTTGATATAAGGCCAGAGACTATAAAAATTATAATGGAAAGTGTAGGGAACTCCCTCAATTGATTGGGCTACGCCAACAGTTCCTAAACAGACATCCTAGTATCAAAATCACTTCGAGACACTCAAAGACAAATCTCTGTAATACCTACAGTAATTGTAAAGCCCAGTCACTACAACCAACACTCAACAGATGGGATCCTGTGAAATTAAAGAGCTTCTGTTCAGACAAAGAGATTGTAACTCCAGCACACAGGCAACCCACAGAATGGGAGAAAATCTTCACTAACCACATATCTGATAGAGCTCTATTATCCAGAGTGCACAAAGAACTTAGAAAACTAAACACCAAGGAAACAAATGGCCCAATTAAAAAATGGGCCCTGGAACTTAAAAGAAACTTTACCAATGACGAAATTAAAATGTCTAACAAATATTTTAACAAATGCTCCACATCCTTAGCCATCAGGGAAATGCAAATCAAAACCTCCCTGAGATATCATCTCACCCCTGTCAGGATGGCAAAAATCCACAATAAAAAGAACACCAAATGCTGGAGAGGATGTGGAGAGAGGGGAACTCTCCTGCATTGCTGGTGGAAATGCAGCCTCATACAACCACTCTGGTGAGCTGTCTGGTGATTCTTTTTTGTTTTTTTATTTATTCAATTGTGCGTGTGTGCGTATGTATGTGCGTGCGCGCGCGCGCCTGTGTGTGTGTGTGTGTGTGTGTGTGTGTGTGTGTGTGTGTGTGTAGAACCACCATGGATGCCTCCACCTCCTCCTTGTTTACTCTACCCCGGGATTCACGGGCTCCGCCCTACCAGGACCAAAAGTGCAGGCCGCCCCGGCTTTCACCCGGCTTCTATACATGCGATCTAGGATCCGAACTCAGGACCTTCCGCCTGTAAGGCAGAGGCTTAACCCCTGAGCCACCTCTCCAGCCCGTGTCTGGTGATTCTTAAAGAAGTTAAAGATTGAAATGCCATATGATCCTGCTATTCCACTTTAGGGAATAACCCCCCATTAAGCAAAAATTCACCTCGATAGCACAAGCACGACCATGTTCATAGCAGCACTGTTTACAATAGCAAAGTCATGGAATCAGCCCAAATGTTCAACAGTTGACAAATGGATAAGGAAAATGTGGTACATTTATACAATGGAATACTACTCAGCCATCAAAATGATGATTTAATGCAATTTTCCTGGGAAATGGATGGAATTAGAAACAATTATATTGAGTGAAGCATCCCAGACACGGAAAATTAGGTGTCGTATGTACTCCCTGATAGGTGGATCCTAGTACTAAACTCATTTTGAGACACTCAAAGACAAATCTCTGTAATACCTAAAGTAATTGTAAAGATTATAAACAGGAGGGATGGGGAAGGAGGGCCCCACCAGAAACAGAGGGGACTAAGTTACAGCAGAGAAAATAGGCCACCATCAAGGACTGCAAGTAAATAATGAGACATCTGATTAATTCACAGACTTTCCTTCCTCATCATTTCACAATCTTACTAGAAGGGGAGGGCATATAGGCTGCCAGATAGAAGGTAACAATGTTGCAAATGGGTGAGTGACTCCTCTCTCACTGTGGTCTCCTACTTCTATTCCATCTACCTTTGAATAGATTCTTATAACAAGACTTTAATTTAACAGGTTTTTATCTCTGGCCAGGGGGTGACATCCAATACCCATCAAGATGGAACCAAGGGCACTGCAGTTAGAGCAAAACTGAAAAAAAATCATCAACAAACCATAATTCAGAACATCAGAGACTCTATACAACCACCTGGAATCAGGCCTGCCTAATCTCTCCCCATCCTGAAGCTCAGGGAAATTTGCGGAAGAGGGGGTGGTAAGATTGTTAGAGCACAAGGATGGGAGAAGTCATGATATGCAAGATACTCCACATAAGTTAGGGCTGAAGCAATTATAACAGGACCCTGCATGATCTGCGCAATGACCAACATATCGTTGACCCCTCAAATTATAGCATGGACTAAAGGCACTAGAATCCTTAGACGCAAGGTATTAACAGTCACAATAGTGTTCCTATACTTTTTTTTAATATTTATTTATTTGTTTTTATTTCCACTCATACAAACTTAACAGGTACACTGGTCCCTTCCCTCCCTCCACCCCCCCACTCCCTGTGCCCCCCTCCCCTCCTCCTTCCCTCCCCATCTCTCAGTGCTTCCCCCTCCCATCCCTGGAGCATCCTTTAATAAGCATGCCAAACTGTCCTCTGGGTCCTCCTCTCCAATGAGGTGCAAGGACCCAGTGGCATTTTCCAGAACCATTTCCTGTGTTCCCTTTAAGCATGGGAACACTACTATGGCTGCCAATCCCTTGCCTCCAAGGATCCTAGTGTCTTTAGCAAATGCTAGACTTTGTGGGGTCAATAGTGTATTGGACATTGCTCAGGGCATGCAAAGTCCAAATGTGATTGCTTCGGCCCTAACTTGTGTGGAGTATCTTACATATCAGTACTCCTCCCATCCTTGTGCTCTTACAATCTTACTGCCCCCTCTTCCACAAATTGCCCAGAGTTTCAGGATGGGGAAATATTAGGCTGGCCTAGTTCCAGATGGTTGAAATAGAGTCTCTGATGTTCTGGATTATGGTTTGTTGATTTATTTTTTTTCAGTTTTGCTGCTCTTGCAATGCCCTTCACTCCATCCTGATAAGTATTGGATATCACCCCCATCAAAAATGATGAATTAATGGAATTTGCTAGGAAGTGGATGAAATTAGATACAATTATACTGAGTGAAGTATCCCAGATGCAGAAAATTAAGCCATGTATGTACTCCCTAATAGGTGGCTTCTAGTACCAAACCCACTTAGAGACACTCAAAGATAAATCTCTATAATAACTACAGTAATTGCTAAAATTATGAACAAGAGGGATGGGGAAGGAGGGACACACCAGTAACAAGGAGAGAGGGGACCATGCTACAGCAGAGAAAATAGGCTACCATCAAGGACTGCAAGTAAGTAATGAGACATCTGGTTAAGTTCACAGACTTTCCTTCCTGATCATTTACAACTGATGGGGTATAATCTTACCAGAAGGGGAGGGCGTATAGTCTGGCAGATAGAAAGTAACTATTTCGCTAATGGGTGATTGACCCTTCTCTCACCGCGGTTTCCTACTTTCATTACATCTACCTTTGAATATACTCTTATAACAAGACTCTAATTTTATCTCTAGCCAGGGGGGTGTTCCTATACTTAAGGGGAACACAAGAAAGAGTTCTAGGAAATGCCACTGAGTCCTTACACCTCATCAGAGAGGAGGACCCAGAGGAAAGTTTGATATACTCATTAAAGGATGCTTCAGAGATGGGGGGAGGGAGTACTGGGAGAAAGGGAGGGAGGGGGGAAAAGAAGGGAAAAAACGGGGAGGGAATAGGGAGGTCCAGGGAGGGGTAGAGGGAAGGAGGGGACAGGGCTTCCTATTATGTTTGTATGAGCAGAAAAATATGAAAAGAAAAACAATATTTAAAAAAATTAAAAAAAAGAATTGCTTTGGGATTTTGATTGATATAGCATTGAATCGGTGTATTGCCTTTGGTAGGATGGTCATTTTTATGATGTTGATTCTGCCAATCCAGGAACACGGGAGGTTTTTCCACCTTCTGGAGTCTTATGCAATTTCTTTCTTTAAGGTTTTAAAGTTTCCATTATAAAGGTCTCTTACTTCCTTGGTTAGGTTTATATCAAGCATTGTTTCTCTCAGGGTTTTTTCACTTCTTTTATTCTGGTCATATAGGAAGGTCAATGATTTTTTTTAACATTATTTATTATCTCCGCTCATACAGACTTAATAGGTACACCGGTTCCCTCCCTCCCTCCTCCTCCCCCCGATGCTCTGCTCGCCCTCCCCTCCACCATTTGTTGAAGATGCTGTTCTTTTTCCATTGGATTTTTTGGGCCCCTTTGTCAATGATCAAATGGCTGTAGTTGTGTGGACTTATATCTGGGTCTTCAACCCTTATCCATTGATCAGTGTGCCTATTTTAGAGCCAGTACCAGGCTGTTTTTATAACTATGGATTTGTAGTATAGACTAAGGTTTGGTAGAGTGATACCTCCAGCAATGTATTTTTTATATTTATTTTGCATCCTGCCACCCTGCTGAACTTCTGTATTAGTTCCAGGAGCTTCCTGATGGAGTTTTTGGGATCACTCAGGTATAAGATCATGTCATGGGCTGTAGTGGTGGCTCAGGGGTTAAGCCTATGCCTTGCAGGTGGAAGGTCCTGAGTGTGGACCCTAGACCCCATGTATAGACTCTAGGCAGAAGCGGGGGTGGCCTGCGTTTCTGTTCCTGGTAAGGTGGAGCATGTGAATCCCGGGGCAGAGTAAAACAAGGAGGAGGTGGAGGCATCCATGGTGGTTCCGGAATTCGTCCGTGGTTCTACACACACACACATGCATAATCGAATAAAAAAAAAAAGATCATGTCATCTGCAAATAGAGATAACTTGACTTCTTCCTTGCCAATTCGAATCCCTTTTATGTCCCTTTCTTGTCTTATGGCTTCAGCTAAGAATTCAAGTACAATATTGAAAAGAAGTGGTGACAGTGGACAGCTTTGTCTAGTTCCTGATCGAAGTGGGAATGCTTCAAGTTTTTCCCCATTTGGTATAATCCTTGCTGTTGGCTTGTTGTATACAGCTTTTATTATATTGATAAGGTTCCTTCCATTCCAACCTTCTCTAAGGTTTTGAACATAAAGGGTTTTTGGATCTTGTCAAAGGCTTTTTCTGCATCTATCAAGAGTATCATGTGGTCTTGAACTTTGGACTGGTTTATATGGTGAATTACATTTATTGATTTGCATATGTTGAACCAACCTTGCATGCCTGGGATAAAGCCTACTTGATCCCCGTGGATGATCTTTTTGATATGTTTTTGAATCTGATTTGCTAAGATTTTGTTGAGAATCTTTGCATCTGTGTTCATTAGAGAGATTGGCCTATAGTTTTCTTTTTTATGTGTATCTTCATTAGGTTTTGGGATTAAGACGATATTAGCTTCATAGAAGGAATTTGGTAGTGTTCCTTCCTTTGTTATTTGATGGAACAGTTTAAGGAGTATTGGTGTTATTAGCTCCTTAAATGTCTGGTAGAACTCTGCTGAATCCATGTGGTCCAGGGCATTTTTTTGGTGGGAAGATTCGAGATTGCTTCATCGATTTCCTCATATGTTATAGGACTATTTAAATAATTCACAACTTCCTGATTCAATTTAGGTAAGTTGTGTTTACTTAGGAATTCATCCATCTCTTTTGTGTTGTCAAATTTCACAGAGTATAAGTTTTTGAAATATGACATTATAATTCTCTGGATTTCTTAGGTATCAGTAGTGATAACTCCATTTTCATTTCTAATTTTGTTAATTTGTGTTTTCTCTCTCTTGCTTTTGGTTAATTTAGCTAGGGGTGCATCAATCTCATTGAGTTTTTTTAAAAAAAAAAAAACAGCTTTTTGACTGGTTGATTTTCTGTATCATTTTCCTAATCTCAATTTTGGCTATTTCTTCTCCTATTTTGCTAATCTCCTCCCTTCTACTGTTTTTTGGGATCAGATTGCTCTTCTGTCTCTAAAGCTTTAAGCTGCATTGTTAAGTTATTTATTTCTGATGTTTCCATTTTTTTGATGTATGCATTACGAGCTATGAACTTACCTCTTAGGACAGCTTTCATTGTGTCCCAGAGATTTTGGTAAGTTGTATTTTCATTATCGTTCAATTTCAGGAAATCTTGAATTTCCTTTTTAATTTCTTCCTGAATCCAATTCTCATTCAGCACCATAGTGTTAAGTTTCCAGGAGTTAGTGTATTTTCTGTTGCTCGTTGTGTTGTGGATGTCAAGCTTTAGGCCGTGGTGGTCTGATAAGGTGCAGGCTAGAATTTCAACTACCTGTATATGTGGAGATTCATTTTGTGTCCCAATATGTGATCTATTTTGGAGAAAGCTCCATGTAATGCTGAGAAAAATGTGTATTCTTGGGTAGGTGGGTGAAAAGTTTGATAATGATCTGTAAGGTCCATTTCAGTAAGGGTTTGATTAAGTTCCAAAGTGTCTCTGTTAAATTTTTTACCTGTTGATGTATGATTTATCATGTTGAGAAGGTGGTGTTGAAATCCCCAAGAATTATTGTTTTGGGATTGATTTCTCACGTTAGACATCGTAGGGTTTGCTTAATGAACGTGGAGGGGCCCGTATTGGGAGCATATATGTTCAGTATTGTGAAGTCTTCCTGGTGAATTGTACCTGTGACTAAAATGTAGTATCCATTTGTGTCTCTCATGATTTTTTTTGGTTTGACGTCCACATTGTCTGATAGCATAATGGCTACCCCTGCCTGTTTTCTGATTTCATTAGGTTGCAGAATTTTTGACCAGCCTTTTATTTTTAGGATGTGCCTATCTTTTGTGGTGAGATGGGTTTCCTGCAGGCAGCAGAAGGATGGATTGTGATTTTTTTAATCCAAGTTTGTAATCTGTGTCTCTTGATCGGTGTGTTAAGTCCATTAACATTTAATTTTATAACGGAGAAACTATTTTTAATTCCAGATATTTATTATGTTTACTCGCTTTTGTAAGTGTACTGTTTCGTTTTTTGATTTTGGTGGTATTATACTTACCTTCTGTTCTCCTGGATATGCCTGTTTTTTTCTCCAAGGTTGAGTATCATTTCTAGCATTTTTTGAAGTCCTGGTTTGGTGGACATGGATCCCTTCAAGCTGTCTTTGTGCTGGAAAATTTTTCTTTCTTCCTCGATCACGAGGGATAGTTTTGCAGGGTATATCAACCTGGGTTGACATTTTTGCTCATTCTATACTTGAAGTACGTCTCTCCAAGCTCTTCTTGCTTTTACTGTTTTGACTGAGAAGTCATTTGTTATTTAATAGGTTTACCTTTAAAAGTGACTTTTTTTTCCCTTGAAGCTCTCAGCACCATTTCTTTATCTTGAATGTTTAGTGTTTTAACTATTATTTGCTATGACGAGTTTCTATTTTGGTCATATCTGTTTGGGGTGTGGAATGCCTCTTGTATATGGATGGGCCTCTCTTTTTTTAGATAAGGAAAGTTTTCCTTGAAGATTGTTTGAAATATTTCCTCAGGTGTGGTATTTTGAGATTCTTGCTCTGGTATGCCATGGATACACATGTTAGGCTTCTTCAGGGTGTCCCATAACTCCTGAATATTTCTGTCGAGTATCTTTTTGGTTTTAATAACCTCTTCCATTGAGCTGTTTAATTCTCTCACTTTATCTTCAAGGTTTGAAATTCTGTTTTCTTCTTCTTTAGTTCTGCTGATAAGACTCTCTGTTGAGTTCTGGGTTGAAGATAACTTGTCTTTTAGTTCAGTTTTAAACTCTGCTTGAGTCTGTTTTAACTGCTCTGTGCCTGTTTTTGTTTCTTGAACTGTTTTTCTCAACTCCTCCAAGTGTCTCTTATGTTCTTCAAAGGGATTGATGGGGTTATTTAATTCCTCCCGGATTTCCTCTTTCATAGCATTGAACATGGTAATGATCATGTTTTGAAAGTCGTTATCCTGGGTCAGATTTTATTGGCTGTTTTCCGTGGGTTTGTTCTGGTTGGAGTCTATCATTGCTGGATTAATTTCTTCAGTGGGAGATTTGTTTTCATGGGTGTTGTTTCTCATGGATTTTCATTTTGACTTGGGCATTGTTGATTTAACTCTTAAGACCTTTCAATTTCTGTGCATTTTTTACTGAACTGAATTATTGGGCCTGGATCAGCTCCTGTTCTGGGTGGCTGGAGAGAGGGTCCACTGGGCTGTCTGGGGTATGTGGGGGGGCAGAGGACACTTACTTAGGTCGCCATAAGTCCCGGCTGGACTGCATGCATCCAGGGCAATTGGGGAAAGGGGGGATGTGGAGGTGGCAGGCGATATGTAACTGGGGAGCTGGGGCATGGCCCAGAGGGTCCTCGCAGGCCTGGTGGAACGCTAGCTCTGGCTGGCTGGGGGTAGGAACTGGGTTCACTGAGCTGCCTGGGTTTTGAGAGGGCAGGGGAAGCTTACCTAGGTCGCCGTGAGTCCCGGCTGGACTTCGTGTCCGGGGCGGGTGGGGAAAGGGGTATATTGGTTGTTTTATACACTTCCATCATTTTGTCATTCTTCATGTCACCATTCAACACTCCCTCCTAATGGAAGAATGGGTTCTATCCTTACTTCCATTTTTGTCAAGAGACATGTCTGGTATTGTAAATATGTCTAAACAACAGTGGAAAGGGAGCAAATATACACTCGACAAGAACAGATGCCTTAATGTTATGAATAGCTCTCAACACTTATCCAGGATGCTTCCTATTGCAATGAAAGATTAGTGAGACAGAATGCTCAACCGGCCAGAGTGCAGATTATTGTTGACCCTGGAATGCTCAGCTCTTATCAGAGCTGTAGTTCCTTATCAGCACCGGCATCCAGAAGGGAACCTTGTGACCCATACATGCAGAAGGGTATGAGGGCAAGATTAGTCAAGGGAGAAGAGAGGACAGGAGAGGAGAGTGGTAGACTAAGTGCTCCTTCAGTGGACAAACTCACAGGTGGGAAAGCTCTTTCTTTTGCCCAGCACCTGTCTTTCTGAGTGTAGTTGATTGTCCTAAGATCCTTCCTTTCTGGTCCATGAGAGAATGTTGATATGGCAGCCATCGTGTTGATCTGGTGGTTGTAGATCTCATGGCAATTAGCTCCTGGATACAGCACCCCTGTCTTGACTGGAGTGTTTTTGCTGGCAGTACACATCCCATCTTTAGACTGTTACAATCTTACTCCCGTCTTTCACAAGATTCCCTGAGCCTCGGAATGGGGAGAGATTTGAGTGGCCTGATTTGGGCTGACCAAGGAAATAAGAGACTTTCACAATGAAAACTGTAAAACCCTAAAGAAAGAAATTGCAGAAGACACCAGAAGATGGCAAGACCTCCCATGTTCCTGGATTGGCAGAATCAATATCATAAAAATGACCATCCTACCAAAGGCAGTAGACAGATTCAATGCTATACCAATCAAAATCTCAAAACAATTCTTTAAAGAAGTTGACCAAACAATCTCAAAATTCATATGGAAACACAAAAGACCAAGGATAGCAAAAACAATCATGAGTAACAAAAACATTGCTTGAAGTATCACCATATCAAACCTTAGTCTATACTATAAATCCATAGTTATAAAAACAGCCTGGCAGTGACTCCAAAATAGACACACAGATTAATGGATAAGGGTTGAAGACCCAGATATAAGCTCACACAATTACAGCCATTTGATCTTTGAAAAAGAGGCCCAAAAAATCCAATGGAAAAAGAAGAACATCTTCAACAAATGGTGCTGGCAAAACTGAATGGCCATATTCAGAAGATTACAACTGAACCCGTACCTGTCACCATGTACAAGACTTAATTCCAAATGAATCAAGGACCTCAATATTAAGCTAGAGTCTATAAAACTTCTAGTTAAAGGGTAAGGAACTTCCTTGAGCTGATTGGCCTAGGCCAAGATTTCCTAAACAGAAATTCAATAGCACAGTCACTAGAACTAACAGCAAATGGGATCTTGTGAAATTAAAGAGCTTCTGTTCAGATAAAGAGATTGTAAACCAAACAAAATGGCAACCCACAGAATGGGAGAAAATCTTCACTAACCACATATCTGATAGAGGTCTATTATCCAGAGTGCACAAAGAACTTAAAAAACTAAAGACCAAAATGACAAATGGCCCAATTAAAAAATGGATCTGGGAACGCAAAGGAAATTTTCCAGGGGCAAAACTGAAATGTCTAGCAAATATCTGAAAAAATGCCCCACATTCTTAGTTATCAGGGAAATCAAATCAAAACTTCGCTGAGATATAATATCACCCCCAGTCAGGATGGCAAAAATCCACAACACAGGGCTGGAGAGGTGGCTCAGGGGTTAAGCCTCCGCCTTGCAGGCGGAAGGTCCTGGGTTCGGATCCCAGATCCCACGTATAGACGCCAGGCGGAAGCGGGGGCGGCCTGCGTTTCCGGCCCTGGTAGGGCGGAGCCTGTGAATCCCTGGGCAGAAGGTGGAGGCGTCCATGGTGGTTCGCGAATTCGTCCGTGGTTCTACACATACACATACACACACACACACACAGACACACACATGCACACAGTTGAATAAATAAAAAAAAAAAAAAATTAAAAAAAAAAAATCCACAACACAAACAATACCAAATGCTGGAGAGGATGTGATGATAAGGGAACTCTCCTACATTGCTGGTGAGAATGCAGGCTTATACAACCACTCTGGCAAAGAGTTTGGCGATTTCTAAAAAATTTAAGGATGGAAATGCCATATGGCCCTGCTATACCACTTCTGGGAATAGTCAACCATAATACAAAAATTCACTGCAGTGACAGAAGCACAACCATGTTCGTTCAGCACTATTTATAATAATAAAGTCCTTGAATCAACCCAACTGCCCAACAGTTGACGAATGGATAAGGAAAATGTGGTACATTTATACAATGGAGTACTACTCAGCCATCAAAAAGATGACTTAATGAAATTTGCCAGGAAATGGATAGAATTAGAAAAAATTATATTGGGTGAAGTATCCCAGACACAGAAATTGAGACACAATATATTCTTCCTAATAGGTGGATCCTATAACCAAACCCACTTAATGATATACTCAAAGCTAAATCTCTGTAATATTTAGTATAATTGCAAAGATCATAAACAAGAGGGAAGGGGAATGAACACCCCCGAAAAAAGGAGAGAGGAATCATGCGTCAGTAGAAAAAGTAGGTCACCATAAAGTGTTGCATGTAAGTAGTGAAACATCTGGTGAAGCTCACTCTCACTTCCCTTCTTGGTCACTTGGGATTGAACAGGTTTGATCTCACCAATCAAGGAGGGGAAAGGGATTGGCAGATAGATAGTAACCATCCTGCAAATGGGACATTGACCCTCTCCTCACAGCTGTGTGCTACTCATATTCTTCCATCTACCTTTGAGTCCTCTTCTTACATTAAGATCTTCATTTAAACAGTCTTTTATCTTTGGTTAGACGTGATCTTTGATATCAATCATCTCCAAAAGCGGTGCAGGAAAAGCAAACCTGAAAACAACAATGCATAATTCAGAATACCAAAGACTTTACATTAATTACCTGGGACCAGACCAGCCAAATCTCTCCCCATCCTAAGGCTCAGGGAACCTTGCGGAAGAAGGGGCAGCAAGATTATAAGAGCCTGAAGATGGGGAGGACCAATGATATGCAAGATACTCCACACAAGTTAGGGCTGTAGTAACCATAATCCAACTTTGCCTGACCCGCACAATGGCTGACATGTCAACAACCCCCCCAAAGTCTAGCATGAATCAAAGGGGAGAAGGTTCCAGGCAGTAGGATCCTTAGAGGCAAGGATTTAACAGTCATTAATAGAGTTCCCGTACTATTGAGGAGCCCAAGAAAGGACTCTTGGGTATGCCACTGAGTCCTTACACCTCACTAGGGTGGAGAACTCAGAAGGAGGTTTGGCATTCACACTAAAGCATCCTCCAGGGGATGGGAAGGAGGAAGGGGAGGCACTGGGAGAGGGGGAGGGAGGAGTGTGAAAGGACAGAGGAGGAAGATGGGGAGAGTGCAAGAGGAGACTGGGGAGGGGAGGAGGGAGGGAGAGGATGGGGGTACCTATTGAGCTTATATGATTGGGAAAAAAATAAAATGTGAGAAAAAACAAGAAAAAATATCGTTTTGGAGCAAGTTATGCACATAATGAATATATATACATAATTAAATATAGAATAATGTAATCAATAGAATATTCAAAAGTACTAAGTAAAAAGTATTAATTCCCTCTGTAATGACTAACTATATCACCTAAATGTGATATAGTGACTGACTAGAATCTCAACACAATGAGTCTAGCTGAGCCTAGCATCTCCCTTTTTACTTGATACCTTGGATGTGAGGAGCATGGTTGTCAAGGTCCTCCCTGTGGTCACTGTGTGCTGCATTCATATGACCTTCTTCACTTTCCATCTTCCATCACTCAATTGTCCTACAATTTAGGAGAAAACTTGTAGCCACCTCCTCTGGAAAATGAAGACTATGCAATTCTGTAAAAATTATCCACTAATAACAGAAATTCTTCCTACATATGGCCCTTTATTACCATAAGTAAAACGGTATATTAGACATAAAAATTTTCTTTAAAACGATATATTAGACATAAAAATTTCCTTTAATATTGGAAAGAATAAACTATGATTAAATTCATTGCTTTTATTCGGAGACATTATTCAATATTTCATAGAATGTTCAAATATTAGCCTAGTCTCACTTAAATCATAACCATCCCTCTGAAATGTAAACATGAAGTAAACAATCTGATATCCACATATGCAACATTTCACCTCTACCAATGTTGAATTTATGCCAAAATATAACAGGTACAGCAAATGTGTACAACCAGCAACAATAGCTTCTTTTCATTGACAAGGCTAGATTTGTTCAACTAAAGAAGCTGAGTTAATTCCACCTCATCTTTCTTTTTTTTTTCATAATTAAAACTGTTGAAAAACTGAAATCAAAATAGAAAATCATTGTATAGCTTACAAAATCAAACATAATTACATTGTCTTGGTTGAGTAACTGAACTTAATAGGAATGGATCGATTCTTCTAAACTATAGCTTTCAATAAGTCTGGAATTTCCTCCTGTAGGTTAGGGTGACTTGAACATTTTGTATCCATAGAGAATTTGAATTTTGAACTAGTCTTTTCTTTTTATGTTTTTTCTTCTTCTCTTCTAAGGACAGATGCAGTAAATCTCTAGCCAGAGGCATAGTGACTGCTACACCTGAAGAGTTCTTATACCATCTTTCTGAACTTACCTCAGGAAATATTTATTTTTAGCTCTGGGGTTTCCCAGGTTCAGCCTTCCAGGGTCAAAAGTGCAGGGTGATACCATATCCATCTGGAATTTCACATTGGATCTGGGGATGTGAATTCAGGTCTTTTTGCATGTGAGGCAATGGTTTTAACATCTGAGTCATTTCCCTAGCCTCTTTAAAATTTTTCATAAGAACAAAGGGCTAGTCCCCTCCAAACAAATGTGATTCACGTCTATGAGACACATTCAGAACAACAGAGCCCACATGAACTTATTATCTTCTCATAAAACCATCTCAACATCAACATCTGGAAACATTTTCCAGCTCATGCAGGGAGACAAACCACATCTACAACTACAACATCCCACTCTTATGTATCTGACAAATTCTTTTCTTGGATATATATGAACAGAAATTCCTGAGAAGTTAATGAAAATTTTAATATTATTAGATAATACCAATTCTTTTTAAAGATACGATTCCAATTACATGCTTATAGGGAGCAAAAGAGATATTTTGGCTATTTTAGTTAAAGTTGTGTGTATCTAAAGACAACACCAAAGACAGTGCTGTTGGTCAAATTATATTTTGCTATAGGGGTTATACTATTGCATGAATTTTTTATTAGGTAAAATAGTCCTGCTCCTTTGGAAAAATGATGGCTGAATGTAGCAATGCATTTTAATGTGTGCCTTAATTCAATGCTTGCATTTCATGGGGACAGTTTTAGTGTAAGGGAAGATAAGTTTAACATTGTGAAGAATCCATTCAAAATATTGGGTCATTTGGGCTGGAGAGATGGCTCAAGGGTTAAGCCTCTCCTTAACCACAAGCAGAAGAATCTAAGTGTGGATCCCAGATCCCACGTAAAAATTCCAGGCAGAAATGGTGCATCTTGTATTTCTGGTCCAGGAAGTCAGAGCCTGGGAAACTGCAGAGCAAAGCAAAAAGGAGTTAGCAGAACCCAGAATGATTCCTAAAGTCACCCCTGGGACTCCATAGGCACACACAGTGTCCTCTAATATACACACATGCACACATTTAGAAAAAAATGAGTGCCATTTCCTCTCTTAATAATAACACTTACTTTAGATTATAATTTTCAAATAATAAATTAAATTTTTCTATGAAGAAGTATTTAAATGGAAGGCAATGACTGGCAAGATTATTCCATGGTCAAAGATTCCTGTGTGCAAGCCTATCAAACTGTTCAATCGCAGAACCCTCGGGTTGAAAGGAGAAAAATTACTTCTGAATGTTTTCCTTTGGCCCACAAGTTGTGGGGCATGTCCTCTTTATCCCTCTGTCTCTTTCTCCATCACATTATCACTCAAATAAATCAATGTGTTTTTAAAAAGTTGATAAATACTACCATTTTATATTTTTAAGATATTTTACAGTTGTACTCCATGTAAGATAATTTTCATATATAGATCAGTCATTCATTATTTGAAAATTTGCCCTATCTTCATTCTGCAAAGGAGGTCACTACAAATTTGATCTTCCAACAGGGGACAGTGCTGTATGGCAAAGAAGGAATCTAGAGAGAAGGCCTTGATGACCATCTCTTGTACATTCAGATGTAGAAATCAAAAAGGTGAAGCAACATCACCCAGGAGGATGGTGGATGTGCTCTTATTTTCTTGAAATCACAGCCTGTCAGGAACCTAAAACACCCCTCATGGACAAGCAGAAGGAATCGTCACTACTCTGAGGTGATTAAAGCTTTAGCCTAGATCAGGGTAGGTTTTGTTTTTCGAGACAAACTTTTAGACTATCTGTTCTTTCATCTGTTCAGGCCTGTCCCAATCTTTCACTAATTTCAATGAAAAACAGTGCAATTTGGGTTGTGTTTTACATTTTACAGCTAAATTTTCATTTTCTGTGGCACTATGTAAAGACCTAAAAACTCAATATTGCTCTTAAATTATGTAATTGCACAAGATAAATGTTTTCTGTATTGTATTTATTTGAATTGAGTGAAATACTATCTTGCTCTTCTTGATGAGCATGAAAGATAAAACTAGTCAGGTAGCTTTGGGGTTAGAACACGGATGTGAATGATTTTGCTAGCGGGTGGATAGGTCTTTGGCACTCTCTGCAGTTCTATTTTTACAGAAAGACAGAAATGTCAAAAGTCTTCAAGTTGCCCTGGCCCGAGATCAGGAACGCCTGAGGAAGTCCTGCTTCCTGGTGTGGTTTGTGTTCTCTCTTCTTTTCATGGACTCCCCACCTGAAAACAATACCCAAAGCCCAAGCAACTCCAGGGACTATACCATTCACCCTCATATATCACCAAGTAAGTAAACCTAAAAAGTGCACTACCATGCTAATCTTCATTCTCTGTTTACTAAACCTGACTTAATTGATGTACTAACAGTCCAATAGCCTCATCTAAGAAATACCAACACCAGACAAGCATACCCAACTCTAAGGCAAACACTAGTAATGACTGCTCAAGTGTAGTAATGCTGTCTAATTCAGTTCATTCAAAAACACACAGAAACAAAAAGAAGGTCATAAGAGATAAAACAAAAATGGCCAGGTCACAGTGCAAATTCATGAGAAACAAAAACCAAGACATCGAATCTCCTACAAAAAGAATGAACCCCATGATGTAGGAATCCAACCAGGAAAAACTCACAGAAAATAGCCAAGAAAGCCATACCAAAATAATGATTTTCATAGCCCGATCTTTACTATGATCAAAACAATGAAAGAAAAAATCCAAGAAGCATTAAATAACCACATCAACTACTTTGAACAGGAACACAACAGGCACCTGGAGGAGAAAACCAGTTGAAGAAACAAACACAGACATAGAAAACAGTTAATACAATCTCAAACAGAGTTGAAACTCAAACTAAAAGACAAGGTATCTTCAACCCAGACCTCAACAGAAAGTCTTATCAGCAGAACTAATGAAGCAGAGAATAGAATATCAGATCTTGAAGACAAAGTGGAAATACTAACTAGCTCAATTGAAGAGGTTGTTAAAGCCAAAAAGATACTTGAGAGGAATATTCAAGAGTTATTGGACACCTTGAAAAAGCCTAACATGTGTTTTCATGGAACACCAGAACAAGAATCCCAAAATACCATACCAGAAGACATTTTTCAAGTTATCATAAAGGAGAAGTTTCCACATTTAAAGAAAGAGAGGCCCATCCAAATACAAGAGTCATTCCGTAACCAAAACAAATATGATCAAAATAGAAACCTGTCATGGCTAATAATAGTCAAAACACTGCACATACAAGACAAAAAGAATGTGATGAGAACTTCCAGGGGGAAAAATGTCACTTTAAAAAGTAAAGCTATTAAGGGGCTGGAGAGGTGGCTCAGGGGTTAAGCCTCCGCTTTGCAGGTGGAAGGTCCCGAGTTCGGATCCCAGATCCCACGTATAGACGCCAGGCAGAAGCGGGGGTGGCCTGCGCTTCTGGTCCTGGTAGGGTGGAGCCTGTGAATCCCGGGGCAGAAGGAGGTGGAGGCGTCCATGGTGGTTCGCGAATTCGTCCGTGGTTCTACACATACACAGACACAGACACACACACACGCGCGCGAGAGAGAGAACATACACACACACGTACACAGTTGAATAAATAATAATAATAAAAAAAATTTTAAAAAGTAAAGCTATTAAAATAACAAATGATTTCTCAATGGAAACAGTAAAAGCAAGAAGAGCTTAGAGAGAATTACTTGAAGTATTGAATGAGCACAAATGTGAACCAAGGCTGATATACACAGCAAAATTATCAGTCATGACCAAAGGTTAAAGAAAAATTTTCCACCATAAAGACCACTTGAATGCTTATATGTCTACCAAACTGGGCCTACAAAAAAGGCTAGAAAAGATACTCAAGCTTGAAGAAAAGAACAAGCATATCCAGGAGGACAGAAAGGACATATAAGACCACCAAAACCTACAAGCTAAATAATACACTTACAAAAGCCACTAAACACAAAAAAGTCAGGAAATAAAAGTAATTTCTCCATTATAACACTAAATATCAATGGAATTAACTCACTAATCAAAAGACACAGGTTACAAACTTGGACTAGATATCACAACCCATCTGTCTGTTGCCTTCAGGAAACACACCTCACTATAAAAGGTAGGCAAAATCTAAAAGAAAAAGCCTGGTCAAAAATTCTGCAAGCTAATGGAATCAGGAAATAGGCAGGGATGGCTATTATACTATCTGAAAAAGTGGACTTCAAATCTAAGAAAATCATAAGAGAAACAGAAGGATACTACATTTTAGTCAAAAGTAGAATTCACGAGGAAGACTTCACAATATTTAACATATATGCATTTAATATGGGCTCCTCCACATTTATTAAGCAAATGGTACAACTTCTAAAACAAGAAATCAATCCCAAATTGATAATACTCAGGGATTTCAATACTGCACTCTCAATATGGGATGGATTAACAGGTCAAAAACTTAACAGAGACACATTGGAACTTAGTCAATCCCTTACTGAAATGGACCTTACAGATCTCTATCGAAATTTCCATCCAAGCACCTAGGAATACACATTTTTCTTAGCAGCCCACAGAATTTTCTCCAAAATAGATCACATATTGGCCCACAAAACAAATCTCCACATACACAGGAAAGTTTATATTATAGGTTGTACCCTAAAAGACCACCACCATGGTCTAAAGCTTGACATCTGCAACACAGCAAATACCAGTAAATACTGTAACTATTAGAAAATAAACACTATGATGTTCAGCAAGAAATCATAAAGGAAATTCAAGATTTCCTAGAAGTGAAGGATAATGAAAACACAACATATCAAAATATCTGGGACACAATTAGTTTTCCTAAGAGGTAAGTTCGTAACTGTTAATGCATATATCAAAAAATAGAAATAACACAAGTAAATAACAATACATCTTAAACCTTAGAAACACAAGAGGAATACAAGCCTAAAAGCAGTAGAAGAGAGGAGATTAGCAAAATCAGGGGAGAAATATCTGAAATTAAGATAAGGAAAATGATATAAAGAATCTACCAATTGAAAAGCTGGTTGTTTGAAAAAATCAATAAGATTGATACACCCCAGCTAAATTAGCCAAAATTGAGACAGAGAAAACCCAAATTAACAAAATTAGAAATGTAAATGGAGCTATCACAACTGAAACCAAAGAAATTTGGAGAATTATAAGATCACATTTCAAAAACTTATACTCTATGAAACTTGATAAAACAAAAGAAATGGATGAATTTCTGACTAAGCACAATTTACCTAAATTGAATCAGGAAGTTTTGAATTATTTAAATATTCCTAATACATATGAGGAAATCGATAAAGTAATCTCGAATTTTCCCACCAAAAAATGTCCTGGGACAGATGGTTTCAACACAGAATTCTAATAAACATTAAGGAACAACTAACACCAATACTCCTTAAATTGTTCCATCCAATTGCAAAAGAAGGAACACTGCCAAATTTTTTCTATGAAGCTCATATCATACTAATCCCAAAAACTAATAAAGATGCACTTAAAAAAGAAAACTATAGGCCAATCTCTTTGATGAACAGAGATGCAAAGATTCTCAACAAAATCTTAGCAAATCAGATTCAAAAACATATCAAAAAGATCATTCATGGGGACCAAGTAAGCTTTATCTCAGGCACACAAGATTGGTTCAATATACACAACCCAATGAATGTAATCCATCATATAAAGCAATCCACATGACACTCTCAATAGATGCAGAAAAGCTTTTGACAAGATCCAACAGTCTTTTATGATCAAAACCCTAGAGACAGTTGGGATGGAAGGAACCTTTATCAACATAATAAAAGCTGTATACAACAAACAAACAGCAAGGATTAAACTCAATGGGGGAAAACTTGAAGCATTCCTGCTTTAATCAGGAACTAGATAAGGTTGTCCACTCTCACCACCTCTATTCAATATTGAACTTGAAGTCTTAGCTAGAACTATAAGGCAAGAGAAGGAGATAAAAGAAATTCAAATTGGCTAGGAAGAATTCAAGCTACCTCTATTGCACATGACATGATCGTATACCTGAGTAATACTAAAAACTCTAATAGCAAACTCCTGGAACTAATACATAAGTTCAGCAGAGTGTCAGGTTACAAAATAAACATGCAAACATCAGTGGTCTTCCTATACAACAAGGACAAAGAAAGTGAAAAAGTCCTAAGAGAAACAAATCATTTACTATACTTCATAAAAAAAGAAATACTCTAACTGGGTCTAGTACTAGGAGCCAACTATTAGGGAGTACATACGGCGCTTAATTTTCTGGGTCTGGGATACTTCACTTAATATAATTGTTTCTAATGACATCCATTTCCCAGCAAATTCCAGTAATTCATCATTTTTGATGGCTGAGTAGTACTCCATTGTATAGATGTACCACCTTTTCCTTATCCACTCGTCAACTGTTGGACATTTGGGCTGATTCCATGACTTTGCTATTGTAAACAGTGCTGCTATGAACATGGTCGTGCTTCTGCTATTGAGTTGAATTTTTGCTGTATGTAGGGTTATTCCCAAAAGTGGAATCGCAGGGTCATATGGCATTTCAATCTCTAATTTCTTTAAGAATCTCCAGATGGCTCGCCAGAGTGGCTGTATGAGCCTGCATTCGCACCAGTAATGTAGTAGAGTTCCCCTCTCTCCACATCCTCTCCAGCATTTGTTGTTGTTTGTAGTGTGGGAGGAAGAGGGTCCAGGGAGGGGTAGAGGGAGGGAAGGTAATGGGGTACTTATCACGGGAGCTTTGGGTAAAGCTTTATTTAGGTCACTTTCAAAAATATAGCCATTGTGACTATATTGAATGTGCTGATTCATTATCATGTATTCAATATCTTTATACATTTTTAAAAATTGTCATTGCAGATATCATTAATCTCCCTACTTTATACTTTGTTGCTTAGTTTCCTGTTGTATTTTCATGAGAATGTTTTTCTAGGAACTCTGTAGAAAAATATATGAGAAAATGAATTTACATTAATTTTGTTAAATAATGCTGGTTATTTGCCCAAGAAATCATGGCAACTCACAGTAAACATATTGTATTTTGTACTTTTTAGCTTTTTTTTTCCCCCTGTTGTTCTTTGTTTTCCACATTGAACTTTTATTCCCAGTGACTTCACTAATCTTTTTTATTGTGTGTGTGTGTGTGTGTGTGTGTGTGTGTGTGTGTGTGTGTGTGTGTGTACTAGAGGGTACCTTAATGTGTCTGCCTGTGAAGGCCCTAAGGTGACTTCGGGGATCATCCTTGATTGCTCTACCTACTGTTAACTTTATTTTGGGGTTCCTAGCTCAACCTTCCAGGGCCAGAAATACAGGTCACCAAGCGTTTCTACCTGATGTTTTTAAATAGGATGTAGAATCCAAACTCAAATCCTTCTGCTTTTAAAGTAAAGGCTTAACCCCTGAGCCATCTGTTTAGTCCCATCAATGCTTTTATAAATTGGTTTTCTAATGCTTTGACACTGGAATACATTGAAGCTATCTCTTAGATTTTTGCAGTCTTTTGAACTCAGTTCACTTATAGAAAGACTATTTTTAAACCTGACTTTATCCACACTTGCAAGTTGTGTCATTTTATAAATTTATTTATAATGTTTCACAGTCTTTTATTAATGATTTCTACATATACAAATACAATGAATTTGTCTCCATGCCCCCTTTCCCTCCCCTTCCTCCCCTTGCTCTCATCCTCTCCATCCTTCACCCTCTGTCCCTATCCCTCCAGCCCTCAGGTCTCTCTGCATGTGTGGACTGAAGAGCTCCCTTAGAGATGCCTGCACTAACAAGGCATCAGGCCTTTGTGGTAGTATAAGGGACCCTTCAGTGGTTAAACCACAGGTGAGACGCTCCCCTTCACTTCTCAGACACCTGGCTCTAGGATTCCCACTGAGTGCAGTTGTTTCTCCTGAGATATCCTTCCTAGTTCATGGGGGAAACGTTAAAATTAGCTACCCCTCTACGGTGGATGGAGAAGGGGCAGTGATCACAGGTTGGCTGCTGGAAAGAATTGGATTCTCGTTTCAGGTCACCATCGGAAAAGCTAAGTTTGCTGTAGAGTAAGGATCAGGAGAGCTGATCCTGATTGCAGTACCGTATCTGATGGCAGAATCCAAGGTTGTTATCCTAGTTCATCCTTTCAGACCATCCCAGAAGATCTGTAAGTTTCCATCTGGGAAATTTCTAGGAATTCTTAGAAGAGAAAGAAGAAAGATTGTTGGTTGGAATACAAGTAGGGTTAAAGAGTTCCAGAAATAAGGCTTCTCAAATTAGTGGACAGCCATCTACTGAAGAAGACAACTTTAAGAAACCAACTCGAAGCAATATGCAGAGAAGTAAGATGAGAGGAGGCACCCCAGGAAAAAAGTCTGCTGGTTCACGGCCAAGGATTCTTGGACCACCTTTCCCGGGAAGATGGGGAGGCCGCTCTGATGAGAACCCTCCTTCAGGATCTGTGAGGAAGACCAGCAAGAACAAGCAGAGGACTCCTGGAAGTGGAGACGGCGGCAGTACTAGTGAAGTACCCCAGCCGCCTCAGAAAAAAAGGGCTCGGGCAGATCCTACTGTCGAAAGTGAGGAGGTATTTAAGAACAGAATGGAAGTTAAAGTGAAGAGCTGAAACCATGGCTTGTTGAGGACTGGGACTTGGTTACTAGGCAGAAGCAGTTATTCCAACTCCCTGTGAAGAAAATTGTTGATGCTATTCTTGAAGAGTATGCAAATTGCAATAAATCACAGCAAAATGTTGATAATAAGGAGTATGCAATTAATAAAGTTGTGGCATGCATAAAAGTATTTCAATGGGAGTTGGGCACTCATCTGCTGGACAAATTTGAAAGGCCTCAGTACGTTGAAATCTTTTCGGCTCATCCTTGATGCTCCAATGTTGCAGGTGTACGGAGAACCACGCCTACTGAGATTATTTGTGACAATTGGAGCAATGTTGGTGTATATGCCCCTAGATGAGAAGAGCCTTGCATTACTGTTGGGCTATTTGCATGATTTTCTTCAATACCTGACAAAGAATTTTGCCTCTCTATTTACTGCCAGTGATTATAAACTGGCTTCTGCTGAGTACTATCGCAAAGCCCTGTGAGGGTCTACTGACCACTCACTGTTACGTCTGGTGTCTGTAAACACTTCTGTTCTTAGCCTTTTCATTGTATTATTGATGTTCTTTAAAATTGTCGATGTGGGCTGGAGAGGTAGCTCAGGGGTTAAGCCTCCGCCTTGGAAGCGGAGGGTCCTGAGTTCGGATCCCAGATCCCACGTATAGACGCCAGGCAGAAGCGCAGGCGACCTGCGCTTCTGGTCTTGGTAGGGCGGAGCCTGTGAATCCCGGGGCAGAAGGAGGTGGAGGCGGCCATGGTGGTTCGCGAGTTCGTCCGTGGTTCTACACATACACAGACACACACACACAGACACACACGCGTGCGCACATACACATGCGCACAGTCGAATAAATAATAAAAAAAAATAAAAAAAATTTAAAAAAATGTTTAAAATTGTCGATGTACAATAGGGCTCAAGTTTCGGTTTGTTTCCTGTTCTTTGTAAAATAAAATAAAAGGAGTGCATGGCTCCTTTCCGCCTTTGCTACAGTGAATGGAGTGATTAGACAAAGAAGAAAGGTTCAGTAGAACATTTTATTGCCTAGTTGACAACATTGCTTGATGCTGGTGGTTCTATCTCTTTGACACTACACAATTTTCTAATATGTGTTAATGTGACGTGATGAAATGCCCTGATTCCTGGTGCCAAAGGTTCAACTTAATGTATATACCTGAAAACCCATGCACTTGTCCTTTTTTTATGGTGCTCTGCACACACCTTGTTCCTTAGGCATTCATTCTATCCACTCAAATTGTTGAAGGATGGTGATTTGTTTTCTGATTTTTGTACCTGAGTTTAATGCACGTTCTAACATGATAGAGGCAATGCATTACTGTGTAGCCACAGTTTTCTGAAAAGCTGATATTTTAGGAGTTGTATTTCAGATCTTAAATAAAACTTGTTTCTAAATTTCAAAGCAAAAAAAATTAGTTACCCTAATTCTGCAAAATATACTAAAGGGTCACATTTAGAGTCTTAGAAAGCATATCTTTTCTTTAAAATTTTTTTATTTTTATTTTTATTTTTTATTTTTCCCACTTATGCATGTGCAAGGGGTAGGCATCCTTGCCACCCTTATCCCCCCTTTCTTTCTCCCTCTCTTCCCTCCCTTTTTCACTCCTTCCCTTCTTTCCTCCCTTCCCTTTGTGGATCCAGTATGCTCCCTCCTACTCTCCTGTTTCAGGGTTCCCTCTGGATCATTTGCCCCAGTGGGGGTTCAGGCCTAAGTGTCACAAAAAAAGCGTATCTTGATTCTTCTTTTCTCTTTCTAATTAAAAGCTAACAGAAGCTTTCATCATCTTATAATAAGGGACACTCAGGGGACCAAAATGTATGGAAGAAGGATTTTAGCATGTGACATGTGACAGAGATAAGGAAGCACTTCAGGTGTTTTGGAATTATGCCATCCTTTGGAACTTACAGTATTTGACTTCTTATTTGGTAAATATCAGAGTTCACTACAAACAGAGCTAGTGTGTATTTCAGAAATGTCATCCAAAGATCTCAATGTCAAAAGACATTTAAATGAGGTGGAAGGGAAAAGAGATTGAAAATTTCACTTACAAGAGAAATCCTGAAGAATTTGCATCTACTGACAGTAAGTTTGACACTCTGGGATTATAAAGCTTTTTATAGATTTATTTAAGATTCATGTAGTAATAAGTGAAATATGATTCTTTCTTTGGCAAAGCATGGCTTTTCATTAAATTTGCTACCTTAATTCTATTGTATACAGCTATATTCTACAAAGTGGAACTTCTTTCATTACTTATTTGAGTTCTTGATATTAAGGAATTTAAGAACAAAGAAAATAAGAAAAGAAAGACAGAAAGAGAAAAAGAAAAAGAAAGAAAGAGAAAAAGAAAGAGAAAGAAAGAGAGAAAAAGAGAGAGAAAGAGAGAAGAAAGAAAGAAAGAAAGAAAGAAAGAAAGAAAGAAAGAAAGAAAGAAAGAAAGAAGAGAAAGAAAGAAAGAAAGAAAGAATGGAAAGAAAGAAAGAAAGGCAAGAGCAAATCAGTCTTGGATCAGGGTACACTGTCACTTTGACTATCTTCCACATCAGTATTAGAAACTTGAATTGTAAAATATTGGTTCTTAAATTGATGTGCATGATATTTAATATTTATTATGAGGGTTTGTGCTTTTCTAAAGCACGTGCATTTTTTAGCAATTTTAAGAACTTTGGAGGAATATTTGTTATGCTTGTGCATAGTTATTGAAATAAGTCTAGGTTATTGTTTTGTGGTTGGTGACCTCAAAAGTCCTTTAAGCTCACAAGTTGTAGTTTCATAAAAATGTTCATTCTGTTTGTCTCTCTTTCTCTCTCTCCTCTCTCTCCTCCTGTCTTTATCCCTTTTACATTTTCTTTCTCTCTCTTTCTCATTTATCTACCATCTATGATCCTTCATAGCCTAATTCTGTTGCCAAATTATAAGCTAACTGTTTGCAAACCCAAATGCTGTTCTCAGTCTTATAAAGGAAATCCCAAAGAACTTTCAGCTGGCTTGTAACAAGCAATATAGTATTTCATTTAATTTTCATGAAAAATTCAGATGTTTTATGAATAGTAAATGAATCACTTGCTTGTAATTTTATCTAATATGTTCTTTGAGAAACATAGAGTCTTACACATAATAAGACCCTGTATCAATTGTGGAAGGTGATAAATCCACATTATGAGGCAGCTTTTAATCTGAGTTTACATCGTGATCTGTCCTGTGCTAATTACTCTTTCCCTGCAGATCGAAATGTGGTGGCCATTGAGAACAATGCTCTTTTTCCACATGGTTGGAAATATATTTTGTTTAATTGAGAAAGCACCCAAGAATCCTGAAGCCAATATGAATGTTGTAAGTTATTCATATTATTAAGAAAAATACTTTAAATAGTGTGCCACTCTTAGTTTTATTTATCCTTTCCAAATTGGATTGATTATCATCTGAAAGTGCATTATACATAGAATATGAGCCTATTCCTAAATCAAATTGTATTTCAGTTATCATAATGATGCCATGTAAACAAGCTCATGAAATACAGTGCTTTTTCTGTTCTTTTAGACTGAGATAATTAACTACTGGGATTTTCCAAGTGAAACGTACACAGTTGTGACTGATGATGGCTATATCCTCTCTCTTTACCGAATTCCACATGGTAAAATGAATTCTAGTAATTTAGGTAAGATTTGAGTGAACAAAAAATAAAAACTTAACTTTGAGTGAAATACATTCTATGAAAAAACTTTCTGTTTATTTAACGGAAAATTTAATTATTTGTGAAGAGGTCTCATATCTCTCTGACTCTTATATGTTAAGCTGAGAATCTGAGTAACACCTGATTTATGTGAATCTATAAGATTAGATGAATAGGGCTGGAGACGTGGCTCAGGGGTTAAGCCTCTGCCTTGCAGGTGGAAGGTCCTGAGTTCAGATCCCAGATCCCACATATAGACCCCAAGGCGGAAGCGGGCGCGGCCTGTGCACTGGTAGGGCGGAGCCTGTGAATCCCGGGACAGAGTAAACAAGGAGGAGGTGGAGGCGTCCATGGTGGTTCCCGATTTTGTCCGTGGTTCTACACACACACAGACACCACATACACACGCGTGCACATACCACACACACACGCACAATTGAATAAATAATAATAATAAAGATTAGATAAATAATCTTCAGTTTGTTCTTTAATTTAGCTTAGTGCATAAAGAACTCAGATTCCCTGATTAAAACTTGAAGATTCTGTGTGGTGAGAATTCATAATTACTATCTCTGATGATAATAACTAAGTTTGAATTAATTCTGACTATATCTGTAGACACTCGAGCAACAAAGGACAGCCCAGGTATTTTTGACATGTATTTGCCTAACAGTGTGCATATAATTGGCACATAGTTAAAAACACCTATAATTCTACATACTTTTGCTTTTCTTATGCTTCAACACTTCTCTATAAAGTAAAATAACCTAAAAATTTTTTAAAAATTAATGACATTTGCATTTATTCAATACAGAGCAAGAAGAAAACATAGAAACCTACAGATGTGATGGTTCTTTTACTCTAAAGAATAAAGAATAATATTTGCAGAATTTTTAGGATACAAATCAATTACTTTCAGCTATGTAATGCTGAATTATAATTCTTGTGTTAAATATTTACTGTGAGGGAGTAGGTGAAAACGAGGGTTATGGGGGATATATGAGCAAATTATAATGGTATATATGCATAAATATCATGATTAAACACATTATGTTGCTTGCTTAAGAAACAACGATAAAAAACATGTTTTGTATTTTGTTTATTCAGGCCCCAAGCCAGTAGTGTATTTGCAGCATGGAGTGAGTATAACTGCTTCTATCTGGGTGGCCAACCCTCCAGACCACAGCCTGCCCTTCCTTCTGGCAGAAGCTGGTTTTGACGTGTGGATGGGGACCAACAGAGGGAATTCTTTGGCCAAGAACCACTTGTACCTCAACACAGATTCTAGGGAATTCTGGAATTTTAGGTAGAGAAATCATTGTTGCTTTGTTTTATTTTATTGAAATGGTATAAAGTCTTAATGTTATCAAAGCCATTTTGCTGAAACACCTAAATATTGTTTAATATTTTTGAAATTAGATAAAATTGTGAAGAATTTTATGCTATAATTTATGGAGAATTAATATGAAAAAATATATCATTGTGTATTTCTTATTACTTCCTTCCCAAGTATAACCACTTTGACAATCTACCTATTAGTTTTTGTAAAATGACTTCCTTGAAGTATAGTTGTACTATATGGAAAATACACTTTTTAATGCATACAATTTCATGAGCATAGACATGAGCATAGCCTCATTATCTACAACTTTTAAAAAATAATTTTATCGCTTGGTAGTTTACCATTATTACATAATAAATTTTAGTCTTCTCCACTCTCCATTTCCTTGTCCCATCTACCCTCTCTTTCACTGCATTCTTTTATCCCAGTAAGTCTCCCTTCAGGTTTCATGCCTTCTTTTCATATGTGAACCACTGACAGCAATTAGATTTTCTTGCCTGATTTGCGTGGGAGCTTGTTTACTGAAACCAGGGAGAGCCCTCTTGTTAGTATAGAAAAACTAAGTAAACAAATCCATACATGGTTAATTTCTACTACACAGTAATAGAATTTCTACTACATAGTACCAAGGAAAATTCAGTGGTCTCTGTCAGTTTGATAAAACTCCTTTTCGATTTTCGTCTTTTTGCATCTGCCACTTTAACTTACAAATTTAATGTTTCCTATAAGAATATAAAGTTGATTTCATGGGAATGTAATGTAGTGCATGTACTCTCTTAGATATTCACATATACAAACAAAGGGAATTGAAATTTAGCCAGTAATTTTATTGACCTTAGTCCTTAGCAAGCTGCCTTAGCTCTGTATAATGTGCATAAGCATACAATAATTGCAAGGTATTTTGTGAGGACTGAATGATATGGTGCTTATTAGCTGGTAACATAGTTAAGAGTGTAAAAAAATTTCATAAATATTCTCTCTTTTTTCCATGTCACCTTCAGACAGTCTCTATGAGGTCATCATTTAAAATGAAAGAAAACTTTTTATAATTGACAAATAAGTAAATCATATTTTATCCATTTTCTTTCACACAGTCTTGATGAAATGATCCGATATGACCTTCCAGCCTTCATTAACTTCATTCTGGAAAAAACAGGCCAAAAGCAAATTTACTACGTGGGAGTTTCCCAGGGCACCTACATTGGTATGGTGAAAGATGGAAATCTGATCATGCCATGATGTTTATCATAATGCACAGAAAAATTCCTTTAAAAATAACATATTATAAAGTCTTACAGAAATTCTTAGACTAGCAGAAACCTTTAAATTTAAAAGTAGAGTTATGCATATTACCTCTCTTGTTTGTTAATATTCATTCAAGTTTGTTGTTTGACATGGGGTTTGTTTTGTAGACAGATGGTTAAAATTCACAATCTCTCTGGCTTGGCCTTGCTAGTAATGAGACTTCAAGTATGATCCATCGTATTGGCTGGTTTTTTGCAAAGTAACACTATAAATCATTGAAACACTTGTTAATCTGCTTTTTAAGCGTGTATAATTATTTAAACAAAATATGTCAGATTCACTTGAATTTCTCTTCAATAGGAATTTCAAAATTAAGATTGTTGTATTTGTTTCCATGTATGTATGCTGCTTTCATAACAGAAATTTGTAGGCATTGTTTAGGAAAATGCTTATTAATTTGTCTTGAGCAATTAAATTCTGCTAATGGAGTGGTTCAGGCAAAAGTATTATATATTTTATTTTGAAAATTCAAGGAAATAGTTGCTCTCAGAACTTCTGACTTCTCAGAAAAAGCACTTTAATTAATTTTCTAAACTTATAATGTACTTACTGCTTAAAAGATACCTTGCAGGCTCTTAACTACTGTACACTAAAGAAATCTGATTTTCCCAAAGATTACAATTCAATAAGGAAATATATGTCACAAACAGTACAGACTCTCATATTTATTGGACCACATAATTTTCTCTGTGGGTTGTCTATGTAAGATAAGCATAGTAGGATGTTTAGTGAAACTAGGGGGTTCAATGTGTCACCAATAACTAGATACCTGGTTTCATATTGGGTTTGAGACAGGTAGATATGTCTGCATACATTGATAATGTCCCCTGAAATGAAAATCACCCTTCATTAAAAAAAAAAAAAACTCGTACAACAAAAGGAAGTGACATTCATAGGTTTACTTGGGAGCCATACAGAGAGGAGAGAGGGGAACAGAGATAAGGGTTCCTTCCTCTGGTTGCAGCAGTATAAGTTCTGTGTAGATTTCTTGATATTTCAGAGAGCCTTGAATCCAGTTAATTTCTTTATATAGCTAAAGATATATCTATTGATAGCAGTATATCAATAATCAAATATGACTGTGACTGTGTGTATGTATACACACATATTGACAAAACTGAAGAAGTAGGATTGAGGAAGAGACCTAGAAAGTGATAAACGTCAGGTGTCCATGAACGGGGATACCTTCTCTAACTGTCAGGTGAGACATTAGGTTGAACTAGATTTTAAATAGTGTAATCTTCTGGAAAACAGGCAAATGAGATATCTAGACCAGTAGTCAGAGTTACTAACATATGCATGTCTTGAACACATAAATATCAGCTTCAGTGTGATCTGAAGATGAAGAAAAAACAACTACAAAAAGTGATAGGGAAAAAAAATGAAATAAACTGTAGAGAATCCCCAAAACAGTGGTTTGAAAGTCTGAGGGTTTAATTGGTAGGTGAAATTTTCTATTTTTATAGCTTTCTATTTCATTTGTATCTTAATTTTTTTGCAGTGGAACCAAAAACTAGAGTTTTTATCTGCCAAGCTAATCAAAAACATTCACGTAATAGGTGGGGGAAGGCGTGGGAAAGAGGCAAACTCAGTTGAATGTGAACAAATTTATCTAGTGATGTGTTTCTTGGTAAATTTGAGGAAAATTTTCCAGAAACAAGTCTGAAACTCAACCTCGAAGCGTCCATCTGCAACAGAAGATATCTACTACAAAGAAACACACCTGGCCAAATTACAAATAGTGACTGTGGACTGCTTTACCCTAATCAGAATGTCTAAGTCACAATCGGCCCCACTCCAAAGTTCAGGGAACATTAAGAAAGATGGAGCAGTAAGATTGTAAGAGCTTGAAGTGGGACAATGTTGGACCAGACACTATCTCCTGGGCATGACAAAAATCGCATGGGAACTGCCCTATCAATACCTCACCAGGAAAGGTAAAGATGTCAAAGCTCCACACCTCCATGAGAACTCATGAGAATTAATACTAATAGGGAAGAAAAGGAAGATGCTATCCTCAATGGTATATCTATTGATCCATGACACCTTCTGGAGCACTGAATCATGTCAGGCAGATGACATTGAAGACTAACTAGACAAGCATGTAACATCCAAGACTAACTAGATGTAGTGTATACAAGTGAAAAAACTTGAAATTAGAAAGGAGTGTGACAGGGGAAATGAAGAATTATCAGGGTAAAAGGAGGGGGGAAGGGATGGGGATTAACAGAGGAGAAAAATGGATAAATAAATAGTCGAATTAATAAAATAAAAAAGAAACGTTTGTGTGGTGTAGGAAGAACATGTATACTTTCATAGTTGTAAACTAAGCAAATGAAGTTTAACTCAAAAGAGAACACAGTAAAGTTATCTATTTTCATGTTGTCTTTCAGCTTTTGCAGCATTTGCAACAAATCCCCTACTGGCACGGAAGGTCAAAATGCATTTTGCACTAGCTCCTATTGCAACTCTAAAATACACATCAATTACTCTTAAGACTTTGGCTGCCTTAGAACCATTACTCGAGGTTGGTAATTCATTTTAGCATATTACCAGGAAAACAGATAATGCATGCCACTTTTATAAGCAGGAAATATAAAGCAGGCTAAAGATACATTGCTATAGTTTCCTGTGAAGTTGAATGCATTTTTCCCGGTGGCTAGTGTAGCTCTTCCTAAAGGAAGTGAGTTGTTATTTCTCCTGTCATTAAGCATTCTTTTAATTCACATTCGTTCCTATGTTTGAAGTCAATATTAATGTTTGTCACATATAATTGTGAAATCTGTATTTTCTTTTCAGTTTCTGTTACTGTCATCTTTAGATTTGAGTCATAGAATTAAAACAGAGTGAAAGTTCTTTCATTTTCTGATTCTTTTGCCATTATCTCCCCTGAAATGCACTATCTTGACATCACTATTTTAAATAAATACCTGGCCTAGAAATATGGCAGAATTTTCAGAAAATATGTGATGAGGATAAATATCCATGGATCTAGTTATGATAATTTTGTCAGGATCTGTTTCATTTTATTAAAAAGTGTTAACGTTCAAAGTTGCCTACAATACTTTCCTTTAAAAACAACACATGCTGATTGAATTTTTTTTTGTCCTCTTGTCTTTTGGCAATTTGCAGCTTTGGAAAATATTTATTGATCTCTTTGCTGTGTTGTAGCATCTTGCTGTCTTAATTTGCATCTAACCAGTGATATTGATCATACTCCCTTTAATCCTTCACTCCATAGAACTGATCCTATTCACAATTAATATTATTAGTTTGTTTATATTTCTAAACATTTTATGCACTAGTATATGCACTCTCTAAAAATAGAATACATCACAGTGGGTAGTTTTGCTTTTCTTTCTATAACAAGTGCATACTTTTTGGTCTTGCTCATATTAAAAACATGAGGATATAAGTTTTCAACAATGCTTCACACTCCTATTGCATTTATATAGCACAGAAGAATAGCTAAGCATTTATCCTTCTGCAAATATTCATAATAATTCTGGAGCACAACTACTGTGGCTCCTCTCGTTCTCCTTTTTCAGTTATTTTCTTATTATAATTCCTAAAAAGTTTTAATTTGGGCAAATAATTTCTGTAGCCTATTTCTTATAGTTATTTCTTTTTTATCTGCTTTTCTAATTATGGTGTCATCATTATGTTAATTTCTTCAAATGAGTTGGTAATTGTGGTACTTTTGCGCATCAAATATACCATGCTAATAGTATCTTGTAATTGATAGATTTCATCAATTAATTCATATGATATGGATCTTTCTTATTTGAGAACATTAAACTATAAATTCTATTTGGAAGACATTTGGCTCCTTAGGTCATCTATTTCAATGTGAATAAACTTTAGAATTTTTTTTTAAAATGGGTCAATTTAATCTACTAAAGTGATTTTAATGCTATATAATTTTTATTTACTTTAATATATATTTTTTTCTTTATTTCTTCATTAGTGATAGAGAACACTGTTAGACATGGTGGCACATGCCTGTAAATGCAGGCAATATGAGAGTTTTAAGCTTAAGAGCTATCTGGGCTACATGTGAGGCCAAGGCTAACCTGAGCTATGTAATAAATTCAAGATCAGCCCAAGCGGCATTGACAAACATTGTCTCAATGTAAAGTGAGGATACTTTGTGTATCTCATCCAGTTTTTTCTTGAATTTGTCTGTCAATACTGATTTTTCAAGAAAAAGGTTTATCCATTCACTAAACTTCTCACAGAAGCAGCACCTATCTTTATGAATTTTCTTTAGTGTTCTTTTTCTAGTTTACTCATTGGGTCTTTATCAATTTCATTCTTCAAAGTTGGAACATAAATATTTCTCATCTAGGCTCCTCTTTCACTGTGATTTAATTTTTCTTATATTATAACAAACTTTTATTGCTATAAATGCTATAACAATTCCTGTCTACATATGGACACAGATGCATTAAAAATTCTGATGCCCGTGCTTTCATTTTATTCATGTAAAAATATTTCTGTTTCTGCTATATGTCTCACTTGACCTATTGATGACTTTGAAAGTATCATAATTTCCAAGTGTTTGTAGGTTTTTGTATTTGTCTGCAACTGATGTCAATTTTAATTCTATTTATTTCAAAGAATAAAGTCGGGATTACATGAATCTGATTGCATTACGAAATAAACTTTGAGATTTTACATTGAGGAGTAAACTTTGCATACTGCAAGTTTAAGTAAAAATTGCAGAGTTGGTAAATAATCTGGTCTTATTCATTCTTGTGTTTTTTAAAGCTATGATTACTATGATTCTGGGATTTGCTGTCATTTCAAAGCAAGCCTAATATTGTTTCTTTTCTGGAATCAGAAACCACTGATCACTTCTCTGTTGATATTAAGATTTTTCTGTTTTAATTATCTTAGATCTTGGATGGGATCTTGTGCTATCTGATTATTTTGTTGGCTTTTGTAATATTCTCAATGCTCACTTTGGTTTATTGAGTATCATTATGTACTCCCTTCTATGGAAGGAAAACATTCTATTTAATATAGGTATACCATATTTACTTTCCTGCAATTTGGGGCTGCAAATGCTACTTTGTTCTTTTCAATGGAGCTGCAATGAACACTTGTTTAAAAGTTTTAAAGCATATGGGGTCTTTGTAGTGATTACATTGGTCAGCTATTTGGAAAAACTATTCTGTCAATCTGCCTTTCGATTGGAACAATTAATCTATTCAAGATTGGTGTGTTTACTGATATGTATCCTCTTTGTTGTTATTTTCCTTTCAGTTTCTACATCTTGAATCTTTTTGTTTCTGTTTTCATCCATTGCTAACTTCTTTTGTATGAAATCTACTTTCAGTACAATATATTATTCAAATTTTAATTTTTTTAGTGCTTAAGACTACATTTAAATCTTAAAGCCATCTTATTTGGGTAACAATAAGTTAGTTTCACTAGTATACAGCATTTGAAACCAATACAGATCAATTATTTTACTCTATTTGATATTGTTTGTTATGCAATGTATGTCAGAAAACCTTATCCACATATTATGTTTATTTACTTGTAAATAAGTGAATTAAAGCACATATACATAGTAATGCCTATGTATATTTCTTTACTAGTGTTCATTGCTTATTAATCTCTATTACACTAATTAATGTGTATTCATTTGGACTTAGTATTTCTCACATGTGTGTTTGTTAGTGACACATTAGCCTGTAAATTATTGCATATCTTGATACATTATTATTATTCTGCTTTTTATTACTGTGTATCTTTTTTTCTGAAAAATTATTTTACTGGTAATGGAACTCATTGTGAATAACCTTATTATAGATATGCCATTCAGTGTCCATGGATATATGTCATTTCTGATGACATCTTAAATCATACTGGATGATTTCCAGCTATTTAATTTAATTATTTAAATCTATGTTTGATAATTCAACTAACATGTCTCTTTATGATACTCTTGGATTCACCATACATGCATTTGTTTATCTTATAGTGAGGAGTATTAACAATTCACATACATCTGTAAAAAAATCCTTCTTTTTTCAAATTCTTTTGAACACACTATATTTCAATCATGTCTATGTTAGTACATTTGATGCTATCTCATATACATATATGAGGGTTGTTTGCATTTTCTAATAAGTAAATGATAAGCCAGGACAAGAAATGACAACTCCTACAAACTGGGATGTCCCAATATTGGTGAATGGTCAAAATGAGAAATTTGTAGTTAGTGGATATCTTGAGGACTCAACAAATTCATTCCTATCTGCTGGCTACAAAGTTACTCGCTTTCACAGCCCCATTTGAAAGTTGAAGCTGAGCTTAGAAGACAGGAGAACTTACAGGTTTCATGATATATTATTCTTAGTAAGAATCATTGAGTTTTCCTAGATAAGCATATCACAGATTGTTGAAAGCTGTTGGTTAATTCTAGAGATAACAAAAAGTTGATTTTTCAGAGTTTGAATCAATCTCACTGTAGTTACTAACCAATTTCCTTTTGATGGTCTTGGTGACACCAATTTGAAAATTACATTCATTATTAATATAGTAAATCTGTGTGTTATTCTTTAAAAGAATATAGCTTCTCCTGTTATATGTATGAATATTTCAACTTAATCTAATTTTAATGTTGTTTCAAACATTTGTAAAATGTTGGATTTTCATTTTTCATTACTCAAAATGTTTTTAATGAATCAAATATTATGATATGTGCTTCATTAATACTTTTAGTTTTAGTGTAGTCTCTGATCACAACAAGAATGTTGAGTACTATGTTAATTACTTCCTAGTATCTAATTTACAGGAACTTAATAAGTATAATGATTGTCCTGTGTGAAGATTTAAGTAATTTTTCTACATTAATGACTACATGACACACATTTATATATATATGTATATATATATATATATATATATATATATATATACATGTACCCATTGTAACAAAAGTCTTCAGAAATTTTACAAATATGAAAACTCATGAATCTACTATTCAAAAACAGAGATAGGGGGCTGGAGAGGTGGCTCAGGGGTTAAGTCTCTGCCTTGCGGGCGGAAGGTCCTGAGTTCAGATCCTAGACCCCACGTATAGATGCCTGGCAGAAGCGGGGGCGGCCTGTGTTTCTGGTCCTGGTAGGGAGGAGCCTATGAATCCTTGAGCAGAGTAAACAAGGAGGAGGTGGAGGTGGTCCATGGTGGTTCCCGAATTTGCCCGTGGTTCTACACACAAACACACACACACGCGCACGCGCACACACACAATTGAATAAAAAAATAAGAGATGGGTAATTTTCTTCAACCCAGAACATTCATTTTTCATGAAACTGTGTTGAGTGAACTGATAGAAGATATTTTCAGCACAATTTTTGGTACCAACTTTTAGCTTTTGTAATGGAATATTGTCAGATTGTACTGAACCATATGCTAAAATTTTCTTTTGTGACTCATATTCCTTCCATCGTTCTTATTGGCCAAAATGAATTTGCCATCTAAGAACTACTCTCTAAAATGTCATTTTAAGGTTATTTTTGGTGAAAAAGATGTGACATTAAATCCGACTTTGTGCTCTAATCCTGCAATTTCGAAACTGTGTGATGCTGTACATATATATTCACTAGGAAAAGAACGTGATAATATAAATCAGGTAAGAGTAATATCATTTTCAAATGAATTGAATGTTTCACTTTGTAGTATTATGATACTCCCATTTTCTTAAAAGGCAAGAATTAAAATCGAGCATATTAACCATCCTAAACAAAATATCTTAGTATATTTAACATGAATTATTTATAATATAAATTAAAATATAATTTGCATCTTCGACAATATATTAACAGAAAGAAATAAGTTGCTTAATCATAAATATGAGTATGAAAAACTCCATCTGTATTTTATAGGTACACCTATATCGCATATGTGAATAAATTTTAAGTTTTACCTTCTCCCTTTAATTAATATGGGGTCATCCTGTATAAGACTTCTTTCTAGAAAATTATATTTCCAGGAAATGCCATCACATATAACACAAAGGTATTTATATTCTTTGTTATGATTAAAATACAGACTTCCCTTCTATGTTGATTAAAGGAAGATTTGAATTATAGAAGTAAGGTAGTGCTACTCTTTTTAAAGTTTTATTCTTGGAAACTAATTACTAGCAATATACATAATGTTTCTTGCGTCCTAGAGCCGCGTTGATGTGTATTTGTCAGAACCTTCATACGGGACATCAGTGCGAACCCTACGTCTTATCGCTCAGGTAAAAATTTGTGAAGATCCCTTTCGTTGTGAAGTTCTCTCCTTAGTTGAAATCTCCCCTGTTTGATATTCTACGTTATTCTACATTTTATTTTGGGGCCAATATGCATTTTCAAATAACTTGGAATTTATCTGATGCCAAAAAAAGATACCAGCCTATTGGTAAACAAATTTGGCAGATAGCTATTCTGGTATAATTGTTTCATTCTTTACCATTTACATAAAAATATAAATGGGGTTTAAATTTATGTCAAGTAAGAATTTTTGGTGAATTTCAGAGATCCATGAATGTTAGGAATATTGGCTGTGCTAAAGATGCATGTATAACTTCTGAAAAAGCTTTCCTGTTTGCATATGAAAAACTTCCTTGTGGTAGCCAACTATTAAAGATATTAAAGATAAATTGATCTCAACCTAATAATGCATTTGACAAATATGAGGTATAGCTTAAATCTGAGTATAACAGAATTTTATTAGAATTTTGTACTCTAATTTAAGATATTTAACATTTTAGATTTCTGTATGAGTAGTACTTTTATATTTCATGTGTATTATTGGCTTGGGATTTTTCCATTGACTCCTAAACATTAAAATAACTGATGTCACCTTTGTGGGTGAGAGTGCATGTGTGTGTCTGTGTGTATCAGAGAGCACTGTGTGTGTCAATAGAGACTCAGGGGTAATTTTGGGAATCATCCTGGATTGCTCTACCTCTTTTTGGTTCCCTCTAGTGTTTCCTATGCTATGTTAAATGTGTAGGACACTGCCATTTCTGCCAGACATTTTTACATGGTATATGGGATGCAAACTCAGGTCATTCTATTTGTGAGGTAGAGGCTTTTACCCCAGAGCCAACTCTCCAGGACCAGTATGTTACATTGTAGGAGATTACTTGGATGTTATGTTGATTGTAGAAATCTTTTTAAATAGATTCAGCAATTCCACCTCGCAATAAATCTTTGTGTGTGCACATCTGAACTTAGATTGCATTTTAAGACCCAGTCCTATTCTCTGTCATTCTCACTATCTGATTTTAACACAAATCTGTTATTATTTTCATGATACATTGGACATTATTTTCACAAAGTAAATTATATGTAAATTTTAATTCTATTTCAATTTTGTATGCAAATGTCAGTTCGAAACAGGTTTGATATCTATTGAATTTTAGAAAGAAATTCTTTATGTAGTAGTACCAAAATATTTCAGGCATAATTTTACAATAAGATTTAATTGATATACATTCAAGCAATTCAACATACTTGTTTACTAAAAATTCCTACAGACTGAATTTTCTTAATTCTTTTAAAATTCAATATAGTGAAAATTTAATGGTGTAATGAGTCTACATAATAAAATACTTTAAAGTACACAATTTGAAAGGTATTTTTAATCTTCTATAGTTATTACTACTGAATATTATGATGATGGCATATTACAACTTAAAATACAGTGAAATATATAGTATTTAAATATTATTAAAACATGTATTTCCTTATTTTTGTCTGTATTTCTCTGGTAGGAAATCTCTATGTTTTAGTGGACATAGATTAGAATCTTTGGTGTGATAAAGAAATGATTAATGGACATGTATATCTGGAACACATTAAATCTGAACAAAAGACTGATCTAGTAAGAGGAGGAGCAAGGTCCCATCAACCCATATTCTAAGTAGTTTGTAAAGTTTCATGAGTAACAGTCTATTCTGTCTTCTTTTAAGGCAATTAACACAGGTGTATTTAAAGCTTATGACTGGGGAAGTTCATATGAAAATATTCTCCACTATAATCAAGTAAGTTTCCTTTCACAAATTGTAATGATTTTTCCCATTTAAGAAGTAAATGTATGAGAGATATAATAAAAATTTGATTTTAAAAGAGGCTTACATTTCCTATTTCCTTCAAAAATACTCGTATACCATGCAAGAGGTTCATAGTACAAAAGAAAAGATGACTTCTTCTCAGAGTAGCATACAATGTACATTTCCTGCAATTCAGATTTCACAACTTGATGCTATTCATCAGATGTTTGTTGATACCATCATTTCAAATATGAAGAAGCAAAGGTTCAGAGAGTTTCTTCCTTGAGAATAATACCATCCAAGTTTTATGTCTTGACGGGTAACTCATTCCTGTTTGACTGATGTTGTGATTTCCTTAATAATCTCCATAGTATTAGGCAGGGAAAATACCATTTTTATGCATAGAATCATATCAATTACAATTCTTATTTTGGTTATATTGCTAACATAAAAATGGTGTTCCTTGTTTTCTTTTAGCCCACTCCTCCCTTGTACAAATTGGAGAATGTGAAAGTTCCAACTGCATTGTGGAGTGGTGAACAAGACATTTTAGCAACTCCAAAGGATGTTCAGAACTTGGAAAGCAAACTTCCCAATGTCATTTACCATAAGACAATGCCGCACTATGATCATAATAGTTTTACAGTGGGCTTAGATGCTCCTTTACAAATTTATATTGAAATCATTGCAATAATCAAGAAAGATCAGTCAGGTTGAAGAGGATTTTTTTCCTATACATTTTTCTGCCTCTTTTAGGTTTTTTTTTTGCTTTTTTGAGTGTAAAATTCACTTCTCTCTGCTTTAAAATGATGTTTGTTTTGTATGTCATTGAATTACTTTACTGAATTTTCTTTGTCCAAGAAAGCCTAAGTGCTAATAAAGTCATTCATTCAATTTTCAAAAGCTTCTTAAACATTTATATTTGGACATATTAGAGAAGAGAGCTCTTTAAAACTCAAAACTACATTTTATCTGAAGAATTCACAAATGTGATGTTTCTATAGAGGATGTCATATTTAGAAAATGGCACATGAATATGGTTGGTTTTTATTTTGAGGAAAGACAAACAAGTATCTATAGAATATATTAGAACATGGAAAATCTTCCCATTTCACTAATTACATGAAGAATTAGTATGAACATAAAAATACCTAAAATAAAGCACGGTAAAACAACTCTGAGCCAAACGAACAATTCTGGACATTTCCAAATGCCTGATTAAAGTTAGAAAGATAGATATAGTTTTAAAAAAGTAGCAAGTTGTTAGATTACAGTCAGAGGTACCCATGAAACAGAGCAAAGGACTTAAAACCAAATTCATCCAGGTACTGCCATCTCATTTTCGCCAAAGGAAACAAAAATATACATGGCAGACCAATGACTTCAATAATAAATGAGGCAAGGCAAAAAAAAAAAACCAACTAAAGTGGATAGCCATATATAAAGATAAATTCAGATTATTTCTTCTTATCCTGGAAACAAGAAAACAGAAAGAAGTACTACAAATAGATCAAAGATGCTGCATGGTGTAAATTCTCAAACACTGAAACTCTAAGACTGAAGCGCAGTGGAAAGCTTCAAGGTATGGGACAAGGCAGTGACTTCCAGAATGAGGTGATGACACTCAGAATTATAATAGCAAGAATATAATCAGAAAAAAAGGGGAGCCCAAGAAAGGGCTCTGTGCAATGCCACCGAGTCCTTACACCTCACTGGAGTGGAGGACTCTGGGAAGTTTGGCATTCACACAAAAGGATGCTCCAGGGAAAGGGAGTGGGGGAAGAGGGAGGCACTGGCAGTAGGGGAGGGAGAGGGGGTGAAAGGAAGGAGAAAAAGAGTGAAGGGTACAAGGGGGACTGGGGAAGGGTAGAGGGGGGAAGGGGACTCAGGTACCTATTGAGCTTGTATGATTGGGAAAATAAATAAATATAAATAAAAATTCAAGTCTCAGTTGCAAAGAATCTCTTAACATGGTGTAGTATCTCCTTCCTCCATGGTGAAATGTTGATAGGTCATCTATTGTGGGGATCTAGTGGATGTAGACTTTACTGCAGTGAGCATAAGATTACAATTTTAGAAACTTCGAAAAGGGGGTTAAAAAATCTGTAAAAAAAAAGTCTGCATTGCCTTTCCCCACCCCGCTCCTCCGGTCGGGATGAGCGCCCTGTCCAGCCGGGCCTCATCCGCGACCTAGGTAAGCTCCGCCTGCGCCCACCCACCAGAACCCCAGATCAGCCACAAGGGACTCAGCTCCTACCCCACAATCCAGCGGGAGCCGTGCGCAGGGCGGAGGGACGAGGAGGACCCGCCTGGGCCCGCCCCAGCTGCCCTCAGGTTAAATAGCTCCACGCCGACGCCCCCATCCTCTCTTCCCCACTCTGCTCCCCCAGGCTGGAGGCATACGCGGTCCAGCCGGGCCTCATTCGTGACTTAGGTAAGCTCCGTCCCTGCCCACCCCCAGAACCCCAGGCCAAAAAATTCAGTTTAGTGGAATTGAAAGATGTTAAGAGTTAAAACGACAATGCCAAAGTCAAAGTGCAAATCCATGAAAAGCAACACTGACGAAATTAATCCTATAATGTTAGACTCCAACCAGAACAAACCCACGGAAAAAGGCCAAGAAAGCCTGACCCAGGATAGCGACTTTTAAATATGATCATTACCATGTTTAATACTATGAAAGAGGAACTCCGGGAGGAATTACATAATTGAATCAATCGCTTTGAAGAGGAACACAACAGACATTTGGAGGAGTTGAGAAAAACAGTGCAAGAAACAAAAACTGGCATAGAGCAGTTAAAACAGACTCAAGCAGAGTTTAAAACTGAGCTCCAAGACAAGTTACCTTCAACCCATAACTCAACAGAGAGTCTTATCAGCAGAACTAAAGAAGCAGAAAACAGAATTTCAAACCTTGAAGATAAAGTGGGAGAAATAACCAGCTCAATGGAAGAGGTTGTTAAAGTCAAAAAATATCCAAGAGAAATATTCAGGAGTTATGGGATACCCTGAAGAAGCCTTACGTGTATCCATGGCATACCAGAGCAAGAATCTCAAAATACCACCCCTGAGGAAATTTTTCAAATGATCATCAAGGAAAACTTTCCTCATCTAAAAAAAGAGAGGCCCATCCATATACAAGAGGCATTCCGCACCCCAAACAGATACGACCAAAACAGAAGCACGCCATGGCAAATAATAGTTAAAACACTCCACATTCAAGATAAAGAACTGGTGCTGAGAGCTTCAAGGGAGAAAAAACAAGTCACTTTTAAAGGTAAACCTATTAAAATAACAAATGACTTCTCAGTCGAAACAGTAAAAGCAAGAAGAGCTTGGAGAGACATACTTCAAGTATAGAATGAGCAAAAATGTCAACCCAGACTGATTTACCCTGCAAAACTATCTGTCATGATCGAGGGAGAAAGAAAAATCTTCCAGCACAAAGACAACTTTAAGGGATACATGTTCACCAAACCAGGCTTTCAAAAAATGCTAAAAAAAAATGATATTGAAGCGTGAAGAAAAAAACAGGAATATCCAGCAGAACGTAAGGCAAGTATAACACCATTAAAAGCGAAGCAATATACTTATAAAAACTACTAAACATAATAAATGTCTGGAATTAAAAATAGTTTCTCCATTATAACACTAAATGTTAATGGAATTAATTCACCGATCAAGAGACACAGATTACAAACTTGGATTAAAAATCACAATCCATCAATCTGCTGCCTGCAGGAAACCCATCTCACGACAAAAGATAGGCACGCTCTAAAAATAAAAGGCTGGTCAACAATTCTACAAGCAAATGGAAGCAGAAAACAGGCAGGGGTAGCCATTATGCTATGAGACAAAGTGGACTTCAAACCAAAGAAAATTAAAAGAGACACGGATGGATACTACATTTTAGTCACAGGTACAATTCACCAGGAAGACTTCACAATACTGAACATATATGCACCCAATACGGGCCCCTCCACATTTCTTAAGAAAACGCTACAGCGTCTAAAGCAAGAAATCATCACCCAAACGATAATTCTTGGGGACTTCAACACCGCCCTCTCAACATGGGATAGGTTAACACGTCAAAAGCTTAACAGAGACACTTTGGAACTTAATCAAATCCTGAAAGAAATGGACCTTACAGATCTCTATTGAACTTTTCACCCACGTACCAAAGAATACACATTTTTCTCAGCAGCACACGGAACTTTCTCCAAAATAGATCACATATTGGGACACAAAATGAATCTACACATATACAAAAAAGTTGAAATTCTAACCTGTGCCCTATCAGACCACCACGGCCTAAAGCTGGACATCCACAACACACCAAACTTAACAATATGATGCTGAATGAGAACTGGATTCAGGAAGAAATTAGAAAGGAAATTCAAGATTTCCTGAAAGTGAATGATAATGAAAATACAACTTACCAAAATCTCTGGGACACAATGAAAGCTGTTCTAAGAGGTAAGTTCATAGCTCTTAATGCATACATCAAAAAAAATGGAAACATCAGAAATAAACAACTTAACAATCCAGCTTAAAGCTTTAGAGAAACTAGAGCAATCTGATCCCAAAAGTAGTAGAAGAGAGGAGATTAGCAAAATAAGGGGAGAAATATCTGAAATCGAGATTAAGAAAACGATAGAAAAAATCAACCAGTCAAAAAGCTGGTTCTTTGAAAAAATCAATAAGATTGATATACCCCTAGCTAAATTAACCAAAAGCAAGAGAGAGAAAACCCAAATTAACAAAATTAGAAATGAACATGGAGTTATTACTACTGATAACCAAGAAATCCAGAGAATTATAACATCATAGTTCAAAAACTTATACTCTGTGAAGTTTGACAACAAAAAAGAGATGGATGAATTTCTAAGTAAACACAACTTACCTGAATTGAATCAGGAAGTTGTGAATTATTTAAATAGTCCTATAACATATAAGGAAATTGAGGAAGTAATCTCGAATCTTTCCACCAAAAAATGTCCTGGACCAGAAGGATTCAGCACAGAGTTCTATCAGACATTTAAGGAGTTAATAACACCAATACTCCTTAAACTGTTCCATCAAATAGCAAAGGAAGGAACACTACCAAATTCATTCTATGAAGCTAATATCGTTTTAATCCCAAAACTTAATAAAGACTCACTTTAAAAAGAAAACTATAGGCCAATCTCTCTGATGAACACAGACGCAAAGATTCTCAACAAAGTTGTAGTAAATCGGATTCAAAAACATATTAAAAAGATCATTCACGGGGACCAAGTAGGCTTCATCCCTGGCACACAAGGTTGGTTCAACATACGCAAATCAATAAATGTAATTCATCATGTAAACCAGCCCAAAGTCCAAGACCACATGATACTCTCGATAGATGCAGAAAAAGCCTTTGACAAGATCCAACAGCCTTTTATGATCAAAACACTAGAGACAGTAGGAATGGAAGGAACCTTTATCAATATAATAAAAGCTGTATACAACAAGCCCACAGCAAGGATTATGCTCAATGGGGAACAATTGGAAGCATTCCCACTTTGATCAGGAAATAGACAAGGCTGTCCACTCTCACCACTTCTATTCAATATTGTACTTGAAGTCTTAGCTGAAACCATAAAACAAGAAAGGGACATAAAAGGGATTCAAATCAGCAAGGAAGAAATCAAGCTGTCCCTATTTGCAGATGACATGATCTTATACCTGAGGGATCCCAAAATCTCCATCAGGAAGCTTCTGGAACTAATTGAGAAGTTCAGCAGGGTGGCAGGATACAAAATAAATGTGCAAAAATCAGAGGCCTTCCTATATGCCCAGAATGAAAGAAACGAAAAAGCCTTGAGAGAAACAATCCCATTTACTATAGCCTCTAAAAAAATGAAATACCTTGGTATAAATCTAACCAAGGAGGTAAAAGACCTTTGCAATGAAAACTTTAAAACCCTAAAGAAAAAAATTGCAGAAGACACCAGAAGGTGGAAAGACCTCCCATGCTCCTGGATTGGCAGAATCAACATCGTAAAAATGACCTTCCTACCAAAGGCAATATACAAATTCAATGCTATACAAATTAAAATCCCAAAGCAATTCTTTAAAGAAGTTGACCAAACAATCTGAAAATTCATATGGAGGCACAAAAGACCCAGGATAGCACAGACAATCCTGAATAACAAAAACACTGCTGGAGGTATTACCATACTGAACCTTAGTCTATATTACAAATCCATAGTTATAAAAACAGCCTAGTACTGGCTCCAAAATAGACACACAGATCAATGGATAAGGGTTGAAGACCCAGATATAAGCCCACAAAACTACAGCCATTTGATATTTGACAAAGGGGCCCAAAAAATCCAATGGAAAAAGAACAGCATTTTCAACAAATGGTGCTGGCAAATTTGGATCTCCACATGCAGAAGATTAAAGCTGGACCCATACTTGTCACCATGTACAAGACTTAATTCCAAATAGATCAAGGACCTTGATATAAGGCCAGAGACTATAAAAACCATAGTTGAAAGGATAGGGAACTCCCTCGAGGTGATTGGGCTAGGCCAACATTTCCTAAACAGACATCCAATGGCACAGTCACTGCTACCAACTCTCAACAGTTGGGATCTTGTGAAATTAGAGCTTCTGTTCAGATAAAGAGATTGTAACACGAGCTCAAAGGCAACCCACAGAATGGGAGAAAATATATAAAAAATGAAAAAATAAAGAAATAAAAAGGTCTCATGTAGCCGAAAAAAAAAATCTGTATTGTTCCTTCAATGACACAAGGAAAATTTGTAAAAATCTGTATTGTTCCTTCAGTAACACAAGGAAAATTTGCCATCTATGAAGATCAGTACATCCCATGAGACACATGTTCCTAGACACATGCATGTTTAAAGGAAAAATTTGCATAGTTCTTTCTTAATGTCCACTTTCCAAATGCTGGTATAGATATAATTTCTATCAGATAACATGGGACGTTATGGTGTTACATAATTTTGAAGTAGATGCATATGACTTTTTCCTTCAGCTTCATTTGAACCATTCTTCCACTGGGAAGTGCTTTCCTTGTGTTTGTACAGTGAAACATTTGAAACAGCTTGGTGTATGCTGTCTGAAAGAGCTAAATGTCCAGAATTTTCCCAAATCTGCATTCCATAACTTCACATGGCATAAGATAGAAAATATTGACATTGCCAAACATCACAAACTTTCTTTTTTGCTGAAATTTACTCAATAGTATGTCACTGAATATGCTATTGAAAGTAAATTTAATGTCATAGTCAAATTAAATTAATCTATCTTACTTCATGTGAAGTCAAATATATGTAAATTCAGAATATTGCAGAAAAATGTTTGATTTATTCAAGACTTATGTGATAGAATATTGTTTTATATGGTTTAGATTATAGTTCTAAATTCATACATGTGTGTGAAATATAGAACTTTATTCATCATGTTGCAAGTATAGCAAACTTTGCACAGTGAAACATATACTGAATTTGAGTAGTTTCCATACAGAATCAAATTAATTTGCCAAGCAAAATTAAAGGAATAACTTACAAATGTATAAATATAATATAAATATAAAAATAAATTCTATTAATACATCTAAAATTTACTCCAAGTCAAGACATCTCAGAATGATGCTTGTCCAGGACAGACATGTTAAAGCATCCAGGATCTCAAGGCTGATGAAATAATGAGCTAGGATCTATCTACCATAGACCTAGGTAATCATCATGTAATACTAGCTACCTTTCGTTACTTAAATAGTGTCTCTTCATGTTCATATATCCAGGATCTCAGGATTGCTTAAGTAATGAGTTAGATTCCATCTACTCAAGACCTTGGCATCTATTGCATGACACTTTTGTTAGTATGAATGTCAGGTTTTGTCTCATGTCCTTTCATTCAGCTTGAAGACTTTCATTAATATATCTTACTGTAAGATATGATAAGGAAAAAGCGTTCAATTTATTGGATATTGGGATGGTTCTGATTTCTCCTTGGTTTCTAAACTTTTATTTCACTGATATGATAACTAGTTATAAGTGTGAACTTGACAATTGAAGGCTAGAATTCTGGGCATATTTGTAAAAAATTACTTAAAACCTGAGCAAGATCCAACCGATGGTGAGTGGGACCATTCTTTGTGCAGGTGGATGAAAAAGGAGGGAGCTAGTCAAGTAAGTTGGCATCCTTCAGGATACTTGGACAGACATGCTGTCTGGCAAGCAGAGTTTGCCTTCTTCTCTTCAGTCCTGTGAATACGGTGTGACCAATAACTTTGACCCTTAGTGTTGGTGTGGGCTCCCTTGTCAAAATTAGACTAAGAACTCTGACCAGAGAAATGTAACCATAATAAAACCCTTGTTCCTGTAAGCCGTTTGGTCATGAATTTCTTGGCAACAATGCAGGGTAGCTGCACAGAATTGATTAACCAGCTTTATCTCAAGATGCTGCTGAACTGATTTCACAGCCTTTGGGCCTCTAAAAATAGAAGGGAATTTTAGGAATTCTTTGCCTTTTCTTGTTGCTACTCGAAGTTTGAATACCTGTTTTATAATAATGTTACTGCATACTTTCACATTTCTACTGATTTCTATAAGGCTTAAAACATAAATGTTGGCAATTTACTTTTGCAAAAAATATTAATGCTTATGACCCAATATAGCTTCTGTGAACATACATAAACAATCACAATGAGAATATATTAAAGTCAGTGCACTATTTAATTCTTTTCTTCTTCAGAATGGCAATGAAAACTAAAATTTTGTGAGCTGTTCTAGTCCTTCATACTGGCATTATAGACTACACATTCTCTTTTAACTGCTTTGTGTGCATGGGTAGATAGCTCTGTCTGTGTTATGAAGTGTCTTATAATATGATAAATCTTTAATATTTAACCTTCAAATTTTCCTTTTGTTTACTATCCAAAGCACCTTGAAATACCTTATTTATTAAGGTATTTTATATTTTATATTAAATATTTTATATTTCTGCTCTCCAGTATGCTAGCTATGTAAGGCTAGAAAGTATTCACAACACACACAATGAATGAGACTAATAAGGAATTTTTATGAAATCTGTTCTATTCTAATTTATGTTTAAATAACTAAAAGTGGCTAGTATTACGTTTATTGGCTAGGACATTGGGTTCCCAGTTTTAAACATCCATTAAGTCATGTACTTCAGTTTTTAATATGTTTGAATTAATTCAAGTTTGTGGTTTCATAATTTAATGACTTGACCTTTAATGGAAATGTATGAGCTGATTTTATATTCCCAAGTCGCAAAGTAAAAGTTATATTTGTTATCTTTAATAATATATGCTAATTTAAAAACCAAAGATAAAGCTTCTCCATGGAATGCAGGTTCCCATGAAAATAAAATAAATATAGCCTTTTTTCCTTACTGTAAAAGAATATTGATATAAGCATTCCTTGGATACAATCCCTGGTTCATATAAATGGTAGGAAGGAAAAGTCCCAAGTTTAGTCAATACTTAGAGATTTGTAGTATCTACACAAGAAAGCAGGGTAACAAATTCCTGTTGGTTTCCTTTCCTTTTAAAAAAACTGTGACATGCATCTTTTGTGTGCATGTGTGCATTTATGTGTTTCTTTGTGTGTGTGTGTGTGTGTGTGTGTGTGTGTGTGTGTGTGTGACTATGTGTGTAATCAAAGACTTGAATATGTGTGCTGGTGGAAGCTCAAGGGTGACTTTGGGAATCATCCTGGATTTTTCTACTTCCTTATTGTTTTGCTCTGAGGTTTCCAGGACTCTGTCTTCCACACTAACATCATATCCACTTGGCATTTTTATGTGGGATCTGGGGATTTTAATTAGGTTCTTTGGCTTGTGAGGCAAGTCTATCCCCAACTCTGTGACATGCATTTTTAAAGTTCCTTCTTCATATAAAGCATGAGGCATATACAAGACCTTTTTCTGTATCAATATTTTCCAATTTTTCTTATTTGAAATAGAATGCAATCTTACTTTTGAAAGAGCTATCTCCTCAGTGATTTATAAGCATTTATGAATTAGGAAGCACATACAAGATGAATAAAGTATTTTATTATCATTTATGCCCTCTAAACAAATATTGGCAACTTTATAAAATAACTCAGTGGGATGCAGATCAAAGAACCTTAAAAGAAAAGACAATAAATAATGTGCAGCAAGAAAAGCAAGGAACCCTCAGAAAAGGCAGAAAAATATTTAAAAAACCTAAGGTATCTTTCAGTCTGACTGATATTTCTTGATGATTTCAATGATTTAATCATAAATTTGTTTCCCAACATCCAAACCAAATACAAATTCGTGTGATTGTAATGAGGAATGCACTTTTGGTGAATGAGATTAAAAATTTTGGCCTTCAAACTTTGAATGTCTATTCCATCTGCCAGAATATCTCATCCTTCATACCATATTGCAGTTGGAACCATCATATCCTCTACCCTGTACAATGGAGGAGTGGGCTGAAGGAATAGCATAACAAAATATGAATTATAGATTAGTACCTATCATCTGATAATTAATATTGGTAGCTAACTGTTAAAAATTTTAGAGGTTATTTATAAACTCCGAACATCAATGGACATTTGTTCCAACATTTATCTCAATAATAAATGCTTTTCTCAAACTAGAGCTCTCTAAACCTTGTACTCTTTGTAATTGAAATGGTAACAATGACCACCCAATAAATGACATAAAGTTGTTTTAAAGTTCAAATAACATGATATACAGAAATATACATTTTATATGATTACATAAAGTGTTTTCATACTTGTGGAGTCATGCTATGGTCTATATGTATCTATATGTAACTATTTTTCTTAAAACTTCATGTTCTTTAACAAATAAACATTTATGTAGAAGTTTCATATGCTTTTTTCCCAAAAGGATTGAATAATTGCAACTTTAAAAGAAAACTTACAAAAAATCAATAAAAGAAAACTGACTTGATTGTAGTATTGAATATTTTGAAATCTTTCTCACCAGTCATAAGCCTGAACTAAACCTGTTCAAATATTCTAGATAAAAATAAAATAAATGGTTACTCCTGACACCTTATGAAAATAAAACCAGAGATGATAAGATCACTGCTCTTTTTTCTGTATGCCTCATTTGCTCAGCTTCAATGACACATTTGCAAGTTCACAAGTCATTTTACACCAGTACAATGTGACCCCATATGAAGACTACCAAAACATTCACAGAAATTTCATGTGTCAAACACAAATACAATTATATATAAAGTCAATCAGTAAAGTACATTTTGTACAGTTTTAATAGCATTAAACCATTTTATCTCACTGTTATTTTTGGAAAGGCATTTTAAAAAGGAGTTAAAGTGACTATCATAACTTCTTAAGCAATGTTTTACATTGCAATTTTTATAACATTACATTTCACTATATTTAATTTTAGTTGTACATAGTAAATCCAGTCTAGAAATAATTGTTAATAATGAAGTATTTGCGGGCCAGAGATATGGATGTTAGTAAATCCTTGATTTATAACCTTAAAGATCCTTATTAAATCCCCAGAATCCACATAAAAATAGGTAGGTGTAATAGTGCATGCTTGCAATCCCAGTTCTGAGAAAGAAAAGGAAGATGGATTCCTGGGGCACTTTGTTCAGTCAGTTCAAACTATTTAGTGACTTTCAAGTGAAATAGGGATGAAGCTTTCACAGAATGAAGTGGACATTGCCTGAGGAGCAACATACAAACTTGTCTTCTGCATTCCAATGGTACTTATACACATATAAAGTGAACCCTTACATACATGTGCACTTCCATAACATGAACAAGCACACACACACAAAACCACACATTTACAAAATAAGAAAATATGTTGAATTTTTCACATCTAAATTAATAAAGTATCATATGAAAACAAAACATGCATTAATAGTACATTGCTTTGTTATGTGAAGGCTTGCTTTTGTAGAAATCCATTGACAGAAACACATGGTTCAAACTGGTAGTTTGCATTTCAAAGTGATACACACTTAAATTTTTATCATTTGTTAAAAGTTTAACTTGTACGAAAATGATTACCGAACAGAGAATGATAATATCATAGATTTGAGCGGGCAATTATTTCAGTACTGGAAAAAATGAAGAATGTAGGATTTATACCAATTTAATATTTAGATATGAGTAGAAAATGACGTTCTCTCCAAAGCTGAAAGGCAATTGTTTGAAAACAATTTCAAATAGATTTCTCCAAAGTAAGAGAATGAAGCATCTGGTAAAATTGGACATATTCACTCTAACACTGTTCTTCAGTGAAACCAAAAAAATCATGCCGTTGAAGACACATCACATCCAAGAATAGTTTTAAAATGGTTTTGATATATTAGATGCTTTAAAATAAAGTGGACAATGCCTAACATGTATCCTTTGTCCATAACTATAGGTATCAGCATTAGAAAATGAAACAATTTTATTCTTAGAATCTTCAATGAATGAGAGGCCACTTCACTTGTTATGGAGAAAGCACAGTTTTTCACAACTTACTTATGTGCCTTAAGTACAGCTAAAATTGATCAGCAATTGATCTTTTATCAGTTATTGAAGTTGCAAAAAAAGTTCCTGTTTATGTAAAAAAGTTCCTGTTTAAGCATCAACTAATTTACATAAGATTTCTCCTTTTACAGAAAAAGTTATCATTTTTGAAGATAAAATGATGGTACAATTCAGCCTTTTTTTGCAATTGTTTTTCTAAAGCTATTTGTCCTTCTTGGCATCAGAGAAGTTCTTTTTACCAGTGTTTGAAAATGGATGTAGTATACCAATTGAAAAATGGAGAGTTGCTGAGCCTTAAAATAGAGTAAGAAGACAAAGAAAGGAGGTACAGCAAACTTTTACCTGAGCATAGTGAAGTATATTTTGAACTGATTTTCCTTCTAAAAGATTTCCTGTGTATACATGCAGATGACTCTAAGAGGTAAAACATGATGGGCAGTTATCAAAAATAATTTTCTGAAAGAGAAACCAGCTAGAAGCCCCAACCTCTCAGCTCTAAGCTTTGCTCAAGCAACTCCACAGCCAGCTGAAAGTGAAAGTTTTGTATTGAGATGTCATCTAAAGGAAGCGATACACCCTTTCTTCCTCCCGCCAGCCTGCCTGCGCGCTATACTACAAATCCATAGTTGTAAAAACAACTGGCTCCAATATAGACACACAGATCAATGAATAAGGGTTGAAGACCCAGATATAAGCCCACACAACTACAGCCATTTGATCTTTGACAAAGGGGTCCAAAAAATCCAGTGGAAAAAGAACAGCATCTTCAACAAATGGTGCTGGCAAAACTGGATCTCCACATACAGATTCAAACTGGACCCATACTTGTCACCATGTACAAGACTTAATTCCAAATGTATCAGTGACCTTGATATAAGGCCAGAGACTATAAAAACCATAGTTGAAAGCATAGGGAACTCCCTCGATCTGATTGGGCTAGGCCAAAAGTTCCTAAACAGACATCCAATAGCACAGTCACCGCAACCAACTCTCAACAGATGAGATCTTGTGAAATTAAAGAGCTTCTGCTCAGATAAAGAGATTGTAACAGGAGCTCAAAGGCAACCCACAGAATGGGAGAAAATCTTCACTAACCATATATCTGATAGAGCTCTATTATCCAGAGTGCTCAAAGAACTTAGAAAACTAAACACCAAGGAAACAAATGACCCAATTAAAAAATGGGCCCTGGAACTTAAAAGAAACTTTACCAGGGATGAAATTAATATGTCTAACAAATATCTTAAAAAATGTTCCACATCCTTAGCCTTCAGGGAAATGCAAATCAAAACTTCCCTGAGATATCATCTCACCCCAGTCTGGATGGCAAAAATCCACACTACAAACACCAAATCCTGGAGAGGATGTGGAGAGAGGGGAACTCTGCTACATTGCTGGTGGGAATGCAGGCTCATACAACCATTCTGGCGAGCCGTCTGGAGATTCTTAAAGAAATTAAAGATTGAAATGCCATATGACCCTGCTATTCCACTTTTGGGAATAACCTCCCATACAGCAAAAATTCAACGTGAAAGCACAAGCACGACCATGTTCATAGCAGCACTGTTTACAATAGCAAAGTCATGGAATCAACCCAAATGTCCAACAGTTGACAAGTGGATAAGAAAATGTGGTGTATCTATACAATGGAGTACTACTCAGCCATCACAAATGATGAATTAATGGAATTTGATGGGAAATGGACGGAATTAGAAACAATTTTATTGAGTGAAGTATCCCAGACACAGAAAATTATGTGCCGTATGTACTCCCTAATAGGTGGCTCCTAGTACCAAACCCACTTAGAGACACTTAAGGATAATTCTCTGTAATACCTACAGTAATTGCAAAGATTATGAACAGGAGGGATGGGGAAGGCGGTCCACACCAGCAACAAGGAGAGAGGGGACCATGTTACAACAGAGAAAATAAGCTACCATCAAGGACTGTAAGGGGTGACATCCAATACCCATCAGAATGGAGTGTAGGGCATTGCAGGAGCAACAAAATTGAAAAAAAAATCAACAAACCATAATCCAGAATATCAGAGACTCTATATCAACCACCTGGAACTAGGCCAGTCTAATCTCTCCCCATCCTGAAGATCAGGGAAATTTGCGGAAGAGGGGATGGTAAGATTGTAAGAGCACAAGGATGGGAGGAGTAATGATATGCAAGATACTCCACACAAGTTAGGACTGTAGCAATCATAATTGGACTTTGCATGCCCTGCACAATGTCCAATACACTATACACCCCACAATGTCTAGCATTTGCTAAAGGCACTAGGATCCTGGGAGGCAAGGGATTGACAGCCACAGTAGTGTTCTTATGTTTAACAGGAACACAGGAAAGTGTTCTGGGAAATGCCACTGGGTCCTTGTACCTCATCAGAGAGGAGGACGCAGAGGAGAGTTTGGCATGCACATTAAAGGATGCTCCAGGGATGGGAGAGGAAGGCACTGGGAGATGGGGAGGAAGGGGGGAGAGAAAGGGGGCACAGAGTGGTGAGAGTTTGGAGGGAGGGAGGGGACCAGTGTACCTGTTAAGTTTGTATGAGTGGAAATAAAAAAAATTAGAATTAATGAACTAGTGAGCTTTGAGGAACAGCGTCATGTCATTGTCAATCTTTATAACTACTAAAATCATAAGTATTACATTGGCATTTTTAGTATTTCTAAACACTTTAAAAAACAAGCACATTAATATTAAAAAATAAAATATTTTCAATCTTTCCTTGACACTTTCCACAGAGAGTCATATTGAAATGTCATTTTTTACACAATGATGGAATAATCGCGCAATATTCCAATCAGGCTATTAGCTCAAGCAAAAGAACAACAGACTACAGTAAAGGAGAACCTGCTTTTCAGCTTGTGTCACACATATTGGGTATAGCAGGCATGGCTCTCTTTCTTTCCTTTTCCCCATAATTTCTTAAAATCAAGAGCTTGATGTAGAAAAGAAAGATATATTTTCACAATAATCAATTTCTATGCTGTAGTATCATGGATTACCAGTCTACCTAAGGTAGAATTAGTCCGTGTATATTAATATATTAGTTTTATTTAAAACATGAAAGCGTTATTAGGAGTAAGTTTGTATGAGTGGAAATAAAAAATAAAAATAAATAAATAAAATATGAAAGTGTTAAAATACCAATGGATTATACTCACTGTAACCACATGTAAAAGCATTAGAATTTCTGAAGTATAAATGGTACTTTAATTCTCTTTTACTTTCTCCTTCCTTATAAATATCTGTGCAATTGTTTTTCCTGGATGAACTTCCTAATAACATTTTGGCTAATTTTGAAGCAAGTTCTTGGTATGCCAAATAAGAAGCCAAATATTGAAGAGCTTTCAAAAGTATCATAATTCCAAAACTCTTTCCAATCTTCATTATCTCTGTGATTAATTATCTGCTAAATTCTTATTTCTTGGAGCCTTCTTTCCCAAATGTTCTTTATTACAAGTATCATGAAAACTTTCTTAAGCCTTTAAGTAAGAGAATAAAAAAATCATCAGAGTGTATTATTGTTAAAAGATAAGTATGATTCTCTAGTATGTTTAGAAATATTAGGGGTAACCAAATTTATCAAAAGATTTTAAAGTATGCCATAGAGTTAAAAAGAAAATTATAAAAAGTTTTTTTAAATGTAAAACAAAGTGAAAATTTAAAGCTTTTTCTCCCCTCTACCTTATCTAATTGCAAAGTATTGTTGAAATCTGGAGGATATTTTCAAAACACATAAATGAAAATGATTAGCAAGTAGACTTTAAGAAAACATAAATTCATCAGGAAAAACACAATTCAACATGAGGAAACAAGTAGAGTATAAGCCTGAGGGGAAAAAAAATCACTAGACGCATTTGTACATTCAATATAAACTGCTATAATAACTTCCGAAAATAAGTGAAATCATCCATTAAAATTAAGATATGAATTCTATTCCTCATATGCTCCTGGTCCTATGTTCTTAGAAAATAATCTGATACACATACAAAAACATATGCTTTTCTGTGGATATGATGTGGATTTCCCAGGTCTATGTGCTGGAAACGTGGTCTCCAGAGTTCCAGTGCAGAAATTATGGAATCCTTAGAAGTGATCCCTACTGGCAGGACATTACTTCAAAGAGATGCCCCACTATATAGATTAATGTGTAGCTCCAGTAGCTGAGGTCAGGGAGGAAAGGATGTTGATTACAAAATACTTTTACAGTGATAACAAGATCTCCCCCATGCCCAGCTCATGCTTCCTGAATCACCATCTGATCTCTTCACTTTGTTATGTATCTGGTATCATATACTTATAATAACAAGCACATGCCATGTTTTCAGATCTCCACAACTGATCCTCATTTGTACAATATGCAATTTTTGATATTTGAATGTAGCAGCATTAAAACAAACATTGTAGGAATATGCTCATCATAAAATCATTTTGTCAAAATTGACACATAAAGATGCCTATGCATGGACTGCTAGAATTGTGGGGTAAAGTACTGAGAGCAGTTGGAGACCCACTATTCCAAAAGGTGGGTAATACTAAGTAATACTGTTTTCCTTCTTTCTTTAGCTTCTTATCATCATATGGCTTCCATTTTACAAATACACTGGTCCTGTGAGGAAGTGATAAATACTTCACGGGAGATAAATTGTTTCCAGCTGCGGCTATCTCAAGGGATTCATGCCAAGATAAAATGAAAGAGAAGATTAATAAGTAGCTGACCATTTATCAAAATTTACTGTGCCTTACAGCTCATCAGAGATCTGATATTTATGGATTCCTCACATCCTTCTCTGCAGCTGCATCTCCTCTGCTGTCCACACACAAAGAGAAAGAAGGACTTACTACATTTGAGCTGTGAAGTCTGTTGTGCTTGCAGGCATCACAAAGGGTCCCTCTTGCACAGCTCACCAAAGTCTTTCATCCAGTTGTGTTCTTATTTGACACATTTAATGCTGGAAGGTATAGGAGAGAAATTTTTGAAGCTTCAAGAAAAAGGGTTAAAATAAAAAAAAATTCTTTTACTTTCTCTTAGAGAAAATTGCCGCAATGAAGGCTATGTAGTTTGAGACACCTATAGTTTAATCCACATGCACAATTCATGGACAAAATTATGAGTGCATATTTGCCTGCGAGCTATTAGAAAAATGCCAAAATAAATATTATTTCTGCTAGATGATTGTAGGGCGCCGCCCTGCATGCCGCCATTCTAAGATGGCGCCAGTTCCCCTTCTCCTCTCAGCAAAACAAGCCAATGCGCAAGCGCCAGGCCCATTTCCCGCTCTAGCCCTGATCGCAAGACCATCACGCCACCTCGGGTGACACGCCCACTACCAATCAGGTGCTGCCACGTCCAAGACGGGACAGAATCCCTATATAAGGGTGGCGGTTTAGGCAGTTGGGGTCTCCGTGCTGAAAGCTAGTGCTCTCCCTCTCAAGATGCATTAAAGCTTGCTACAGAAGGATCCTGATCGTGTTGCGTCGTTCTTGCTGGCGAGACGAGCAGCCCAAAACAACTGGTGCCGAAACCCGGGAACCACATCGTCCGCACCGTCGGAGACCCCCTGGTAACAGGGAGGGTTCAGAACTGTAGCGTAGACTACGCCTCGGAAAGGTATGTTCACTCTTTCACCTTCCCAATTCAAAATGATCGAGCTTCCTGAAATTCTTGCAATAGTAATCCTGATATCCTTCACTCTCTTTGTTTTCTGTTTTCATTATTGTTGTGATCTTATTTGGAAAATGATAAAAAACTGTCTTGAAGTCGAAAACTGCGAAAAAGCCCGATCGGCAGGACAGCTCACTTTAGAAACAGTACAAGAGGGCATGTCAGAATCTGAGCGTAGTGAGAGGATGGGTGCGCGCAAAAAAGAACCCCAAACCGTCATAAGTGAAAAAGGACCTCCCAGACAACCTAATAAGGATAGGGAGAGAAGAAAAGTGAGTAAAAACAAACTTACCAAAGAGTCTGACAAAGATAAAGAAAGAGAACTAGATAATGCATCTAATCCCCCAAACAAAAAACCAGGTTCATGGTGGGAGCCCATATATGACCCCACTTCAAGACCTAGGTTATATCCAACCCAAGAGCTTGCCGCTCTCAGTTTTACTTCCTCTGATGATGAAGATTCGAGGATAAACACAGAGGATGAGGCCGAGCTTGAAGAAGCGGCTGCCGCATATGACCCAGAAGAATGGCGCCCTCTTCATAGACAGCCTATGAAGGAAAGACCTCTAATGGTTGTCCCTTCTGCTCCGCCTCCTTTTACACCCTCTGCTTCACGATTACCCAAACAGACTCGCCATAAACTCAGCCTTGCCTTTCCAATTTACGAGGGAGAGACGGGGAGAGTTCATGCTCCTGTTGATTTTAATCAGATTAAAGAACTGGCTGAGTCCGTTAGAAAATATGGGCCTAATGCAAATTTCACTATAATACAGCTAGATCGCCTAGCCTTACATGCACTAACGCCCACTGATTGGCAAACCATCGCTAAGGCTGCATTACCTACTATGGGTCAATACATGGAATGGAAGGCCTTATGGCATGAAGCAGCACAAAACCAGGCTAGGATTAATGCCTCTTCGCTGACCCCTGAACAAAGAGAATGGACCTTTGAGCTATTAACCGGTCAAGGCCCGTTTACTACTGATCAGGCTAATTTTCACTGGGGTGCTTATGCTCAAGTTTCCAGTACAGCTATTAGGGCCTGGAAGGCTCTTAACAAAAAGGGAGAAACAGGAAATCAGCTTACAAAAATTATACAGGGGCCCCAAGAACCTTTTTCTGAATATGTGGCTAGGATAATGGATGTGGCTGGAAAGATTTTTGGTGATCCAGATACTATAGCTCCTTTTATAGAACAAATAATCTTTGAACAAGCCTCACAGGAATGCCGCAATGCTATAGCTCCCAGAAAAAACAAAGGTTTACAAGATTGGCTTAGAGTATGTAGAGAAATAGGGGGCCCGCTGAGTAACTGTGGACTCGCGGCGGCTATTCTCCGAGCACAGCAGCACCCCCTCATGAAAAACAATGGTCGCTCCTGCTACAATTGTAAAAAACCTGGCCACTTTGCAAAAGATTGTCCCGAGGCTAAAAGAGAACAAAAACCCCTTACTCTGTGTACCAGGTGTCAAAAAGGATATCACCCCGTTAAACAGTGCAGGTCAATAAGAGACCTGAAGGGCAATCTTTTGCCTCCTCAAGAGGTCTCCTCTGAGCCAGAACAAAAAAACGGGTCAATGGGCCCCCGGCCCCGGGGCCCCAAGAAATACGGGACCCATTTTGTCAAAACCGAGAACCCAGAAATTCCTCAAAACCAGCCACAAGATTGGACTTGCACTCCGCCGCCACAATCTTATTAATGCCTCAATTGGGTGTTCAAGCCGTCCCTCTTCAGCCTCTACAACCTCCCCTACCCAAACAAACTATAGGTCTAATAATTGGAAGAGGCTCTCTAACCGCTCAGGGGTTGATAGTTCACCCTGGTCTGATAGACAACCATCATACCTCAGATATTCGACTCTTATGCTCCAGCCCCCAGGGTATCTTCTCTATTCAAAAAAGAGAACCTAAGGTTCTAAAAACAGACAATGGACCAGCTTATACTTCCCAAAAATTCAAACAATTTTGCTCACAGCTACAAGTGACACACATTACTGGCCTGCCCTACAACCCCCAGGGTCAAGGCATAATTGAAAGAACCCACCGGACACTCAAATCTTATCTAATTAAACAAAAAGGGGGACCCATAGCGTCCCTATCTCCTGGTCCAAAGGCAGCATTATCTTTGGCACTTTTCACTCTGAACTTTCTCAACTTAGATGAATCAGGAAGAAGTGCCGCTGACAGACATTGCTCAGAACCTCAGAGACCACAGGAGTTAGTAAAATGAAAAGATATTTTGACTAATCAATGGAAAGGCCCGGATCCAGTTTTAATTAGGTCCAGGGGAGCGGTATGTGTCTTTCCACAGAGCGAAGAACATCCATTTTGGATCCCACAACGGCTAACAAGAAACATCCATATCCAAGAAAATGAAGCCACAGATATTAAGACTGATAATGCTGATCCTGATGAGAAATCTCCAGTCTCGCTCCGAGCACAGATGGGGGATAATGTCCACGTTCCCCCTGCCCATGCCGGTGATGTATAATGCTAACGTTTTCCCTCGCCTGTTTATCAAAAAGGAGACTTTGGGATCACCGCTGCTATTGTCAGCATTGTAGCCACCGCGGCCGTTGCCGCTTCACTTACGGCCTCGGCTTTGGCGTTGTCAGGGACTGTCAAGGCAGCAACAACTATCAATGAGCTGTCCTCCTCAGTCTCCTTAGCTATGGACAAACAGCAGTCGGCAAACACCCAACTACAAGGAGGACTGTTGCTGGTTAATCAGCGTATTGATTTAGTTCAAGAACAAGTAAATATACTGTAACAGTTAGCACAGTTAGGATGTGAAAAAAAAAATGTCTGGGTTATGCATCACCTCTGTACAATACAAAGAATTCACAGCTGCTGCTAATTTGTCCAAGTCCCTTTCTCAGTTTATGTTACAGAACTGGACCCATGAATTTGAACAGACGCTACGAGAACTCAGAGTCGCCATTGTGCACGTCAACTCAACCCGCCTTGACCTATCTCTGACGTCGGGATTCGCCTCCTGGATTTCCTCAGCTTTTTCCTACTTCAAGGAATGGGTGGGGGTGGGACTATTTGGAATTCTGTTCCGTCTCGGTCTGGCAATATTGTCTTGGCTCTTCTGTAAATTTTCTAACAGAGCCAGACAAGAAAAAATCATGGTCACTCAGGCACTTAGGGCTTTAGAACATGGGACCTCTGCTGAGATCTGGCTTGCAGCATTAAAGCAAGTATAAAGGTTGATCGCCGGCCAAACAGCTCATGCACCCTCAGCACCTTTGTTGCATTGCACGAGGACGAGTGTCTGGCATAGGCAGCCCACACAGGTTGACGAGCAAAGCATCGCACAGAGTTTACTCTGGAAAACACGCCATCTTGCAAAAGGGTTACCTGCCCCAGAATCCCTTCCTCACAAAATTGGCAGGACGAATTTTTCATGAGGATTTGGCCTCTGTTTTCGCCTGAGTTGGGTGGTCACCTCATCGCTATCATATTTGATAAGAAAGGGGGAGATGTAGGGCGCCGCCCTGCATGCCGCCATTCTAAGATGGCGCCAGTTCCCCTTCTCCTCTCAGCAAAACAAGCCAATGCGCAAGCGCCAGGCCCATTTCCCGCTCTAGCCCTGATCGCAAGACCATCACGCCACCTCGGGTGACACGCCCACTACCAATCAGGTGCTGCCACGTCCAAGACGGGACAGAATCCCTATATAAGGGTGGCGGTTTAGGCAGTTGGGGTCTCCGTGCTGAAAGCTAGTGCTCTCCCTCTCAAGATGCATTAAAGCTTGCTACAGAAGGATCCTGATCGTGTTGCGTCGTTCTTGCTGGCGAGACGAGCAGCGCAAAACAGATGATATGGAACATTTCAGCTTCTGCAATTTTTAAGTGGACATTCATGAGCTTACCTAGCAAGTTCATCAGTTTCACTCTTCCCCGGGCTAGAACTTTGGCCTTCTATGAATGATATTTAATTGCTTATTCTATCCAATGTCAAGTCCAATACAAGAAATAAAAATAGGCATAGAGCAGTTAAAACAGTCTCAAGAAGAGCTTAAAATTTAACTAAAAGACAACTTATCTTCAACCCAGAACTCAATAGAGTGTCTTTTTAGCAGAACTAAAAAGCAGAAAATAGAATATGAGAACTTGAAGACAAAGTGGAAGGATTAACCAGCTCAACGGAAGAGGTTGTTCAAACCAAAAAGTTACTTGAGAGAAATATCCAAAAGTTATGGGACACCCTGAAGAAGCCTAACATGCACATTCAAGGAATAACAGAACAAAAATCCCAAAATACTACACGTGAGGAAATTTTTCGAACTATCATAAAGGAAAACTTTCCTCATCTAAAGAATGAGAGGCCCATCCAAATACAAGAGACATTTCACACCCCAAACAGATATGATCAAAATAGAACCTTGCCATGGCAAATAAGAGTCAAAACACTACACAGTAAAGACAAAGAAAAGGTGCTGAGAGCATCAAGGGAAAAAAATCAAGTCACTTTTAAAGATAAACCTACTAAAATAACAAATGACTTCTCAATGGAAAGAGTAAAAGCAAGAAAAGCTTAGAGAGATGTACTTCAACTATCGAATGAGAAAAATGTCAACGCAGGCTGACATACATGGCAAAGCTATCTGTCATAATTGAGGGAGAAAGAAAAGTTTTCCAGCACAAAAACAACTTGAAGGCTTATGTATCTACCAAACCAAGCCTTGAAAAATGCTAGAAATGATACTCGAGCTTGAACAAACAAAAAATACACTAACACATAGAAACTAACCACTATGTTGCTGAATGAGAATTGGATTCAGGAAGAAATTGCAAAGGAAATTCAAGGTTTCCTAGAGGCAAACGATAATAAAAATACAACTTATCAAAATCTTTGGGACACAATGAAAGCTGTCCTAAGAGGTAAGTTCATAGCTCTTAATGCATACATCAAAAAATTAGAAACATCACAAATCAATAACTGAACAATGCACCTAAAAGCTTTAGAGTCACAAGAGCAATCCCATCCCAAAAGTCGTAGAATACAGGTGATTAGCAAAATCAGGGGAGAAATATCAGAAATTGAGATAAGGAAAATGATACAGAGAATCAACAGAAAAAAAACTGGTGCTTTAAAAAAATCAATAAGATTGATACACCCTTAGCTAAATTAGCCAAAAACAAGAGAGAGAAAAACCAAAATTAACAAAAGTGGAAATGAAAATGAAGTTATCACTACTGATATCCAAGAAATCCAGAGAATTATACCATCATAATACAAAAACTTATATTCTGTGAAATTTGACAACACAAAAGAAATGGATGAATTCCTAAGGAAGCACAATTCACCTAAATTGAATCAGGAAGTTCTGAATTATTTAAATAGTCCTATAACATATGAGGAAATTAAGGAAGTAATCTCGACTCTTCCCACCAAAAATGTCCTGGACCAGATGGATTAAGCACAGAGTTCTACCAGACATTTAAGGAGTTAATAACACCAATACTCCTAAATCTGTTCCATCAAATAGCAAATGAAGGAACACTACCAAATTCTTTCTATGAAGCTAATATCATCTTAATCGCAAAACCTAAAAAAGATGCACTTAAAAAAGAAAACTATAGGTCAATCTCTCTAATGAACACAGATGCAAAGATTCTCAACAAAGTCTTAGCAGATCAGATTCAAAAAACATATCAAAAAAAATTACTGGAGATCAAGTAGGCTTTATCCCAGGCACACAAGGTTGGTTCAACATATGCAAATCAATAAATGCAATTTACCATATACACCAGTCCAAAATCCAAGACCACATGATACTCTTGATAGATGTAGAAAAAGCTTTTGACAAGACCCAACAGCCCTTTATGATCAAAACCCTAAAGACAGTTGGAATGGAAGGAACCTTTATCAATATAATAAAAGGTGTATACAACAAGCCTACAGCAAGGATTATACTCAATGGGGAAAAATGTGAAGCATTCATGCTTCGATCAGGAACTAGACGAGGCTGTCCACTCTTATCACTTCTATTCAATATTGTACTTGAAGTCTTAGCTGAAGCCATAAGACAAGAAAGGGAGATAAAAAGGATTCAAATCGGTAAAGAAGAAGTCAAGTTATCTCTGTTTGCAGATGACATGATCTTATACCTGTGTGATCCCAAAAGCTCCACCAGAAAAGTCCTGGACTAATACAGAAGTTCAGTAGGGTGGCAGGATACAAAATAAATATGCGAAAATCAGTGGCCTTCCTATATGCCCAGACTGAAAGAAGTGAAAAAGCCCTGAAAGCAACAATCCCATTCACTATAGCCCCTAAAAATGAAATACCTTGGTAAAAACCTAACCAGGGAAGAAAGAGACCTTTACAATGAAAACTTTAAAACCCCAAAGAAAGAAATTGCAGAAGACACCAGAAGGTGGAAAGAACTCCCATGTTCCTGGATTGGCAGAATCCATATCATAAAAATGACCTTCCTACCAAAGGCAATATACAGATTCAATGCTATACCAATCAAAATTCCAAAGCAATTCTTCAAAGAGGTTGATCAAAAAATTTCAAAACTCATATGGAGGCACAAAAGACCCAAGATATTAAAAACAATACTGAGTAATAAAAACACTGCTGGAGGTATCACCATACCAAACCTTAGTCTATATTACAAATCCATAGTTATGAAAACAACCTGGTACTGGCTTCAAAATATATACACAGATCAATGGATAAGGGTTGAAGACAAAGATAGATATAAGCCCACACAACTAGAGCCATTTGAACTTTGACAAAGGGGCCCAAGAAATCCAATGGAAAAAGAACAGCATCTTCAACAAATGGTGCTGGCAAAACTGGTTGTCCACATGCAGAAGATTAAAACTTGACCCACATTTTTCACCATGTACAAGACTTAATTCCAAATGGATGGAAGACCTCAATATAAGGTCAGAAACTATAAAAACCTTAATTGAAAGGGTAGGGAACTCCCTCAAGCTGATTGGGCTAGACCAACAGTTCCTAATCAGAAATCCAATAGCATAGTCACTACAACCAACACTGAATAGATGGGATCTTATGAAATTAAAGAGCTTCTGTTCAGATAAAGAGATTGCAACTTGAGCACAAAGACAATCCACAGAATGGAAGAAAATTATCACTAACCACATATCTGATAGAACTTTATTTTCCAGAGTCTATAAAGAACTCAGAAACCTCAACACAAAGGAAACAAATGGCCCAATTAAAAAATGGGCCTTGGAACTTAAAAGAAATTTTACCAGGGAAGAAATTGAAATGTCTACCAAATATCTTAAAAAATACTCTGCATCCTTAGCCATCAAGGAAATGTAAATCAAAAACTCCCTGAGATATCATCTCACCCCATTCTGCATGGCAAAAATCGACAATACAAACAGCACCAAATGCTGGAGAGGATGTGGGGAGAAGGCAACTCTCCTACATTGCTGGTGGGAATGCAGGCTTATACAACCACTCTGGCAAGCTGTCTAGTGATTCTTAAAAAGTTAAAGATTGAAAGGCCTTATGACCCTGCTATTTCACTTTTAGGAATAATCCCCCATACAATAAAAATTCACCTCAATAGCACAAGCACGACCATGTTCATAGCTACACTATTTATAATAGCAAAGTCATGGAATCAACCCAAATGCCCAACAGTTCATGAGTGGATAAGGAAAATGTGGTACATTTATACAATGGCATACTACTCAGCCCTCAAGAAAGTTGAATTAATGAAATTTTCTGCGAAATGGATGGAATTAGAAAAGATTATATTGAGTGAAGTATCCCAGACACAGAAAAGTAAGCACAGTATGTACTCCCTAATAGGTGGATCTTAGTACCAAACCCAGTTAGTGAAACACTCAAAGATAAATCTCTGTAATACCTACGGCAATTACAAAGATTATAAGCAGGGTGGGAAGGGGAAGGAGGGCCCCACCAGCAACAAGGAGAGAGGGGATCATGCTACAGCAGAGAAAATAGGCCACCATCAAAGACTGCAAGTAAGTAATGAGACATCTGGTTAAGCTTGCAGACTTTCCTTCCTGGTCACTTGCATCAGATGAGGCATGATCTCAGGACAGGGAGAGCCTAAAGTCTGACAGATAAAAGGTAACCATCCTGCAAATGGGAGATTGACCCCCTCTCACCGCGTCTCCTACTTTTATTCAATCTACCTTTGAATCTACTCTTACAATAAGACTATTTTAACAGCCTTTTATCTCTGGCTGGGGGGTGACATCCAATACCCATCAGGATGGAGCCAAGGGTAGTGCAGGAGCAGCACAACTGAAAAAAAAGTCAACAAATCATAATTCAGAAAATCAGAAACTCTACATCAGCCACCTAAAACCAGGCCAGACTAATCTCTCCCCATCCTAAAGCTCAGGGAAATTTGTGGAAGGGGGGGGGAGTAAGAATGTAAGATCCTAAAGATGCAGAGAAGCAAGGACATGCAAGATACTGCATACAAGTTAGGGTCGAGGTAATCAAAACAGGACTCTGCCCAATGACCAACATATCATTAAGCTCCCAAAGTCTAGTATTGATCACAGACACCAACATCCTTAAAGGCAAGAGATTAATAGCCACAATAGTGTTCCTATACTAAAGGGGAACATGATAAAAAGAGCTCTAGGCAATGCTACTGACTCCTTACACCTCATCAGAGAGGAGGACTCAGAGGGAAGTTTGATAGACACACTAAAGGATGCTCCAGAAATGGGGTGGCTGGGAGAAGGGAAGGGGAAAGGGGGAGAGGGAGCAGAGGGGTGCCAGGGAGGGGAGGAGGGAGAAAGGAGAATGAACTACTTCTCAACTTTGAATGAGTGGAAAAAATTTTAAAAATTAGAAATGAAAATGGAATTATCACTACTGATACCCAAGAAATTCAGAGAATTATTATGTCATATTTCAAAAAACTTATATGCTGTGAAATTCGATAACCCAAAAGATATGGATCAAATCCTAAGTGAGCACAATATGCCTAAATTGAATCAGGTAGTTTTGAATTATTTAAATGATCCTATAACATATGAGGAAATCAATGAAGTAATCTCAAATCTTCCCACCAAAAAATGGCCTAGAACAGATGGATTCGGCACAGAGTTCTACCAGACATTTAAGGAGCAAATAACGTCAATACTCTTTAAACTGCTCCATCAAATAGCAAGAAAGGAACACTACTGAATTCTTTGAATCTCATATCGTCTTAATCCCAAAACCTAATAAAGATATGCTTAAAAAGAAAACTATAGTCCAATCTCTTTGATGAACACAGATGCAAAGATTCTCAACAAAGTCTTAGAAAATCAGATTCAAAAACGTATCAAAAAGATCATTCACAGTGATCAATTAGACTTTATTCCAGGCACACAAGGTTGGCTCAACATATGCAAATCAATAAATGTAATTTACCATATAAACCAGTCCAAAATCCAAGACCACATGGTACTCTTGATAGATTCAGAAAAAGCTTTTGACAAGACCCAACAGCCTTTTATGATCAAAATCCTAGAAGCAGTTGGAATGGAAGGAACCTTTATCAACATAATAAAAGCAGTATACAACAAACCAACAGCAATGATTATACTCAACTGGGAAAAACTTGAAGCAACCGCTTCAATCAGGAACTAGACAAGGCTGTCCACTCTCACCACTTCTATTCAATATTGTATTGAAGTCTTAGCTAAAGCCATAAGACAAGAAAAAGAGATAAAAAGGATTCAAATTGACAGGGAAGAAGTCAAGTTATCTCTATTTGCAGATGACATAATTGTATACCTGTGTGATCCCAAAAACTACTGCAGGAAATGCATGGAACTAATACAGAAGTACAGCAGGTTGGCAGGATACAAAAGAAATATACAAAAACTAGTGGCCTTCCTCTATAGCCAGGATGAAATAAGTGAAAAAACCCTAAGAGAAACAATCCCATTTACTATAGCCCCTAAAATAATGAATAATGTATAATCCTTACAAAAGAAGTAAGAGACCTTTATAATGAAAACTTTAAAATCCAAAGAAAGAAATTACAGAAAACACCAGAAGGTGAAAAGACCTCCCATGTTCCCAGATTGGAATAATCAATATCATAAAAATGACCATCCTACCAAAGGCAATATACAGATCCAATGCTCTACCAAGCAAAATCCCAAGCAATTGTTTAAAGAAATTGACCAACAATCTCAAAATTCATATGGAAACACAAAAGACCCAGGATAGCAATAACAATCCTGAGTAACAAAAACACTACTGGGCGTATCACCATACCAAACCTTAATCTATACTACAAATCCACAGTTATAAAAAAAAAAAAAGCCCGGTACTGGCTTCAAAATAGATACACAGATCAATGGATAAGGGTTGAAGACCCAGATGTAAACCCTCACAACTACAGCCATTTGATTTTTGACAAAGCTGCCCAAAAAATCCAACAGAAATAGAACAGCATCTTCAAGAAATGGTGCTGGCAAAACTGGATGCCCACATGCAGATTTTAAAATCCGTTCTTGTCACCAAATGGATCAAGTACCTCAATATAAGGCCAGAGACTATAAAAACCTTAGTTGAAAGGGTAGGGAACTCCTTCGAGCTGATTGGACTAGGCCAACAATTCCTAAATGTAAATCCAACCAACACTCAACAGATGGGATCTTATGAAATTAAAGAGCTTCTGTTCAGATAAAGAGATTGTAACTGGAGTACAAAGGCCACCCAGAGAATGGGAGAAAATCTTCACTAACCACATGTCTGATAGAGCTGTATTATCCAGAGTGCACAAAGAACTTAGAAAATGAAACACCAGGGAAACAAACTGTCCAATTAAAAAAGGGCCTTGGAACTTGAAAGAAACTTTACTAAGGGCTGAAATTGAAATGTCTAAAAAATACCTTAAAAAATATTCTGCATCCTTAGCCATCAGGGAAATACAAAACAAATTCTCCCTGTAATATCATCTCACCCTGGTTAGGATGGTAAAAATCCACAATACAAACAACATCAAATGCTGGAGAGGATGTGTGAGAAGGGAACACTCCTACATTGTTGGTGGGTGTACAGATTAAACAAACATTCTGATGAGCAGTCTGGCGATTCTTAAAAAAGTTAAAGATTGAAATGCCATATGACCCTGCTATTCCACTTGTGGGAATAATTCCCCCATACAGCAAAAATTCATCTCAATGGCACAAACACGACCATGTTCATAGTAGCACTGTTTACAATAGCAAAGTCATGGAATCAACCCAAATGCCCAACAGTTCATGAGTGGATAAGGAAAATGTGGTACATTTATACAATGGCATACTACTCAGCCCTCAAGAAAGTTGAATTAATGAAATTTTCTGCGAAATGGATGGAATTAGAAAAGATTATACTGAATGAAGTATCCCAGACACAGAAAAGTGCCGTATGTACTCCCTAAAAGGTGGATGCTAGTACCAAACCCACTTAGTGACACAATCAAAGATAAATCTCTGTAATTCCTACAGCAATTGCAAAGATTATAAACAGGAGGGAGGGGAAAGGAGGGTTTTGCCAGAAACCAGGATCTTGCTACAGCAGAGAAAATAGGCCACCATCAAGTACTGCAAGTAAGTAGTGAGACATCTGGTTAAGCTCACAAACTTTCCTTCCTGGTCACTTGCAACTGATGGGGTTTGATCTCTCCAATCAGGGAGGTCATAGAGTCTGGCAGAGAAATGGTAACCATCTTGCAAATGGGAGACTGACCCCCCTCACCACGGTCTCCTACTCTTATTCCATCTACCTTTGAATCTACTCTTATAATAAGACTCTATTTTAACAGCCTTTTATATCTAGCTAGGAGGTGACATGCAATACCCATCAGGATGGAGCCAAGGGCAATGCAGGAACAGCAAAACTGAAAAAAACAACAAACCATGATTCAGAACATCAGAGACCCTACATTAATCACCTGGAACCAGGCCAGCCTAATCTCTCCCTATCCTAAAACTCAGGGAAATTTGCAAAAGAGGGGGAGGTAAGATTGTAAGAGCCTAAGATGGGGAGGAGCAACATTATGCAATATACTCCATACGAGTTAAGGCCGAAGTAATCATAATAGGACTTTGCATGACCTGCACAATGACCAACATATCATTGAACACCCAAAGTCTAGCATGGATCACAGGCACTAGGATCCTTAGAGGCAAGGGGATTAATAGCCACAATTGTGTTCCTATACTAAAGGGGAACACAAAAAAAAAGGCTCTAGGCAATGCTACTGAGTCGTTACACCTCCTCAGAGAGGAGGACCCAGAGGGAAGGTTTTCATGCACACTAAAGGATGCTCCAGGAATGGGGGGGGGGGGAAGAAAGCACTGGGGGGGAAAGGAAAGGGAAAAGTGGGGAGGGAGCAAGGGGATTTAAGGGGATTTAGGGTGAGGTGGAAAGAAGGAGGGGAATGAGGTATTTATTGACTTTGTATGAGTGAAGAAATAAAAAAAATTATGAAAAAAGAAATGAAAAAAATTGCAATAGAAAAATGGATATGCAATTTTCACAAAACTTTTTTACAACCTGAAAAGTTATGGAAAATGTATAACCCAATAGGCCGGGCAAAAAATGTCAGCACTCAGAAAACACTCATGCAATCCTAATTCCTGGCTTACTCTTTAAAATAGAAAACAAATAGAAAATTTATATTTATTATATCTATACTTAACTGAAGTTTTTTTAAATGAATTGATCTTGGTTCAAGTAATAACTCAAGTCCACTGAAGTAGAAATATTAACCCAGTCACTTTTCTTTGCTTTATCCACACCACATCTATTTTCATACCAATTTTTAAAATGTTTTTAAATCTCTCTCTCTCTCTCTCTCACTCTCTCCCTTTCTCCCTCTCTCTCTCAAAACTTCCAATCCTTGGTATACAGCAAGATTAAGTGTATTACTTAAACATTTATCATTGCTGTGACAAAACACCTAACTTTAAAAACTACAGGGAAGAGTGACGTTTTGGACCTCAGATACATAAGGTAAAATTGACCATTGTGTGATCATGGCTGCCTGTCTGGCCTGTTCAAGGTAGCAGGATATTAATATGTGCTCAGAAGATCAAAAAGAAAGAAACAATACCAGGAAAGAAGCCTGGATCCTGCCCTAATATACTTAACCCTAGTTCTTGATCTGTGCTGTTTATCTGTTTATCATTTTGGGTTCCACAGCTAGGGACAAACCATTCAAATTAAATGCTCAAAACTTAACAGAATATTGTATGTGACTGCAGGAACAGTGCTACATGTTACATGCTTGCACTACTTTCTGTAAAGGTCATTACCCTGGCTGGTTGCTGTTTAGTGGATAAAATAAAGCTGTTTCTCAAATAAGAAAGAAGGGCCAAGAACAGTATTTACCTTCCTTGTCTTTGTATTTATGTAATTGTGATTTGTCTCATCCTTTACTCAGGAAAGTTCAGAAAACCAAGGGACAGGAGCTAACAGTGATATATTACTCTGTGACTAGGATGGTCTCCTGAAGAAACCTTGAACTTTGGCTAAAGGTCAAAGCTTACAAATCAAAGGTATCGGTCATATCCCATCTCAGAGAAGAACAAAGCTGGATCAAATACTTTCCATAATGTTCCAAAGTGTTTCTTTAAATCCTGAGACCTTGTTCAGATTTCATGTTGGAAAAACCAATCTAGCGTTCCTAAGTGTATCACAGGGTGAATTATGAAGGATGATGATTTATTTGGCTCATATCATGAAGGCTAAAAATTCCCTAATATGCAGGACATGTATGTTGAAGGTGTTCATGTTGTCAGGGACTCTAAGCAGTTTGAAGCAAATGTTCAGAATGGACACAAATTTCTTTGGCAAGCTTTAATTGTTAATCACTATTGTGGTTTGAGTGTGAATTATTCCTATAGGTCATTTTTTTATTGTTAAAACCTTTTTATTTTGAATTATATTTACAGTGATGTTATGTTTTTTTCTCCCACATTTTATTTTTTCCCACTCATACAAGCTCAATAGGTTTTATCACCTGCTACCTACTCTCACCCCCATCCCATCCAACTCTACCTGTTCTACCTTCTAGCCAGTTTACCTTCCTTTCTCATGTCCCCTTGTATATGAGATCCACAGGGTCCCATCTAGGAACCCTGTACTAGTGAATGTCCTGGCAGATGCAATTGTGCAAATGGCCCACTGGTGGGTAAATTGTAGAGACTCCACCTCTCTCCTGTCTCCTGTCTAGCACCAGTCTCATACCAATATTACATCTGTTATGAAGAAAAGCTAGTGACTGTCATTATCTCTCCCCAACCTCCCACTCTTGCATTCATTTTTCTTTTTAAAATTCTAGTGGTGTGTGTGTGTGTGCATGTGCGTGTGCATTGTGTGTGTGTGTGTGTGTGTGTGTGTGTGTGTGTGTGTGTGTGTGTGAAGTCACTGTGGGGGGGGGCCAAGGGTGACTTTAGGAAGCATCTTGCATTGCTTCTATTTCCTTTTTGCTTCTTTCCAGGGTTTTCCAGGTTCCACCCACTAGGGGCTGAAAGGGCAGGATGCATCCTGGCAATTTTACTTAGGACCTCCCTGACATCCAAATTTTACATGGGACCTGAGATCCAAACTCAAATCCTTCTGCTTGCCAGGAGAGTCTTAGCCCTTGAGCCATCTCTCCAACCCCCACTTTTGCATTCTTATAGCCCTCTCATTTGTGAGGTTCCCTAATCCTTATAGTGGGAGTGGTTCATATATCCTGGTTCGGATCAAGCTGACTATAGTAACTTTTATTTTGTACTTTGGTCAGTTGTTTTTCTTTGTATTTTGTATCTTCTGTTGCATAAGGATACTTTTTAGTTGAGTATTGAGTGCTTCTTTGATCTATGGGTATAAAGATTAGTATTTATATGATAGCTATAACAGTTACTCTTTTTTTGATGCTGTAAGATAAGATCCAAAGTCAAGCAATTTAAGGGAGAAAGGGAGATTTATTCAGTTTAGGATTCTACAAGGGAGATACAGTCTTTCATATGGAAATGGCATGCCTGTCTGGCCAAAACTGGAGTCAAGCTAAGTCACTGCAAACATCTTGGAGACTGAGATCTGCCAGACTCTCTCAAACACATGAGACTGTGGGTTATACATTTCAAACCATGACTCTCCACCCCTGGTCCTCAGAGACTCATTAACATCTCATTATATAAGCCATACATAGTCCAACTTTAAGTGTCTCATAGACTACAATAGTAGTCTGGAGGTACAAAATCCAAAGCCTCCTGTAAAATTAAAAACCAAGTCTCATACTTTCAACATACAATGGCACAGAATAAACCTTCCTATTCCAAAAGGGAAGAATGGGGGTATATCCAGGAATGATTGGTCCATAACTTGACCAAAAAACAGTAGGACAAACTTCAAATCCTACAGATCCACATCCAACAGGTGAGCCTCTTGTTGAAATCATCTCAGTTCCAAAGGCAACATTCTCTTGGGCTGGCTCACCCAGAGAATACAGCAATTCTTGGCAGATGTTCCACTTTGTCTCTGGCATCTCTAACATCTTTACTTCTCAATGACAAACCAGGCTTTTACTCCACAGCACAAACTGTCTTTCTTGGGCCTCTAAACTGTAGGCTTTCTGTCACATGCTGCCTAGATTCCACCATTCTCTGAAACCTTGGAGGAGGAATAAACAACTCCTCCCTTTTGCATTTTTGATGCCTCTAAAACCAGAACCACTGGATGACTTTAATAAGTTCTGTTATTCTTTTTTTCTCCTGGCTTTTCAAGTAATAACAATAAAGCCACCCTTTATCTCATTCCTTCCAAAAGGATTTCCATTCTTATGATTTGGAGCCTTCTCTGATAATCTTGCCCTTAGGGTAGGGCCTCTCCTCTGATCCAATAGAACAGCAGGGTTTGTGTGGGGTTCAGACCCGTGTCGCCAGTTCTTGGCTGACTGGATGGAGAGAGGTAAGTGCGCTGTCCACCCATTCCCAGCCCTCGGAGGACATTCAGACGCGACAGGAAGTCAAGTTGAAGCAGGAACTCAGTTTATTGTGGGCGGTGCAGCAGTTTATAAAGACAAGAGACCACGAGGTGCGAAAACAGGCAGCCAATCATATTAAAGGTTAGCGCAGCATGCAGACTTCACAGGTTAAGGTCAGCATTGTGGAACTCTTATGAACCAGTCAGGGTTCCTTGTGATGCAAACAGGATTATGCCCAGCACACTAGCTCCTAGCACCATCTTAGGTCCCATGTGCTCATTTACACTCTTCTCACTTCTGCCCAGCGCCATCTTTTGTGGGCTGGCCCAACTTCTCCCCCTTTTTGTTTCAACAGAGACTGTATCTTAAAATATGTAGAGGAGGACTGAGGTCCTTTTGATCTCAATGAGGAACATATTTTACAACTAACTATGCATTTTCCCAACATCCCATAAGCCCCAGCATGAGCTTTCGCTGTTGTCCTGTCCGGGTTGGTCTTCTCAGTCAGCAGGTTGGCATCAGCACTAGGCATGGCAGCAGGTAGCTTGGGGAAGTTGCATGTGGCCGATACAGACAATACAGGCCTGCCTGGTCCATTCATTCTACATATCCATCCTTTTTGACAGCCAGCAGGAGCCAGAATTCTTTGCTCTGACCTTTTTGACCCCACTCAGAGGGGGTCCAGCATAATGGACTGTGCCTGGCTTAGGTTGTCCTGTCTCACAGGATCTTACCTGTCATTGGCTGCCAGCCCTAGAAGGACCTCTTCTCTGGAAGGCATGCCAAGATATTTGGATAGTAGATTAGACCAAGGCCTCATGAATCTCCAAGCTTGAATCATGTCTCTAGGGAGGGCCATGGCTTGGATGTGCAAGGGCCATAAGCACCTGTAGTATGGTCTTGTTGATGGAGCACTGCTGAGAGATGTGCTAAAGGAAACACTTAAGTGATATAATTATTAAAAGAACAATTCCCTCTGGCTGTTAGGTCGAACACAGATTGACTCCACCTTGGATTAGGTAAGGTATCAATCAGACCATCTTGAGTAAGGTCAGGCCTTTGGCCCTGTCCACCTTGGTGTAGGCAAGACTATTGGGGGTGAGTGGGCTGCCATAATGGCATCTTGATGGGATTGCAATGCCAAGATATGCATCTATCATATAGAGGATATGTTGCCGGACGGCTTTGATGCACTCAGTTCATCATGATCAACCCTTGGCAGTGAATCCAGTGCCCTGTCGCTGTCTTTTCACATTCCCAATTTTTACAATAAAAGTCCAGGGCAGACATTTAACATGTGCAAGCATCCCAGGTCATTAGGTGACCCGATGAGGAGCAGTGTATAACCCTTCTTCCCTCTACATTCAGGCCAGCTAGCATGTCCTTTAGTCCAGTCCAGTATGTCCTATGAGCCCCTGGCCAAATTGCCTAAGTCAAAAAGAAGGTTAGGGAACTAGGTGGTTGACAGTTGGGTACTAGGAGTCTGGTTGATGATGTTGCCCATCTTAGAATTGATAATCATCCACGTGACCTGCTGAGGCTGACAGGCACTGTGTGGCATTGCTTTCGTTGAGTCTATGAGGATCAGTAGGAACAGTAATACTAGTAACCCTTTGGCCATTGTAGGTACTGAGGTCCTTGGTAGGTTCTGAAACAGAAAGCATAGAAAGGAATTTCTCAAGGGCGGTCTACCCTTGTTTTTTTATGGCATAATCTTTATTCTTATGCTTGCTTTTTTGTATTGCGATGTTTCAGTTAACCACATGGGCGATCCACCATTCCTTTTAGAAAGCCCTTCTTGGTCACATCATGAAGGATCTCCTGGGGGCAAAATTTAAGATACCTAGCTGGTACCCAAATTGGAGACGACTCCCCAATGGGGAAAATACAAACCCCCATAAGGGGTCTGGTCCCCTCCAATGACCAGTGATGGGGTCCTTCCAGTGCACCCTAATAGAAGGTTTGGTGGATAGGTGAACCCAATGCCTTTGAAATCTTGATCTAAATAATGCTAGCCCTAACTGCTGATGTGGGCTTATTCCCCCTTTTTGTTTTTAAACAGGCATGGAACTAAAAATGGCAAGCCCAGGGAAACTGGCTTTTTTTTTTCCCCTTTGGTTAACTCCCATTGGGCCCAAGCCAGTTGCCCTTAGGTGGGGCTAGAGATCAAGTTATTTGTTGGACATGGGGAGCTCACCTCCATAATCCCTACATAGGGAAGTTGGCTATCTTATCTCTGGGAAGATTCAAGTCAGTTCCTCAGCAAGTGTGTTCCCTCAGGGTGTTTCCAGCAGTGGGGGATGACCTTCAGGAATGTCAGAGGCCTTCAAAGATCTTAGAGACTGTCCCAGCAAGGGACTGTTCTAGACCTGCCCATTGTACCCCCTTAACCTTCTGAGGACCCAGACTGCTCGAGGGATGAGGGGCAATGGAAGTGAGGGAATTTCAGGTTTGTCAGCTTGGGTGTGTCTGTTAGTACTTTACCTATCCCTTTAGGCAGATGGATCCTCAGAGAAACTCCTTAAGTTAACTTAGGCCAAAATCGAGCAAGGTAAAGGGAAACATAAACTTGAGTTGACCCAAATGCTCTCAGAATCTCCTGAAAACAGATTATGCTGGGTCCGGCATTGATCCTAGGAGCACATGAGAGCATGGAATTAGAAAGCAGATTTGTCCCCAAGAAAGAGAGCTCATACATACCAGGAGAAGGAAGAAATTCTACTGAATTTCTCAGAAATCAGTTTTCTTTTCTGGCTGCTAGATATGTTGGTATAACACGTGGGAAAACAAACTTTTAAAGGAATTACAAAAGTGATGTTATCAGATTCTAGGTAAAAACACAATACCAACTTTTGTGAAGCTTCATAAAAATCAAGATAAAACAAGATATTTTAGTCAGTATATACTCAGGCCTTTTAATCTTATCAAAATGATTCATTTAAAAAAGTTTTTATTATTATTTTTTATTATTATTTATTCAATTGTGCGTGTGCATGTGTGTGTGTGCACGCATGTGTGTATATGTATATGTGGGTGTGTAGAACCATAGACAAATTTGGGAACCACCATGGACGCCTACACTTCCTCCTTGTTTACTCTGCCCAGGGATTCACAGGCTCCGCCCAACCAGGACCAGAAAAGCAGGCTGCCCCCACTTCTGCTTGGCATCTATATGTGGGGTCTAGGATCTGATCTCAGGACCTTCCACCTGCAAGGCAGAGGCTTAACCCCTGAGCCACTTCTCCAGCCCCAAAATGATTCATTTTTAAGTGTGCACGTGCATTTAAATTAGGCATGTCAAATTATAAACAGAGTCGAAAACCAAAATGTGATTATAAGCATGCAATAAAATTTGAAGTGTCCACAGCTTTGTTATTTTGAAACATAAAACACACATATTATAGGAAATGCAAGTAACCAAGCAAGTCAGACCTTTTTTTTTTAAAGTAACCCTTTATCATCACAAGCAAAGTACAAAGAACAACAAACATTTTTTATGGTCCCTCCAGGGGGCAGAAGCTTCCTTAAATCAAGATTCCTTAAAACAAAAGTGCTGGCCTAGAAAATGGGCCATTCATCAAAACAGAGGATGGTAAATTTTCCTTTTCTTATCTCAACACTCAGATTTTGAGTTTTTTTCCCTAATGTCCTTAAAATGTAATGCCAACAGGTCTAAGGGACTAGAAACAGTCTGCACTATTGTTTTGTCCGTCTGAGTCCACACAAGCAACAGAGACATATAAACAACACAAAAAGAAATACCTGACAGTGGCCACTCCCGATTTACCAGATACCCAAGGACACCCCAAGACATCTGTGGGCATGCAGCCGTGACCATATGGCACATCTGCCAGCCACTTCTGGCTGCTGTTTCCAATTCCAAACAGAAGCCTGAATATTCAGACAAACACTTACAAACAGAGACAGTTCCCACCTGACAGCCCAAAGCCCTCCTTCAGGCTGGAATTCCAAACACATACAGACAAAACACAGACACAGAGACAGAGTGCACTCACCAGCCTGCTCTCAGACCCTTTGGGGAAAGGTATTTGTGAGGCTGGCATATGGGGGGGCCCTTGTCTAGACTGCCACCATCCTCTTCTCCCTTGAGCAGATTTAAATCTGGATAAAGGGGACCAGTCCTGGCCACCCCAGGTGTGCTCAGCAGCCACTCACTTGCATCATTCCTTGGCTCTTGGAGCACACAGAGCTTGGAAGCATCGGGCACAGCAGCTGCTGGAGCCCACCCCCTTGGCTCTCAGCGGAGGTGTGGAGCAGCGCTCAGGATCCTTATTTCTCCCTAGTGCCTCAGGCGAGATTATGATTTCACTGTCAATTTCAGCCCTGTGTGTCTCGGTTTTCTCCTCACCGAATTTTCCCTAATCCTCTCGAGAGTGCAGCACAGGGGCACAGCCCAGGGTGGATCCCGCCAAGTGCTGGGCATGCCAGCCATCCCTGCAGCTTCCCCTGACCAGCCACGGCTCTGTGGCAGACCGCCCAGGATTATTTGCCTCTGGCTCCTGGAGCCAAGAAGGCATAAAGGGAGCCAGCGGCAGATGCCTTAGTTGAGGTTTGTTCTTTGGCCACGTGGGTAAATCGTCTCCCCATTGTTCTCTGGTCTCATGGGTAAATTGTCTCCCCTATTCTTTGCCGGGCGGGGGGACAGCCCCACCTCTAGTTTAAAGGTCTGCCTTCAATCGAATTTAGAATGGGTGTTCTTCTTCCAATAGAATCCCTTCCTACACCTGGGGCAGGGTTGGGAGGGAGGGTTGCTTCTCCTTCCTCCCCTTGATGACCCTTGAGTCCCTTGTTGGCACTGCCACTTAAAATGACCCAATTTCCCACATTGAAAACATACTCCCTTCTTGTTTTGGTCCCCCTCCCTACCCTCCACTCTTGCTCCTTGGGCAGAGCTACAGCATGTAGTGCCTGAGTGAGGGAGGTAGCCAGAGCCTCTGTAATGCAGTTCCAGAGCTTGGGTCTGGTGCTCTGAGTTCTGACATCTTGAGAGGCTATGATCTCTCTTTGAGACCTATACATGCAGCTCTGTGGTCTCCATTCATCCCTTCCCAAAACAGGACTTTTAGAAATTGCTCTCTCTTAAGGGCCCAGGGCAAGTTTTCTCTTAATCTCCTGTTTTACCCTTGAAATAAATTCAGGGAGGGTATCATTTGGTCTCTGTCTTATGCCCCCAATGGGTGATTCAGTCAGCCTCTCATCTAATTTCCTCCAGGCATTTAGACCTGCTTGATAAACCTGTTTCCAGTACAGTGCTGGAATGACAGCCTGTTGCTACCCTGTAGCATATTGATCATTAGCCCCTGTAAACATCCGAAGGTGATAGGAACCACAGGATTAGTGGCCTGATTCTGTTCCACCTGCACCCTACATTCCTCCCTGAAGAGTGCAGTCCACTTAATGAAATGAGGACCTGGCAAAACTGCCTTGGCCAAGTCATACCAATCCCTGGCCATGAAGGGCTGATATGCCAGATTTTAGAGAAATGTATTAGTACAGGATGAATTTGGACTGTCCTCAGAAACCACTTTTCTGAGTTCCTTAAGCTCTTTCGTTTCCCATGGATACCAATTTTCAGGTCCATTGCCCCCAGGGTTAAAGCCTGTGTTAAATAGGCTCATGAGTAGGGAAGGAGGAGGAGGTCCCTTGGAGAAGGGACTCCTTTTTGGAACTCCGGAGGCTAGCATACGGAGGTGGCACCTCCTTTTTTGGCTCCTGGAGGAGCGACAGATCAGGATATATGAGGAATGAAGCAGGTTACTGCCCTCTCTCTGGCTCAGAAACAATTTTGACTTTGTTCCTTACCTCTACCTATGTGCCTCGGCCCTTTCTTTATCAAATTTCTCCCACTCTGCTTTTTCTTCACGTGGGGCTCAGTCCTCAGCACAATCTCCCTTTCCCATTACTGGTTTTTCCTCAGGAGAGGCTGAGATAATGATCTTGGGCAGCAGCTGAATGGCTTCTGGGTGGAAGGAAGCTTTTACAGCAGAGATAGTGGGGTAGAAGCCTGGGTGATACCCCAAAGTGTTTCTCCCTTTCCTTTGCTAAATTCTCCACCCATGCCCACATGGTCCAAGAGAACAGATTAGAAATGGGGACCCAAGATGCCAATTCCAAAATCGTCTGCCACGTTTTTTCAGCTGCCAAGTCAGAGATTTCCAACCCCTGACTTTTTAACATAAGTCGCAGCAGTGCCTTCAGCATTGGGTCATTACTTGAACTGGTTGCATTACCCATACTAAGGTTCTCACTCACCCTGAGACAACTGATTAGCTCCTATCTGAAGTCCTTCACTGCCCCACTTTTGGGCGCCAGATGATGTGGGCTTCAGACTCGTGTCACCAACTTTCGGCTGACTGGATGGAAAGGGGTAAATGCACTGTCCGCCCATTCCCACCCCTCTGAGGACATTCAGATGTGACACGGAGTCAAGTCGAAGCAGGAACTCAGTTATTGTGGTCAGTGCAGCAGTTTATAAAGACAAGAGACCGTGACGCGTGAAACAGGCAGCCAATCATGTTAAACGTCAGCGTAGCATGCAGGCTTCATGGGTTAGGGTCAGCATTATGGAACTCTTATGAACCAATCAGGATGCCCTGTGATGTAAACAGGGTTATGCCCAGCACACTAGCTCCCAGCACCATTTAAGTACCATGTGCTCGGTTACGCTCAGCACACTAGCTCCTAGTGCCATCTTAGGTCCCATGTGCTCATTTATGCCCTGCTCGCTTCCTCACAGTGCCATCTTTTCTGGGCTGGCCCAACAGGTTTGATTTTTTTTTAATGGAGCTTTTCTCTTCAATATCTCTCTGCTTCTTCCTGGCTTAATTCATTAAGTTTGTCATTGCATTTTTCATCATCAACTCTGACAGTTTTTGCTTATTTCTGCCCAATTCCTTGCTTTTTTTCATAACTCAAGAAGAGCTATATCACCTTATCAAAACTACATTGTCTTGAAATTTCCTCTGCCACTCACTGGAGTTTAATTTCAAGAAAGCTTTCAAGATGAGAGCAAAACTTCACTAAACTCTTGGCCATCACATGGTTCCATTTGCCAGTTAGCCAGTTTCAAACATAATTTTTTTTTTCTGGACCATCATAAGCTGGGCTTCCACTGTTTGCATTTCTAATAGACTTTCTCTCTTCCAACCTGTCGTAAGAAAGGAATATTTGGCCTGGTTGCCAAGATGCAAAGACTTTTCTAGCGCAAAGTCCCAAAATTTTCCATATTTCTCCCAACAAACAATTCCAAAGGCACACTAGCCACATCACAGCATTGGCCATATTGCAGCATATGAACTTCTCTCAGCTTCACAAACAACTTCACTTTTTGGTACCAGATTCTCATAGTCTCACACAGGAACACACCATTTTTGATTCCAGTTTCTGCAAGGGTTACTCTTTTCTGTTGCTGTGAAACAAGACCCAAACAGTCATAGTTCTTTGCATTTTGCATCTTCTGTTGCACATGGATAGTTCTTGATTAATGCTGAGTACTTCTTTGATCTTTGGGTATAATGATAAGTATTTAGATGATAGCATACTATCAAGTATTAAAAACTTTGTTACCCCCAGGGCCTATGATGTCCCTCTCTATCCACGAGTATTTGGATTGGCTTACAGTACCAGATGTCCAGTCAAAAAATAGACCCCATATCAATTTGTTTACCTCCCTACTTCATATGACACTATTACATTTATAGAGTGGAAGATTTATGACTGACTGTGTTTCATATCATTGATGCAAGTTTTTACTCTGTCCTCCTATCTCCTATCTCTTTATGTCTCTCCCCTTTTATTTATTTTTTATACATTTTTTTATTATTTCTGCTCATACAAACTTAACAGGTAGACCAGTTCCCTCCCTCCCTCCTCCTCCCCCGAACCTCCTCCTCCGCCTCCCCTCCCTCCCCATCCCCCAGTACCTCCCCCCCATTCCCAGAGAGTCCTTTATTGTGTATGCATGACTCTCCTCTGGGTCCTCCTTTCCGATGATGTACAAGGACCCAGTGGCATTTTCCTGAACCCTTCTAGTGTTCCCCTTAAGCATAGGAACACTACTGTGGCTGTCAATCCCTTGCCTCCAAGGATCTTGGTGCCTTAGCAGGTGCTAGACTTTGTGAGGTCAATAATGTTTTGGACATTGTGCAGGACATGCAAAGTCCTATTATGATTGCTTTGGCCCTAACTTGTGTGGAGTATCTTGCAAATCATTGCTCCTCCCATCCTTTTGCTCTTACAATCGTATTGCCCCCTCTTCCACAAAAGTCCCTGAGCTTCAGGATGGGGAAAGATTAGGCTGGCCTACTTCTAAGTGGTTCATATAGAGTCTCTGAAGTTCTGGATTGTGGTTTTGTTGATTTTCTTTTGCAGTTTTGCTGCTCCTGCAATGCCCTTCACTCCATCGTGATGGGCACTGTATGTCACCCCCTGGTCAGAGAAAAAAAGCTGTTAAACTGGAGTCTTGTTATAATAGCACATTCAAGGGTAGATGTAATAAAAGTAGGAAACCTCAGTGAGGGAGGGGTCAATCACCCATTTGCAAAAGGATTACTTTTTAACTGCCAGACTATATGCCCTCCCCTTCTGGTGAGATCATATTCCCTCAGTTGTAAATGATCAGGAACGAACGTCTGTGAACTTAACCAGGTGTCACATTACTTACTTGCATTCCATGATGGAGGCCTATTTTCTCTGCTGAAACATGGTCCCCTCTCTCCTTGTTTCTGGTGTGGCCCTCCAACCCCATCCCTCCAGTTCATAATCCTTGCAATTACTGTATTACATAGGTTTACCTTTGAGTGTCTCAATGTGGGCTGGGTGAGGTTGGTACTAGGAGCCACCTATTAGGGAGTACATACGGCACTTAATTTTCTGGGTTTGGGATACTTCACTTAATATAATTGTTTCTAATGACATCCATTTCCCGGCAAATTCCAGTAATTCATCATTTTTGATGGCTGAGTAGTACTCCATTGTATAGATGTACCACAGTTTCCTTATCCACTCGTCAACTGTTGGACATTTGGGTTAATTCCATGACTTTGCTATTGTAAACAGTGCTGCTATGAACATGGTCGTGCTTGTGCTATCGAGGTGAACTTCTGCTGCATGGGGGGTTATTCCCAAAGGTGGAATAGCAGGGTCATATGGCATTTCAATCTTTAATTTCTTTAAGAATCTCCAGACGGCTCGCCAGAGTGGCTGTATGAGCCTGGATTCCCACCAGCAATGTAGCAGAATTCCCCTCTCTCCACATCCTCTCCAGCATTTGTTGTTTTTTGTATTGTGGATTTTTGCCATCCTGACCGGGGTGAGATGATATCTCAGGGCAGTTTTGATTTGCATTTCCCTGATGCTAAGGAAGTGGAGCATTTTTTCAGATATTTGTTAGACATTTTAATGTCATCCTTGGTAAAGTTTCTTTTAAGTTCCAGGCCCCATTTTTTAATTGGGCCATTGATTTCCTTGGAGTTTATTTTTCTAAGTTCTTTGTGCACTCTGGACAGTAGAGCTCTATCAGATGTGGTTAGTGAAGATTTTCTCCCATTCTGTGGGTTGCCTTTGAGCTCCTGTGACAATCTCTTTATCTGAACAGAAGCTCTTTAATTTCACAAGATCCCAACTGTTGAGAGTTGGTAGCAGTGACTGTGCCATTGGATGTCTGTTTAGGAAATGTTGGCCTAGCCCAATCAGCTCGAGGGAGTTCCCTATCCTTTCAACTATGGTTTTTATAGTCTCTGGCCTGATATCAAGGTCCTTGATCCATTTGGAATTAAGTCTTGTACATGGTGACAAGTACGGGTCCAGCTTTAATCTTCTGCATGTGGAGATCCATTTTTCCAGCACTATTTGTTGAAGATGCTGTTCTTTATCCATTGGATTCTTTGGGCCCCTTTGTCAAAGACCAAATGGTTGTATTTTTGTGGGCTTATATCTGGGTCTTCAATCCTTATCCATTGATCTGTGTGTCCATTTTGGAGCCAGTACCAGGCTGTTTTTATAAGTATGAATTTGTAGTATAGACTAAGGTTTGGTATGGTAATACCTCCAGCAGTGTTTTTGTTACTCAGGATTGTCTTTGCTATCCTGGGTCTTTTGTGCCTCCATATGAATTTTGAGATTGTTTGGTCAACTTCTTTAAAGAATTGCTTTGGAATTTTAATTGGTATAGCATTGAATCTGTATATTGCCTTTGGTAGGATGGTCATTTTTACGATGTTGATTCTGCCAATCCAGGAACATGGAGGTCTTTCCACCTTCTGGTGTCTTCTGCAATTTCTTTCTTTAGGGTTTTAAAGTTTTCATTGTAAAGGTCTTTTACCTCCTTGGTTAGGTTTATACCAAGGTATTTCATTTTTTTTTTAATTTATTTTTCTGTCATACAAACGTAATAGGTACCCCTGTCCCCTCCCTCCTTCCACCCCTCCCTGGACTTCCCTGCTCCTTCCCCCCTTTCCCCTTCCTTTCCCCCCTCCCTCCCTTTTTCACAGTGCCCCCTCCCCCCATCTCTGAAGCATCCTTTAATGTGTATATCAAACTTTTCTCTGGGTCCTCCTCTCTGATGAGGTGTAAGGACTTAGTCGCATTTTCCTAGAACTCTTTCTTCTGTTCCCCTTAAGTAAAGGAACACTATTGTGATTGTTAATCCCTTGCTTCTAAGGATCCTAGTGCCTTGAGTCCATGCTAGACTTTGAGGGGTCAATGATAAGTTGGTCATTGCGCAGATTACGCAGAGTCCTATTATAATTGCTTCGTATCTTGCATATCATGAATTCTCCCATCCTTGTGCTCTTACAATCTTACCGCCCCCTCTTCTGCAAATTTCCCTGAGCTTCAGGATGGGGAAAGATTAGTCTGGCCTGGTTCCTGGTGATTGATATAGAGTCTCTGATGTTCTGAATTATGGTTTGTTGATTTTTTTTTTCAGTTTTGCTGCTCCTGCACTGCCCTTGGCTCCATCCTGATGGGTATTGGATGTCATCCCCTAGTCAGAGATAAAAAGCTGTTAAAATAGAGTCTTATTATAAGGATAGATTCAAAGGTAGTAATTATAAGGATAGATTCAAAAGTAGTAAAGGTTGGTCAGTCTCCCATTGCAAAATGGTTACCTTCTATCTGCCAGACTATATGCTCTCCCTTTCTGGTAAGATCATACCCCATCAGTTCCAAGTGACCAGGAAGGACAGTCTGTGAGCTTAACAAGATGTCTCATTTCTTACTTGCAGTCCTTGTTGGTGGCCTATTATCTCTGCTGTAGCCTGATCCCCTCTCTCCTTGTTTCTGGAAGGGCCCTCCTTCCCCTTCTCTCCTGTTTATAATCTTTTCACACACATTTTTAAAACAGAAAAAAATGCTATATTTTAATTGACAGTTTCTCAATCCTGAGCCCCTATGGAAATAGGAAATGAAGAAATGATTATTGCTTAAGGTCTTTTCAGTTCCAAAAGATCTTGAGTTTTAGTTAGATCCTCATTTGAAAAGACATAGGAAGACACTACTCTTAAAAGCAATTTCCTATACAACAAATGTTTTTTCTTCTGGAAAGCTATAAATTTCAGATTCACTTTTGATCCCAAACTTTTAGAGCAAATAAAATATAATAAAATCGTGGTCCAAACTAGAGAGCTATGCATATGTAGATTTATTTAAATGTCCATACAAATCAGGCAGAGCCACTGGGCTGCTGGGAAGTTGCAAATGGAGTCCTTCGTGTAGCAGAGGTTAAACATCCTTGGCTTAGAGACAATTCTACATCCAGATTTGTTTTTTTTTTTTTATTTCAGCTCATACAAACTTATTAGGTACACCAGTTCCCTTTCTCCCTCCTCCACCCCCCCGTACCCCCTGCTCCCCCTCCCCACCCCTCTCCCTCCCCATCCCCCAGTGCTTCCCGCCCCAATTCCCAGAGAGTCCTTTCTTGTGCATGTCTGATTTTCCTCTGGGCCCTATTCTCCGATAACGTACAAGGACCCAGTGGCCCTTCCCTGAACCCTTTCCCGTGTTCCCCATAGGTATAGGAACACTGCTGGGGCTGCCAATCCTAATCAAAATCCCAAAGCAATTCTTCAAAGAAGTTGACCAAACAATCTCAAAATTCATATGGAGGCACAAAAGACCCAGGATAGCAAAAACAATCCTGAGTAACAAAAACACAGCTGGAGGTATTGCCATACCAAACCTTAGTCTATACTACAAATCCATAGTTGTAAAGACAGCCTGGTACTGGCTCCAAAACAGACACACAGATCAATGGATAAGGATTAAAGACCCAGATATAAGCCCACAAAAATACAGCCATTTGGTCTTTGACAAAGGGGCCCAAAGAATCCAATGGAAAAAGAACAGCATCTTCAACAAATAGTGCTGGCAAAACTGGATCTCCACATGCAGAAGATTAAAGCTGGACCCGTACTTGTCACCATGTACAAGACTTAATTCCAAATGGATCAAGGACCTTGATATCAGGTCACAGACTATAAAAACCATAGTTGAAAGGATAGGGAACTCCCTCGATCTGATTGGGCTAGGCCAACATTTCCTAAACAGACATCCAATGGCACAGTCACTGCTACCAACCCTCAACAGTTGGGATCTTGTGAAATTAAAGAGCTTCTGTTTAGATAAAGAGATTATAACACGAACTCAAAGGCAACCCACAGAATGGGAGAAAATCTTCACTAACCACACATCTGATAGAACTCTGCTGTCCAGAGTGCACAAAGAACTTAGAAAACTAAACACCAAGGAAACCAATGGCCCAATTAAAAAATGGGGCCTGGAACTTAAAAGAAACTTTACCAAGGATGACATTAAAATGTCTAACAAATATCTGAAAAAATGCTCCACTTCCTTAGCCATCAGGGAAATGCAAATCAAAACTTCCCTGAGATATCATCTCACCCGGTCAGGATGGCAAAAATCCACAATACAAACAACAGCAAATGCTGGAGAGGATGTGGAGAGAGGGGAACTCTCCTACATTGCTGGTGGGAATGCAGGCCCATACAGCCACTCTGGCGAGCCGTCTGGAGATTCTTAAAGAAATTAAAGATTGAAATGCCATATGACCCTGCTATTCCACTTTTGGGAATAACCCCCCATACAGCAGAGGTTCACTTCGATAGCACAAGCACGACCATGTTCATAGCAGCACTGTTTACAATAGCAAAGTCATGGAATCAACCCAAATGTCCAACAGTTGATGAGTGGATAAGGAAACAGTGGTACATCTATACAATGGAGTACTACTCAGCCATCAAAAATGATGAATTACTGATATTTCATTTTTTTAGGGTTTATAGTAAATGGGATTTTTTCTCTCAAGGCTTTTTCACTTCTTTCATTCTGGGCATATAGGAAGGCCTCTGATTTTTGCACATTTATTTTGTATCCTGCCACCCTGCTAAATTTCTCAATTAGTTCCAGGAGGTTCCTTGTGGAGTTTTTGGGATCCCTCAGGTATAAGATTATGTCATATGCAAATAGGGATAATTTGACTTCTTCCTTGCTGATTTGAATCCCACTTATGTCCCTTTCTTGTCTTGTGACTTCAGCTAAGACTTCAAGTACAATATTAAATAGAAATGGTGAGAGAGGACAGCCTTGTCTAGTTCTTGATCGAAGTGGGAATTTTTCCAATTGTTCCCCATTGAGCATATCCTTGCTGTGGGCTTGTTGTATATAGCTTTTATTATATTGATAAAAGTTCCTTCCATTCCTACTGTCTCTAGCGTTTTGATCATAAAAGCTTTTGGATCTTGTCAAAGGCTTTTTCTGCATCTATCGAGAGTATCATATGGTCTTGGACTTTGGACTGGTTTACATGATGAATTACATTTATTGATTTCCGTGTGTTGAACCAACCTTGTGTGCCGGGATGAAGCCTATTTGGTCCCCATGAATGATCTTTTTGATATGTTTTTGAATCCGATTTGCTAAGACTTTGTTGAGAATCTTTGCATCTGTGTTCATCAGAGAGATTGGCCTATAGTTTTCTTTTTTAAGTGAGTCTTTATTAAGGTTTGGGATTAAAACGATATTAGCTTCATAGAAGGAATTTGGTAGTGTTCCTTCCTTTGCTATTTGATGGAACAGTTTAAGCAGTATAGGTATTATTAACTCCTTAAATGTTTGGTAGAACTCTGTGCTGAATCCATCTGGTCCAGGACATTTTTTGGTGGGAAGATTCGAGATTACTTCCTCAATTTCCTTATATGTTATAGGACTATTTAAATAATTCACAACTTCCTGATTCAATTTAGGTAAGTTGTGTTTACTTAGAAATTCATTCATCTCTTTTGTGTTGTCAAACTACACAAAGTATAAGTTTTTGAAAGATCATGTTATAATTTTCTGGATTTCTTAGGTATCAGTAGTGATAACTCCATGTTCATTTCTAATTTTGTTAATTTGGGTTTTCTCTCTCTTGCTTTTGGTTAATTTAGCTAGGGGTATATCAATCTTATTGATTTTTTCAAAGAACCAGCTTTTTGACTGGTTGATTTTTTCTATAGTTTTCTTAATCTCAATTTCAGATATTTCTCCCCTTATTTTGCTAATCCCCTCTCTCCTACTATTTTTGGGATCAGATTGCTCTAGTTTCTCTAAAGCCTTAAGCTGCATCGTTAAGTTATTTATTTCTGATGTTTCCATTTTTTTGATGTAGGCATTAAGAGCTATGAACTTACCTCTTAGGACAGCTTTCATTGTGTCCCAGAGATTTTGGTAAGTTGCATTTTCATTATCATTCACTTTCAGGAAATCTTGAATTTCCTTTCTAATTTCTTCCTGAATCCAGTTCTCATTCAGCATCATACTGTTAAGTTTCCAGGAGTTAGTGTATTTTCTGTCATTTGTTGTGTTGTGGATGTCCAGCCTTAGGCCGTGGTGGTCTGATAGGATGCAGGTTAGAATTTCAACTTTTATGTATATGTGTATATGTGTAGATTGTGGCCCAATATGTGATCTATTTTGGAGAAAGTTCCGTGTGCTGCTGAGAAAAATGTGTATTCTTTGGTGCATGGATGAAAAGTTCGGTAGAGATCTGTAAGGTTCATTTCTTTCAGGGTTTGATTAAGTTCCAAAGTGTCTCTGTTAAGCTTTTGACCTGTTGATCTATCCCATGTTGAGAGGGCAGTGTTGAATTCCCCAAGAATTATCTTTTGGGGGTTGATTTCTTGCTTTAGATGCTGTAGGGTTTTCTTAATGAATATGGAGGGGCCTGTATTGGGTGCATATATGTTCAGTATTGTGAAGTCTTCCTGGTGAATTGTACCTGTGACTAAAATGTAGTATCCATCCATGTCTCTTATGATTTTCTTTGGTTTGAAGTCCACATTGTCTGATATCATAATGGCTACCCCTGCTTGTTTTCTACTTCCATTAGCTTGTAGAATTGTTGACCAGCCTTTCATTCTTAGGATGTGCCTATCTTTTGTGGTGAGATGGGTTTCTTGCTGGCAGCAGATTGATGGACTGCAATTTTTAATCTAAATTTGTAATTTGTGTCTCTTGATAGGTGAGTTAATTCCATTAACATTTAGTGTTATAATGGAGAAACTATTTTTAATTCCAGTCATTTATTATGTTTAGTAGTTTTTATAAGTATATTGCTTCGCTTTTAATGTTGTTCTCCTGGATATGCCTGTTTTTTTCTTAAAGGTTGAGTTTCATTTCTAGCATTTTTTGAAGGCCTGATTTTGTGGACATGTATCCCTTCAAGTTGTCTTTGTGCCGGAAGATTTTTCTTTCTCCCTCGATCATGACGGATAGTTTTGCAGGGTAAATCAGCCTGGGTTGACATTTTTGCTCATTCAATACTTGAAGTATGTCTCTCTAAGCTCTTCTTGCTTTTACTGTTTCGACTGAGAAGTCATTTGTTATTTTAATAGATTTACCTTTATTTTTTATTATTATTTATTCAACTGTGCGCATGTGCGTATGTATGTAGAACCACATGTGAACTCGGGAACCACCATGGACTCCTCTACCTCCCTCTGCCCTGGGATTCACAGGCTCTGCCCTACCAGGACCAGAAGAGCAGGCCGCCCCCACTTCCGCCCGGTATCTATATGTGGGATGTGGGATCCGAACTCAGGACCTTCCACCTGCAAGGTAGAGGCTTAACCCCTGAGCCACCTCTCCAGCCCCATTAGGTTTACCTTTAAAAGTGACTTGTTTTTTCTCCCTTGAAGCTCTCAGCATCAGTTCTTTATCTTGAATGTGGAGTGTTTTAAGTATTATTTGCTGTGGCGAACTTATGTTTTGGTCATATCTGTTTGGGGTGCGGAATGCCTCTTGTATATGGATGGGCCTCTCTTTTCTTAGATGAGGAAAGTTTTCCTTGATGATCATTTGAAAACTTTCCTCAGGCGTGGTATTTTGAGATTCTTGCTCTGGTATTCCGTGAATACTCATGTTAGGCTTCTTCAGGGTGTCCCATATCTCCTGGATATTTCTCTCAAGTATCTTTTTGGCTTTAACAACCTCTTCCACTGAGCTGGTTTATACTCCCACTTTATCTTCAAGGTCTGAAATTCTGTTTTCTGCTTCCTTAGTTCTGCTGATAAGACTCTCTGTGGAGTTCTGGGTTGAAGATAACTTATCTTTTAGCTCAGTTTTAAACTCTGCTTGAGTCTGTTTTAACTGCTCTATGCCAGTTTTTGTTTCTTGCACTGTTTTTCTCAACTCCTCCAAGTGTCTGTTGTGTTCCTCTTCAAAGTGATTGATTCGATTATGTAATTCCTCCCAGATTTCCTCTTTCATAGTATTGAACATGGTAATGATCATATTTTGAAAGTCGTTATCCTGGGATAGGTTTTCATGGCCATTTTCCGTGGGTTTGTTCTGGTTGGAGTCTAACATTATGGGATTAATTCCTTCAGTGAGAGATTTGTTTACTTGAGTGTTGTTTCTCATGGATTTGCTCTTTGACTTTGGCATTGTCATTTTAACTCTTAAGATCTTCTTTCAATTTCTGTGCGTTTTTCACTAAACTGAATTATTTGGCCTGGGGTTCTGGGAGTGGGCAGGGACGAAGCTTACCTATGTCGCGGTGAGACCTGGCTGGACTACGCGCCTGTCCCGGGCGGAGGAGTGGGGGAAGGGAGTGCTTTTATCATTTATAATTGATTTAGCTATCTGGAATTTTTTTTGTTTTTTCCATATGAAATTTAAGATATCTTTATTTCTGTGAAGAAATGCATTATAATTTTGATGAGAATTTTGTTGTATCTCTTCTTAAGCTTCTAAAGGGTCATTACAATGAATACAGTTATTTATAAAATCTTTAAGCACAAGACAACATTTTGATTTTTTTCCCAATGCCCCTGTGCATTTTCTGCTTCTATAACAAAATATTGAAAGTTATATACATTGTAAAAAAAGAGGATCAGTACTCACAGTATCAGAGATTTTAGAACATGAGAATAATGCAATTGCATGCTGCCAGGTGGATTAAACACAGAAGTGTATGCTGAACAGATTATGTACTGAGCAAGTAGGGATACATCAGCTTTGCTTACATCCAAAACTTTTTTAACAAAGATCCCTGTGATAAAAGATCATTTCCATAGAGTTGTGATCCACTCCAGCAATGGAGTATTGATACATATTATGTATATATCATTACTTTCTACTATGGACAGCCAAGCAATACAAAAGATCATTCAAAGAGTTGCTTCTTGAAAAGATAAACAAGATTGGCAAACCCTTAGCCAATTAACCAAAACTCAAAAGAAAGGAGATGAAAATGAAGCTGTAACAACTGTTGCCAAGGAAATTCAAAGAATCATGAAAATATACTTCAAAAATCTATATTCCATGATAATGGAAGGCAATGATGCTGAGTGAGCAGAATGCACAGCACACTGGTGCAGTCCAGCATCTTTGAAAATTGTTGAATTTTTTAAGTTTTTTTAAGATTTGTAATTAAAATATTTTCTGAATGTTCAACTTGTGATAAAGTGGAAATGTTTTTTTTTTTCTGAATTTGACTACTTCTGCAGGAGATCTTTTATGTGGATGGTAACAAAAAGTCATAGTTTAAATTCAGCACCAGAAATTTCCAGGAAAAGAAAACTTTTCTATCACTCGTTCAGAAGAAAAGAGTACCTTTCCAAATGAAGGTCAAAAATTAAAAAATAAAAATTAAAAAGTCTATATTCCACCAAATTTGGTAATCAGAAAGAAATGAATAAATTTCACAGCACATGCAACTTACTGAATTTGAATGAGAAAAAAATTTAATTATTTAAACAGTCCTATAACAACAAATGACAAAATTAAAGTAGTAATTACAAATCTCCAAACCAAAACCAGCCCAGGACTAAATGAATTCAGTGCAGAATTCTACCACTCATTTAAAGAACAACTGACATGATTACTCCTCAAAATAAAAAAAGAAGAAACACTTCCAAGCTCTTTCTGTGAAACCATTATTCCACTGATCCCAAACCAAATGAAGATTCAACAAAAATAGAAAACTAGGGTAGATTCATTGATGCATTCAGATGCAAAAATCTTCAACAAAATACTAGCAAACCAAATTCAAAAACATATCAAAAAGATCATTCATCATGATCAAGCTGGGTTTATTCCAGAAACAGAAGGTTAGTTCAATAATCACAAATCTGTAAATATAATTCACCATATAAGCAGACACAAAGACAAAAATTACATCGCTGTCTTAATAGATGTAGAAAACATTTATGGCAAAATTCAACATTCATATGAAATTCCTGGAGATAACAGGGATTGGAGGAACATAAATCAACATAATATAGACCATATATGATAAACCTATAGCAAAAATCATTCTAAGTTGGGAAAAACTTGATGCTAATGGGAAGAAACTTGATCCACTCAGATCAAGAGCTAGACAAGGGTGTCCACTCCCACCATTTCAATATTGTGCTTGAAGTTTTAGCTAAAGCTGTAAGACAAGGGGAATAAAGGATATAAACAAAAAGGAACAAGTTGAGGCATCCCTGTTTGCAGATGAAATGATTATTACCTGAGAACCCATTAGAAAACTAATGGAGTTAGTTCAATAGAGTGGCAGGCTACACAATTGACATCCAAAAACCAGTGGTTTTCCCATATGCCAAGGATAAGTAAAGTGAGAAAGACCTTAGGAAACAAACCTATTCATCATAGCTCCAAAAAATGAAATAACTTGGAATAAATCTAAACAAGGATGTGAAATACCTGCGCAATAAGATCTTTAAAGCAGTAAAGAAAGAAATTGTAGAAGACACCAGAAAGTGGAAAGACTTACCATATTTCTGAAATGGTAAAACTAACATTGCAAATATGACCATCCTATCCAAATCATTATACAGATTCAGTGTAACTCCATTCAATATTTCAATGGAATTTTTCACAGAAATTGATAAGGCAATCTCAGAATTTGTATGGAAACACAAAAGGTCCAGGATAGCAAAAGCAATCTCAAGTAATTAAAATCCTCCTGGAGGTATTTACCATACCAGACTTTAGACTATAGTACAAGATCATAATAATGAAAACAGCATGCTACTGGCTCAAAAATAGATATTAATTAATGGATTAGAATTGAGGATCTACAGATAAGCTTATTCACCTACTATTAACTAATTTTTTTATATAAGTGACCCCCCCCAAAAAAGCCTTTGGAGAAAGGACAGTATCTTTAACAAATGGTGCTGAAAAATCTGGATATCTATATGGAGAAGAATGAAATTGGAGGACCCTTATCTGTCACTATGCATGAAAATTAAGTCCAAAGAGATTGAAGAACTCAACATTAAAGTGGAGACTAAAAAACTCTTAGAAGAAAGAATATAGAATTCACTGGAACTGATTGGCCTAGAAAATGTAAATATTTTCTGAATAGGAACCCAAATGTACAGAAAATAAGACTAATATTCAACAAATGGGGTCTCATCAAATTAAAAAGTGTCTGTTCAGACAAAGATATTGTAAATGAAGCAAAAAAGGCAACCAATAAAATGGGAGAAATCTTTGCTAACCATGTATCTGATAGAGGTCTAATATCAAAAGTATATAAAGAACTCAAAAACTTAAATATCAAGTAATTAATCAGCTCAGTTAAAATGGGCCTTAGAACTGAATTTATGAGATGAAATTCAAAGGTCCATCAAATATTTTAAAAAATGATCTACCTCTCTAGCCATTAGGGAAATGACAATTAAAATTCCCCCGCCCCCGTCAGAATGGCTAAACTCCAAAACACAAATGAAGACAAATGCTGGCAATGATCCAAGGAGAAAGATTTCCTTATTCATTGCTGGTGGGAATTCAAACTGATACAAGCCCTTTGGAGGTTCCTTAAAAAGTTAAAAATCTCAGCTGGAGAGATGGCTCAGGGGTTAAGACTCTGTCTCACAACCAGAACTTCCTCAGTTTGCATCCCAGGTCCCATGTAAAAATGTCAGGTGGAACTGGAGGCCTCCCACACTTCTAACCCTGGTGGGTGGAACTTGGGAAATCCCAGAGTGAAGCAAGAAGCAGGTAGAAGCAATCCAGGATGATTCCCCAAGTAACCCTTGGTCCTTCACAAGAAGACACAGTGCTCTCTCTCTCTCTCTCTCTCTCTCTCTCTCTTTTTCTCTCTCTCTCTCTCACACACACACACGCCAAATAAATAAATAAAATATTTTTAAAAAGTTTTAAAAAATCCAAAATATCATATGAAATACCAGCTATACCAGCTACACCACTCCTAAGAATATCCATTACATATTACATCTTATTACATCTTAATACATCTTATTACAGAGACACTTGTACACTATGTTCATTACAGCCCTATTCACAATAGCCTCGATGTCTAATAGTAGACACATGGATATGAAAGTGTGGTACGTGTACCCAATGGATACTCCTCAGTGTCAAGAAAAATGAATTTATTAAATTATTTGTTAAATGGATGGAATTGGAAGAAATTATACCCAGTAAGACATCCCAGACACAAAAAAACAGATGTTGCATGTTCTCCCTTATAAGTGCTTGCCAGCCATGAACCTTCAGAACATTAAACAGAAATTTCTATAATACCCACAAATTAGAAAAGAAAGTAAATCAAAGGATAGAGGAAAAGCCTAAAAGAATGGAAACAAAAAAAGAAAACATAGACAAACAGATGAATAAGGCAGTTATGTAAGGAAAATGTTAAAGCAGTGGAAAGAAAAAGAATATGATAGAGTAGGGGGTATGAGGTGAAGCAAGTGGCTCTGCAAAAGAGCAATCAGTGGCCCCACCCAGCTGTGAATGCTGCAAGCTACAACAAGAACTCTAGCAAGAAGAATCCAGTGAAGCAAGGATGGTTATGTAACATATCCTTGGGTAACTAATTAATCTCTAAATGGGTTCTTAGTCTCCACTTAATGTCAGGGAACATGTGCCTGGTAATGTAATCTTATCTAAATGACAGTGAAAGGGGAGAAAGTAGGCACTACACAGTAACAGCTGGAAAACTTGACAGATAGTTTTACTGGGTATATCATCCTGGGTTGACATTTTTCCCATTCAATACTTGAAGTACGTCTCTCCAATTCTTCTTGGTTTTACTGTTTCCATTAAAAAATCATTTGTTATTTTAATAGGTTTACCTTTAAAAGTGACTTTTTTTCCCTTGAAGCTCTCAGTACCTTTTCTTTTTCTTGAATGTGGAGTGTTTTGACTATTATTTGGTGTGGTAAGTTTTCATTTTGCCCATATCTGTTTGGAGTGCAGAATGCCTCTTGTATTTGGATGGTCCTCTCTTTCTTTAGATGAGGAAAGTTTTCCTTTATGATAATGTCAAAAATTTCCTCAGTTGTGATACTTTGGACTTTTTGCTCTGGTATTCCGTGAATACACGTTAGGCTTCTTCAAGGTAAATATTTCTCTGAAGTATCTTTTTGGCTTTAACAACCTCTTCCATTGAACTGGTTAGTTCTTCCACTTTGTCTTCAAGATCTGAAATTCTATTTTCTGCTTCATTAGTTCTGCTGATAAGACGCTCTGTTGAGTTCTGGGTTGAAGATAACTTGTCTTTTAATTCAATTTTAAACTCTGCTTGAGACTATTTTAACTGCTCTATGCCTATTTTTGTTTCTTGAACTGTTTTTCTCATCTCTTCCAAGTATCTGTTGTGTTCCTGTTCAAAGTGGTTGATACGATTATTAACTCCTCCTGAATTTCCTCTTCCATAGTATTGATCATGGCAATGATCATGCTTTGAAAGTCCTTATCTTGGGTGTGGCTTTCTTGGTTATTTTCTGTGAATTTGTTGTGGTTGGAATCTATCATTATGGGGTTAATTCTTTCAGTAGAAGATTTGTTGTCCTGGTGTTTGTTTCTCATGGATTTGTGCTGTGACCTGAGCATTTTTTTTTAATCTTTTAACCCCTTCTTTCAGTTTCTGTGTGTTTTTGACTGAACTGAATTAGTTGGTATTAGTACTCTTGAGCAGTTATTACTAGTGTTTGCATTGGAGTTGGATACGCTCGTTTGTTTTTATTGTTGTTTCCTAGATGAGGCTAGGACTGAGGTTTAGACTGTTGCTACATCAATTAAGTCAGGTTTAGTGGACAGGGAGTGAAGATTAGTATGGTAGTGCACTTTTACAATTTAATACCTTGGTGATATATGAAGGTGAATGGTATAGTCCCTGAAGTTGTATATGTTTTAAGAGTGGCTATATGGGAAAGTTAAACTACGGTGACTAAAAATTGAAAGGAACAGGATGGTAAAAAGGGGTTTACTTATCTTTGAGCTGGATGTGAAGAATCTCTCCCATGTGATAGGATGATTTTAGAGGATTTCAGATGCATGGCCTTTGTCCCCTAGAGCTTTGCTTGGGTTTTCTTTGGACTCTGTTGAATTCTGAGGAGCAGTGTATCCTCCCTGGACCTCCAGAGTCCTGGGCGGAAAGGGCAGAGGTTCTAGTTGTCATGCAGTTCACCTGGGAACTGGGGTATGGCCTAGGTCCTTCCCTACCCCAGAGCAGATTGGCTGGCTGGTGAGAAGAGCTGGGAAGAGTGGGCGACCTGGGGTCTGGGGGTGAGCTAGTGTGGTTTACCTGAGGAATAGTGTGTCCTCTCTAGTCTGCAAGTGACTGGGGCAGAAAGGGCAGAGGTTCTAGCTGTTGCTCAGCTCACCTGGGACCTGAGGTGTGGCCTAGGGTCCTTCCCTGAGGAGCAGTGTGTCCTCCCTGGACTGCAATCATCCCAGGCAGAAAGGGCTAATTTATGCCATTTTATAATTTTTGTTTTCCATTTTGAGTTTAGTTCATTTTTGTTTTCTAGAATCTGATAGAGAAGAATAAGTTATTTACTCGAGGTGTTTATTTAATTTCTAATGTGTGTGGGTATTTATATATGTGTGTATATTGGTGTGCACATTTAAAATGGGAGTGCATGTCAGCATATGCTTTAGGGTGTGGGTTCATGCACTCTATGGTGCATATATAGATACCAGAAAACAGCCTACAAAAGTTGTTCTCCGTATTCTTTAAGATCAAATCTCTTCATTGTTTCTGCATAAGCCAGACTGGTTGGACTTCTTCTTTCTGGAATCTTCACTCTTCTGGGAGTCCACCTCCTGTGGCTAGGAGGTGTGAAAGTGCCTTTAGTTTTCATTCAGGTCCTGAAACTATGAATTTAGGTTTCGTGATTTTTGCATAGTCATCAATTTTGAAGAGCCTCCATTCCAACCATACCTGACACATTCCAGCTGGATTGCTCTATCTCCGTTTTACTTTACTCTGGTGTTTCCTAGGCTCCACCTTCCATTTCCACCTGGCATTTTTATAAGGGATCCAGATTCTAATTTAGGTACTTCTGCTTGTGAGGCAGGGTCTTAACCCATGAGCCATCTCTCCAGCCCCATAATGTGAGTCTTATTCAGCTACCTTATTAGCTGAGACCATATCCTCATGTATGTGCAGTTTGTTGAACATATGCTCATATCAAGACATTCTGTGGATATTGAACACAACAGTTCTTATAAGTAAGTAACATAGTTGGTAATATACAATAGGTATTTCATTAGTGTCATCTGATTCCAGCATCTCTTCAGAGAGATTTTTATGATAATAATCAAATGTATAAGCATATATTTTCATGATTAATAAAAAATTGACTCACATTCCACTTGTTTCATGCAGTTATAATGAATAAATAAAATATGACCTTCCAGCCAGCATTAACTTCATTGTATAGAAAACAGGACAAAGCAAATATATTATGTAGGCCATTCCCAGGGTGCTCTTCTGAGTATGTTAGGAGAAACAGAAATAACAACCATGCTCTAGTATTCAACACAGAACTTTTATAAATTCTTTTTAGAAATATAAACACTGGAATATTTAGATATATTCAAACTTGATAAAGATTTTAATATTTAAATATTGAGTTATGATAATTGCCTTATTTTGGTAATAGATATTCACATTCGTTCTGTTTTGAGGAACAAGGAGCTAACTCTCAATCTTCCTGATTCAGCTTCTTGAAAAAGAAAAAAAGGGTGAGCTGCTGTGCCTGGTTAATCTTTTTTAAAACAATAGCAATAAAAATTGATATCAGTTTTAAACAATATCATTCCATATGTAGAAGACATTGAAACAATGCACCCATGTGAGATTTACTTCTGATTTTTCTTTTTTATATACATTTTTATTATTATTTTCACTCATACAAACTTAATATGTACACCAGTTCCCTCCCTCACTCCTCTTCCCCCCGAACCCCCTGCTCCCCCTCTCCTCACTCCTCCCTCCCCATCCCCCAGTGCCTCCCCCCCAATTCCCAGAGAGTCCTTTATTATGCATGCCAGACTCTCCTCTGGGATGACATACAAGGACCCAGTGGCATTTCCCTGAACCCTTTCCTGTGTTCCCCTGAAACATAGGAACACTACTGTGGCTATCAATCCCTTGCCTCCAAGGATCTTGGTGCTTTTAGCAGATGCTAGACTTTGTGAGGTCAATAGTGTGTTGGACATTGCGCAGGGCATGCAAACTCCAATTATGATTGCTTCGGCCCTAACTTGTGTGGAGTATCTTGCAAATCATTGCTCCTCCCATCCTTTGGCTCTTACAATCTTACCGCCCCCTCTTTGGCAAATGTCCCTGAGCTTCAGGATAGGGAGAGATTAGTCTGGCCTAGTTCTAGGTGGTTGATAAAGAGTCTCTGAAGTTCTGGATTGTGGTTTGTTGATTTTCTTTTGCAGTTTTGCTGCTCCTGCAATGCCCTTCACTCCATCCTGCTGGGCACTGTATGTCACCCCCTGGCCAGAGACAGAAAGCTGTTAAACTGGAGTCTTGTTATAATACCACATTCAAGGGTAGATGTAATAAAAGTAGGAAACCTCAGTGAGGGAGGGGTCAATCACCCATTTGCAAAATGGTTACTTTTTATCTGCCAGACTATATGTCCTCCCCTTCTGGTGAGATCATATCCCCTCAGTTGTAAATGATCAGGAACAAACGTCTGTGAACTTAACCAGGTGTCACATTACTTACTTGCAGTCCTTGATGGAGGCCTATTTTCTCTGCTGTAACATGGTCCCCTCTCTTCTTGTTTCTGGTGTGGCACTCCAACCTCATCCCTCCTGTTCATAATCCTTGCAATTACTGTAGGTATTACATAGATTTACCTTTGAGTGTCTCAAAGTGGGCTGGGTGGGTTTGGTACTAGGAGCCACCTATTAGGGAGTACATACGGTGCTTAATTTTCTGGGTTTGGGATACTTCACTTAATGTAATTGTTTCTAATGACATCCATTTCCCGGCAAATTCCAGTAATTCATCATTTTTGATGGCTGAGTAGTACTCCATTGTATAGATGTACCACTTTTCCTTATCCACTCGTCAACTGTTGAACATTTGGGTTGATTCCATGACTTTACTATTGTAAACAGTGCTGCTATGAACATGGTCGTGCTTGTGCTATCAAGGTGAACCTCTGCTGCATGGGGGGTTATTCCCAAAAGTGGAATAGCAGGGTCATATGGCATTTCAATCTTTAATTTCTTTAAGAATCTCCAGACGGCTCGCCAGAGTGGCTGTATGAGCCTGCATTCCCACCAGCAATGTAGGAGAGTTCCCCTCTCTCCACATCCTCTCCAGCATTTGTTGTTGTTTGTATTGTGTATTTTTGCCATCCTGACCGGGGTGAGATGATATCTCAGGGAAGTTTTGATTTGCATTTCCCTGATGGCTAAGGAAGTGGAGCATTTTTTAAGATATTTGTTAGACATTTTAATTTCATCCCTGGTAAAGTTTCTTTTAAGTTCCAAGGCCCATTTTTTAATTGGGCCATTGGTTTCCTTGGTGTTTAGTTTTTTATGTTCTTTGTGCACTCTGGACAGTAGAGCTCTATCAGATATGTGGTTAGTGAAGATTTTTCTCCCATTCTGTGTGTTGCCTTTGAGCTCGTGTTACAATCTCTCTATCTGAACAGAAGCTCTTTAATTTCACAAGATCCCAACTGTTGAGAGTTGGTAGCAGTGACTGTGCCATTGGATGTCTGTTTAGGCAATGTTGGCCTAGCCCAATCAGCAAGTAGAATTTCTAATGCTAAGACTGACATATTCTTTCTGATGTCCTCATTCTGATTTCCTAATGAAAATTGGTGAGTAGGCAGAATTTAGGAACAGTGCTATTCATCTGGATTCATTGAGTACTTTAATTCTAAGGTCACAGTGAACTTCTGTAGACCTGAACATGGTATTATCTTTATCTTGTCTGAAGGATACTAATTTTTGTTCCAAAAATCCAAGATAGAAGTTCCCAGTCTTTCTGACTGCCCAGGAAAGCATTTCTAATTTGTTCATGCACCACTTGTTTAAACTTGTAGTGTCCTCACAACTTGAAAGACAGTCCTCTAGCTTTTAGTTGCATAGTAAGGAAATATTATTTTTTCCCAAACTTGCAATCTAAGAAGGCTGGGTGTGTCACCATCAACAGCTACAATTCCTGAGCCACATATTCTTTTCCTTTGGATTGCTTTTCTAGAACATGCATTGTAGGATGCTTAGTGGCATCTGGGATATGTATCAACTAATGCTAATAAACAGATCCTTTCTTGAGCTTTGACAAGCAAAGCGTTTACACATAAATACTGGAGTATTTAGAAATATTTAAAATTAATAAGTATTTTAACATTTAAATATTAAGTTATGATCGATATTAGTCTCCTGGGATCTGTAATAGTCGTGTAGACACAAAAAAGGAAAGCGTAGAAATACATAGTTGTTAATCCATTAGCAGAGCAGAACAACTTTCTAGAGAGCAAGGTCATTTTGGGAACCCCAGTTATAATTAATTTCTTTTAAAAGCTGAAATAATTTTATATGAACAACCATAAAATAATATTTTTACATGTATGCAAGCTTGCACTCACACAGACAGACAGACATGCACACACACACAGACAAAACACACAACAGGGTTACAGCAAGAAATACACAGGAAGCCATAAAAATCATAATGTAACCATTTAGACGTATCTTCTCCATTATTGTAGATTTTGTGTTATTTTTTAAGTTGAATAGTAAATAAGGCATTTTTCTGATGGTTAAGGCAGATTTTATTAGAGGAGTGAAAATTAATAAGGCATCTTTTGTAAGCAGGATAGTCTACTATCCTGAGCAAATGGCAAAAATGTTAAGGTTGAAAGGTCTTCAAAACATGCAAACTACTTCCACTGTGATAGGAAGAGATGAACTACTTAAAAATATAAGTGTATAGCTAAGTAATACATTGTTACAAAATGTCAAAGAAATTAATCAATTGGCATAGGTAGGATTTATTTTTTCAATTCTTGTCTTTTATCATTATCATAATTACATTTTGTTGACATTGTTATTTTACAATGTAACTAACTTTAAGAGTCCATAAATGCTAAGCTAATTAACCAATACAATTTACAGTTTTATATAATTCAGCTATTGTTGCATTACCCTGAAAAATTAAGAGGTGATTGTTATCAGAAGAGTTTGAAAAACATGAGAAAGAGCACATGTAATCATAGTTATAATAACCATTGACACAAGAAGATTAAATCAAAAGAGATCACTGGCAATATTTTCTCTTCTTTTTTTTTTTTGTAGCATTTGGGGTCTTCACAACAAATCCACCATTGGCTCAGATCAAAATCAATTTTGTAGTAGCTCCAATTGTAACAATTAAATGCCTTTCCAGTGTTGATCACATAATTGCTTACAGGACCACAGTTTGATCAAGGTTTGTTAGACTTATTAGCATGTCGGAAGAAATAACAGTATACCTACAATTCTGCAAAATGAGGAAATGGCCACCAAGCTCAAAAGAAGAATCTTGTGAAGCTGCCTCATCCTCCTACTCTTCACCCTTCTCTTCCTACCCCTCTTCCTCCTTGTCCTCTTCCTCTTTCTCCTGTTATTTATTGCTGCTGCTCTGCTTTCTTCATTAACTATACTGCCTCTTTCTCAAACCTGGTACTCTGTCTCACAAGAGGCTGAGTCACCATTCAGTCAATCATCTTTATTTCATATTATACATCAGCCTTTTCTATATTTTAAGATATGAATTAATAATTTTTCCTAGTTTTTCAGACAAAACTTCAACAAGATGACTAGACTTTCTCTCTCTCTCTTTTTTTTTTTTTGCTTAAAATCATTTTGCCTGTAGGTAACTTTTGCACATTGTTTCCAATAACCAGTGTGGTAATTGTGTCTATAAATTTTTTCATTTTCATTACCCTTAAAATACTTCAGCTACTGTTCGATATCTTACCATGGAGTATAGAATTCCTAAATTTAAGAGAGTTTTGCCTTTAATTGCTTTCTACCTGCTTGTATTTATTTAAAAGATTGTAGGCTATTTGTACTCAATTCTGTTACATTCATTGAAGAATTTTTCATGTACCTGAATATGGTCATCTTTGCAAAAATTTTTACAAATTGCAGAGAATGCGTTGAATGTTTGGTTGGCACTGAGTCATGCTGATCAAAATGAGTATAAAAATGACTATTATTTTATTACTTTTATTTATTCTGTCACTAAGAAAGAAAAGTTGAAATAACCACAATCCATTATGGATATTTATATGTATCAACTAGGAGTTCTCTTAGTTTTTCTCCATGTACTGTGCGGCTTTAAGTATATGTTGCAGGTCACCATAACAGCTTAAGGGAACAACAAGGGGTTTATTTTCTTACTGATGGTCCAGTTACAGTCTGTCGAGCTTGATGGGAGAGCATACACCAACACCAGGCCAAGGGAACTGGCCATACCATTTCTACATAATGTTTGAGAGAGGGACAGTCCTTACTTGCCAGACCAGCATGTCTGGTAAAGTGTACAAAAGGATGCCAACTTTCTCAATTAGCTCTAGATATTTTGTTCCAAGGTCTAGTCCCACCCACCATGGGCTGGACCTTCCCCATCAGCTAGACAATCTCTTGTAGGTTTGCTCTGGGCTTAACTCAACCACTAATTCTTTACAAATGTGCCCAGAGCTCAAACCCTCAATAGTCAAGTTGACATCTGGGCTTAACTATGACAATATATAAACATTAAGGAATGTTAACATATAAGATTGCTGAGTGTGATTAATGAAGTGATTCTATTAAAAATTCACTTCCTCTGTCACTACTGTGTTCTGTAATCTGAGCCATGTAAAATGTTTAGTACTGTTGCAAGATCCTTTGATAATATTAGCATATTGTAATTTTGAGATCATTATAATTAACCAAATTGTCTTAATATGCAAAGTAGGTATTTTTAATAATGCAGGTAGATTTTTTCCTAAATATAATTTCAGTTAAACTTTTACTCTTTTTTATTATTTATTCAATTGTGCGTGTATACATGTGTGTGCGCGTGTGTATGTATGTATGTGTGTGTAGAACCAGGGACGAATTCGGGAACCACTATGGACTTCTCCACCTCCTCCTTGTTTACTCTGCCCCGGGGTTCACAGGCTCCACCCTACCAGGACCGGAAACGCAGGCCATCCCCGCTTCCGCCTGGCGTCTATACGTGGGGTCTAGGATCTGAACTCAGGACCTTCTGCCTGCACGGCAGAGGCTTAACCCCTGAGCCACCTCTCCAGCCGCTTAAACTTTTACTTTTAAATTGTTTTATTGGGACTATTTACATTGAAATGTAATGACCTCTCATGGAAAATAGGTAAGACTTACCAAAAATATTCTCATTGTAAGCTTTATTTAATGCTACTGGGCCCAGAGAAATAATTTCCAAATTCTGAACAATTATTTTCAATCTTTAATACTTTCTATACATTAAAAATACTTTCTATAGATTAAAAGCAAGATGGCATAATTTTTTTGTATATTGTATTATTTATTATCATTATTATGTATAAATCTGTTTATGTACAATCTGGTCTTTTTTCTCATTTTCTGACTTTTTCAGTTCATATTATAATTTACAGTTATTGAACTGTATTGTTTAATTTATTCTGAAAACCTTCATATTTCTCATAGGTCATATATGATAGTGGAAAAGTTTCTAACCTATTTCATATCTTGGAATGTATTTATCATTCCTCTGATTTCTAGGTATGATTTTGCTAACTATTTTAAAAGGGGAGTTACGTTTTATTTTAGAGTGCAAAATATACCATTCACCTGGCTATAGGGATCAGTGTTTTCTGATAATATTGATGTTAATATTAATTGATACTAATGAAGATTCTTTCTCATGATTAGTGATTTCATTTAATTAAGATTCTTTGCACTTGACAATTTGACTGTAGCGTGCTATGGTAAAGGATTTCTTTTAGATTTCCCTACTTACAATTTGGTCATCTTTTTCTGTATGAGGTAATGTTAAAATCTTTCATCAAATTTGAAATTTTCAGTCATAGAAACTTCCTCATTCTCTCCCATTTTCAAATTACAGATTTGTTAAAATGTTCAATATTGCCTCATAGTTCTGAAGTGGGTTTTACCTTTCATTAATCCAAATCAAAATTTTATTTTATTTTATTTATGCCAGATCAAATAGTGACAAGTTGTACAAACAGTTCTGTCTCAACATTAGTAGAAAGGTCAAACTGAGAAATCTCAGGTGATTGGATATTTGAGGAAATTCAATACCTTGTAGTGGTTGAAAAGTTCCTTGCTAACAAATATTTGCTGACAGCAAATCTCCTTTCACAGCTAGTAGAGAGCTAGGGAAAATGACAATTTAAAATATTTCTTAACATATTAGTTATTCTCAGTAGCTTCTCATAAAGAAAAAATTTCACAGACTGTTTTGAGTTCATGATGAATTTCTAGAGAGTTTTAGCTAATGTTCTCATTGTGATGGCCAAGGAACATTTACGATTTTACTGGTCTTTATAGTACCAATCTAAATATCATCTTCTTTGTAAATTTAGTAAATGTGAATTGTATTCTAAGAAAGAAGGAGAAGTGTCTTTTATTGCTATGTAAAAGTATTACGACTTACTAAAATTATTCTGTGGTTTTAAGTTCCTGTATTTGACATAATAAGGAATTTCATTTCTTTACAGATGTGTTCTAGAACTGGAGTCCTTCCCTGTGATTTCAGTTTCATTGAAAGTTAAAACTTTGAAGGAATCTCTTATGTGAACATTAAAATGTCTTATACTTTGAGTATTTCTCCTCCTTATCTAACTTATATTTCTTTAAATTATACTGTCACATTTGTAATTTTAGACATTATTTTCTTCATTAATGCATGTATGACTCAAATCAATTAAGAAGCACTTGTTATAGTCTTTAAAAATGATTGAAAAAATGGGAAGCACATGCTTCCACCATTTAAATAAAGACATTGTTTATTTCTATCACCCCAATAATTAATTATAGTTAAAGTGAATGCATTGAAAACCATGTTCAGCACCTGCTCTTTCAAGGGTAACATTTCTCAAATTTCTATCAAATTTTATCATAGTGATCTAAGTCATCCAACAGTCCATTAGTATGTTTAAATTTTGTTTTGAGATCAATAATCTTTCTATCTACACTTTTCATAGACAAAATTCATTCTCTGTCTTAGAACTGTTCTTTGAACAATGTTATTTATTTGAAGATCTTATTTGTTGAAAAAGATATATACTCCAGTTCAAATAATACTCATATTGTTCAAAATTTGTGCCATAATGAGATAATTGGGTCAATTTGCAATAATTTACTGGCATTTGCACATGGATATGTTCCCAAAAATTTAAATGAGGTATGTTTAATTTTGTTTTCAAATCAATGTTTTTTCTTGATGGTGGGTTGGTGATCCTGTCATTTGTTTAAATATGGAACATTGAATTTATGAACAATTTGTGTGCACAATATAGAGTCTACATAAATAATTTATACTAAAGTAAGAAAATTTGCACATGATTTTTAAATTATACAACTGTGGAAAATTACATCTATATCATATAATACATCTGTATCATATATAATATCTGAACATGATGTTATGGTAAACTTTAATCATCTTTTTACTCTATCTTTATCATTTGCAAGATTAATATTTCTTTCCAGAAAAAGATTTGCTCACAATTTATTGTCATATAACACATAAATACATAGATTTTTATCTTTTTATGAAAGTCCAATCTTTTCTTCTAAATTGATCAAGGCAGACATGAGTAATAGAAGTAATACACATATACTCTTTTAAAACTTTCGTGCACTTGGAAAGAAACTAACTATTGACCAATCTCAATAGTTTTGATGCGTATGCTGTACGTGTTCCAGCAGGGATGTCAGTTCAGACTACACTTCATTATTCTCAGGTGGCTTTTGTTGTTTTTAATGTTTCACCTCCTTTTCTTCTTGTTTGAAATCACCCATGTATTAAAAGGCTTAGCAATACTCTGTTTTCAAATCAATACATTACATACATTTTAAATGATTAATACAATTCTCTAATGCCAAGAAGAAATAACTGTAATGAGGATAGAATTGCTCCATCCTTTATCTTCAGAAATAATAACTTTCCTATAAAAATACAGAAGTTTGATGTGAATTTATTTTTCCAGGTACTTTTGTGCAAATATTTATACCAGCAGATATTTTCCTTTTTTTATTTTTCTACTTTTACAAGCATATTGAACATTAAACCCAGGTTCACTCCCTCTTGCCTCCCTCCCATCCCTTCTCTTCCTTTCACCATTCCCTCCAACTCCTTTCCACACTTCTGCCTGTATGCTTTTATGGACCCCAGATTCACTCTAGCTTGTTTACTCTTTTAGCTGATCAGGCCTCCGTGGTATATCAAGTTACCTGTCTTTGGACCACTCCACTGACATGTGCATTTCACTTTACTCATCCAGCTTTAGACCCAAAGATTTCCACTACAAATTTCCATTCTATGGGTATAATAACAGCTACTTACAGAGCAGTTTGGCATTTCGCGTCACTCATTCAGCTTTAGACCCAAAGATTTCCACTGTAAATTTCAATTTTATGGATATAATAACAGCTACTTACAGAGCAGTTTGACGTATTGTCTTCCTACCTATAGGTTTATTGGCTGTCTTCCCCGTTGATCAATTTCCTTCCCTTTTTTTTTTTTTAGGTTTTTGTTCTAGTTTCCAGTAACAGAATGTGTACCATTCTGACAAGTGGGTTTTAAATCAACGTCTCCTTGATATGCATTTATTATATGCAAAGTTAGCATTAATTTTGACAATTGTCAGGGATTAACAAAAGGTAGGGATTTTAAGTGCTCTTTAGGCATATGTATAAATTGTGATAATTTTCCTTCTGACATGTTAAAGAGTCTCCTACATGTCAGTAAGATATTGAGAATAAGATGACCTAATCCTACTAATGCTTTTTGTAAACATCAGGAGGCAGGAGAGGGACATTGGGGATTTTCTGACATCATTCCAAGGTATTAATCTTGACTTGTATGCGATAGAGTTAATCTAGAATTTCATGGGTCTCCAGTATCCCAGAGTCAATAGAAAAACATGTGTTTTCACAGGTGCCTCATTCTCTTAGCATGATTGCTGAAATGTCTTCTGAAAAGTTCCACACCATCTCAGTTTTTTAAAGAAAATCTTCGTGTACATTTTTCTGAAGATTATACTGCTATAAAAGTTCTATTGTTTACATAATTCTAAAATGATTGATTGCTCAAAATGTTCTGGGCAGTTTTTGCCAACAATTTGACAAACATTTCTGTATTAGGAATCATTAGAATTTTTTAATATAAAGAAATACTAGATAAATATTTAAAAACTAAGCATCTACCAATTTTGAATGCAAACATCAGTAGGAAACAATTGAATTATATTTAAAAAGCCTTTATCCAATAAAATAATTTACATGCACTATTAAGACATTGATTTGATTCAAATAAAGTATATATGTGTGTGGGTGTGTGTACGTGTATGTGCGTGTGTGTGTGTGAGTGTGTATGTTTGTCTGTGTGTATGCATGTGGGTGAGTGTGTGTGTTTATTTCTCTTGGGGTACACATGCACTTGTGAGTGCCTATGCAGATGGATGCAAACGTGCTTTGAGGCCAGAGGAGAACTTGGTTATTGGTCCTCAATCTGTGTGGACCATTTTGTAAAACAAAGTCTCATTCTGGCTTGGAAATTGTTATGTGAGTTAGGCTGGCCGATCAAAAGAAAACAGAGTTCTGTTTCTTCTTCCTTGATTTGGGGTTACAATTCCTCACCATAATATTCTGACTTAAGATCTAGAACTGCACTGAGAACCTCATGCTTGGAAAACAGAAGTCGTCAGACTGAGCAATATTTGACTATTAACAATTATTTTTATAGCCTGAATGCTATTTCATACTCCTGAAATTGAATATTTATGAAAAGTAAATGTTGCAACAATTCGAGTTATGAAATAACTTATAAAATCATTTATGAAGTCATGAGTACTATTTTTCCATCTTGAGAATGTCTTCTTATATATGAAAATGAGCTGTTATAGGTTAACTATTGCAAAATATTTTATAAAACTCACTGTACTTAATACTTTATTATATTTTCATCTATAGTTGTCTTATCAAAATTCCATGAATTTTTAATATTCATTCATCTAGAATCACATAATATAGTAGCAAAATGACTAATGAATATATGCATTTTAATCTATAAAAATTGGGGAAGCCCATCTCTAAATGATCTATGCTACAATCAAGTAAGCTTCTTTTTGTGTTGAATTGTAATGGGTAAGACAGTACATGACAGATAAATAGAAATGTTTGATTCCAATAGATTGTGTAATTTTTTGCTTTTATTTCCTCAACATAATTGTACTGATAAATCACAGAATGACTTCTAACATATGAAAACATTTATTATAATATATAATGTACAGTAGCTATTCCTAATGTCTTATCCTTTGAACTTGAGGACGACCGTGGTTTATCCGATTGTTATTGGTACCACCATTGAGATTATAAAGAACCTAAGGTTCAGAGTAGTCTAGCATGAGAAATCTTGTTTACTATATGAAAAGGTTTGTCCAATAAACTATTCTTGATTGACAGATGTCTGTACTTCATAAATAATCTCTACAGTCTTAAGTAACTAATATGAATTCAGATGAAAATTATGAACCTACAATCCATACACTGATGGGCTGTTGGTAAACATAGTGTTTTTCATTTCTCTTTAGCCCACCTCTCCATCATACATGAAGGTTTTCAATTTTTTTTAAAAGAAATGTCTGTATTCTATTGTGTGGGAGAAAAATTAATTTAAAAATTATTTTTGTAAAGATACACAGTTACATGAAATTTTCCACCACTAATCAAGTTAATATTAAGTATGCATAACATGAATTACTTTTACTATCAATTTCCATTTTAGTCCATACATTCTCATTAAAGAACTAAGTTCTTAAATGGCTATGTCATGGTATTGAGTCATTCCACATGCAACAAAAACTGAAGAAAACTGGAATCCACCATGACCACAAAGGGTTATCACTTCTCATGACATCATAAATTATAACAGATCTCCTAAACACTTGTATAAATTCAATGTGAACAAAACACATTTATAAAAATTTTAGCCCTGTGGATCAATACTTTGTAATAGCAATGCCAATAGCTGCTCAAGCATTAGTCAGTGGAGTTACCTCATCTCAGATCAGCTGTTACGCCTAAAACCTAAAGTGAGTCATGACTGAAGCAGAAAAATGATAAAACCAAAATCTAAATACACTAATACCAAAGGAGGATCTCCAGAAATGCAAACAATGTAAGTAGCAAAAATCTGTCTAGCAAAAGTCTGACTTTTTGATCATATGACTGAACAATTGGTCAGCTAATTGTTCAACTAAATCTTCAAAATGGCAAGCATTCCAAAGATTCCTGGTTATATTTTTTTTGGACAAAATTATTACCAAAAGCACTCATACAAAGCAAAAATATTCAGATTAATAGAATTTTTCTTGGATTATTCCAACTTGGGTTATTCCAACTCATTAAAAGCATTAGAAAATTAGAGTACATGTCATAAATTAAACCAAGTCAATATCAAGCATATCATTCCTTTAGTAATTTTTCACCATGTTTATACAGGGAGCCATACTATATAACAGTGATAACTTATTTCTGCTGTGAAATAATGCAAACAAGGGAAAATGGAACAGTTTTTTTAAATTGTGAATAAAAAGATTTTAAAATGTTGTCAATCTAGAATTCTATTTATTATAGTTTATTTCTATTTGCTATAATTTATTACCAGTATTACAAGAAATATTTTTTATTTTTTTATTATTATTCAATTGTGCGTGTACGTGTGTATGTGTGTAAAACCACCGATGAATCGGGAACCACCATGGACCACTTCCACCTCCTCCTTGTTTACTCTGCCTACCAGGACCAGAAATGCATGCTGCCCCTGCTTCTGCATGGCATCTATATGTGGGGTCTAGAATCCGAACTCAGGACCTTACGCCTGCAAGGCAGAGGCTTAACCCCTGAGCCACTTCTCCAGCCTCAGTATTACAAGAAATATTTTTAAAATCTTCATTCAAAAGGAAAATGGTTCTGGGTGAAAATCAGGATTTATAGAGCAGAAACAATAGGAAATTATGAAGATATTTTCTTAATTTAATATAATTGGAAAGAAGATAATTATTTAAAGGAAACTATATACAGTGAAAAGAAGTAAGAACTAGTCAATTTAAGAAAAGTTATTAGAGCATATATTACATAGGAAATATTATTTAAGTGTAGTCTGTAATATGATCTACATGTATATTAGACATAAACCTTCAATTAATTATCAAAAGCAAGACAAAATATTTCCTCTTAGTTCACCATAAAGTAAAATAACCAAAATTGTAAAATAATAACATGAACAGGTCTTCTAAAATTTTATTTTCCTTTCATTAATGTATTTCCTAAAAGTTGTACCATATTTCTGTGAGATATGCAATTAGCATGATGACTTCAGAAACAAAAGGCGACATTTGGTGTATTCAGAGACATTGGTAAATGTAATAGAAGAATAAAATAGACTTTTAAAAATTAAGAGAGCAAAATTTAATGAAGACAACTAAAAAGGACAGATTGCACAATCACATAAAACAAAAAGCATTAATAACTTAAAAAATTCTCACTAAGATCAGGTACAAAACAAGGTTATCCATTCTCATCACTCTTGTTCAATGAAATGCTTTAAGTCTTAGCTAAAGCAATATGTTTAGAAAAGGACATAAAAGGACATACAAAGAGGAAAAGAAAAAGACTCATGACTCTACATGAGAGATACCAAAGTATACTGTATATTTCTGCCCTTGTATATTATAAAATACTCTATAATGCTACATCTTTATTTACAGTTCAGGAATTTTATTTCCTAATCAACCTTTGAAAGGTTTTTTTTTCCAATTTTAAATCTTCTGAAGCAACAAGGGCTTTCTTAAGTGAAAACAAATTTTTTTTGCAGCATTTATCACAAAAGCTAAGTCATGGAATAAACCTAAGTGTCCAGGAACAGAGGAATGAACATGAGGTAGACATGCAAGCAGAACTTTTTGAATAATCTGGGAAAACATAAATAACCACATTAAAGCAATTATGCAAGTGTCAGAAAGATGCACATGTTTTCCCTCGTTTATGGTGTTTAACTTTTTTACATAGTTGCATAAAACAATGTGTGCATATGCAACATGAAAATAAAAATCAGACTATTTAGGGGAAGAAAGGGGATTGTGAGAGAAATAGGAATGAAAAAAAGCAGGTGGTGAGGACTCACGCTAGGTGTACAATATATACCTGTGGTAAATTTAGCAAAGGGAAAATGTTTTTAAATACGTGAAATTTTGTTCACATTCATAATGTTGACTATTATTCATAATTCTACCACAATAACTTTCAAAACCTTTTTATCCCCTATGCTCTAAAGCACAACTGAGGTTCATAATTATTATTTTTATCAAAATATACATTGATAAGTTGTTACTATCCAGTCTAATAGCTGAAGAAAGCTTTAATGTTTACAATATAGATTACCCTGAGAGTAAGGATATGAACTAGAAGGATTTTAGCAGAATAAATTTTAGAAATAATGAAGCTTGAAAAAGACTTTGGAAGTATCTGCATCTCAAGAGCTTACATGATATTTGATTTCTTATTTGACAAATATAAGCATTCACTGCAAATATATATATATATATATATATATATATATATATATAGCCCATTTTATAGGTCATCTGAAAAACACATTCATACAAATATTTATAATGAGTGAAAAACGAAAAGAGAATTAAAATTTCATTTTATACTCCAGTAAAACTAAAGCATTTATATTTGTTAATAGTGAATATAATAGTCTGGAATTAAAAGAGTCATTATTTTAAATTCAAAATTGATGCAGGAATAAATGTATTTATTCTTACAAACATAAACATATTGAATTTCTTTTGAAATGTACAATGTAAATTTTATTGACATAATTGTCAAAATTATTTTGCTAAAATGTATCTTTTTTGTATTTCTACTTTCTTAGACTTTTGATATTAGAGTACAAGAAAGAAGAAAGGATGAAAAAGAAAGAAAGAAAAAGAAAGAAAGAAATGGGAGGGAAGAAGGAAGGAAGGATAGGGAGAGAAAAATAGAATGTGAAAGAAAAGGATAGGAAAGGAAGGGAAGTAGAAGGGGAACAGAAAGAAAGGAGAAGCCACATTCTGTATTTGTAACAGAATCAGGGTATACTATTTCTGGACACCGTGTATCCCATAATAACTCGAATTGAAAAAGGTGTGATATTAAAAGTTTCACAGAATGGCAGTTTTATTAGGATTTTTGCAGGATGTGTCAAGGAGATGGAAACATTTAATAATTATTGTCAGTGTTTGGGATTTTGAAAGTAGAAATTCTCATAATAATATGGAACGCTTGTCATATTCACAGTTTTTAAAATAGGGCAGGTTGACAGTAATGACTACATAAGCTTTTCTAGGGAAATAGAATTACTTATTTTTATTAAAAACTGAAAGAGAGACAGGAGGTTTATGAATGATAGACTCAATCGTGCTTAATGTGAGTTGTTCTTTGAATAGTATATAGATACTGATAAGAATATTATTGGATAATATGACCAACTTTTAGCTGTGGACTATGACAAGTAAACATTATGTATCACCAATAATCTACTTTACATTGTGACATGTCCTGCCTATGCTAATGACTGTTTTGCAGCAGGTTAAATTGTAGTGGCTACTGAAAACAATATGCTTTGTCCATGTGTTTGGAAGCATGCTGTGTTTACTTAAGCCTCAACCCACAAATCCTGAAGCACATTCAATGTTGCAAGTTATTCTTTTTTTTATACATTTTTTATTATTTCCGCTCATACAAAGTTAATAGGTAGACCAGTTCCCTCCCTTCCCTCCTTCTCCCCCCGAACCCCCTACTTCCCCTCCCCTCCCTCCCCATCCCCCAGTGCCTCCCCCCCAATTCCCAGAGTCCTTTATTGTGTATGCCTAACTCTCCTCTGGGTCCTCCTCTCCGATGACATACAAGGACCCAGTGGCATTTCCCTGAACCCTTTCTCGTGTTCCCCTTAAGCATAGGAACACTACTGTGGCTGTCAACCCCTTGCCTCCAAGGATCTTGGTGCCTTTAGCAGATGCTAGACTTTGTGAAGTCAATAGTGTGTTGGACATTGCGCAGGGCATGCAATCCTAGTATGATTGCTTCGGCCCTAACTAGTGTGGAGAATCTTGCAAATCATTGCTCTTCCCATCCTTTTGCTCTTAAAATCTTACCGCCCCCTCTTCGGCAAATGTCCCTGAGCTTCAGGATAGGGAGAGAATAGGCTGGCCTAGTTCTATGTGGTTGATATAGAGTCTCTGAAGTTCTGGATTGTGGTTTGTTGATTTTCTTTTGCAGTTTTGCTGCTCCTGCAATGCCCTTCACTCCATCGTGATGGGCACTGTATGTCACCCCCCTGGCCAGAGACAAAAAGCTGTTAAACTGGAGTCTTGTGATAATAGCACATTCAAGGGTAGATGTAATAAAAGTAGGAAACCTCAGTGAGGGAGGGGTCAATCACCCATTTGCAAAATGATTACTTTTTATCTGCCAGACTATATGCCCTCCACTTCTGGTGAGCTGGAAAGATGGCTCAGGGGTTAAGACTCTGCCTGACAAGCAGAAGGTCCTGAGTTCAGATCCTAGGTCTCATGTAAAAATGCAAGTTATTCTTATCATTAACAAAAATCTTTTTAATGATTCAATCTCTAGTAGCTTCATCAATTCTTTCCAAATTTTTGTATTTTTCTAACAATCTCTTTATATAGAACATGTTACAACATTTCCAACATAAATTCTTTCTAAGTAAACAAATTCATGAAACTCAAAATTTTATGTTTTTTTTTTCTGTTTAGGGGAGATTATTTCCTACTGGGGATATCACTGTGAAGTGTACTATATTGTGACAGAAAATGGCTATATTCTCTCAGTTTATCATGTCTCATGTGGGAAGAATGATCTCAGAAATGCAGATAGGACTTGGAGTGAGAGGAAAAAAACCTGAAACTGTCTAAATCTTGACTTAAATATGTTCTGTACAGAACAATCAGCCACCTGCAACTGTATTTATTTACAAGGAGCCATCAGATATTCCTGACTTTCATGTGCAAAGCCCAAGGCCTTTAATGACAGGGAGAAGCACCAACTATCGCGTGATTTAATTTTCAGTACTGGGCAGAGTTCCTGATATGAAGTCCCAGAAATTTCAGCCGTGCCAGTTCTGTGAAATGCTTTAGTTCTGCCGGTGAGAATTCTTAATACCTGTCCCTGATGATAATACATTCCTTTTGCTGCTATGCTTTCACCCACAGATTATGCAAATGCTACCTAAGTGCAAGTGATGTGTGTGTGTGTGTGTGTGTGTGTGTGTGTGTGTGTGTGTGTGGTGTCCTTATTTAGTTTGGGGATCAGTGTAGAACTGGTTTCATAGAAATATTTTGGAAGTGTTCCTTCCTTTTCTATTTTGTGAAATAATTAAAAATTAGCAGTGTCAGTTGTTCTTTGAAGGTCTGGTAGCATTCTACATTGAATCCATCAGGTCCTTTTCTTCATTAGGAGATTTAAAATTACTGCTTTAATTTGGCCACTTCTTATAGGACTGTTTAAATCATTCAATTCATGTAGACAGGAAAGGGGAAAGGAGAGGTACACAGGGCAGTCAATGCACTGGCTAGAATATCACCGTTTTTAGAGTCATGATATTTTATCAAACTAAAGACTGGTCAATGCCTCATAAAAACTGAAGACATAACAGCAATATAGCTATGAGAAAGACTCATGAAGTCAGAGGAGGTCATTGCAATCACTATGTTGAATGATATCCTCTCCAACCTTTAGTAGATTTTTACAGGAAAAAAAATGTTAAACTGAATCTGAGAAAAACTTTTTGGTAAGATAGGCTACTCAATGATCTAAAGCAGGAGTCAAGAGCAGAGAGACAAGAAGCATTTTCAGAACTTTCTGTTTTCCTGGGCAGCTATTCTTATCCAGTATATAAAATCTTAACACAGAGAACTAAATCCTACTGCTCACCAATATTTTAATATTTTGAAACACACTCTCTGAAACTCTCTCTGAGAGTCTTTAAATATAAATTTATGGATGCTATTTAGTGAAAGAGGTTTTTTGTTTTTTTTTTTTTTTTACCCATTTCAACTTTTGCTCGCATTCAGCATTCGTACAGATTTTTACCAGCAGGAGACATTTGAAATGATTTGTAATGATTTATTGACAATGCTGATTGGATATAATCCAAGAAATTTAAATGAGGTGTGTGTTTTGGATTGTCATGTCAGTATTTGTCTTAATGATGTGTTAGTAACATATCATTCTCTTTTCAGGTAAATATTAATATGGACATAATTTTCCTACCCTGTATGTAAGTTATATAGAATAAGTCTGGTTATATTTTGCATATAACTTCTAAGTAATTTTTGAAAATATTGATAGATATAATTTATAAATGCATGTTTGATTAACATATACCTAAATCTTAATCTTTCCCCTACACTGCTATTTCAATAAATGTTATTTTCATGACTTATAGTGAGACCAGGAATCTTTTTTTAATTTTATTTATTCATTTTTTTCTTCTTTTACAATCATACAATCATACTTGGTATCCATCCCAATTTTCCTCTCTTCCTCCTTCTTTTCTTCCCTTCCCTTCCCTTCAGCATTCTCTCCTACTCCCTCCCATTCTGTATACTTCTATTGACCCCAGGGTTCACTCTGACCTTTCTATTCCTGTGGGCGCTCAGGCCTCCATCAAGTTACCTCTCTTCAGGCCACCCCACTGATATGTGTATTTCTCTTCACTCATCCAGCTTAAGATTTCCACTCTAAGTTCCCATGTGAGTATAATAACAGCTACCAACAGAGTATTTTTATGTACTGTCTTCCTACCTATAGGTTTATTGGATATCTTCCCTATTGATTTTTTCCTTCCCTTTTTTTGATAGTTTCTTGTTCTAGTTTATAAGAACAAATTGGGTCTAGAATCCAATCAGTAAGCTGTTGGTTGTCTCCTTGATACTCATACCATTATTACACTGGTGGTGACCTGTTGCCATGGTGATTTATATTGCAACTTACAAATCTCATGCTGTTGATTGGTCTTGTGATTATTTCCCTCTCCCAGTAGCTTCTACAATATTCTTTGGTATTGTGTAAGCTATCCAGCAAGGAGAAAGTCAGGCAAAAACTTTTTGACAATAACTCCAACTATCTATCCCTTACCTTAGGATGTACAATCATTAAAAGAATAACCACAGGAAGTCTCTCCAGGAAAAAAAAAAAAGAGAAAAACATGATCTTTAAAAAAAAGTCATTTCTAGATATAAAGGAATAAAAAAATTAAGAGCATAAATTACTCCTAATCACAAATGAAGTTCTTAGACTAAATCTAACCCAGTAAAAAACCTTTACTTTAATTTTTTTAAATCATTGAAGACAGAAAAAGAATTTAAGACACTAGAGAATGGAAACATCCACACTCCTGAATTGGTGAAATTAGCATGCTAAAAATGGCCAAAAATTTAACTACTAATTCAACAATAGCCCTATCAAAATGCTTATGAAATTCTTCATGAAATTAAAAACACACAATCTGAAAAATTCATTTGGGAACAAAAAAGATCACAAAGAGTCAAACAATCCTGAACAGAGAGAACACAGAAAGTACAATATTCAGCTCCATATACTATATATACTATATATGTGTGTGTGCATATATATATAATATACTAACATATATGGAAAAACCCCTAACCAGTCTTATATGGAATCACGAAGCTGAAAATTCAATTCAAGTGAAATTTGGATATCTTGATCATCTGATTATGAGGGAATTAACTTAGGAAATTTGTTTTCAAATAGATAACATTTCATATTGCTAAGTAACTTTATCGTTACATGATCAGTTCTTTATTACTCCATTAAGACTCTTTTACTAAACAGGTAGCAGTCAAATTCCCTGAACATGAAGGTCATCTGTGGAATCTGTAATCCAGATCTATTGTTAGAATGACCCAGAACTCAGCATTTATTAGGAACAACAATCAAAGGAAATTCTTATATAAACAACATAGAACCTCCTATGAAATCTGTGTTCTTGAAAGACTTTCCCTCGGGGTACAAAAAATTAAATTTATGAGCCAGTTCATCTTTGTATTTTTTTTTATCATACTGGTTATTAAAAGTCAGGTGTCACTAAGTATTCAGCTTCATGTCTGACTGTTACTTACATATATATTTAAGGACAACAGATTAGGAAGTTCTTGCATGGAATGTATTTAGCGCAAGATATTATTTAATCTTCCTCTAATCTTACCTAAATTGTGAGACTATTTCTTCCTATGTGGAATTTGTTAACAGAAGGGGGTATGGGCAGTCTCAGGGCAAGGCAATGCTGGCAAGGCCTTTGAAGGTTATCCCCATGGTTGGGTTTATCCTGAAGGAACACATTATACTAATCTGGAGGAACTGGTTCTAATCCTTCACAGAGATAAAACTGACAACTTGCCTTAACTCTCCCTTTATGAAAGGATATGGAGATGAGCTCTCCATTGCAGACAAACTAAGTTCCTCAAAAGAAGCAGCTAGACCTTGAGGTCTGCCACAAAGTCCACCGAGCTGGGCCCTGATATGAGCAGATCAGTGAAATGTAAGGGACCAAAAGCCCAGGTTTGCAGAAACTGGAACTAACCTAACCCATAAGGAAAAGCACCTTTTTCCTGGGCCTGCCTAACCCTGTAAATATCAGTGACATATTTGGGGTCCTAGCCCCTCACCAACTCCATGTCTGGGAGTTCTTTTCCGTTCCCTAGCTATTCCTGTACTCCATGCCTGGAGTTTGTGTGTTCCTTTCAGCTCTCTTTCTCCTCAAGGATTCCATGTCTGTAAGTTCCATCCTTTCTCTCTTCTAATAAAATCTGCCTTAATCCTCTACACGTGGTTTGATTTTCAGTCTTTTGAGTCTTGAACACAAGAACCTGGATATAAAGCCTGCAACAAATACAAAGTCATTTCCAACCTGAAAAAAAGTAAAGTTAGGAAGACTAACTGAAGGAAGATATCATAGAAGGACTAGAGAGAAGCAAAATAATATTCACATAAAACTACCAGTGAACTCTCAGCTATCTTGTCTAGTCATGACTGCTAATCTCATTTTTTAACTATAAATGCCTCAAATATGCTCAGTGTTCTTAGATTTTTCTAAAAAAATAATGTATTTTTAAAAACACATTTTTCAATAAATAATGTTTGCAAGCTCGCTTAACCACATTTTATAAATTCTAATTGAAGTATCATAATATGTACATGATTTATTTTTTTACTTATATGATTTATTTTTAATTCAAGTTATTATTTATACCACAGAAGTGATAGGTCCCAGTGGCAGTGTGACCTGCTCCTCTCACAAACTTAAAGTATTGCTTTTTTTAATCTTTTTCCCCAAATTCTCTAAGATGAGGACCCCAAAAGAAAAGAGCAAAGATCCTGTTTTGCTTTACCTAAAGTAAAATTAAGCTTCATTAATAGAGTAATTATGATATCAAAGCTTCTTTTTTGCCTCTGCAATTATCATCTGCTAAAATCCTTTTTTCTACAATCTGATTCTCTGAATGATATGCATTAATATCATGAAAGCTCTGCTCAGATTTTAGAGAGGAGAATAGTAATTCATCAATATGTGTGTTTGTATTCAAACAGTAAGCATGATCCTCAGGTATGGCCTAGTATATTAGTGGGTAACCAATTACATCAAAGCTTTTTATAGTTTGCTTAGGATAGAGTTGTAACATGCATCATAACAATCTCTGCTGATATAATCAAAGTCAAGAGCAAAAAGTTATTTTTCTATATATAACTGAACCAAGTTTAGATGCTCTCAAGATCTGGGTTAGGATAGCTTATATGTACTAATGACAAAACATTGTATATTAAAATAAAGAAAAAAAACCCAATAAATCCATTAAAGAAAAAAACAACTGAATTGAACAAAAAGGTAAAAACCAGCAAAAAAAATACTAACAAACATATTCTTATACTTTCCAGGAATATGTATGAAGATGATCTCTTTGGAAAATAAATGGAAATATCTTCTAAATTAAGATATATGCTCCCTCCCTGAATATGTTTCCTCCTTTTTTTTTCTATGTATTCAGAGAATAATCTGGCATATACACAAGAAATGTGTATGCTAAACTGTTTTCTCCACCCCCAAAGACCACATGCTGGAAGCTTGGTGTACAGAACTATAGTTCTTCCATACTGGATCTTTTAGGATGGACCTTAGCAGAGTTAATTAGGTTATAGGGACTCCATTGTTACATGGATTAATGAATGCTGCAGGGATGGATTAGGTCAAGTGTGAGTGCGAGGGATGTTTATACAAGAGAGCCTGTTAAAAAAAAATGTGACTTCCTGGCTTGTCCCCAACTCTTGCTTCTTATGTTAGCTTGTGTGAACTTCTCTGCACATACCCTTCCTTTGATGCACCTAGCATTGTGCACTGACAATGTGCCAAGCTCCTGGAATGCTCTAAGATTTTCAGAACTGTCAGCTAAATGAGCTTTTTTTTTTTTTCTTTTTACCATGTGCACAGTTTTTCACATTCTGTTTTGTGGCAAAACAGACATTGCATATCAGTATTAAGCATTGTTTCTGGTGGAAGATGACAGACAATAACCACGCAGGCCTTCTACATTCCCACAGAATAAATGGGATGCGCTGCACAGAGATGGGAGACAGAGGAAAACATCAGTCCCAGGAGCAAACTAAAATAGGAACGTTTTCAGAGCAGAACAAAATGAGAGAGTCCAGACTCTACTCTGGAGGCCTAACACTGATTGGGAACTCTCCCAGGCAGGGGCAGTAGCCGACTATTGGAACTATGGTCTAAGACAAAGAGAAAGAGCTTTGGAAAATCTGCACCCTATTTTTAGTAGCAGACATTTTAAAAAAAGAGGAGTAGGGAGATGAGGAAGAAGAAAAGGAAACAAGAAAGAGAGGAATGAGAGAGAGGAAAAATCTATGTGCAGCAGCTATAGCCACAGTGGAATGAGAAAAACATAGAAGCTTGTCTCCTTGACCCTTGACCAGAAGCAAAACAACAGAAGATATTTTTAAAAGCACAGGACAGCCTGACCCAAGAACTCACTACAAATATCCACTTCCACAAGATTTGCACAGTGGCTGGTCTATCAACAACTTAAAGGATCACAAGGGAAAAAAGTGCATCTCCCCGAGAGATTAATAAAGGTTAATGTCAGACTTTACGAGGGGAACTTCTTTGCTTAATGACTTGCCCATTAATAAGTCACTGATGTCCCATAGGGGATTAGGCAATTGTCAATGAAGACCATCCCCATGAAACCCAGTAGGTCACAAGTGCAAAAAGACATGAAGGTAAGAGGGAAACTAACTCAACAGGAGGGGTATGGGAAAGGAAGTAAGGAGTGAACACACATAGATTTACTGTATGAATTTTATGTATAAAGGTGTCAAAGAATAAAAAAGTCACAAGACTATATCAAAGTTTTGTAGGAATTTATTTAAGAAAAATGGAGGTATATTTAATACACAGAACCACAATCGATTAAAAAGAAACCCACTGTCAGAGTCTGTTGCCTGGCAACTCCAGTGACAAAGGCCCCTTCCTGAACTGCACAGTCAAAACTCAGAAGTGTCTACTAAAAGGGAACACACACAAAAAAGAGCTCTAGGCAATGCCACTGAGTCCTTACACCTCATCAGAGAGGAGGACCCAGAGGGAAGTTTGACATGCACATTATAGGATGCTCCAAGAATGCGGGGGAGGGGGCGCTGGGAGAAAGGGAGAGAGGGGGAAAGGAAAGGAAAAGGTGGGAAGGGAGCAAGGGGATCCAGGGAGGGGTGGAAGGAGGGAAGGGAATGGGGTACTTATCAACTTTGTATGAGTGGAAAAAATAAAAAATTAAATTAAAAAATCCTCAGAACTGTCAAGAGACTTTTCTGAAATATAAATTTAGTAAGCAGTTCTACTTATCCATAAAAATATAAAGAGTTTCATTAAAAAAAGAAATAAATCAGGACTTCTTTGCAGCCATGATTTGGGATGAAGGTGTTCCCTTCCATCTGTCAAAAACCAAAGGAAACAAATGAAAAATGTTATTTGGGTAGTTCTAATGAAAAACTTCCAAAGACCACTCCTCTTTTGAGCACTCAGAGTAAATAAACTTATCTCCTCAAATACATTATTACATATAACCACAATGCTTTTCTTCTAGACTATTCTAAAATGAAAGGGAGATCAAAACTGGAAATAAAGTCCTTCACATCTGAAGATCAATTCTCCCTGATACCATTAATCCTTACTCTTTCTTAATAAATAAGCTATAAAAATTGTTCAAGAAGTTAAAGTTTTCAGTGATCAGGGTTTAAGCTAATTTTGTTGTCATCTATTATTGCATTAGGAAAAAATCTCAATTAAAGGAAAAAAGCATGAAACAAATTTAAGTTACTTTAGGTTGTCTTGGTATTACATGCTTTCAATTGAGTAATATATATCAAACATATTTATTTGGATGTCAGATAAAAAATCTTTATATCTTTAAGAGACTAAAAATATCACTGGGTTGAAAAGATGGCTCAGAGGTTAAGACTGTCTCACAAGCAGAAGATCCTGAGTTCAGATCCCAGGTCTGATGTAAAAAACACCAGGCAGAAAAGGTGGGGACCTGCACTTCTGGTACTGGAGGGCAGAGCCTGGAAAATCTCAGAGTGGAGCAAGAAGGAGGTAGAAGTCATCCAGGATTCCCAAAGTCACCCTTGGTCCTCCACAGGCACATACAGTGCCCTTTCATACACACACACACACACACACGATAAATACATAGGATATCTAAGATTATCATTAATTTATAATCAAATGAAAAATAAATGACAATATGATAGATGAAATAAAAAGTAATTATGAGAAAGCAAAAAAACAAAAAGTTATGACAAGACAAACAAAATACAATATTATGGGGAGAGAAATCTACAAATAAATAACTTACAATAGGAAAAGAGGAAAAGGAATGTGAACAAGAGGAAAACTTATTGTAATGTCTGAGTTTTTCTGTCAATTCATTAATAAGATTCATCTTATTTTTATCTATGTTGTTTAAATTCCTAAATATGTTTAGATGAAACATTTACTTTTATTTTACATTATCTTAATATGCATTATTTCTAAGAGTATGCATTTTTTCTCAGTAGTTTTTCACATCTAGGAGTGGCAGCCCACCACTTTCTGTGGCTTATATGTCTCTGTCAAATTTATGTGTTGTAATTTAATCCTCATTGTGAGGTATTAAGATGTGTGTGGAGAGCAGGTGCCTGAAAAGGGACACTAAAGGGGAACCATCATTGGACCAGGTGCAAGAACAATCTCATGGAAAAAAGATTGAGTAGTGCAATCTATACAGCTGGATATAAAACATTTGGGACAAACTAGCTCAGCCAAGCTACACTACGTTCTGCAGCTTTGGGACAAACTGACTTCACCAAACTGTAGCTTTTCTGCAGTTTTCCTAGTCCAGAATGTGTCATGACATGACTTTGCTTTCTGCAGTGCAACTACTCTCCACAGATGCAGTGCACCTAAGAGGTGAATGACAAATGGATTAACAGACTCATAAATTTAGGAATTAAAAGTTTGATTACCATAATAGAAGACTTTTAATAAAATTTCAAATACCTTTCTTACCATGATGTTCTGCCTAAAGGCAGTATCTTTACTTCACACCAGCAAAAAAATTTTTTCCCATTGATTCTGGACTTGGAATTTAAGAGATCTCAGGACCATGAGATCAATAAAGCATTATGCTTTATAAATTGCCTGGTCTGTGGTGTTCTCGTAATCAAAAATAGATACAGAAACACCTTTCTTTAAGTATTTTCTCCTTTCTCCTCAATCCTTTGTCTTTCTTCACTTACTATCCTTATCTTATAATGTATCTTCAGGGCCTTTCTGTAGACATATCCAGTGGTTCATGGAGGACACAAGTCATTTCAGGAGAGTATTCTTTCCAGATATGTATTTATCAAGGCTTTGCATCAGGTAGTATGGAAACACAGAGGACAACATGAATGTTTGGCATCCTCACATATCAATACCTCTATTATCCACCAGTGATCTGATTAAGTGTGGATAATGATAGTGTGGGTTGGAAAAGATGGAAGAATCTTGATTCCAAAAAACATCCCGAATGCACATTTGCTGCTCCTCTTCGGACCATGGAGAGTCAGAGCAGGATCAAATTTCTGTATTTGAACCATGATGCCGTATCTTCTTGCAGACATCACAGGAGCTCCCTGATGCATGGAACATTTGATTTCCAGTTGATTTCACAAAGTGAATACTGGGATGTCGAAATGGAAGTTTTTGCAATTTATAAACTGTGTTAAAGTCAGGATTCTTCTTTGATCGACTCAGACAAATTGACCAGCAATAAAAAAAAAAGAATAGACTTATGAAATATGTGTAGTTTCAGACACATAAAAGCTTTCAGGAAAGATGAAAGATACATATTTCATCATGGTATTGTTTCAAATCCTAGAATAAATATTATTTCTTTTGGATGATATGAAGCACTATGACTCTGCATAATCATCAGAAAACAATGAAGTTAAAGAGGAAGTCATATCTTTACTTTTCTCCACTAACAAGAGATTTACCTATTATTTCCACATGACAGGCTTGATACAGCTTAGCTTCTACTGACCTGAAAGAGAAAATTGTTAATAGTTTCCTCAACCCCACACACATCAGAACCTCATGTACCATTATAAAATAGAAACCATACCACTGAATTTGCTGAATAACACAGACAAGCTTTTATATTTTATTCAGATAAACTGTATAATAAGCAGAAATCCCATGCCTTCCTCAAACATTAATTAATTTCTTTTTGTGAACCAATATTTTCTGGATATACTCCCATTCCTCCCTTTTGGAATGGGAACTTTTACTCTGCACCATTGCATGTTGGAAGTATGTAATTTGTCTTTTGATTTTATAAGAGATTTTAGACTCTGGGAATATATTGGGATTAATGTAGTCTATGGGGGGGTTTTAAAGATGGACTGAGTGTGGTTTACATCATGAGGTGGTTCCCACCTATGGGAGACAAGGAAGGGGTGGAGTGTCAAGGTTTGAATGTGAGTTTCCCCCACTGGCTCATCTGTTTGCATTTTTAGCTAATGCAAGTGTTTGGGAAGGTCAAGGTAACTTTAGGAGGTGGAGTCCTGCCCTACTTTACTTCTGCTCATGAAATCTGCTCTTGTGTTTACTGCTTCCTTTCTCTGCCTCCTTGAAGGATGTGACTCGAGTTGTCTACAGCTTCTGCCTCCTACCATTTCTTTCCCACCTGAATGAATTTTCCCTCAGAAGCCATCAGCCAAATAATTTTCCCTTTCTCCCCTTAAGTTGCCGAGGCTGAGTGTTGCCTAGAGCACCAGAAAGAATAACTGCAACTATTTTAAAGGAAACTGACAAAATGGAAAAAGAGTGTTTGTGAAGCTAAATCACTGAATAAATGAATATGATAATAAAATAATGTCATAATCCTTTTAGGGAGTTTTAGAGCAGCTATGCTAGGAGTTTCTGAAGACCTTCAAAGGTCATCGCCCACTACTGGTATTATGCTGAAGGAACATATCCATCTCCAACTTCCCCCAAACTTTTAACTCTCTGTTCCTGAAAGGACATGGATATCAGCGTCTATCGTAGATAAGACCTACCCTGAGGTCCAGCACAGGATCAACTGGGTTGGGCCCCAATATGGACAGATCAATGAGATATAGAAGATCAAAAGCTCCAGTCAGATTTGCAGAAACTAGAGATAACCAATGAGGAAAAGCCATCTTTCTCCTGGTCTGCCTAGGCCTATAAATAATTCTGAATTGACAGCCATCTTTGGTGCCCTTGTTCCTCAGTGAACTCCATGTCTGGAGTCCAGCTTCCTTTCCCCTCATGGGATTCCACATCTGGAGTCCATGAATTCCTAAGAGACTTTTCTCTCGCTCCACGTGAGTTCCATGCTTGGAGTCCATGAATTCTGCGGGGCTCTTTATTCCCCTCATGGATTCACCTCTGTGAATTCCATTCTTTCTCTCTTTTAATAAGCTCTGCCTTAAATCTCTACATGTTTTGCTTTCAATCAACTCCCAAACACAAGAACCTGAACACATAAAGACACTACGAGCTCAAAACGGTAATATTTTGACCACAGGTAAAACTTGAATCATTACTTATGCCAGGATGAACTTATTCATAAAACTGAGTGTTTCTGGGTGATCAATGCCAACCACTCTGGTTAATTGCTGTTGTCTATTTGACTATTCTTCCATTGCACTAAACTGCCTCTTGTTTGGGAGTTGAGATATTTTCTTATCTAAAGATAAATGAGAGTTATTTGGATGGAAGCTTACTCTTTGGTGTTTGTGCTTAGTATTAAGATAACTGATCCTGTCTACTGCCAGTTGTCTCCCTACCATTGTTGTTTAGACTGATTTGCAGTACTAGGCATGTGTTCCCTGTCATGGAAGGGGTGGAGGGTTAGGGGCTACTAAAGAGGTAATTGGCTACTTGAAGGCTGATCCCACTCTCTACTGTGTTCTATTCCTATCTATCTTTTAAAACTTTTCTTATGTAAAAGCTATTTTCAACTACTTATTCATGTTCTTTTGCTTCTACTCTTTTGAGATCTTCTTCCACCACTCCCTCCACTTTGTTCCTTTGTGTTTGTGGGTGTTGTAAGATTTTCTGTTTGATTCTATCAAACTGAAGGTTTAATGCTAGGATCTACTTATAGGAGAGAACATACATCTGTTTTCCTTCATCTGATATATTTCACCCAGTATGATTTCTTCCAATTCCATCCACTTGGCACATTTCATCAGTTCATCTTTCCTGATAGCTGAATAATATTTTACTGTATTTATTTCCATTCATCAGTTGATCTTCAATGTAAGTATCAAAAAAGGGACAGCATCTTCAACAAATGGTACTGCAAAATTGGATATCTACAAGCAGAAAATGAAACTGGGCCCTCATTTGTCTCCTTGCATGAAAATCAACTCCAAATGGATCAAAGACTAGAGACTATAAAACTCCTAAAGAAAAGGTAAGGAATACCCTCAAGTCAATTGGCCTTGGCCAGCAGTTCCTCTTCAACCCAAAGACACAGAGAATAAGTCCAACATTAAACAAGTGGGACTATGTGAAATCAAAAAGGTTTTGCTTAGCAAAAGAGGCTGTTAATTAAGCAAAAAGAAAACCTACAAAATGGGAGAGTATCTTCACTAACCACACATCTGATATCCAGAGTACACAAAGAACTTCAAAATACCAAGGAAGCAAACAACTCCATTAAAAATAGGCTATAGATATGAAAAGAAACGTCTCACGAGATGAAGTTCAAATGTTGAACAAACATTCTTAAAAATGTTTTACCTCCCTAGTCATTAAGGAATTGAACATTAAAACTGCCCTGAAATATCATCTCATTCTAGTGAGATGGTCAAGATTTAAAACTCAAACAATATCAAATGCTGGCACAGATGTGAGGAAAAAAGGACCCTTCAGAGATTAACTTATAGGTACCTAAAAAGTTAAAACTCAAAATTCCATATGACCCAGCTATACCACTTCTGGGAATATTCCCAGAGAGCATTGCATCCTGAATGTGCACAACCATGTTCATAGTAGTCCTTTTCACAGTTGCAAAGAAATGGAGCCAACCTAGATGATTTATATTTTTTAAACAAGACATTTTATGTTTGGTGACACTGGTCATGACTCGCTGGGAATATGAAACTTACTGATAAGAAGACATACATAATTCAGTGATGGACATGCAATTTATTTCTTCCTTAGATAAATATAACATTAAAATTTACAACAATCATTACATGGCAAGATTATGTAGATTATCCACTTTGTCTCTCTTCTGATGACTTTGTCTACTGAAGAGTCACATATACTACAGATACATGTCAGCAGAGGGACAGGAGGGTGGGTGAGACACAACATAATTGATGAGAGGAAGGGAGGGTGGAAGAGGGGGGTCTAGATGGGTAAGGTGGGAGAAGGGGATAGGGAGTCAGGGTAAAGACATATAACCCATTTTGTTGTAAATGAGAAATGAAAATCCTCAATACATTTTTACCTTTCTCAATCCACCAAGTCTGGCTCTTTCTTTCAATAGTCTGAACATATGTATTACCTTCCATGTCTCCATCTTCTGAATCCCTTTGAAAAAGCTTCTTGTTTGAAGTCCTTCTTTATCATTCCCACAGATGATTGTTATGCAAGGACAGAGTAAAGATTCTTATTTGTGCTCACTATCTTAGAGGGGACATGAATTCATTGTGACAGGCAATTGAATGAGTGTTTATTAATTCCTTGGCATGTGAAGAAGCAGAAAGTAGGGCCAGACTGTAAGGTTTAAAGGCCTAACACAAGTTCTTGACATCCATTATTCATGCCAACCATTCAATGTTTCACTTCTTAAAACTGTGACATCACTAGGATCAAAACATTCAAACATAATGTGGACATTTGGCAACAAACCAAACCAATGTAAGACTATACAACTGTATCAGGTGTTGTTGTATCTACTATGCTTTACCATAAACTCATCATTGATGGAGGTCAAGGTTCTACAGACCTGCTGGAAAAAGTGATGGCTAAGTATATGAATATGGGGACAGTTAATGTTTAAGTAAGACAATACTAACATTTGTGTCCCACTCCAAGAAATATTGAATATTCCTATATTCACTTTAATGTCATTTTCCCGATACAGGTGTGGATTTTGATCTCCATCTATGATACTTTTATGATAAATTATAACAACAACACAAAAATATCTGGCAACATCCTCCTTTGTCTAAATTCATCCAAGAGCATTTTATTCTACCATATTTGACTCCTTCTTTTTGTAATTTCATTATTTACATGACCTTCTATATCCTCCCCATCTTCTGAATTTCTTTTGCAATAGTTCTTCATTTGACTTCCTTACTTATCATTCCTGCAGACAGTAGTTATGCAAGGAATTTTTGTTGCACATTTGGTAATTGTTGTAGAAGGAATAAATCTTTCTAACAGTTCTATATATTTTAATACATTATGAATTGATTCCAAAACATAATGTGAATAAATTTGCAATGTCAAAAGAATTACACATACTATACAATGGCTGACATATCAACATTTCTTCAAGAATTAACAAAGATTTTAGGAAAAAATAACTATTCTCAGAGAGTGTCTCTTGAGTAAGTACTAGACAAGGGAAGAGGAACCTCCCTCTTATGACTTTGCCTACTGAAGAGCCACATATACTACAGATGTCTTGCTCCTTTCCCAATGCAGGCACCCCAAAGGAAACCCTGTGATGCATGTGAGCAAAGGGACAAGAGGGTGAATGGGACACAGCAGAGTTGATGAAGGGAGGGGAAGTTGGGGATATTTGGGTGGGTAACGTGGGAGAGAAGAGGGGATGGATGAGGAGGGGCTGGGAATAAAAACATATAATCTACTTTGTAAATGAGAAATGAAAATTATCAATAAAAAGTTATATATATTTCTATGAATTTGTTTCTAATTTTCTGTAAAAATATAATGCTTCAGAAAATAATTAATGTTCATAATTAATGTTCAGAAAAAATTAATGGCATTAAGAGAGATGGTATATGGTTTTCCTACCTATATGTTCATTGGCTACTTTTCCTTATTGATTATTTCCTTCCCTTTTTTAGGTTCTTATTCTAGTTAACAGTAACAGGAATGTGTTCCATTCTGACAAGTGGGTCTTAAATTCAATCACAAACCAGTTGGTGTCTCTTTAATAGTCATGCCACTATTACACATGTGCATTATAAGAAATAGTTGTGTATTAATTTTAGGAATTATATTATTATTATTTTCTATTAACTTATGTGCTTTATAAGAAATAGTTGTATACTAATTTAGTGAACAGATGGCATAGTCTCAAATATGTAGAATTTCTGAATTAATTTAACAAGAGTCATATTTTTTAGGGAATTCTATTTACCTATGTTTTAGGACTGTTAAAATTGTTCTCTAATTTCTTTACAATTGGTGTATACATTTTACTGTTTACTGTGTATGATTGAACATAAAATTTCTAGAATTTTAATTTAAAGTTGAAAGCAGGCTTGGTTTGTATTTAGGAAATAAAAGACTCAGGCAAATTACTTGACATCTGTAGTTCCGGAGGCAGGAACCTAGGGGACGGTGATAACCTAGCTAGTTTTTGGGAAGAAAACAAAAAAGAGACCTGGGAATAGATAGAAGGGCTCCCAATCCACAAAAATATTTAACTTCTCATTAACAAATTAGACTAATGATTTTAAACCCAGAAAAATTAAGCATGCACAATCACAAAAAAAGAGGAACTTGTCTGTCAGAGATAAGAGGCAAGACTTGAAGAGGAATGGCTCCTAGCAACTGCTCAGGCCCTTAGCAACTGCCCATTCCACAGAGCAGGCTGCAAACCTGACAACTTCCATATGTTTCATATCTTTATTATTTATTTCAAAATAAGCCACGTCCTGTTTCCAGAAGGTACTTCCTTGAAGTTCTTCCCCATGTTGGTATCTTATCTACCAGCCTGATTGACACAGGAGGTGATAACTGACATACCAACATGCCCCCACAGACTATAAAGGAACTCAAGAGAGGTAAGAATATGCAGTGGAAATCTTGGGGACTAAAGCTGGATGAGTGGAGGGAAATGTCCTTCTCAATGGGATGGCCTGAAGAGAAGCAATATGGAATGCCACAATAGGACTGAACCCCTTCAAGAGTAGAAAAGCCAGAGGGAACCCTGGGATCCATAGAAGCAGACAGGCAGGGGGGTGGGAAGGAGTGGGATGGATTTATGAAGGGAAGGGGGATAGGAGAAAAGTAGGATGGAGGGAAACAGGGATGAGTACTTAATATGCTAGTAAAGCTAGAAAAATAAAATAATAATAAAAGTTGTAATTAGGGGGACAGAAAAAATAAAATATTTATAATAGAAAAAGAGGTATGGTGAATTTGTACTTATGTATAATGAGTTTATTCTTTTTAACTTGACATTTTCTGATAATCTTATTGTCACACTATTGACAATACAATTGTCCATACATTTGTTTTCTCTAGATATTAATTTAAAGATTCAAGTATTTAGTCTATTTGTAATACTTTGGAAATATGGAATTCAAGTCAGACTTTTTTACATCCAACAAAAACTGTATTAATTCTTCTAGGTCTCCATTTTTTCTCATCTGTAACAATTTGCTAACAGCCACAGGATCACGTCTATGTTCATGTAGAGGAATTACCATAGGAACTCCAAAATCATGACCCCATAAGGAGGAGTACAGCTGGCTGTAACAATTTGCTGTATTTAAAGTAATAACAAACTTACATGTCCCCTTGGAATAAAAAAGACAGACTCCATGACACAGGTGCTCTTCCTTTTTTGAACTGTGATCAGTTTTTGTGCAGAGAAAGAATTTGACAGAGGAGAATGAGTTTTATTACTCTTCAGACGAGAAGGTCTTTAACTTATAGTATTAACAATAGCCCATATTGATAAGCTATCATTGCCCTTCTGAAAAAACTGAAGAAGGTTTTGATATTTACAGTATGAATCACTGACAAAAAAAAAAAAGATGTTCATAAGAATGATGCTTGCCCCTGATAATAGCAGAGGAAGTGAAAGTCTGGTTACGTTTTAGAACTATGTCCATTGTGAGGGTTTATGCAATATTTGACTTCTATTTGATGAATGTCGGAATCTATTTGAAATGAAGCCACTGTCAATTTTTAAGAAAGGTCATCCAAAAACATCAACATTGGCATATTTACACTGAATGGGAAAGAAAAAGAGCATCAAAATTCAATTACACTCCAGAAAGCAGCAAGTAAATACATTTGTAACAGTAAGTATAATACTCTGGAATTATAAATCTTACTGTTTCATTTATTGATAGGTGGATTGTATTTTTCCTTTAGGTAAAATGTGACTTTCTTTTGAGATAAACAACATTGGTTCTATTGCTGAAATTTTTTGCTGAAACATCTTTCCTCTTTGTCTACTCCTATAGGGTTTTAGTTTTAGGGAATCAAAGAAACACAAGAAAAAAAGGTCTGGGAAAATAGTTAAGCGGTTAAAAGTTTGTTTTGCAAATGTGAAGACTAGTGTTTAATCCAGAGAACCTAAGAGAAAAGAAGAAGAAGAAGAGGAGGAGGAGGAGGAGGAAGAGGAGGAGGAGGAGGAGGAGAAGGAGGAGGAGGAGGAGGAGGAAGAAAGGAGAAGGAAGAAGAGAAGGAGAAGGAGGAGAACAGACAAGAAAGAGGAGAAGAGGAGGAGGAGGAAGAACAGAAGATACCAAACTCTGTTCCTATATCAGAAGCTGGGCTTGCTATTTCTGTGTTCTATCTCTTCTTTGGTAACTTGAATTGGAAAAAAGGTGAGATTATTAAAAGCTTGTGGACAGAAAGGCTCTTTAGTCTAAATGACTGCAAGGCATGGAATAGACACATCTAAAACATATTTAATGTGACATTTATTACCATAATTTTGTTTCCATCAATCGGAATATTAAGAGCACTAGTGGAGTATTTGTGAAGTTCATAGTTACCTAAAGGAGCCCAGGCTGGCAGTGATGAACAGCACATTCCCTTAGTACTCAGATTTCAAATCTCCTTTCTTATGAATGCTCATTCTGCTTTGTGCTTTCTCCCCCCATCTTTCACTTCTCCCTTTTCTTTCTCCCTCCACATCCTTCTTTATTATATTCTTTCTATCATTACTTCTAGCCTTTCTTGTCAAATCGGAAAGGGTTTCATATTGGGTTATCATTAGTCATTACCAAGAAGACAAAACCTAATCCTGGTCCTTCCTTAATGAAAGATCTAAAGAAGCTTTCAATGTTTTTGCAGAGAAATGAGATATTTAGTAAAAAAAAAAAAAAAAAAAAAAAAAAAAAAGCTATTTATGAATAGAATGATCAACTACTTTTGATTTTTGTCCAATTTGTTCTTTAAAATGTATAGGCTCCTGAGAAGAGATTTATTGAATTACAAGGCAACTTCACTTATGGAAACTGAAAACTAGACATGATGTGTCTGCTAATGATCTGAGTTTTTATTTTAACATGTTTTTTTTTTACCAAGCTAATGACTATTTGCCAGCAGGTTTAAAATGTGGTTCAGCTCAGCCCCCCCACCCCGGAGCCGCCTGGCCAGCAGCACCGTGCGCACGGCCCCTGGCTTTGCACCTGGGACCCCGCCCCCTCCGCACAGACCTTCCCAGGTGAGTGAGCAAGCAAGAGAGCCCCTCCCAGCCCAGGCCAGCCCAGCCCCCCACCCCGGAGCTGCCTGGCCAGCAGCACCACGCGGCCACTGGCTTAGCCCTGGGGGCCCCGCCCCAGACCTCGCACCCTCCCGCCCCTGTGCGCCTCCACAACCCCCCCCAGGTCGCAGGTGAAGAATTCTGCCATCAACATCAGACCCTCTGCCTCTCTGGCCCACCAGAAACCAACGCACGTGGTCCACGGAAGACACACTGCTACTCAGAATTCAATAGAGTCCAAAGGAAACTCAAGCAAAATTCTAAGGAACAAAGGGAACACAGGCTATACATCTGGACTCCACTACAATCATTATATCACGTGGGCGAGATTCTTCACATCCAGCCTAAAGATAAGTAAACTTTTTCTTTTCACCTCACTGATCCTTTAAAGTATCAATGCTGTAGATCAACTTTGTCATACAGCCACCCCAAAAACATACAACTCCAGGGAGTACACCACTCACTCCAACATTTCACCAAGATACTAAATCGTAAAAGTGCACTACCAAACTAATATTCACCCCCTGGTTACATAACCTGACTTAGCTGACGTACTAACAGCCGAGTAGCCTCATCTAGGATATAATAATAACAATACACAAACATACCAATCTAAGGCAAGCACAAGTAAAAACTGGCAAGTGTAACAATACCAACTATGTTGATTCAGTGAAAAACACACAGAAACTGAAAGGTCCTAAAAAACAAAACAACAATGTACAAGTCAAAGTGCAGATCCACGAGAAACAAAACCCAAGAAGACCAATCTCCCACCGAAAGAATCAATCGCGTAATGAGGGATTCTGACCAGAACAAATCTACAGAAAATAGCCATGAAAGCCAGACCCAATATAACGACTTTCAGAGTATGATCATTACCATGATTAATACTATGAAAGAGGAAATCGGAGAAGAGTTAAACAAACGTATCAACCACTTTGAACAGGAACACAACAGGCACTTGGACGAGTTGAGAAAAACAGTTCAAGAAACAAAAATAGATATAGAGCAGTTAAAACAGTCTCAGGCAGAGTTTAAAATTGAACTAAAAGACAAGTTATCTTCAACCCAGAACTCAACAGAGTCTTATCAGCAGAACAAATGAGGCAGAAAATAGAATTTCAGATCTTGAAGACAAAGTGGGAGAATTAACCAGCTCAATAGAAGAGATTGTTAAAGCCAAAAAGATACTGGAGAGGAACATTCAAGAGTTATGGGACACCCTGAAGAAGCCTAACATGCGCATTCATGGAATACCAGAACAAGAATCCCAAAATACCACACCGGAGGAAATATTGCAATTCATCATAAATGAAAACTTCCCACAACTAAAGAATGAGAGGCCTATCCAAATACAAGAGGCATTTTGCACTCCAAACAGATATGACCAAAATAGAAAATCGCCACGGCAAATAATAGTCAAAACACTCCACATTCAAGACAAAGAAAAGGTGCTGAGAGCTTCAAGAGAAAAAAAGCAACTCACTTTTAAAGGTAAACCTATTAGAATAACAAATGACTACTCAATGGAAACAGTAAAAGCAAGAAGAGCTTGGAGAGACATACTTCAAGTATTAAATGAGCAAAAATACCAACCCAGACTGATATACCCAGCAAAACTATCTGTCATGATTGAGGGAGAAAGAAAAGTTTTCCAGCACAAAGACAATTTGAAGGGATTCATGTCTACCAAATCAGGCCTTCAAAAAATTCCAGAAATGATACTCAAGCTTGAAGAAAAGAACAAGCATATCCAGGAGGACAGAAGGGAAGTATAATACCACCAAAATATAAATATCAAACAACATGCTTACAAAATCTACTAAACACAAAAAATGTCCAGAATTAAAAATAATTTCTCCATTATAACATTAAATGTCCATGGTATTAACTCACCGATTAAGAGACACAGATTACAAACTTGGATTAAAAACCACAATCCAACAATCTGCTGCCTTCAGGAAACTCATCTCATGACAAAAGATAGGCACATCCTAAGAATGAAAGGCTGTCCAAAATCTTGCAAGCTAATGGAACCAGGAAACAGGCAGGGGTAGCAACTATGCTTTCAGAAAAAGTGGACTTCAAACCAAAGAAAATCATAAGAGACACAGATGGATACTACACTTTAGTCACAGGTACAATTCACCAGGAAGACTTCACAATACTGAACATTTATGCACCCAATACGGGCCCCTCCACATTCACTAAGAAAACCCTACAGCGTCTAAAGCAAGAAATCAACCCCCAAAAGATAATTCTTGGGGAATTCAACACCACGCTCACAACATGGGATAGATCAACAGGTCAAAAGCTTAACAGAGACACTTTGGAACTTAATCAAACCCTGAAAGAAATGGACCTTACAGATCTCTATCGAACTTTTCACCCACGCACCAAAGAACACATTTTTCTCAGCAGCACACGGAACTTTCTTGAAAATAGATCACATATTAGGCCACAAAACGAATCTACACATATACAAAATAGTTGAAATTCTAACCTGTGCCCTATCAGACCATCACGGCCTAAAGATGGACATCCACAACACAACAAACAAGAGAAAATACACTAACTCCTGGAAACTTAACAACATGATGCTGAATGAGAACGGGATTCAGGAAGAAATTAAAAAGGAAGCTCAAGATTTCCTGAAAGTGAATGATAATGAAAATACAACTTACCAAAATCTCTGGGACACAATGAAAGCTGTTCTAAGAGGTAAGTTCATAGCTCTTAATGCCTACATCAAAAACATGGAAACATCAGAAATAAACAACTTAAGGATGCAGCTTAAGGCTTTAGAGAAACTTGAGCAATCTGATCCCAAAAGTAGTAGAAGAGAGGAGATTAGCAAAATAAGAAGAGAAATATCTGAAATCGAGACTAAAAAAATGATAGAAAAAATCAACTAGTCAAAAAGCTGGTTCTTTGAAAAAATCAATAAGATTGATACACCCCTAGCTAAATTAACCAAAAGCAAGAGAGAGAAAACCCAAATTAACAAAATTAGAAATGAACATGGAGTTATCACTACTGATACCCAAGAAATCCAGAGAATTATAACATCATGTTTCAAAAACACAAAAGAGATGGATGAATTTCTAAGTAAACACAACCTACCTAAATTGAATCAGGAAGTTGTGAATTATTTAAATAGTCCATAACATATAAGGAAATTGAAGAAGTAATCTGGAATCTTCCCACCAAAAACGTCCTGGACCAGATGGATTCAGCACAGAGTTCTACCAGACATTTAAGGAGTTAATAACACCAATACTCCTTAAACTGTTCCATCAAATAGCAAAGGAAGGAACACTACCAAATTCCTTCTATGAAGCTAATATCGTCTTACTCCCAAAACCTAATAAAGATTCACTTAAAAAAGAAAAATATAGGCCGATCTCTCTGATGAACACAGACGCAAAGATTCTCAACAAAGTCTTAGCAAGTCGGATTCAAAAACATCAAAAAAATCATTCACAGGGACCAAGTAGGCTTCATCCCCAGCACACAAGGTTGGTTCGCATATGCAAATCAATAAATGTAATTCATCATGTAAACCAGTCCAAAGTCCAAGACCACGTGATACTCTCGATAGATACAGAAACAGCCTTTGACAAGATCCAACAGCCTTTTATGATCAAAACGCTAGACACAGTAGGAATGGAAGGAACCTTTATCAACATAATAAAAACTGTATACAACAAGCCCACAGCAAGGATTATGCTCAATGGGGAACAACTGGAAGCATTCCCACTTCGATCAGGAACTAGACAAGGCTGTCCACTTCTATTCAATATTGTACTTGAAGTCTTAGCTGAAGCCATAAGACAAGAAAGGGACATAAAAGGGATTCAAATTGGCAAGGAAGAAGTCAAGCTATCCCTATTTGCAGATGACATGATCTTATACCTGAGTGATCCCAAAAACTCCACCAGGAAGCTCCTGGAACTAATACAGAAGTTCAGCAGGGTGGAAGGATACAAAATAAATGTGCAAAATCAGAGGCCTTCCTATATACCCAGAATGAAAGAAGTGAAAAAGCCTTGAGAGAAACAATCCCATTTACTATAGCCCCTAAAAAAATGAAATACCTTGGTATAAACCTAACCAAAGAGGTAAAAGACCTTTACAATGAAAACCATAAAACCCTAAAGAAAGAAATTGCAGAAGACATCAGAAGGTGGAAAGACCTCCCATGCTCTTGGATTGGCAGAATCAACATCGGAAAAATGACCATCCTACAAAAGGCAATATACAAATTCAGTGCTATACCAATTAAAATCCCAAAGCAATTCTTTAAAGAAGTTGACCAACCAATCTCAAAATTCATATGGAGGCACAAAAGACCCAGGTTAGCAAAGACAATCCTGAGTAACAAAAACACTGCTGGAGGTATTACCATAACAAACCTTAGTCTATACTACAAATCTATAGTTATAAAAACAGCCTGGTACTGGATCCAAAATAGACACACAGATCAATGGTTGAAGACCCAGATATAAGCCCACAAAGTTACAGCCATTTGGTCTTTGACAAAGGGGCCCAAAGAATCCAATGGAAAAAGAACAGCATCTTCAACAAATGGTGCTGGCAAAACTGGATCTCCACACACAGAAGATTAAAGCTGGACCCGTACTTGTCAGCATGTACAAGACTTAATTCCAAATGGATCAAGGACCATGATATAAGGCCAGAGACTATAAAAACCATAGTTGAAAGGATAAGGAACTCCCTCGAGCTGATTGGGCTAGGCCAACATTTCCTAAACAGACATCCAATGGCACAGTCACTGCTACCAACTCTCAACAGTTGGGATCTTGTGAAATTAAAGAGCTTCTGTTCAGATAAAGAGATTGTAACATGAGCTCAAAGGCAACCACAGAATGGGAGAAAATCTTCACTAACCACATATCTGATAGAGCTCTACTGTCCAGAGTGCACAAAGAACTTAGAAAACTAAACACTAAGGAAACCAATGGCCAAATTAAAAAATGGGCCCTGGAACTTAAAAGAAATTTTACCAGGGATGAAATTAAAATGTCTAACAAATATCTTAAAAAATGCTCCACTTCTTTAGCCATCAGGGAAATGCAAATCAAAACCTCCCTGAGATATCATCTCACCCCGGGCAGGATGGCAAAAATCCACAATACAAACAACAACAAGTGCTGGAGAGGATGTGGAGAGAGGGAAACTCTCCTACATTGCTGGTGGGAGTGCAGGCTCATACAGTCACTCTGGCGAGCCGACTGGAGATTCTTAAAGAAATTAAAGATTGAAATGCCATATGACCTTGCGATTCCACTTTTGGGTATAACCCCCCATACAGCAGAGGTTTACCTCGATAGCACAAGCACAACCATGTTCATAGCAGCACTGTTTACAATAGCAAAGACATAGAATCAACCCAAATATCCAACAGTTGACCAGTGGATAAGGAAAATGTGGTACATCTTTACAATGGAGTACTACTCAGCCATCAAAAATGACGAATTACTGGAATTTGCCGGGAAATGGATGTCTTTAGAAACAATTACATTAAGTGAAGTATCTCAGACCCAGAAAATTAACCGCCGTGTGTACTCCCTAATAGGTGGCTTCTAGCACCAAACCCACCCAGCCCATCTTGAGACACTCATAGGTAAATCTATGTATTACCTACAGTAATAGCAAGGATTATTTACAGGAAGGATAGGGTTGGAGGGCCACACCAGAAACAAGGAGAGAAGTGACCATGTTACAGTAGAGAAAATAGGCCTCCATCAAGGACTGCAAGAAAGTAATGTGACACCTGGTTAAGTTCACAGACATTCGTTCCTGATCATTTACAACTAAGGGGGTATGAACTCACCAGAAGGGGAGGGCATATAGTCCGGCAGATTAAAAAGTAACCATTTTGCAAATGGGTGATTGACCCCTCCCATTGGCAAATGCCATATGACCCTGCGATCCCACTTTTGGGTATAATAATTACTCTTGAATGTGCACTTATAATAAGACTCCAGTTTAACAGCTTTCTGTCTCTGGCCAGGGGGTAACATACAGTGCCCATTATGATGGAGTGAAGGGCATTGCAGGAGCAACAAAACTGCAAAAGAAAATCAACAAACCATTATCCAGAACTTCAGAGACTCTATATCAACCACCTAGAACTAGGCCAGACTAATCTCTCCCCATCCTGAAGCTCAGGGACATTTGCGGAAGAGGGGGCAGTAAGAGTGTAAGAGCAAAAGGATGGGAGGAGCAATGATTTGCAAGATACTCCACACAGTTTAGGGCTGAAACAATCATAATTGGACATTGCATGCCCGGCGCAATGTCCAACACTCCATTGACCTCACAAAGTCTAGCATCTGCTAAAGGCACCAAGATCCTTGGAGACAAGGGATTGACAGCCACAGTAGTGTTCCTATGCTTAAGGGAAACACAGGAAAGAGTTCAGGGAAAGGCCACTGGGTCCTTGTAAGTCATCGGAGAGGAGGGCCCAGAGGAGAGTCAGGCATGCACAAGAAAGGACTCTGGGAATTGGGGCGGGAGTCACAGGGGGATGGGGAGGGAGGGGTGAGGGAAAGGGGAGCAGGGGGTTCGGGGGGAGGAGGAGGGAGGGAGGGAACTGGTGTACCTATTAAGTTTGTATGAGCTGAAATAATAATAAAAATTTATTAAAAATAAAAAATAGATTAGAAACCATAAAAAAAACAAAAAATGTATGAGCAGTACCAGTAGTCTTCTGATTTTACACACACACACACACACACACACACACACACACACACACACAGTCAAAAGAAAGAACTCATAAGCTGAAAGGGATCCATAAAACCCATCATATGGTATGGAATGAGATAACTCCTATGATCTTGAGAAATATTTTTTGTGCAATGTGTGTGTGTTTGTGTTTCTGTGTATGTTTGTGTCTGTGTGTGTGTTTTGAATTTGGTCGAGTCTATGTGTGTGAGGGCATGTGTCCAAGAGGGCATTTGACCATGTGTCTGTGTTTGTCGTGTGTGTGTGTGTGTTTTGTGTGTGTGTGTGTGTGTGTGTGTAAGCCCAAGGATGACATCAGGAATCACCCTGGATTTTGCCTCTACCATATTTGCTTTGCTCTGGAGTTTCCCAAGTTCTGACAATCAGAGCCAGAATTACAGGTCTTGCCATATCAACCCAGCATTTTATTGTAAATATGAGAACAGGGGTCCTTTTGACAGTAAGGCAAAGGCTTTAATGGTTAAGCCATTTCTCAGCCCCAGGAAACTTTCATATATTAAAAAAAAATCAGCAAGTAAATCAGGAAAGAGAGGGTTTTTTAATTCTTTATTACCTTTGGTTGACCAGTTATTCAAGCTCAGTAGGTATCCCCGTTCCTCCCCCTCCTCCTCCTTTCCCCCTGTTTTCTCCCATTGCACTCTTACTCCTTCCCACTCTCTCCTCCACTCTCTCTCACCTCTTTTCCTTCCTTCCTCCTCTCTTGGCACTTCTGTCTTCTTCCTCCCATCCTCCAGAACATCTGTTCATGTGGGCTTTGAATTTCCCTGAGTCATCTGCACCAGTGGGGGTTCAGGACTCAGTGGTACATCTTGGGGCCCCTTCTTAGGCTGCTAACTAGTATGGGAACTCCATTATGACAGTTTAACCCCTTGCCTTTAAGGATCCTCCTACCTGAAGCCTTCTCCCCTGTGATATGTGCTAGACTTTGGGGGGGTTGTTGACATGACAGCCATTGTGCAGGTCAGGCAAAGTCCAATCATATTGTGGCTGTATCCTGGTTGCTGCACCCCTGACGTGTGTGGAGTCAGTCTTGCCACTCCCTCTTCTGCAAAGTTCCCTGAGCTTTAGGATGGTGAGAAATTTGGCTGGTCTGGTTCCAGGTGAAGATGGCAAGGTCTTTGGTGCTCTGAATTATGGTTTGTTGATGTTTTCAGTTTTGCTTTTCCTGCACTGCCCTTGGCTGCACCCTTATTGGGTGTTGAGGTCATCTCCTAACTAAAGATAAAAGACTGTTTAAGTGAAGATCTTAATATATGAAGATGCTCAAAGGTAAATGGAAGAATAGGAGTAGGCACAGCAGTGAGTGGGGTCAGTCTTCCATTTGTCAGTTGGTTACCATTTAACTGCCAATCCCTGTAACTTCCCTGACTGCGGAGATCAAACCTGTTCAGTCCACGTGAATAAGAAAAAAAGTGAGAGTGAGCTGCATGAGTCTTGCTACTAACATGACCATGGCCTAATTTCTCTATTGAAGTGTGTTCTTTTGTCTCCTTTCTTTTGAGGGTTTCTTTCTCCTTCCCTCCTGTTTATAATCATTTGCAACTATAGGGGTATTACAGAGATTTACCTTTGAGTATGTCATTAAATAGGTTTAGAACTAGGATCTACTTATTAAGGAGTACATAGGATAGTTAACTTTCTGTGCCTGGGAGGTTTTCCTCAACATAACTTCTAATTCTATCCATTTCCCAGAAAAATTTCATTAATTCATCCTTTTGATGGCTAAGTAGTATTCCATTCCATAAATGTATCACATTTTCTTTATCCATTCATTAACTGTTGGGCATTTGGATTGATTCCATGACTTTGTTATTGTAAATAGTGCTGCAATAAACATGGTTGTACTCTGACACTGCAATGAATTGATGCCTTTCAGGAATTATTCCCTGTAGTGGTGTAGCAGGGTTGTATGGCATTTCAATCCTTAACTTTTTTAGAAATCTCCACACTGATCTCCAGAGTGGTTGTATGAGCCTGCATTCCCACCGGCAACGTATGAAAGTTCGCTTCTCTCCACATGCTCTCCAGCATTTGGAGTTGTTTGTATTGCAGATTTTTGCCATCCTGACCGGGATGAGATGATATTTCAGGGTAGTTTTTATTTGCATTTCCCTGATGGTTAAGGATATGGAGCATTTTAAAAGATATTTTTTCTGATCCTTGATCCATTTAGAGTTGAGTTTTATGCACGGTGACAAGTATGAGTCCCACTTTTAATCTTCTGCATGTGAATATCCAGTTTTGCCAGCACTATTTGTTGAAGTTGCTGTTCTTTTTCCCATCAAGCATTTTGGGTCCTTTTGTCAAAGATCAAATGGCAGCAATTGTGTGGGCTTATATCTGAGTCTTCAACCCTTATGCAGTGATCTGTGTGTCTATTTTGGAGCTAGTACCAGGCTGTTTTTATAACTATGAATTTGTAGTATAGATTAAGATTTGGTATGGTGATATCTCCAGCAGTGTTTTTGTTACTCAAGATTGTTTTTGCTATCCTGGACCTTTGGTGCTTCCATATGAATTTTGAGGTTGTTTGGTCAATTTCTTTAAAGAATTGCTTGTGGATTTTCATTGGTATATTATTTTTCTGTATATTGCTTTTGGAAGGATGGTCATTTTAATGATGTGAATTCTGCCAATCCAGGAGTGTGAAAAGTTTTTCTACTTTCTGGTGTCTTCTATAATTTCTTTCTTTAGGGTTTTAAAGTTTTCATTATAAAGGTCTCTCACTTCTTCAGTCAGATTTGGTTAGAAATACCAACGTATTTCATTTTGGGGGGGTATAATAAATGAGATTGTTTCTCTTAGAACTTTTTCACTTTTTTCATCCTTGGTATATAAGAAGACCACTGATTTTTGCACATTTATTTTATAACCTGCCATTCTGCTGAACTTATATATTAGTTTCCAGGCGTTTCCTGGTGGAGTTTTTAGGATCTCTCGGGTATACAATCATGTCATCTGCAAATAGAGATATCTTGACTTTTTCTTTTCCAATTGGAATCTCTTTTATCTCTTTAAAAGAGAGATTTTTGTGTGTGAGAGGTCACTCAACTACTCAGAGCAAGAATCAAAATATGAAAGAATCTGTTAGCACTCTGTATATTCAAATCACATTAAAGTTGTTAGAAGTGAAAAATAGGAAAAGAAATCAAAAGTCACTCTCAACACTCAGAGAACAAAATGTCTAGATAAGAGAATTACAAAAATGTAGGCTTGACTAGTAATTGGACAGAGGAAGTTCTTGTTCTAGATTATTTAACTAATGAAGTAAAGCACTAGAGTCACAGTTTGTCAAACTGTGGAGAAAAGTCATTCACAATGACTGGAAAAAAATAGAGGTAATCTCAATGCAAGTGAAACTAATGACTAATCAAATAATAAACATTTACATGAATTGCACAGGAAATACTCAGAGATCAGTTGAAACATTTGTCTAAGATAATCTTCCTTCTGAAGTCGACAAGTGACAGAGGACATTTGAAACGAGATAGAGCCCTGATGCTAATTTCTTCTCACTCTTCCAGCTTTCTGGGCATTTTCCACTAATCCACAGCTGGCGGAGAAGATCAGAATCAACTTTGCCTTGGCTCCAGTTGCTTTCGTTAAACACATAACAAGTATTATTCGCGGTTTTTCTTACTTCAGGCCATCGGTGTTTAAGGTTTGTTAGTCTTGATTACATTACTAACAATGGCAGAATGCTTGCTGTTTTCATAATTAGAAAATGTCAGGTTGGTTAGGGAGAAGAGATGCTGCCACGGCCTCTGCTGTGTGCCGCGGGGTCCTCGGCTCAGGGAGCGTATGGCTTCTTTCTATTCGCTTGCTTTCTCTGTCTTATGAAATCCATATGAATGCTTTTGTCCAATGAAAATATGCAATCTGTAGATTTTTCCCGTTTATCATATCTCCTTTAGATTTTTTCTCACTAAATTTTGATTGACTACATAGTTTTTTTCTATGCTTGTCATTACTAGTCACTATGTGCACTAACATTGTTTCCTCCTTTTATTCATTACTTTGATTGAATATAGCTAAAATATAATCAAATCTGATTATATTTATCTGTAAACTTATTTATATAACTTACACGTAGTGAATCCAATATAATTTTATAAGAAATTATATTTCTTATAGAAATATGACAGAAATTTAGAGAAATATGTTAAAAATAGTAAAGTAATAAGATTTTGTTATCAAAAGTGTAATAATAGCTGTTTTGTTATTATTTTATTTTGTGAAACTGTTATTTTGCAAAGGTGTCTATGCCATTTGCACTATAACAACAAATTATGTTAATAAAAATTCCTCTCTTGAACATCTATTTGTTTCTATTTTAATGGTTATCTCATAGGTGTTTACATTTTCCATTTGGCAAACCCTTCTGTCGACATCACTGTGCCTTTTCTTAATAATAATAACTGTTAGCTTCTTGTTTATATTTAGCTACTCTGAATATTTACATATTATGTACATATATCCTTTTAAAATATAAATAATGTTGTAATGCAGAGTGAGTGGTATATGCTTGTGATCTTAAAACTTGGGAAGCCAGGGGCTGGAAAGATAGCTCAGGGGTTAAGACTCTACCTCAAAAGCAGAAGGTCCTGAGTTCGGTTCCAGGTTCCATGTTAAAAACAACAGGCTGAAATGTTGGCCTGCCCTTCCTATTCTGGGGGGCAGAGCCTGGGAAATCCCAGAGCAAAGCAAATCCCAGGTCAGAAGCGATCCAAGATGATTCCCAAAATCACCCTTAGTCCTCCAGAGGGACACGCAGCCCTCTGATACAACTACACACACACACACACACACACAGAGAGAGAGAGAGAGAGAGAGAGAAAGAGAGAGAGAGAGAGTAAGTAATTACTTAATTAAAAAAGAAGAAACTTGGGAAGCCAAGAAGGAACAATCATGAAATCAATTCTACCATCAGTTACCGAAGGAATACCATCCTAGCCGAGGATAAACAGCACAACTCAATCTCCACAAATAAATAAATTAACAAACAAATTAGAAACATAACATAGATAATACTGCTATATATGTATGGGCTTATTCATAATACTGGAAACAGAAGCAAAATACTTAACTGCATTATTTCTAGCTCTCTATTCCATTAATAGTGCATGTAGATGAGATACAAGAATTCTGGCGGTCAAATATTACAACCTTTCTAGATATTTTCTTCCTTTTTCTGTGAGATATTCTTTGCAACTAGTGTTCCTTATTACAATTTTAAAGTATCATGACAATACAATTTAAAGTATCATGTTTGTTAAACAAACAAAATAGAACATAGCAAAATTTTAAAGTTTTTACATTTTGAATTTTGTAACTTGCAAAACAGTTTTTTCTCTTTATTAAATCAAGCATTCTGTAATTTTTCCAGGTTTATTTGAAATGATATCATTGTTAGTTATCAATATATTGGCTTGCATTATTTTTGTGTAGGTTTTGTGCATGTACCTATGGATGCCGTTTTCATGCTCAGAGGAGAGCATTCCATGGTATACTTTCCCATCATACAATTCTGCCCCTTTTCCATGATTTTCAGTGACCTTGGAGAGGTGATCGCTCCCTTAAAGATGAACACTCAGTGGTCATTTACTCTCATCCCTTTGTCCAGTTCAGTCCTTTCTGGGGATTGAACTTGGGTTGCCAGGTTTGCTAGCAGGTCCCTTTACCTGATGAGCCATCTTGCCTCAACCCATCTGTCTTGTCCTCGTGTCCCCAACCCTGTTTACTTTGCATCCTTCACACATCCAAAGCAGTTATGAGTCTCTATATTAATGTCATCCACTGACGCTTCTTTGGCCAAGGTGCCTAACAGTACTTATATGTAAATAAAAATATGGAAAGGTAATTTGGCTACATGTACATTTAGCTTAATATCAGTACTAAGTTCCTTTCCAAAGAGTTTGTGACTTCCTCAGATAGAAGCTTTTATGCCGAGGTTCACAATACCAAGAATACATATCTTTCCATTGAGTAGTTCTCAAATCCATTTATAAAGAAGCTGGTTACTCCTAAAATAATGATGAGCTAGTGGGCATATCTTGCCTAGTGGGTCAGTGTAATAATGCACAAGAACCACAACTGAGGCTTTTTCTCTCCTATCAACAGCCTGCATAGCACTATCTGGCACTATGAAGTCTAGCCAGAAGAACAGAGATTTGTAGCTCAGTTTCAACTTGATCTTTTAATTTTGCATTTATATGTTCAATATTGTCAATTAGGTGGATGAGATTTTCTGATAATAAGCTGAGAACCGTGTCAAATGATAACAAGTTTCAAAAATAAAGCTTTCCCAATATTGGTAGATATTTCCAACAATGACACTTCAGTGGATATTGGATAAATTGAAGTGTCTTAACCTCATTTATTCCCCTCTAGCTGTGTAAAGCTGACTGATAACAGAGCTCAAGTAAGGGCAAGGTCCTGTTTGTCAAGCCTTCTGTTGAGCTAATAGAGAGGTGAAGTATGGCAAGCTCAAATACTGAACGTTTTGAATAGTGTTCTCATTATAGCTTCTAAAGAGTGGTTTTATACTAGCGTTTGTGGAAGCAGTATAGAAGTCACATGATTGAAGTTTAGCAATTTCTTGTGTTTCTGTGAAGATTGGGTTTGCTCTAACTTTAATTTGTGCCTTACAATGCTTGAACATAATCAACTAGTATAATGTTTCAATTTGCTATGTTTGTGGAAATTTGGGATTGTTTTCTTACTGGCCAGGTATGTTCTAGATGGATTATTTCTTATAATGACAATTAATTAAAAATTTATATTTATGTACAGAGACTATTATTTTTAAAATTTTTATTATTATTTCTGCTCATACAAACTTAACATGTACACTGGTCCCCTCCCTTGCCCTCCTCCTGACCCCCCTGCTCCACCCTCCCCTCTCCCCTCCCTCCCCACCCCCCAGTGCCTCCCCCCCACTTCCCCGGAGCATCCTTTAATGTGCATGCCAAACTCTCCTCTGGGTCCTCCTTTCCAATGAGGTGCAAGGACCCAGGAACATTTCCCAGAACCCTTTTCTGTGTTCCCCTTAAGCTTAGGAACACTACTGTGACTGTCATTCCCCAGCCTCCAAGGATCCTAGTGCCTTTAGTCCTTGCTAGACTTTGTGGGGTCAATAATGTGTTGGACATTGCACAGGGCATGCAAAATCCTATTATGATTGCTTCGGCCCTAACTTGTGTGGAGTACTTCGCATATCATTACCCTTCCCATCCTTGTGCTCTTACATTCTTACTGCCCCCTCTTCGGCAAATTTCCCTGAGCTTCAGGATGGGAGGAGATTAGGCTGGCCCAGTTCCAGGAGGTTGATATATAGTCTCTGATGTTCTGAATTATGGTTCATTGATTTTTTTTTTCAGTTTTGCTGCTCCTGCAATGCCCTTGGCTCTATCCTGATGGGTATTGGATGTTACCCCTGGACAGACATAAAAGCCTGTTAAATTAGAATCTTGTTATAAGAGTATATTCAAAGGTAGATGGAATAAAAATAGGAGACCGTGGTGAGAGAGGGGTCAATCATCCATTTGCAAAATGGTTACTTTCTATCAGGCAGCCTATATGCCCTCCCCTTCTGGAGAGATCATACCCCATCAGTTGCAAATGATCAGGAAGGAAAGTCTGTGAAGTTAACCAGATGTCTCATTACTTACTTGCAGTCCTTGATGGTGGCCTATTTTCTCTGCTGTAACATGGTCCCCTCTCTCTCTTTGTTTCTGGTGGGGACCTCCTTCCCCATCCCTCCTGTTCATAATCTTTACAATTACTGTAGGTATCACAGAGATTTGTCTTTGAGTGTCTCCAAGTGGGTTTGGTACTAGGATCCACCTATTAGGGAGTCCATACGGCGCTTAATTTTCTGTGAATTTTCTGTGAGTGAATACTTCACTCAATATAATTGTTTCTAATTCCACCCATTTCCCAGCAAATTCCATTAATTCATCATTTTTGATGGCTGAGTAGTATTCCATTGTATAAATGTACCATATTTTCCTTATTCTCTCGTCAACTGTTGGACATTTGGGCTGATTTCATGACTTTGCTATTGTAAACAGTGCTGCTATGAACATGGTTGTGCTTGTGCTATTGAGGTGAATTTTTGCTGTATGGGGGGATATTCACAAAACTGGAATAGCAGGGTCATATGGCATTTCAATCTTAAACTTCTTTAAGAATCGCCAGATGGCTCGCCAGAATGGTTGTATGAGCCTGCACTCCCACCAGCAATGTAGGAGAGTTCCCCTCTCCACATCTTCTCCAGGATTTGGTGTTGTTTGTAGTGTGTATTTTTGCCATCCTGACAGGGATGAGATGATATCTCAGGGAAGTTTTGATTTGCATTTCCCTGATGGCTAAGGATGTGGAGCATTTTTTAAGATATTTGTTAGACATTTTAATTTCATCCTTGGTAAAGTTTCTTTTAACTTCCAAGGCCCATTTTTTTTAATTGGCCCATTAGTTTCCTTAGTGTTTAGTTTTCTAAGTTCTTTGTGCACTCTGGATAATAGAGCTCTATCAGATATGTGGTTAGTGAGGATTTTCTCCCATTCTGTGGGTTGCTTTTGTGCTCAAGTTACAATCTCTTTATCTGAACAGAAGCACCTTAATTACACAAGATCCCATCTGTTGAGTGTTGGTTGTAGTGACTGCGCTATTGGATATCCGTTTAGGAACTGTTGGCCTAGCCCAATCAGCTCTAGGGAGTTCCCTATTGTTTCAACTAGGGTTTTATAGTCTCTAGCCTTATATCGAGGTCCTTGATCCATTTGGAATTAATTCTTGTACATGGTGACAAGTATGTGTCCAGCTTTAATCTGCATGTGGATATCCAGTTTTGCCAGCACCATTTGTTGAAGATGCTGTTCTTTTTCCATTGGATTTTTTGGGGGCCCCTTTGTCAAAGATCAAATGGCTGTAGTTGTGTGTGCTTATATCTGGGTCTTCAACCCTTACCCATTGATCTGTGTGTCTATTTTGGAGCCAATACCAGGCTATTTTTACAACTTTGGATTCGTAGTATAGACTAAGGTTTGATATTGTGATACCTTCAGCCGTGTTTTTGTCACTCAGGATTGTTTTTGCCATCCTGGGTCTTTTATGCCTCCATATGAATTTTGAGATTGTTTGGCCAACTTCTTTAAAGAATTGCTTTGGGATTTTAATTGGTATAGCATTGAATTTGTATATTGCCTTTGGTAGGATGGTCATTTTTATGATATTCATTCTGCCAATCTAGGAACATGGGAGGTCTTTCCATCATCTGGTGTCTTCTGCAATTTCTTTCTTTAGGGTTTTAAAGTTTTCATTGTAAAGGTCTTTTACTTCCTTGGTTAGGTTTATCCCAAGGTATTTCATGTTTTTAGGGGCTATAGTAAATGGGATTGTTTCTCACAGGGCTTTTTCACTTCTTTCATTCTGGGCATATAGGAAGGCCACTGATTTTTGTACATTTATTTTGTATCCTGCCACCCTGATGAACTTCTGTATTAGTTCCAGGAGCTTCCTGGTGGAGTTTTTGGGATCCCTCAGGTATAAGATCATGTCATCTGCAAACAGAGAAAACTTGACTTCTTCTTTGTCGATTTGAATCCCTTTTCTGTTCCTTTCTTGTCTTATGGCTTCAGCTAAGACTTCAAGTACAATATTGAACAGAAGTGATGATAGTAGACAGCCTTGTCTAATTCCTGATTGAAATGGGAATGCTTCGAGTTTTTCCCCATTGAGTATAATCCTTGCTGTTGGCTTGTTGTATATAGCTTTTATTATATTGATAAAGGTTCCTTCCATTCCAACCTTCTCTAGGGTGTTGATCATAAAGGGCTGTTGGATCTCGTCAAAAGCTTTTTCTGCATCTATCGAGAGTATCATGTGGTCTTGGACTTTGGACTGGTTTTTATGGTGAATTACATTAATTGATTTGTGTATGTTGAACCAACTTTGTGTGGCTGGGATAAAGCCTACTTGATCCCCATGGATGATCTTTTTGATATGTTTTTGAATCCGATTTGCTAAGACTTTGTTGAGAATCTTTGCATCTGTGTTCATCAGAGAGTTTGGCCTATAGTTTTTTTTTAAAAGTGTATCTTCATTAGGTTTTGGGATTAAGACAATATTATCTTCATAGGAGGAATTTGGTAGAGTTTCTTCCTTTGCTATTTGATGGAGCAGTTTAAGGAGTATTGGTATTATTAGCTTCTTAAATGTATGGTAGAACTCTGTGCTGAATCCATCTGGTCCAGGACATTTTTTGGTGGGAAGATTCGAGATTACTTCCTCGATTTCCTCATATGTTATAGGACTATTTAAATAATTCACAAATTCCTGATTCAAATTAGGTAAGTTGTGCTTACTTAGGAATTCATCTATCTCTTTTGTGTTGTCAAATTTCACAGAGTATAAGTTTTTGAAATATGACGTTATAATTCTCTGGATTTCTTGAGTATCAGTAGTGATAACTCCATTTTCATTTCTAATTTTGTTAATTTGGGCTTTCTCTCTCTTGCTTTTGGTTAATTTAGCTAGGGGTGTATCAATCTTATTGATTTTTTCAAAAAAACAGCTTTTTGACTGGTTGATTTTCTGTATCATTTTCCTAATCTTGATTTCAGATATTTCTCCCCTTATTTTGCTAATTTCCTGCCTTCTACTGCTTTTGGAATCAGATTGCTCTAGTGTCTCTAAAGCTTTAAGCTGCACTGTTATGTATTTGTGATATTTCCATTTTTTTTGATGTAGGCATTAAGAGCTATGAACTTACCTCTTAAGACAGCTTTCATTGTGTCCCAGAGATTTTGGTAAGTTGTATTTTCATTATCATTTGCTTTTAGAAATTTTGAGTTTCCTTTTTAATTTCTTCCTGAATCCAATTCTCATTCAGCATCATAGTGTTAAGTTTCCAGGAGTCAGTGTATTTTCTGTTGTTTGTTGTGTTGTGGATGTCCAGCTTTAGGCCGTGGTGGTCTGATAGGGCACAGGCTAGAATTTCAACTTTCCTGTATATTTGGAGATTCGTTTTGTGCCCCAATATGTGATCTATTTTGGAGAAAGTTCTGTGTGCTGCTGGCAAAAATGTGTAGTCTTTGGTGTGTGGATGAAAAGTTTGATAGAGATATGTAAGCTCCATTTCAGTAAGGATTTGATTAAGCTCCAAAGTGCAGAGACTATTATTTTACAATACAGTTGTTACCAATTTTGGATATTTGTCATTATGTAATTCACTTGGTACTCATTTAACATTGTTTTTACCATATGTTATATATAGCTATATACATTGTATATATATAGTATATATATTGTATCTATAATTATGTGTCACTGCAAATAAACTATATATAGATAATTTTTCTTTTATGTATAATGTATATAAATATTGAATCACTATATTATTTATAAATATATTAAAATATGTCCATCATTCCTATTGATCTCAATAACTTTTTGAAAAATGTGGAGAAAACATGTAGCTATCAACATCAAAATAAATATATAAAAATTTACAGTCACTCTAGAAAATGTATTACTTTTTCGCTGACTGAACTAATAAACATTTTGAGAACATTCTATTTTTCTGGACATTCATTGTTACCTTTTGTAGATGTTTTTACACTGAGCTAAGTCATCCCATACAAGAATATATGTATTTTAAGATTTAACAAATGAAGAGGCTTTATTGGAGCTGATCAAGTCCTCACACCAATATCTGGATAGTAATTTGTGGCACTGAAAAGCCAGAGAAAGGGGTTTTAAAGACAGAAACTACATTTCAATACACATTGTGGTGTATCTGTCACATAGTAAGTTGGGTCATAGCAGGTGTAGCAGATACATGAAGGGGAGGTTAGGCAGGAGGCAAGCAGCATCACATGAGCTCATTTAGTCATTATCAGCAGACAGAGTCAAGGGTAGTTTATAAAATAAAAAAAATTTTATAAACTCTTTATCTTAAGGGGTGATCATAAAATGTTCCAGGGAGTCTTTTTATCTTCAGTGAGATTTTTACAGCAGTCCAGGGTTTGCAACATGCTGGTTAGTGCATTTTCAATTCTATGAGGCCTTGCTATGGCAGTCTTTATAGCATTTTACATCAGTTTATAGTATCATGTTCCTTTTGAGAAGTATCAGGAGTCAAAACCTTTACTCTTCAAGTACGCATTTATCCTTCTTTTTTTCTTTATTTTGGCCAGGCAATATTGCTGCTGTTTATATATTTTATTTTATTTTTATTAATTTTTATTACTTTTTGCCCAATTATGCAAGCTCAATAGGTACCCCCATTCTCCCTCCCCTCTCCCTTATCCCTGTTGTCACCCCAATCTAACTCTCCCACCTCCATCCCTCTTCCTTCCCTCCTCCTCTCTTGGTGATTCCTGCTTTCTCCCTCCCATCTTCCAGAACATCTGTGGATGTGCCTCTAAATTTCTCTGAGTCGTCTACCTAGTGAGAGTTCAGGACTCAGTGGCATAGCTTGGGCTCCTTCTTGGGCTGTCTGCTAGCATGGAAACTCCATTATGTCTGTTTAATCCTTTGCCTTTAAGGATCCTGCTTTTGAAGTCTTCTCCTCTGAGATCCCCGCTAGATTTTGGGGGGTTATTGACGTGTCAGCCATTGTGCAGGTCAGGCAAGATCCAATCAAATTGTGGCTGTATCCTGGCTATTATATCCCTGACATGTGTGGAGTATCTTGCATATTGTTGGTCCTTCCTATCTTTAGGCTCTTACAATCCTGCCACCCCCTCTTCTGCAACTGATCTTTAGGATGGGGAAGAGATTTGGCTGGTCTGGCTTCAGGTGAACACTGTAGGGTCTTTGGTGTTCTGAAGTATGGTTTGTTAATGTTTTCAGTTTTGTTTTTCCTGCACCACCCTTAGCTGCATCCTGATTGGTATCAAAGGTCACCTCCTAACCAAAGATAAAAGACAGTTTAAACAAAGATCTTAATGCAAGAAGATGCTCAAAAGTATATGGAAGAATAGGAGTAGGACACAGCAGTAAGAAGGGTCAGTCTCCTGTTTGGTTAGTTAGTTACCATCTAACTACCAGTCCCCGTACCCTCCATAAATAAGGAGATCAAACCTGTCCAATCCCAAGTGAACAGGAAGGGAAATGAGAGTGACCTGTATCAGATGTCTCCCTACTTATAGGCAGTTCATGACCAAGACCTAATTTCTCTATTGAAGTCTTTTAAGGGCTTCTTTCCCCTTCCTTCCTGTTTATAATACTTTGCAATTATAGCAGTTATTGCAGAGATTTACCTTTTAGTATGTCATTAAATGGGTTTAGAATTAGGATCCACTTATTAGGGAGTATATAGTGCATCTAACTTTCTGTGTCTGGGTTACTTCACTTATATAATTTCTTCTAATTCTATCCATTTCCTAGAAAATTTCATTAATTGATCTTCTGATGGCTGAGTAATATTCCATTGTATAAATGTACCACACTTTCATTATCCATTCATCAACTGTTGGGCATTTGGAGTTGATTCCATGACTTCGCTATTGTAAACAGTGCTGCAATGAACATGGTTGTACTCCTGTCATTATAGTGAATTGCTGCCTTTTGGAGGATTATTTCCAGAAGTTGTATAGCAGGGTCATATGGCATTTCAATCCTTAACTTTTTTAGAAATCACAATACTGAGCTCCACAGTGGTTGTATAAGCCTGAATTCCTACCAGCAATGTATGAGAGTTCCCTTCTCTCCAGCATTAGGTGTGATTTGTATTGTGTATTTGCACCATGCTGACTGGGATGAGATGATATCTCAGAGGAGTTTTGCATTTTCCTGATGGCTAGGAATATGGAGCAATTTTTAAGATATTTGTTAGACATTTTAATTTCATCCCTGGAAAAGTTTCTTTTGAATTCTGAGGCCCATTTTCTAATTAGGCTATTTATCTCCTTAGTGTTTAACTTTTTAAGTTCTTTGTGCACATTGGATAATAGAGCTCTATCAGATGTGTGGTTAGTTAAGCTTTTCTCTCATTCTGTGAGTTGCCTTTTTACTCAGTTTGCAATCTCTTTATCTGAACAGAACTCCTTTAATTAAGATCCCTTTTGTAGAGTGTTGTTACTTGTGATATTGGGTTTCTGTTTAGGAAATGTTAGCTAATAGAAAGGATTACACTAAATGAAGAAAAACTTAAAGCATTCCCACTTTGATCAGGAACTAGACAAACCTGTCCACTCTCACCATTTCTATTCAATATTGTACTTGAATTTGGTACTTAGCTAGAGTTATAAGACAAGAGAGGAAGATAAAAGGGATTCAAATCAGAAAAGAAATCAAGATATCTCTATTTGCAGATGACATGACTGTATACCTAAGAATTCCTAAAAATTCCACCAGGAAACTTCTGGAACTAGTACATAAATTCAGAAGAGTGGCAGGTTACAAAATAAACGTGCAAAAATCAGTGGCCTTCTTATGCACCAAGGATGAAAAAAGTGAAAAACTTCTAAGAGAAACAATCCCATTTGCTATAGCCCCTAAAAAAGTGAAATACCTTGGCATAAATCTAACCAAAGAAGAGAAAGACCTTTATAACAACAACTTTAAAACCCTAAAGAAAGAAATTATAGAAGACACCAGAAGGTGGAAAGACCTTTCATGCTCCTGGATTGGCAGAATTCACATCATAAAAATGGCCATCCTACCAAAAGCAATATACAGATTCAATGTTATACCAATGAAAATCCCCAAGCAATTCTTTAAAGAAATTGACCAAACAACCTCAAAATTCATACGGAAGCACAAAAAGCCTAGGATAGCAAAAACAATCCTGAGTAACAAAAATTCTGCTGGAGGTATCACCATACCAAACCTAATCTATACTACAAATCCATAGTAATAAAAACAGCTTGGTATTGGCTCAAAAATAGACATAGATCAATGGATAAGGGTTGAAGATTCAGATATAAGCCCACACAATTGCTGCCATTTAATTTTTGACAAAGGGACCCAAAATACTTGATGGGAAAAACAACAGCATCTTCAACAAATGGTGCTTGCAAAGCTTCCACATGCAGAAGATTAAAATTGTACCCATACTTGTCACTATGCTCAAAACTCAACTCCAGATGGCTCAAGGACCTTAATATTAGGCCACAGACTCTAAAAACCTAATTGAAAGAGTATGGAACTCCCTCAAGTGGATTGGGCTAGGCCAACATTTCCTAAACAAAAACCCAATAGCACAGGCACTAGAACCAACATTCAACAAATATGTTATTTTCAATTATTTTGTTTTTCTAGTTTTACAAACATATTGAGTACTTATCCTGCTTCCCTCCATTCTCCCTCCCAACACTTTTTCTTCCTTTCATCAATCCATCCAACTCCCAGCCACTTTCTTGCCTGTCTGCTTCTATGAACCCCAGTATTCCCTCTGGCTTGTCTATTCTTGTGGGGTTTCAGGCCTCTTGTGGCATACCATGTTGACTCTCTTTGAGCCATCCCACTGATAAGTGCATTTTCTTTCTCTCATCCACCTTTAGTTCCCAAGTTTTCACTGTGTGTTCTTATCTCTCTTAAGTTCATCTATAGTCTACAGGGTCATGTAGGTATTTTGGTCATTATGCAGGTCTGGTAAGGACAAGTTTAATTGCAATGAATTCCTAGAGGCAGCAGTCATGCCTTGAATGGAATGTCTTGTCCAAAAGTGAACCTTCCCATCTTTAGGTTCTTCCGATCTTTTTGCTCCCTCTTCCATAAGACTCCCAAAACCTTAGGAGGGTGAGAGATTAGGGTGACTGATTCTGGGTAACTCATGCTGGGTTACTGGTACTCCGCACTATGGTTGTCCACTGATGTCCATCTCCCTGCTCTTGTATTGCCCTAGGCTGCATCCTGTCAGTAGGTTGAGATCTTCTACCTCTGTTGTAGAAGACTTCTAGACTGTGTGTTAAGTGTTCTTCAAATCTATGAATAATAGAAACTATTTCATTAGCTTTTTCCCTATTGATCTATTTCCTTCCCTTTTTTAGATTCTAATGTGTTCCGTTGTGACTAATGGGTCTTGAGTCCAGTCAGAAAGCTATTGGTTGTCTCATGTCATCATAACACTGGGCGTCACCTGTTGCCATAGCTATTTTTATTGCAACTTGCAGAACTCATGAGTTGATGAGGCTTATGGTTATTTCTCCCCCACAGTAGCTTCTACAGTATTCCTTGGTACTGTGTAAGCTATCTAGGAAGTTTTCAGACCAGTTCCAGTTGATGTGTTTTGCCAATGTTCTGTGATCTATATTTGTTGCATCTTCAGTAACAGGGTCTTAATGACAGTTTTTTGGAAAGCAGTCAAGAGCAATGGCAAAAGAAAACCTACAATGTTTGGGGGCCTCTGAGATCTCTGTGACTGACATTTTATCAGGAAACCATACAAAAATATTTTAATAGTTTAATTTCTGACTTTCATTCTGTCATTGATTCTTTTTGGGCAAAATAATTTCTCTATCTAAGTTATTCATTGTGTATGTCATTTCCAGCTCTTGTTTGGTGAAAAGATTTCTTGTCCACATTATCTTTCACTCCTGTTCGTCAATTCCTTTGCCAACATGAGACAATTGGAACAATTTGCTAACACTGGTGGTTGGGTATAATCCAAAAAACTTAAATGAAGTGGGTGTGAGTTTGTTTTAAAATCAATGTTTTTTCATGATACTGACTCTGTGGTGCTGCTGCACACTCTTTTAAGGAAAATATTAAAACTTTGACATTACCCAATGAAATATTATCTTAACATATTAAATATTATATATTATAAATCAGAATGTAGGATCACAGGCACTAGGATCCTTAGAGGCAAGGGATTAACAACCACAATAGTGTTCCTATACTAAAGAGGAACACACACAAAAAAGAGTTCTAAGCAATGCCACTGAGTCCTTATACCTCATCAGAGAGGACCCAGAGGGAAAGTTTGATATGCACACTATAGGATGTTCCAGGAATGGAGGGGAAGGGACACTGGGAAAAAGGGAGGGAGGGGGGAAAGGAAAGGGAAAAGGTGGGGAGAGAGTAAGGGGATCCAGGGAGGGGTGGAGGGAGGGAGGGGAATGGGGTACTTATCAACTTTGTATGAGTGGAAGAAATAAAATATAAAATTAAAAAAATAAATAAATAAATCAGAATGTATATCATGTAACAATTTCCAAAGATTATGACTATTTGAGAAATGTCTTAGACATCATATATAAATTTGTATCTCAATGATTCACATCAGTGAATTTTGATCTTTATGTTCTACCTATGTCATTTACATCTAGCACCATTCATATACATCCTGGCCACTCTCTCAAGACTTCCTTTGGGAAAAGATATTTCAGCAAAATACTAAGATGGAACACATAAAGATATTTAGATTTCTTTCTCTGGTCACAATTCAGTCTTTCAAAGACAAATGAATAATGATTTGAATCACAGAAATAACAGTTCCAATATTCTAAATGTCACTGACTGCTGGGAGAAGTTGCTGCTATTATTGTGTTAAATGGGTGTGATGTGCCACTCAAAATATTGTTTTCAGCTTGTATTGGGGACTTTTCCTGTTGCTTAAATAGGTATCAGACAATGCCAAGAAAAGATTGCACTCTTTGAAAAAACTAACTATTGGACAGTGTAACCTCATGTTTCCTATTCTCTCAGTCGTCTGGATGTGTATTTGGGAAGGCTTCCACAGGAACATCAGCACAGAGTATGCTGCATTGTGTGCTTCCTTTCTCCCACCTCCCTCTTGAAATCTCTTCTCCTCGATGAAGCTTCTGCAGTTCTCTGTGGGGTTCGCTGGCTAATGTATTAAATCTACTTTTAAATAATAGCAAAGAAGGTTAAGAACTATAAACTTTGGGGAAAAATAATTATGCTCAAGGTAGAATTTGTCCCATCTTTTAACACTAAGTAATGATCATTATACTCAAAATGAAAATTTTGTATACACTTAATTTATGTCATATTAGCCCCAGTATTGACAAGATTCAAGAAGTGATGAGTGAAAATTATAGAACCTTTATTGTATTTTACTAAACTATGTCTTATTGCATATATACAAATATGTATAATATATTATTTCTCCCTGCTTACTCAAAAAATAAAGTAAGATCTCACATGTTTCAGCCAAAATAATAGGATTAAAATGACTTCATCTTACCATTTTTTAAGATGTATAAATTAAGTTCCACAGACAGGATGAGTGAGAATCTTGTGAATTATTTTTAAGTTCTGTTCTAGGGACTTACCACTGCTTGCATTCTGTAGATGAGAACAACTCTTGAATTTATGTGTCTTCATTGAGGTGAGATTTATTACTGATTGATAAATAGTAATGTAATCAATATCATAATTCAAGACAATACTTTCTCTCTTACTTTGAAAGCAAAATCTGTTTAGAAAGTGTCACAGTGACATTTCCACTTTGAGCAAAAATCTTAGTTTCTAATGTCTGAAGATAAAATTGCAATGAAAGCCCTATTCCTTATTCTTTCCACTTCTACTACAATTGTTTTTCAACACAAATCTGTGTAGTTACTTTGCAGAAATGTCTACTGTCTTAGCTATTATTGGAAAATATTTATACAAAGGAAATTCTAAACTAAGTATTGAAGTCTTGCTATAGATAGCGAATGTAAATTTTAATCAGTTTGAAGCACATTCTCATCTCAAATGAACCGTAAAGCATGAAAGCTGTCTTTATGCTTCCAATAAATTGACAAGCATTTCCTATAATTTGTTAAGTAATACTTTGAGTTCTGATTTTTTTCTAAGCATTTAGTTTCCAATTATCTACAATTGAAATTTCCTTAGTATTACCAAAATTGGAGATAGTATTGCATTTAACGACATAAATTTGTGTTTTAAAATAACAGCAAATAATTATCTTGAAGCTACAATATTAGTTTTTTTCAACTTTTATATTCATTTGTTGACATAATAAGTAGTATGGTTTGAATATGGGTATATATTTGGAAATGTATTTCCATACATTTTTGCTTACAGATATCCATTCATATTTATTTGTCATCTAATCACTGGGAACATGTTTTGTAGCTGAACACCAAGAAGCAGGAACATTTTGGTAGAATGAGTAGTAGATACGCATATGGACATACTGAATCTCAACTCAAAGGTCACATTATGAAGAGAGACAATAAAATTCAGGTTAATAAGTAATAGTGTATCATATCTTTATTCAAGGGCATTCATTCAGGTCGATTTCAAGCTTATGAATGGGGAAGTCTGGATCTAAATATGATTCACTACAATCAAGTAAGTTTTTTTCCCCCTTTAGCTAATTTCTTAGCAACAAGTTGTTTTTCAATGTAATGTTTCTTTTTTCCAGAAAGGAAAAATATGAAAGAGCCTTTATTATTATTATAAGATTATGAGATACTCTATATTTCTCAGGAAAATGTTATAGATAGACTTTGGAATGGGTTAAAATGACAAAAGAAATCTTACTTTCATGTATAAAATCACTATACTTTCTGGTATTTAGCAGACATATTTTAATATCATCATTACATGTAAGAACCCAAGGTTTAGAGATGTTCTAGCTTCAGAAAAATCATTTAATTTATATGTTTTAAAGTTTCATAAACAACCTATTTCTGTTTGAGAAGGTTGAGATTTCATCAGTAATTTCTATAGTCATAAAGATGCAATTATCATTATCATTTAACAAGAAGAATAGCTAATATATAAGTGATAGTTTGATAGGTTGCTAATCTAAATACAACTTCCATATTTTTAGTCTACCCCTCCATTGTATAAGGTGGAAGACATGAAGGTTCCAACTACTATGTGGAGTGGAGGTCAATGTTAACACTCTGGAGCCCAAAATCTCTAATCTCATTTACAGTAAGAAGATTCCTGACTATAGTCATCTTGATTTTGTAATTGGTAAAAATGCTTATTTCCAAGTTTTTAGCGAAATCCTGAAATTCATTCAAAATATCAGTCAAGTTGAATTTCTTTCATATTATGCATATTTTTGCTCCACTGAGACTCCCTTGCTTACTTCTATGCAGAGAATTTTTAATCATCTTTGATTTGTAATTCATTAAGTCATTTTGGTAAATCACCTGTACTTTTCCCAAAAGCATGAACACTAATAAAATATGTCATTCTTCTTGCAAATGCTTCTTACTCCTGGGTTTTATACATCACTAAGAAAAGAGTTTATTGAAGAGTCAGTTTACTTAATTTTGATATAATACTGGTGCTGGAAGAAATTATGTCTATATGTTGGATATCACATCTGGGGAAGGGACTATAAATTCAGGAGAAAAATCAAATGAGGTTTGTCAGCTAGTGCTCTTGCATGGACCACCCAAAACTTTACCTATGGTTGAAGTCCAGGATTCTCCTATCCCACTACCTGAATGGACTAGAAAATACTTTGAAAAACTGTTTAATTTATGTATGGTTGGGGTACCTATGAAGTTTGTATGGTGGAAAAAATAAATAAAAAAATTTATGTATGGTAAACGAGTCATTTTCATATTATTTTCTGGGACCCATAGTTCCATGCAAAAGTTTTTTTCAACTGGTGATTAAACTAGCATAAGTTGTCAAAGGATTTTTCTTCTCTGACTCTTTATTCATATATAGTTATTAAATGATCTGGTACGTAGTTTATTGTTCCAAAGGAGTGAATTACTCCCACATACAGAAAAACTGAAGAATAATATGGAAGTAACAATATATTGGCTTCTTTTATTTATTTGATACAATGTACTAATCACTAGTATACTAAATTGTATACTAAATTGTAGCTGCTACTCATATTTTTGACTATGTAAATGCAACTTACAGTGAATAAAGTTAAAAATTCAGTTTTAGTCTCACTAGTGGCCTTTTCAATGCTTGGTAGTCTTATGTGACTAGGAGCTAGCATGTTGAAAGACAGAAATGCACAACATTCTTAAATTGGAGAAAGTTCTTTGGAACAGGTTTGGATAAGAAAGTGTTTTAAACATGACATCTAAAACATTAAAGGTTTTCCAGGGTGTAGAAGTTCTCTCTCTCTCTCTCTCTCTATCTCTCTCTCTCTCTCTCTCTCTTTCACACACACGCACACACACACACACACACACACACGGCAAAGAGAATAGGAAGTTTTCTTACAATTGTGTAGGATTAGAACTGTTGACAAGCTTTGTTGACACTCAGTTAACACTTTTTCCAATGTGATTCACAGAGCCTTAATAGTAATAATTTCCCATTGTGATTACACAAATGTAGGTCACATCAATGATATGACATGATACAATTTAATAATAGTTATGAATGTAATTAACTCATATCCATGATTAATATTAACAGAAACTGATAGAATCCTTGGCTACTTCTAGGTGTTAACCATATTATAGACTTCTGACATATACAGGAATTTGCTTTCAATATACTAAAAAACTTTTTCTATAAATTTCTGGTCAATGAAACAATATAGTTATTCACCTATGGCTTAAGTAGGAATATTTATGATATGTTTATGTATATCACTTTATATATTGTGAAATATAGAATAGAAACTGGATAGCATTTATTATAGATATAACAGAGATGGAAACTGTTACATAAAATTGAGTTTTTAAATTCTTTTTTATTTAATGTTGCATATGTGCATATAGTGACTTTATAATATTTTCAATCATAGCCCCAAATCCCATCTCTCCTCTTTTTCCTCTTATAATCCTTCATCTCCCCTCCTATTTTCAAATCTTTTCATTTATTCAGTTCACTGAATGACTTATACGTGACCTGATTGATTTTCCAGTAAGCATTTGATCTCTAAAAATGGGACACCTCATGATAGACAAGATTTCATGTATATTATACAAGATACACACAAGAATTGTACATGAGCATCTCACCATAACATTAGAACGCTCTCAAGAAGCTCCACACTTCTCTAAGAGACTGATGTAGAGTAGTGCTGATTGGAAATTAAAAGAGGATATTTTCCTAATAGTATATACCCTGATTTGGATGCTTGCTAAAAAATTAAGTTTTGAGAAGCAGTAAGCAAAAGCAAATAATTTTCAAATAATCACTTATATATTTTAATAAGGGGTTAAAAGTTAATGATAAAATAATTAGAATATCCACTTAAAAACTGATATATAAGGAAAAAGAAAAAAATTATATAAAAGAGAACTGAAGTTCATTTCATCAAAGTTCAGTAACATAATAAGTACTTAATAAAATACTAACAATACATTAGTTATTCTGGAAAGTGATTTGATACATCCATAAATGAAAGAGAAAAAATCATATATCAAGGAACTCCTTTGGGGAAAAATAATAGTGTTTTCTCAAGATAAAAATGTTCTCTGAGTATTTAATAGGTAATACTGGAGTTAATATGATCCGAATATTTTATGGGTAATAATAGCTAAACCATTCTCAATAATTTACTCTAAGTTTAAAAAATTTTGTTTAACTTATACATGCAGAAATTATAATGAGATGTATCAAAGTTTTTAACTTATATTGTATGGGTGGAGGTTTAAAAGGACAACGAAAAATTAAAAGAATATATAAGATAATATTGCTTTAGATCACAGGCCTTTGAGTGGGAAGGTGGGAAGGCAGCAAAGAGAATGTGAATCCAGAGTCTGGGCTTTGAATCAGCACACATTCATGGAATTACAGATACTCCCTTACTGTGGGCTCAACTTTACCATTTATTTACTTTTGGAAAATAAAATGCTTAGCAAAACTTAAATCACAGTTTTGAATTGCACATAGTTGATTTTCATTGATCAAAGTCAGCTCAGAGACTTGTATAAATTATGCTATAGTAAGCATAATCTGGGTCAAATGAGTCATTTGTTTTTCATGAAGTTTCTGATGGCAAGAATTCCTTTTCATCCTATTCATAAATTGAAAGGACTTTATTAAATTGAGCAGTTAATGTCTGTCATGGTTTGAAATGTGTTCCCCCAGTCTCATGTGTTTGGGAAAGTCATGGCACCTTTGAGTGAAGCCTTGCTAGAGGAAGGCAGTCACAGGGAGTGGGTCTTGAAGTGGATTAAACCCTCCCTTCCTCAGCTTTTGTAGCAGCAGGCTTCCTCCATCTTCTTCCAGCCAGCCATGTCACGTCCTCCATGAAAGACTATTATCTCCCCTCTGGAACTGTAAGTTGAATAAATCTCCTTTCTTCCATTAAATTGATACAGCCTCAGTATTGTCTCACAGCAACAGATAAGAGTAACTAGTACAATGTCCTTATGTTGCTCACATGACAAACAGTCAAAGCAAAAACATTTCTGAAAAAATTCTTTACTAGTTATGGTCGCATAGTTGTAAGATGATACCCTTGCTGTATTCTTCTGAGGAAAAAGTGGAAATGCACCAATTATGTAAAAATGTTGCTTCCCCTTTGCTGACACAATAGTAAAGTTTTCATTTTCATGATTTTTTTAGGTAGATACTGAAGGTTGCCTAGATAGTTGCTTTAATACTTCTCAGATACTAATCACATTCAGAATGAGACGATCTATAATATTCATAAAGATGGGTCTAGTTTAGATGAAATGTGGTCGAGTTGGATATGAGCCAAATAAATTATAAAATCATGAAGCCATGTCTTTAATTCTGTGTAGGAACATCTGAACGCCTAAGAGTATTTCTTCAATAAAAATTCCATTTCCCTCATTATACCTGGAGGAGCTGTAATCAGTCCCCATCACGTAGTAAAAAGTGACCAATTTTTCCTTCATTCATTTACAGATTGACCCAGAAATATTTATTTAAATATTAATTCAAAAAACTTCAACACTTGATTCTCAGAAACTGACATTTGGTCAGAAAGAAAAAAGGGGTGTAAGGATTGCTCCCTTAGAGTCAAACTGTTGAATGATTTCAGCATGGTCTTGCTAGTGAGAAATGTTAAGTTGAAATCAGATTCTCAACCTCACTGGTCTCCTACTGCTGATGTTTTTCCAGATCTTATTGCAAGAGTCTATCCATCTGAAAAATAGAATTGTATGATCCCAACATTCATTTTCTTTTTTTTTTTTTTTAGATATCAAGAGGTCTTTATTAAAACAAAAACACAGTTACACTTCTGGTATCCTTTCCACTTTCATACCACAGGTTAAAGCATACCATGCTTGCTACATATAGTGTACAGACAGTTCAATACAACTGCAGCTGAAATAAATAAAATAGCCTATTTAATAATTTAACATAAAATTACTGGACTGTATGAAAATAAAGATACACAAAATGTTAGGATCTACAGAACTGTAGAAATAAAATTGTTATTCTTATTACACAAAACAATGCAAGAAAAATCCAAGTAAGTTTTTGAAGTGCAAAGTTTAAATTTTCTGTTTTAAATACTCATGCAGACATAGCTTTTCAAGTCATGCTATGGTCATGGCAAAGTTTTAACTTTTAAGAGGAAAATACTAGCCAATAAATTAACCACACCACCAACTATTGTATCACATAACTGCTGTTCATCTGCTTCTACAGTACCATTTAGAAGGGAGGTATCTTGTTGCATTCAAAAAATTTGAAATTAACAAGTTTCTAAAGGAAATATATTTACCTGTGGCAAAATAGTAACCATATCCCTGGGTCTTTTTCTTATTATCTATATAATAGACAAATGATCCTTTGCTGTGTGCTTTAAGGGGATACAACTAGAATATACCAAAAATCTGCACCCTCCCATTATTCATATATACATATATTATTTCCTGTCATTAATAGAGAAACTTACTACATATTATATATTATATACATGTATACATATGCATATATATACATATATATGCACTTATATATTATATACATAGTGGTATTGAGAGCATATTATCACAGTAAAACTTACAGATAAGTAGAGCAACATTTTATAGCTTAATTTAATTTGGAACGTTTCTCACTCACTGTAAGACATTAAGATTCACAAAGTAAACTGACATTGAACTCTTCTCCCTCCTAAGTTCTGCTTCTGACACTTTCTTTCATTATTTTGTCTGATATGCTTAAGTCTGGGTTTTTATCCATCAGTTTGAGAAACAGGAGAAATAAAAGGGAATAAGATAACAGTGGCATAAAAAAAAAATAAGTGTATCATGACCTAATGCTGCAGCACACAAATCATGGAGTGATGAAACAGGTACTACAGATCGAGGAGCAATAGTTGAAAATAAAAAGGAAACTATGCACTGTTTCAGATAGCAAGAGATTTGGGGTTAATATAGTTCTAGGATAAGCCAATCTGGGCTTTCCCTCTTTTTCCAAACATAATTTTTTAAAAAAAATAGGAACGGCCCTTTCTTCTGCTGTCTGCCGTCCGGACAAGACTCGCTCCTGGTCCTCCATCCCAGGTGAGTTCACCCAGCTCCCCAGGTGACCCCGTGTCCCAGCTCCTCCAACCAGCCAGCCCAGGCAACACCCAGGCTGCCTCTGATTTTCCCTGGGCCACGCCCCAGGCCCCAACCCCTGTCTTCCTCCCACCCGCCTGTCTGCCCGACCAGACAGGACTTGCTCACATTCCTCCATCCATGGAGCTTGGGTGGGCCACTAAGCCAAGTTCCAGGTCCCAGGTGAAGAATCCTGCCATCAACATCAGCTCCTCTGCTCCTCTGACCCAATGAGGAACACATGCCTGTGGTTCACGGAGGACACACTGCTACTCAGAATTCAATAGAGTCCAAAGGAAACTCAAGCAAGGTTCTAAAAGATCAAAGGCCATACATCTGAAGACCTCTACAATCATCCTATCACATGGGAGAGAATCTTCACATCCAGCCCAAAGATAAGTAAACCTCCTTTTTTTCACCTTATTGCTCCTTTCTAGTATTAATCACTGTAGATTAACTTTTCCATACAGCCACCCCCAAAACATATACAACTCCAGGAATTATACCACTCACACTCACATATCACCAAGATACTAAATAGGAAAGTGCACTACCATACTAATATTCACCCTTTGTCTACTTAACCTTACTTAACTGATGTACTAACAGCCTAACAGCCACATCTAGGAAATAACAATAACAACAGACAAACGTACCCAACTCCAAGGAAAGCACTAGTAATAACTGTCCAAGTGTAGTAATACCAACTAAATCAGTTCAGTCAAAAACACACAGAAACTGAAAGGTCTTAAAATACAAAACAACAATGCCCAAGTCAAAGTGCAAATCCATGAGAAACAAAACCCAAGAAGACCAATCTCCCACCGAAAGAATTAACCCCATAATGATGGATTCGAACCAGAAGAAATTCACAGAAAATAGCCAAGAAACCCAGATCCAAGACAACGACTTTCAAAGTATGATCATTACCATGATTAATGCTATGAAAGAAGAAATCCAAGAGGAGTTAAACAACCGCATCAACCACTTTGAACAGGAACACAAAAGGCACTTGGAGGAGTTGAGTAAAACAGTTCAAGAAACAAAAATAGGCTTAGACAGTTAAAACAGTCTCAGGCAGAGTTTAAAATCAAACTAAAAGGCAAGTTATCTTCAACCCAAAACTGAACAGAGAGTCTTATCAGCAGAACTAACTAACGAAGCAGAAAATAGAATTTCAGATTTTGAAGACAAAGTGGGAGAATTAACCAGCTCAATGGAAGAGATTGTTGAAGCCAAAAAGATACTTGAGTGGAATATTCAAGCGATATGGGACACCCTGAAGAAGCCTAACATGTGCATTCATGGAATACCAGAGCAAGAAATCCAAAATACCACACCTGAGGAAATTTTTCAAATTATCATAAATGAAAATTTCCCTCAAATAAAGAATTAGAGGCCCATCCAAATAAAAGAGGCATTTTGCACTTCAAACAGATATGACCAAAATAGAAACTCACCACAACAAATAATAGTCAAAACACTCCACATTCGAGACAAAGAAAAGATTCTGAGAGCTTCAAGAGAAAAAAAGCAAGTCACTTTTAAAGGTAAATCTACTAAAATAGCAAATGACTTCTCAATGGAAACAGTAAAAGCAAAAAAAACTTGGAGAGACATACTTCAAGTATTAAATGAGCAAAAATGCCAACTCAGACTGATATACCCAGCAAAACTATCCGTCATGATCAAGAGAGAAAGAAAAGTTTTCCAGCACAAAGACAACTTGAAGGGATACATGTCTACCAAATCAGGCCTTCAAAAAATTCTAGAAATGATACTCAAGCTTGAAGAAAAAAACAAACGTATTCAGGAGGTCAAAAGGGAAGTATAATACCACCAAAAGATAAATGTCAAACAATACCCTTACAAAATCCACTAAACATAAAAAATGTCCAGAATTAAAAATAATTTCTCCATTATAACATTAAATGTCAATGGTATTAACTCACTGATCAAGAGACACAGATTACAAACTTGGATTAAAAACCACAACCCATCAATCTGCTGCCTTCAGGAAACTCATCTCACCAAAAAAGATAAGCACATCCTAAAAATGAAAGGCTATTCAAAAATTCTGCAAGCTAATGGAACCAGGAAACAGGCAGGGGTAGACATTATGCTATTGGACAAAGTGGACTTCAAACAAAAAAAAAATCATAAGAGACACAGATGGATATTACATTTTAGTCACAGGTACAATTTACCAGGAAGACTTCACAAAACTGAACGTATATGCACCTAATATGGGCCCCTCAACATTCATTAAGAAAACCCTACAGTATCTAAAGTGAGAAATCAACCCTCAAATGATAATTCTTAAATACCCTACAGTATCTAAAGCGAGAAATCAACCCTCAAATGATAATTCCTCTCAACATGGAGTAGATCAACAGGTCAAAAGATTAACAGAAACACTTTGGAACTTAATCAAACCCTTACTGAAATGGACCTTACAGATCTCTATCGAACTTTTCATCCACGCACCAAAGAATACACATTTTTCTCAGCAGCACACGGAACTTTCTCCAAAATAGATAACATATTGGTCCACAAAATGCATCTCCAAATATACAGGAAAGATGAAATTCTAGCCTGTGCCCTATCAGACTACCACGGCCTAAAGCTGGACATCCACAACACAACAAACAACAGAAAATATACTAACTCCTGGAAACTTAACACTGTGATGCTGAATGAGAATTGGATTCAGGAAGAAATTAAAAAGGAAACTCAAGATTTCCTGAAAGCAAATGATAATGAAAATACAACTAACCAAAATTTCTGGGACACAATGAAAGCTGTCTTAAGAGGTAAGTTCATAGCTCTTAATGCCTACATCAAAAAAAAGGAAATATCACAAATAAATAACTTCACAATGCATCTTAAAGCTTTAGAGACACTAGAGCAATCCGATCCCAAAAGCAGTAGAAGAGAGGAGATTAGCAAACTAAGGGGAGAAATATCCAAAATCAAGATTAGGAAAACAATACAGAAAATTGAACAGTCAAACAGCTGGTTTTTTGAAAACATCAATAAGATTGATATACCCCTAGCTAAATTAACCAAAAGCAAGAGAAAGAAAACCCAAATTAACAAAATCAGAAATGAACATGGAGTTATCACTACTGATACCCAAGAAATCCAGAGAATTATAACATCGTATTTCAAAAACTTATACTCTGTGAAATTTGACAACACAAAAAAACGGATCAATTCCTAAGTAAACACAATTTACCTATATTGAACCAGGAAGTTGTGAATTATTTAAATACTCCTATAACACATGAGGAATCAAGGAAGTAATCTCAAATCTTCCCACCAAAAAAATGTCCTGGACCAGATGGATTCAGCACAGAGTTCTACCAGACATTTAAAGAGCTAATAACACCAATACTCCTTAAACTGCTCCACCAAATAGCAAAGGAAGAAACTCTACCAAATTCCTTCTATGAAGCTAATATTGTCTTAATCCCACAACCTCATAAAGATACACTTAAAAAAAAAAACTATAGGCCAATCTCTCTGATGAAAACAAATGCAAAGATTCTCAACAAAGTCTTAGCAAATCGGATTCAAAAACATATCAAAAAGATCATTCACAGGGATCAAGTAGGCTTTATCCCCTGCACACGAGGTTGGTTCAACATACGCAAAAATCAATTAATGTAATTCACTATATAAACCAGTCCAAAGTCCAAGACCACATGATACTCTTGATAGATGCAGAAAAAGCTTTTGACAAGATCCAACAGCCTTTTATGATTAAGCCCTAGAGACAGTTGGAATGGAAGGAACCTTTATCAATATAATAAAAGCTATATACAACAAGCCCACAGTAAGGATTATACTCAATGAGGAAAAACTTGAAGCATTCCTGCTTCTATCAGGAACTAAACAAGGCCGTCTACTCTCACCACTTCTGTTCAATATTGTACTTGAAGTCTTAGCTGAAGCCATAAGACAAGAAAGGGAAATAAAAGGGATTCAAATCGACAAGGAAGAATTCAAGTTATCTCTATCTGCAGATGACATGATCTTATACCTGAGTGACCCCAAAAATTCCACCAGGAAGATCCTGGAATGAATACAGAAGTTCAGCAGTGTGCCAGGATACAAAATAAATGTATAAAATCAGAGGCCTTCCTATATGCCCAGAATGAAAGAAGGGAAAAAGCCCTGAGAGAAACAATCCCATTTATTATAGCCCCTAAAAAAATGAAATATCTTGGTATAAACCTAACCAAGGAAGTAAGAGACCTTTATAATGAAAACTTTAAAACCCTAAAGAAAGAAACTGCAGAAGACCAAAAGGTGGAAAGACTTCCCATGTTCCTGGACCTATCTATGACCATCCTACCAAAGGCAATACACAGATTCAATGCTATACCATTTAAAATCCCAAAGCAATTCTTTAAAGAAGTTGACCAAACAATCTCAAAATTCATATGGAGGCACAAAAGACCCAGGAGAGCAAAAACAATCCTGAGTAACAAAAACACTGCTGGAGGTATCACCATATCAAACCTTAGTCTATATTACAAATCCATAGTTGTAAAAACATCCTGGTATTGGCTACAAAATAGAAACACAGATCAATGGATAAGGGTTGAAGACTCAGATATAAGTCCACACAACTAGAGCCATTTGATCTTTGACAAAGGGGCCCAAAAAATCCAATGGAAAAAGAACAGCATCTTCAACAAATGGTGTTGGCAAAACTGGATCTCCACATGTTGAAGATGAAAACTGGACCTGTACTTGTTACCATGTACAAGACTTAATTCCAAATGGGATCAAGGACCTCAATATAAGGCCACAGATTATAAAAACCATACTTGAAAGGGTAAGGAATTCCCTCAAGCTGATTGGGCTAGGCCAACAGTTCCTAAACAGACATCCAATAGCATAGTCACTGCAATCAACTCTCAACAGATAGGATCTTGTGAAATTAAAGAGCTTCTGTTCAGATAAAGAGATTTTAACCCGAGTACAAAGCAACCCACAGAACTGCAGAAAATCTTCACTAACCACATATCTGATAGAGCTCTATTATCCAGAGTGCACAAAGAACTTAGAAAACTAAACATCAAGGAAACAAATGGGCCAAGTAAAAACTGGGCCTTGGAACTTAAAAGATACTTTACCAGGGATGAAAATAAAATGTCTAACAAATATCTTAAAAAATGGTCCACATCCTTAGCCTCAGGGTAATGCAAATCAAAACTGCCCTGAGATATCATCTCACCCCGGTCAGGATGGCAAAAATCCACAATACAAGCAACACCAAATGCTGGAGAGGATGTGGAGAGAAGGGAACTCTTCTACATTGCTGTGGGAATGCAGGCTCATACAACCATTCTGGCGAGCTGTCTGGAGATTCTTAAATTAAAGATTGAAATGCCATATGACCCTGCTATTCCAGTTTTGGGAATAATCCCCCATACAGCAAAAATTCACCTCGATAGCACAAGCATGACCTGGTCATAGCAGCACTGTTTACAATGGCAAAGTCATGGAATCAACCCAAATGTCCAACAGTTGATGAGTGGATAAGGAAAATGTGGTACATCTATACAATAATACTCAACCATCAAAAATGATGAATTAATGGAATTTGCCAGGAAATGGATGGAATTAGAAACAATTATATTGAGTGAAGTATCCCAGACCCAGAAAATTAAGCACCGTATGTACTCCCTAATAGGTGGCTCCTACTACCACACCCACTTAGAGACACTCAAGGATAAATCTCTGTAATACCTATAGTAATTGCAAAGATTATAAACAGGAGGGATGGGGAAGGAGGGCCCAACCAGAAACAAGGAGAAGGGAGACCATGTTACAGCAGAGAGAATAGGCCACCATCAAGGACTGGAGGTAAGTAATGAGACATCTGGTTAAGTTCACAGACTTTCCTTCCTGATCATTTGCAACTGATGGGTTATGATCTCACCAGGAGGGGAGGGCATATAGTCTGGCAGATAGAAAGTAACCATTTTGCAAATGGGTGATTGACCCCTCGCTCACCACGGTCTCCTACTTTTATTCCCTCTACCTTTGAATATACTCTTATAACAAGACTCTAATTTAACAGATTTTTATCTCTGGCCAGGGGGTGACATCCAATACTCATCAGGATGGAGTGAAGGGCATTGCATGAGCAGCAAAACTAAAAAAAAAAAAATCATCAAACCATAATCCAGAACATCAGAGACTCTATATCAACAACTTAGAACTAGGCCAACCTAATCTCTTCCCATCCTGAAGCTCAGGGAAATTTGTGGAAGAGGGGCGGTATAAGAGCACAAGGATGGGAAGAGTAATGATATGCAAGATACTCCACACAAGTTGGGGCCGAAGCAATCATAATTGGACTTTGCATGCCCTGCGCATCGTCCAACACATTATTGACCCCACACAGTCTAGCATGGACTAAAGGCACTAGGATCCTTGGAGGCAAGGGATTGACAGCAACAGTAGTCTTCCTATGCTTAAGGGGAACACAGGAAAGGGTTCTGGGAAATGCCACTGGGTTCTTGCACCTCATTGGAGAGGAGGACCCAGAGGAGAGTTTGGCCTGTACATTAAAGGATGCTCCAGGGATGGGGAGGGGCACTGGAGGATGAGGAGGGAGGAGGAAAGGGAGGGGGGAGGGGACCGCTGTATCTGTTAGTTTGTATTGAGTGGAAATAAAAAAGAAAAAAGAAAAAATAGGAATGAAGTCAGCAAAATGAAGCCTGTAGTTGCATGTAGCTAACAAGCAAATTCCCTTGTGGTCCTTATGGGAACCAATATGAGGAAGTTCCTAACTTCAGGTATGCCACTGTTTTATTCAACTACATTTTTCTTTCTATCATCTAACCAGTAGATTTTAGGCAACCTCCAATATCAAATATTGATCAATCATTAGCAGCAAGCACATTGTACCAGGCTTGTTTTTTGTAACTGTGAATATATAACTATAACTATAACTATACACCATGAGAAAAACCTCAATAACACCTGTGCAGGTGATGGAGAGGTGGCTCAGGGATTAAGCCTCTGCCTTGCAGGTGGAAGGTCTCCTGAGTTCGGATCCTAGACCCCACATATAGAAGCGGGGCAGAAGCGGGGCAGAAGTGGGGCGGCCTGTGTTTCTGATCTTGGTAGGGTGGAGCCTGTCAATCCTGGGGCAGAGTAAACAAGGAGAAGGTGGAGGCGTCCATGGTGGTTCCCGAATTCACCTGTGGTTCTACACACACACACACACACACACACACACACACACACACACACGCATACACGCACAATTGAATAAATAATAAATAATAAATAACACCTGTGCCTTCAGCCAAAAGTGATAAAAAGCCATAAAAGAAAAACTTCTACATTGTTTTCATGAGGTTAGTTGGTATGAATGAAAAACTTGTCACGATGTTAATTCCACAAGGTTAAATAGAGGTAGATATTGTATTGCTCTAACCATCTCTGTGTTCTGATGCTAAGTTTCAGAGATGGCTTTTCCCTCTGAAAAATAAAGTTCAGAAATTTGGTTTCTCAGAGGTTTTATTTTTAAATTGGAACAGGTAGACAAATTTCTCTCTATGGAGAGTCATCCATATTTGTAAGTTATGCAGTAATAAGAATTAGTTACTTTCTAAACCATGTAGATGTAAAGGCAATGGTTCTTTGTTGTAGAAAAAAAAAAGGTTACTTAACTTTTTGCCTTCGAAAAAGCAACTGACATCATTTATCAATCAAGGTTCATGTTTTCTAGTGTTTACAAAAGTGCAAGGGTTTCAGTAAGGTACAAATTGCATCTGTTGGGCCAAACTATTCTGAAGTATTCCCGAAGAAAAGTAACCCTAATTTATGCTGCATCACCAGTGGTTGTGCAAAATGAAAAAAATACCAAGTAATTACAGACGTCAGAGGACAGTATAAATGGAGGTAGAGAAAGATTTAAAAAGTTAATGAGTATTGCATTGCTTCATGCCAGTTTTATTTGTAAGTGTGTGTGTACATGTTTATACAAGCGTGTGTAAGTGCACACAAGTGCATGGGTGCACATGCGTGCATGTGTCTTTATAGGGGATTCATGATGTGAAATCAGGAAATTGATGAGTATGAAATGTGATTCTACTCAGGAATTACAGAGTGATAATAATGCTAGACATATCTTGAAACACAAAAATCAAGAAAGGGGTATTAAGCTGTACTGTAGACTAAATAAAATATTCTTGGCAGGACCAGCAAGATGTATGCTCATTGACACATGAAACATGATGCAGGGTAAATCATAAGACAGACCTCAAAAGAAGTATCAAAGAGTTTTTAAACTTGAAGAATATTGAGAATTTTTTATAAAAATGCAATAAAAATTAAAATCAGAAAAATTTTGTAAATCAAAAACTCCTGAATAACAGAGATAAAAGAACGATTTAAGATTACATTTTAAAATTTCCTTGAAAAGAATGAAATTGGAAATGCAATATACTCAAACCTATGCTTGTAAGTTAGTCATAGCTATTAACTTGACACTTAAGACACAGGTCTATAGACACACCTATGAAAAGTTATTTAGTCAAGATAGACCTCTGGGTAACCCTGTAGAGGCTTTCTTAATTGTTTAATTAATGTGAGAAGACCCATACCATAGTGGATCATTCCAGGAAAGGTAGACAAGATGGAGAAAATCACTTAGATTTTGTCAGATCTGGGAGCAAACTGATAATGTTTTTATTCTCCCTTTTCTCTTATCTTTAGACATAATACAGCAATGTATTATGAATCCCAATGTCAGCAATTCAACTGCCATAATTAATTATAATCTCAAATTATGATCCCGAACAAAAATTTCCTTGGTTTTCATAAATTATGTGGGTCAGGTATACTCCCATCATTTCCATAATTATTTTGGTATAAGTTATAGCAATGGAGTTATGAAAATTAAAGCATTTTGGCACAAGAAGTGGGGCTGCTGATGAAATGAAATTGTATGTGCAGCTTTTGTGCCTTTTGAACACTGTTCTTGTAGAAATGTGGGAGAGTTTGAAACTTTGGTAACAGTTCTATTGAAAGGCTGGAGAACAGTTATTGCTGAAAGATATGAACTGTGGTTACCCAGCTTATTATGTTTAACAAGGGAACAAGAACTTTATGATATTGGATTTAAATGCAATGGACTTATTTGTTTGAAGGAGGAGTTATGCTGCAAACTTCCATGTTAGAAAGCAAGTGTTTTCCCTTACCTCTGTTCTTCCTGTGCAGATGGTATAGTCCACTTCCTGAGCTCCAGATACTTGTATGACTTTTCCTGCCATAATGAACTGTAACCTGGAATTGTAAACAACTTAAGAGTACTAAGTTTTTTTAGGTCATAAATCTATTACAACAATGACATTATGAAAGTAAGACACTAAGGGATACAAAAAAGGAATAAATAATAGGAATTATGATATTCAATGCTTATAGTACCTACATCCTAGTCAATGGTTACCTTCATGAGATCTGTAAGAAAAAGATATGTAAGTATCCAGGGAATTGGTTATGAAGAAAGGTGTCAACAGATGTAAGCAGGGAATAGGAGAGGGTAAGGGGAGCTGTATATAATCATGAAATACTGTATACATGCATACAATTGTCAAAATAAAATATTTTTAAATGATGGAACAAGCACATGAGAGAAAGACAGACTTGTCTGTGGACTTCTCCCAAAAGTTATAAATTATGACCCAATAGACCTTTTAATACATTTATTAAGATTATATTAAAAGCTGCCATTTGTATTTTCTTATCACTATATATAAAGATATATACAAAGATATATAAGAAAAAATAGAATTATTCTAGAGATAAATCAGTTCTGAGAAAGAGAAATAGTCTGAACTAATGATTGCAGGGTTGATGGAAGTCAGGTTGGGGCCTAATAGCACTTAGAGATTTGTATAATGGGACAAAATTGTTTTATCATAATGGATCATAATTTTAAAAATTAGATTTCACCAGACATATGGTTCAATTACTGCATTTAGTGGAACCATGAGTAAACATAGGAATGACAAATGTTCCAATAACACTTAAAATCAAATTTCACACATCTTTATGTATAGCACGTTAAGACTTCTTTTAATCTTCAACAATTTTGAAATGTAGGAGACATTCTTAACATACAAACAGTGGCCAGACCCATAGACTACAGTGCACCAGCCACCTTCCTGTACCCAAAAGCTGATTAAAATGAAAACAATAGCTATGCTGAATTATACAAAATACATCTTCCTTAAGGAGTCCATACATTTTTCTGTATGATTCTTCACTTTTTCCTACCTTCTGTTTTTTTGTGATGGAGGAGGAGGAGGAAGAAGAGGAGGAGGAGAAGGAAAAACAAAAATTAGGCCCAAATCAATAAAGGAAAGACAAAGGCAGCAAAGGTAAAGAGGCTACAAGCTTGCAAGTCCACAATACTGTTTAATTTTGAGTTTTCAGAAATGCTTTCAAGCTACCATGGTAGCTCCAGCTTATTAGGCAAACCAAAAGTTCATCTAGTGTTGATAGGACCCAGAAAGCAGATGGTATTAAGATCTCTATCAGTTCAGAAAGTTCAAATACTATATCTTTTGTTTTCTTTTAGGTACAGTTGCTTAGAACCCAAAGTGAAACGTTAATTTCAAAGGTAAAATTCTCCACCTGAGGTTATTTTATCTTCATCCTCCATTCAACAATCCACAAAGGTTCATGTTGATATTTCACCAGAAGCTTGGAGAAAGTCTCAGATTACACAAGCTGTACCAGGCAGGTATTATCCACATTGTGCCTGTGATAGTTTCTAACCAAATGTATTCAACTCATTGTTTATTCATCTGCTGTCAGTTATTCTCACACTTCATATGAAAGCTTTTGGGTGCTTTATATTTGGAATGTTCTAGTCGTCTTGAATCACTAATATAAAAAAAAAGTTTGTTTTAGATATGAACTGCTATCAACCAGGTTTGTACCTTTTAGATCATTCCATTCTGTTACTCTGATTTCCTTCTCAAACAGGATGCTGAAGCTAGCTGATAATTTAACTTTTGCTCTCATATATGCTTTATAAATCACCACCATTAAAATTAAATTTATTTTTTTAAGATTAAATTGTGTAAGTTAAAACATTACAGGGATACTTTAGTTTTCTGGGTTCTAGAAAGCTTTATTTCAAATGTGCATATAGTAAGTGTTCCTTGCATACATACAACAAAAGCAAGCAAACAAAAAAAAAAGAATTGAAATGTAGCTAAACAAGTTATTTTCTTTTTAAAAAGCACCTGTGCTTTGTGCTTCTGTGTCTCAGATGTTTGATTATCTGGAAATCATTGCAACTTCTTTTTAAATACTAAAGTGTACTTCTGATGAATCATAAAGTAATTTACAAAATAGAGGCCATGTGAAGATATACAGAAGAATAAAAATAAAAGGAAAATTGATATTTTCCAACTTAATTTGTAACTAAATGTTTATATTCTTATGACCTAACTCAATTTTCTAAATAATATTTGTACACATGGTTTTTCCTACTGCTATACTCATTGAATGACAGGGAATCTTATAATTTAGCTGGATCTTGGTATTGTAAAGCAAACCAGTGAACTTCATCTAAGAGCAGGAAGTTCCTTTAATCTATGCAATTTATTCTGAGGCTGTCAAACAGGAAGGAATTAGGTATGTAGAAGGAGCATTTGTCTTCATGTGATTGGTGTTGTTTTACATTTATGGAACTTGGAAATAAGGAACAAATTATCCTACATATACATATATTAGCTAAGATCAAGGTAGACTGTACAAAGTGATAAAGGTAATGAAAGTGATTTTTTGTAGCTAGCCACAAATATGTTCTCACTGCCCTGAGGGTAATTGGTATACAGATAGTGTCACTTACCAGAATCACATTTAACACTCGGGTAAGAGAATAAATTGCTGTCTGTAGACATTGAGACAAAGTCTCAGTATTTTTTTTTGTCCTCATTTCTAACTGCTTTCATTCTTTGACCAAAATCTTGACTATTTACTGACTTCATAAGGACTAATTACATTCCACATGTTTCATGGTTATATAAAATTGAATATCGTAGGTGGATAAGTTCTAAAATGTCTGATCAAGTCATGAGTTATTATTAGTTGATAGATAGTTTTAACAAACAGATCTAAAATTATTAGCAGATTACTTTTTTTTATTATTTGTCTGTGATACACCCTGGATTTCGGCTGACTGCATTTGGGTGTTTGGAAGTTGTCTGACATTATGTGTCATCTTCTGCCTTCTTTTAGAAGTCAAGCTACAGAAACTTTAAACTTCATCTATTAAATATTATAATTATTTTTAAGACTTCAGATGTTGTACTATTCTTAATGATTGCAGAATTTTATCTTTTTCTTGGCCAAACATCATCTCTTACAGTAAGGTTTAAAGTGCTACTTGCCTCTTCAATGCTCAGACAGAAGACTCATATTCAAGCTAAACATACTCTGCACTAGTCTGTCATTTTACATTTCTGTACTGGTATCTTCAGGGGAGCTCCTAGCTAAGTATTTTGATCATATTAATTATTGATCTTTGGAATTCACCATCTCCATTGTTGTTTTCTATTTTTCCCTAGTTTTACAAGCATATTGAGTAATTACCCTTTCCCTCTCCTTCCTCCTTCCTTCTTTCCCTCCTTCACTTCCTCCCTCCCTTCACTTCATCAATCCATCCTACTCCCTCCAACCTTCCTGTCTGTCTACTTCTGTTGGTCCCAGGGTTCCCTCTGGATTGTCTGCTCTACTGGGGGTTCAGGCCTCTGTGGCAGACCAAATGCCTCTTCCTTGGGCAGACTCAATGAGAGGGGTTCTCTCATTCATCTGTCTAGCCGTAGCTCCTAAGGTTTTCACTGCAAGTAATTATTTCTTCTGAGGTCCTAGCTAATCTATGGGGGTATGTTGCTATGTCAGTCATTATACAGGACTGGTAAGGACAAGTCACATTGCATCGACTTTCTGGATACAGCAGCTACACCATCAACACATAACAACTAAGAGAGGAACAATCCTTACTTGCCAGACCAGCATGTCTGGCCAAGTGCACAAAAGGATGCCAACTCCTTCAACCAGCCTACTCCAGGGCCTAATCCGACCCACCACAGACTGAGCCCTCTCCTGCAGGCTTGCTCTGGGCCCAACTCAACCATTAATTCTCCACAAATATGCCCAGAGCTCAAGCCCTCAACAGTCAAGTTGCCTAACTATGACAATATAACATAGGAGATTCCTATGGGACTCCATCCTTGTATCTTAGGGGTTTTCTTTAAGCCCCTCTGCCACTACCTTCCCATTTGTTGATCCCTTTCTAATTTTCTGAATCTTATAGTAATCCCAAGCCAAATACTTTGATCAGGAGATTAATGTTAGTATATCCTCATATAAGAGAGAACATGTAGCATTTGTCTTTCTGAGATACCTTTTTCAATATTATATTTTTCAGTTCCATCCATTTACCATCAAATCTGATAATCTCATCCTTCCTGATGGCTGAATAGTATTGTATGGAGTATATTTCATAAACTCATTAGTCTGTTGACTGATTTCACTTTCTCATTATTATAAATAAAGCTGCAATGTATATAAATGAATGAGTGTCTTTGTAATAAGATATAGAAGTTTTTGGGAATATTCCTAGAGATTATATAGCTGGATCTTATGTAGTTCCATTTTTAACTTTCTGAGGAACCTCCACCCTGATCTCCAAAGAGGCTGTACTAGTTTATACTCCCACCAGTAATAGAATAAGAGTTCCCTTTTCTCCACATCCTCATCAGCATTCCTTGTGGCTTGTGTTCTTGATCTTAGCCATTCTGACTGGGTAAGATGGATCTCAGAGTAATTTTAGTTTGCATTTCTCTGATGACCAGGAAAGATGAATATCTTTTAAGATATTGCTTGATATTTCAATTTCTTTTTGTATTAAGCCGCTATTTAGTTCCAGGGCTCATTTTTTAACTGGGATATTTGCTTTCTTGGTGTTTAAGTTTTTTATTTCTTTATATATACTCTGGTGATTAATCCTTTGTCAGATTCATAGCTAGCAAAGTTTTTCTCCCATTCTGTGGGTTTTCTTTTAGCATAATTAGCAGTTTCTTTTACAGAACAAAAGCTTCTTAATTTCATGAAGTCTCACTTGTTGATAGTTGATCTTAGTTCCTGAGCATTTGGGGTTCGTTTAGAAAGATCTTTTCATGGGCCTATGAATTCAAGTGTACTCCCTACTCTTCTAACAGTTTCAGGGGTTTGGGTTTAACATCAATGTCTCTGATCCATTTGGAATTGATTTTTGTGTAAGGAGAGAGACAGCAGTTAATTTTCATCCTTCTACATGTAGATGTCCAGTTTTCCCAACACCACTTGCTGAAGATGCTGTCTTTTCCCCAGCATGTGTGTTTCACACCATATTATTCACAAGTGGCTGTATGTGTGGGAACTTACATCTGGGTTCTCTGCTCTAATCCATTAGTAGATGTGTCTGTTTTTGTGCCAGTCGTTTTCTTGACTATCTCCCAAAAGGTTATTCTCATTGGGGTCAGATGTTATGATTGGTGGTTTTTTGAAGGAATATATTTTACTGTGTTTTGGTGTATTTTGTGTTTTTACTAGGTGCTTTGGGCATCTTGAGTGTTGATCTTTTATTGCTTTCTTTGGTGCATGATTCTGCCTTTCTGCATCAAATGGGGATATCAGTCTCTGTTATTGGCTAAGCTTCAAAGATTTATTAAACCCTGTGATACCTGAAAGCCAACTATCTTGAGATTTTATTTAGTAGTAAATGAGTGTAGATAGGTAGTAGGGTCATCTTGTGTTGAGTGGTGAGCCTCTCCTGATCCTCTGTTGAGGGTGGGAATTTAAGGGTCTTTGCTGTCTGTGATGGCTGTTTCTTGGGTTTTTCCCCCTTAAAATTAATGGGGAAGGCTGGAGAGATGGCTCAGGGATTAAGCCTCTGCCTCCCAAGCAGAAGGTCCAACGTTTCCAACCCAGTTCCCATGTAAAAACCAGGCAGAAATGGTGGAGGCTTGTACTTCCAATTCTGGTATGTGTAGTCTGGGAAATCACAGAGCAAAGCAAAAAAGAGGTAGAAGCAATCCAGGATGACTCCTGGTTCTCCACAGGGGTACATAGTATACTCTTTGATACATATTCACGCATATGTGCACGCGCACGCGTGCATGAAAAAAATTAGCAGGGAGAGGGTGGGGGCCTGGGGCAGGTCAGGGACCAGTGGGAAGATCCATTGTCAGGGCCTATGAACCAGCATGACCCAGACTTATGTGCAGGAAACAGAAGTGGGAGTGGTAGGAATTGATCAGGCATCAGATCAGAGGGAGCCTAGGATGTCCATCATCCAAGCCATCTTTATCATAACATACATGAGTATTTATAGGAAAACAGTCAAGGAGCAGGGCCAAATTCAGGAAAACATCAAAGAAGAGCAGGGCCAAATTCTTTACAGGATTATGTAAAACATATACATTCCAGTAAACAAAGAAAAGGCAGGAGCAACATCTACTTGCTTTGGGATCAGACATGATGTCTCCAGGTAAGCAGACATGGCACCTTGTTGCTAGAAAGGAATGGACAATGTATGCCTCAAAACAGGAGTTACCTGGTCTGGTCCGTGCATTAGCATATCTCAGATAAGCAGGAAAGAACTGTTGGGAGAGGAACAGCCCAGCCAGTTTCTAAAAGAAACAAAAGTGATCCAAGAACAGACTGGAGGCACACTCTACCTCCAAGGGAAGGAGTTAGGCCTGCCATTGTCTTGCAGACAAGAGGCAAACTCAACCTCCCAGGGAAGGAGTTCCTGGTGACAGCCCATTTCAGATGCTAATGTATCATCCAGAGATTAGGCTTTGGGCCTGACAACCCCAACAATCCATTTCTATTTATTTATTTTTAAAACAGTTTCTCATGTATCCCACCCTGACCTCAAAGTCATTGGAAAATTGCTTTACACCATTAATGGAGATATTTCTTTTTCTGAAAAAGAGAATGTCTGAAAGATAAATGTTACATTTGTTATCTGTAATAATAGAATCCTAAAATACTGATGCAGGAAGAAGCCAGGCATGTTACTTCAGGTACTGAGCTATCTGGAGAACACACTGTAGAATGCTTCTCATGCTTTTTAATCAAGATTTCACATAACCAATGAGTCTATCTGCTGTAGTTCAGGAGTCTTCACTCATTCAGTGCACGAGTTCTACTGCTCCACTTCCTACAAGGATCAAGAACTTTTTTGAAGAAACTTATGGCAATATTGTCTGGTCTGGAAAAAAAGGAAAGTTTCAGGATCATTTTTCTTTTATTCTTGTTGGACTTCATAATCACAGGGGGAAATTTTATCCTTAGTCAAGAGAAGCATACTTTCAGACTTCAGAGAATCCCACATGGCTTCATTGGTTTAAGAAGCCAAGGAGAATAACTTTAAGATCCAAGGATGGAAGGATGAAATTAGTGTGCACCTAGGATATAGTAAAGCTTCAAAGAGTGAAATGAGCTTCCAGAGGATCTAAAGTGGTCATAAAATCTTAACTTCTCTTAGGTCTAATTTATGAGACAAGACAGAAGAAAACACTGGCTGAACGCAAAGGACAAGACATAAAGATATGCTAGTAGTCAAACGAGTAGATTTGGAAAGAAGAAATATATCTTATTCATTTTCCTCAGCGTGATCAATTACAAGAAAAATCCTAGAGCTAAGAGCAGATGGCTTTTTAATCTCTATTCAATGGTCTCATTTTCAGCTATTCAGCTCCAGGTTCTGGTTAGAGGTAGTAAACCTTTATTAATACTACAATGCAGAAAAGTTGGTTACAACTGAATTCCTGTAATTAATAAAGCCTGAACTTCCAGCTCTCAGTAAACATGAAAATGATCTTTAAATAAACTCAAGCATGCTGTATAGAAGTTTAACACAGACTGTTATGCCTGGATCGCAAAGTCCAAAGAAACCCACTGAAGTCCTCCACTGATGAAAAAACAAAAGGAGTCTTTATTAAAATTCAAGCCTAGGCCTGGGACACCCACCTCTCAGCGCAGTGAGAGTGAGCGACCCCAAGGCCTCTAGTTTTAGGCTTTTTATATGGTTATCACAAGCAGGGACTGAGGAATTCATGTAGCCTTCCCATACCCCCCACCTCCCACCCCTCCCACACCCCTCCTGCCCCCTGATGACCATGTTTGCTGGAATGGTGGGGGGGGTCTGAGGGTCTGTGGTTGCTCTAAGGATGTGTCAGTGGTTATCTAATCTCCCAGCCACCTCATAGCTCATTTAGCATTATCTGACTTCCCAAATACCTGGTTGCCCCCCTGCAGGAGGGTGTTTGATCTCCCAGGTGCCTGATTCTGCTCAGGCTTATCTCGGGATTCCTAGGTAAATTGTAAATTCTTAAGAGCACTAGAGGAGAGGGGCTTGCAACTTAAACTTTTTTGACATAGGCTTTCACACAGAAGTTCTATAAATTTCAATAACCCATTGTTTGCATAAATACTCACTGATTTTCTATGTATACTTGTTCTTTAATAGCCAAAACCATTCTCTTTCCTATATCTTGTTCTTCTGGCCATTTTAAAACACATAGAAATCTATGATTTCAAGACATAATCAGAGATTGCAATAACCACATAATGTAAATCTTCATGAACTAAGACAACTTAATTGGCCACAATAGCTAATATTAATTGAGCATATTTTGTATGCTATATGCTTTACATACAGTTTACTGGGTTCTTGTACACTGATATAAGTATACAATTCTATTTCAGAGACAAAAACACTTAAACTTACATACATTTAAACAACTTATTAAGAATCTTACAAATTATAGACAATAGAACAAAAATTATGCTCCAAATTAGTGAGATATATGTTAATTAGGTTATAGAAAAAATTAGGTTGTGCTGGAGATGTAGCTCAGTGCTTGCCTTACATGAGCGGTAGTGTGCTTACCTAACATGAGGTCCTAGGTTTAAGGCCCAGTAAAGAGAGAAAGAAAGAGAAAGAGAGATTTGGGTGTACCAGATTGAATATATAGAAGTTGTGTGTACAATGATCAAGTCAAAGAAAAGAAGAGCACTGGAATGAAGGCAAGATGAATAGCACCCATCCAAACCTATGCATACTATAGCATACATTAGCTAAATGTTTACCTAGAATGCCATAGACGCTAGTAACTTTTGAAAAATTTCTGCTTGTATAGTGTTTTATAATTTATGAATTTTATGTTTCTGTAAATTATAAAGACATAATTGGATGGAGGATTTCTTGGATATCTAGTCTCAGTCTCTCTATAAACCACTATGAGCTTCCTTTAGCATGCTTCCTTTTATAGAGCTCCTTTCTTCTACAATGATTTAGCACTTGTTATTCTTTGTTTCTAAATAGTAAAAATGCTGGAACCAATGAGTACTTTATCATTTTATAATACAACAAAATGGATCCTAGTATATAAGATAGTTACTATAAAATAATATATATTATTGTCTTATGATCTCTCTTTAATAGCAAGTAATGACAAGAACATCAAAATTATATTAACTGATTTTCCCTACAAGAATTGATATGTATGTGTAACTACTTTCTTCAAAGCAATAGAGCTTTATAAGTGGAAAAAGATACACAATGAATAGAATATCTCAAGCAATGGAGATCAGATAGTCACTAAAGGAAATAAGTTATTTACAGAACTTGCCTGGAACTACAGCAAATGGAAGCTCAGATATTAAAAGGTATCTGTAATTATAAATCTTCTCTTCCTACAGCCTGACAAAGATGGTTCCCAAGGGCTACCCAAAAGCCATAGTAAACTTCTGCTTGTGTAATTGATCATAGCTGTGCCTCAACTGTCTCTTGTTTTGACACAAAGACAAAAGTACCAGAAAGTCTCAGTCTATATGGATCAAACCTGTGAGGCCCAGCAAAGGTCACAATCAAGAAGATTGCATGGGCCACTGTGACTAATTCTGTGATGTATATTTTAAATTCTTTCACTACTGATGATAATCTATAATAGGGTATAAATTAAAATATTTTCATTAGAATGCAAAAACAGGAATTGTCTTTTGTCAATCTAAAATCTAGAATATCTCAAATCTTTTACTACCATGGAGTTATCTTTGACATATGGTGCTATGGTAGATTGAACATAAACACAAGTGTAAAATTCAATCTTTTTCTGGGAAGGTAGACATTAAGGAGATTTTCAGAATTGCAAATTGCTGTCATTTGATCATGTGGTTCACTGAATATATATATACATATATATATGTATATATATATATATAAAGGCACTTTTTTCAATCTTTGAATGTTCTAATAATTTTTAAAATGTGAAGATTATTTTTTAAAAATGGGTTAGAGATACAAATTCTTAATGGAATTTGTGAAAGATATATTTTCCCAGGGAAAATATTTGAATAAAAAGTGAACTGGAACTTTGCACTAAAGTTTTAAAAATCTGTAAACAACTTTGCATTGATGATAGCATTTATAAAGTATCTTCACAAATCACTCCCTGTTCAATATAGACACCAAGGAAATTCAAGAGACTTAGAAACAGGTAATAAATAACTTCATCTACCCATAAGCCTCTCATAGGAGAAAATGTTCAAGATCAGTGATTTAAGAAGGAAAGCATTTTTTAAAGATGAAGAGACATTCATTTTCTGGCTTTTTAATAACTACATTTTTACACTCTATTTAAAACTTTAGTTTTTAGACTTGAAAAAGTTATTTTCTTACTCAAGTTCATTTTTCTTCACTTATCTCTAACACCAGATGCAGTTTGCTCTCTTAAGCCAGAGTATTAAAGAGCTTATGAAAAGCAGGAAGAAAAATCAGGAGGTGGATTTGAAGATAAGAGTCCACAATATCAAACTGGGAAAGTACGTAATATTAAGATAAGATTTGAGTTTCAAAAATGCATTTATTCAGTCCAGGTTACTCAAACATTAAAAAGAAAATCTGGCAAGATTTCTGTTATAAAAACATAATAATCAAAATGGCCATAAACTCTGAAGTAAGGATTTGGTAATGTTCCCTTTTACTTTAAACACATTTTTATACAGTTAGTGAATTCTGATACCAATATCCAATTCTGCTTACCTAAAAGAATCCTAAGGTCAATGATAAAAAAATGAGTACATTAGCACCAAATGTGTAAGATACTGCAAGATAGAAACCTTATACATTATAAACGTTATGTCTATCAAAAAATATAATTTTTCTCCACATTTTATTTTTTCTTAATCATACAAGCTCAATAGATACCCCCATCCTCTCCTTCCCTCCTCCCCTCCCCATTCCTCCCTTGCACTCTTCCTCCCTTTTTCCCTTCCTTTCACCCCTCTCTCTTCCCTCCCCTTCCCAGTGCCTCCCCCTTCCCCCCTCCCATCCCTGGAGCATCCTTTTGTGTGAATGCCAAACCTCCCTCTGAGTCCTCTACTCTAGTGAGGGGTAAGGACTCAGTGGCATAGCCTAGAGCCCTTTCTTGGGCTCCCCATTAGTATGGAAACTCTGTTATGACTGTTAATCCCTTGTCTCTAAGGATCCTACTGCCTGGAGCCTTCTCCCCTGTGATCTATGCTAGCCTTTGGGGGATAGTTGACTTGTCAGCCATTGTGCAGGTCAGGCAAAGTCCTATCATCACTACTGCAACCTTGTTAACCAATATGTGCTATGCAGGAGAATACAGAAAGGGAAAATAAAGAGAAAACAGAATTTGCCTTGTAATGCTTCTTCCAGAACCTGATCCTAAGACTGTATTGATGGAAATACTACATATGAGGCTCACAAAACACGGAAAACAGGCTAGAATGGATATGAAAGCTTCCTCCTTGCCTTCCTCTTTATCTTCACAGTGTCAGAGTTATGAGGCAGGCTGTCAGGAAAGAAAAGAATTCAATGTCCTTACCTAGCTCTGAATTCTGCAAGCTACAATAACAACTACCCTGGCAAAAATCAACCATTGGTGCAATAATGGCATGTAAGGTACAGGGCTAACCAACTGTTCTCTGATTGGATTTAAGACCAACATTTTGGCAGGAAATACATGTCTGGTACTGTAAACTAAGTCAAGTATCTGGGGAATTAGAAATCATAGGCCCTAGGTGAAAAGAAACTATGTTGTGTTAACATAAGTACTTGATAGTAAACTACCATCTAAACACTTATCATTATATCCATAAATGAGAGAAGTTCTCAGCACTTAACCAAAAAGTATCTGAAGTATCCTTTTGCAATGGAAGATAGGTAACGTGGAATATCACCACTGCACAAAACGTAGAGAATCAGTGATTATTGACATCTCAGCTCCAAAAAGGACATCAAAATCATCAGCTATCCCAAGGTTCAGGGATCCTTGCAGAAAAGGGCGTGGTAAAAATGTAAGTGTCTGAGGGTGGAAAGGGATTGCTTCCAGAAAGTATTCCCTGATCATGACAGGGATGCTTTGCACAAGAACTTACTACAGTGAAGTCTACTTCCACTAGATCTGCAGTTATTGACCTTCAACATTTCACCATGGATGGGAAAGGTGTAAGAGATTCTATAGCTCACCGAGAGACTACTTAAGGCTAATGCCAGACAAGAGAAGTAATCCTTCTTTACCCAATGATTTACCCATTCAAAAGTCTTCCACATCCCAGGCCTTTGCCAATACAGACATTTTGAATAAAACCCAGTAGGCCACATATGCAAAATGGTTATAAAAGTCCCTGTCGTCAATTGTTGGTTTTTATCCCTATACAAATGTGTTCTATCCAGAAAATCCTTACCTAAGCTTATCTCTTGAAGTATACTCCCTTCCCTTTCCTCTATAATTTTCAGGGCTTCAGGGTTAGCATTGAGCTCCTTTATCTGCTTAGAGGCAATTTTGGTGCACAGTGAGAAATATGACTCTAATTTCCCAGAACCATATATTGAAAATGCTGTCTTTTCTCCAGTGTAGTTTTTTTTTTTTTATTTTTGGCACCTTTATCAAAAATAAGGTAGCTAAAGGAACATGGCCTTACATCTGGATACTCAATTCTAATCCATTGATTAATATGTTTATTTTTGTGTCGATACCATGCTGGTTTTCTAATACTATGGCTTTATAATATAAGTGTTTATATTACTTAGAATTATTATTTTTAAGCTTTTTATCTAACAAGTAAGCAAATAAACTGCTGACATGAGAATGTTACATCTATAATATCTTTCTTAAATAATATTTTTCTGAAATATCAAACTGAATAATCGCAAACAAATTTCAATTTTTAAATTCATGACATAATTAAATTTTATAATAAATTTAGATTTTTCTTAGCTATGACATTTTCTTAAATAAGACATCTCGATAGATCATGTCTAAGTAAGATAAATGTATTTTATTTGTTCCATAAAATTTGGTGATTATAATATAATTAATTTTTCAGTGCATTTCTCATGCGAAGCTGGGCATGCGATACATGCTGTGATTCCAGCACTCAGGAGCCCCAGATGAAAAGATACTACCAGGCCAGCCTGAACTGTATAACAAAAACTATCTCAAATGACAAACCAAGAAATTCCTTTAAAGTGACTGGCCTTTATTGTTTTAACGATACACTTGACATACAAGCTGAGGTAGAATTTTCTAAGATTCCCAATGAAAAACAAAGCTTCTTTAGAAGTTCATTCTTTTGAATGAATATAAAACAAGCTGAGAGTCCCTCTATTGTGGATAATGATTTCTGAAATTTCAGCTTTGATCATTTTACTGTCATCTTTGTGATACTTTCCAAAGTATCCAATATACTATATCCAACATAATAAATTTTAGAACTATTATTAATCTTATTCCTTAATAATATTGGGGAAATTTCTGGGGATTACAAAATTCTTACAGAATGTAGCTGAAGAAATAACACAATAAATATTAAACTCTACAGTCAAGAAATAGATATTTGACAATGTTAATTAAAATTATCCTCTTAAATATTTGCTCTAAAGTTGTCTACTCAGTATTTTATTTTTCTTTCAATATTTCAGACAGATAATTTGTCAACTTTAATACTTTGACAGCTAAACCTCCAATTGACTAATGCATATGACAACCCTTGACTTTCCTTTGTGTTTTTCTGGATATATAATGACTCCAATTTTTGATATTTTTTTCTGAAGCATATAATTTTTATCACTAGATAACTAACTTAATATCAACTTTTGAAACAAAACTCTCATAATCATAATTCATTATCTTGAAATGTTAATCTATAGTATCTCAGAATTTGATTATATTAAAATGTAAATTCTTTAAAGAATAAATAGCTAAGCCTATTAAGCATAGGCTGCAATTCAGTGCTGATATGCTTATAGAAAGAAGAAATATTGACAGAGACACAGAGAAGAAAGGAAGAGTCCCTATGAAAAAAACCAGTCTTACAAATATCAAAATTCCAGAACAAGGATTAAAATGGATTTCTGCTGTTCTATGTGGTAATTTGTAATATCAGCCTTAGCAAATGAATACAGTGATTTCAATGACTACTCCAGAGAAATACGAAGGTAAACTATGTCTGTGATCACAAACCCTGATTCTAGCTCTTCCAATTACTAATACCTTAGTTAAGTGAACCAACTTCAACTTGTTTCTTACTTCTAATCAAATAGAGGTACTTACTACCTACTTAGCTAGTTCACTCTGAAGGTTGCATATAATGATTAAGTAAAATCACAAATGAACATAACAAAGTACAAAGTATTGTCAAATACAAACATAATGTTAGTATTTTCACATATGTTTGACCTGCTCCATGGACTGCATGAACAGACAATTTGTTCTTGTATTGTGTCCTCTACTTGGGTATGGATTGAGGCAGTACTTTCTGACTATACACTTCTAAACAACATCTAAGAGGTTGCGTTTTCCTAAAGAGTTTTCCACAATTCTATCCCCGTAACTGTGTATCTGTAAGGTAAATTCTCATCAATGTATTTCTATTCTATTCTTGCCTCTATTGTGTCAGCCACATATTGTGTCAGCCAAAATATTTTCAGCCATGTAGCAGTTGAGTGTCAGTAGAACCGAAGCTGGAACACTCCGATCCTAAGGATGAAATCAAGAATCTTATCCAGAGGCCTAAACGGTTTAATTCAGGATCAACTGGCCAGACCAGAAGAATAGCCATTTACGTAAAACTGGACTTTGTATGGAAATTCTGAAACATATCTACCTTTCTGTTTTCAAAAGTCAACAAAGCAGCTCCTGTATGATTTTCAGTATTCTATTTATTCTTCGGTTGCCTTGAAGATTAAGAATAAAAATATATTCCAGCTCTTAATCTCAATCTGATACGGAAGGGTACTGTGCTAGTTAGTCTTCTATTATTGGCTAATACCAGAAAAAATGAACTTAAAGAAAAGATTTATTTTGGCTCCTGATTTCAGAGGCCATTTGGCTCCATTGCTTCTGAGCCTGTGTGTTGAGGCAGAATATTATGGTGGGAAGATGTGACTTTCCTCATGGACAGCAAGATGCAGAGAGACAGAAGAAATGGGGGCAAGCTGTACCTTTCAAAGGCATGCCCAAATTGCCCACCTCTCCAACTAGACCCCACCACCTAATAGTCTATAGAGCTATGAAATTCATCAGTACATGAATCCAACCACTTCTTAAAAACTTGTCAGCTAGCAACTTAGCTTTAACACAGGAGGAATCAGGGGATGCATTTTTTGTAATTTAAACAGTAAGAGGCAACAAATAATTTTCCAGGCATGGTTGGGATATTCCTGACTTTTATCTTCCACATTTTGCTAAGATATAAGAGGTCTTTCTTTCATAAGATATACATTTTTTTCTTTCATAAAATAGATGTTTTTATTTATATAATCTTTAGATTCAGCAAAAAGTAGGTACTGGAAATATCTCACATTCTAAAAGCAGATGAAAAGATCACTTTACTGTCAGGGACAACACACCTACAGAAGATATACATTTTTTTAAATTCCACTCTATTTTGGCAAAAATTGGATAAATAAAACTTGCATTCTGTTGCTGATCTAGTAAACAGGCCCTACTGTATTCATGATCACAACCTTAATTCAGGACAGTGGATCATGCAGCATAAATTAAGACATGAAATTGGGAAAGGGACTTGGAGGAAGTTGTTCAATGGAGAAAAGGGTTATTAAGATAGGATAAAGGTGTTGGAATATGATCATATGTGTGCATGAAACTGTGAAAAAATAAGCTTTAAAAACTGATATATATACTTTTACAAAGTAATGTCATTTTTTAAGAGTGATTATTTGTGTCATTATGTATCTTGTGTTCACTGAACTTGCTCTTCTCCACCCCATATGATCAGCGATACTGTGACTTTGGAAAATTCTATCTCCGCTATGAGTGAGAAAAGGTCTTATTGTCCAAACCTGAACTAATTTACTCTATTAAATCTCTGACTTTATTTAGTGTTTGTTTTTGCCATCCTAACAATCAACTGGATTTTATCTAAGAATATGATGTACTTTAGAACTCTGGTTATAAAATTATTGCACTAATAAAAAGCCTTACTAAATGCAAAGTTCTGTATCTTATGAGCTTTCTTTTCCTTAATTCCATTAATTAGCTTACATGTGCTTTCAAAATTTTTCATGTATCATTATATTTTAGATAGCTTACAATATCATTATCATATTCATGATCCATATGATTACTTTTTCACTATTGATACAGGCTTCATACATGTAAAATAACTTTTTTAATGTTATTTTGTGCCTGTGAAATGTACTCCCAACATCATGAGCATTATTCCTTCATTCCTTTTTATGCCATCATCTCAGTATGCATTTGTTTAATATGTTCCAATCATTGGTACTCACAATCCAGTCTTAATGGTTTCCTTTTTAGGGAAGATAAATAAATTTGAGAATCTATTGTAAGTCATAAAACTACTCAGTTTATGAATGCACAGCTGGAGCTGGGATTGAGATCATGAATATCTGCCTTTTATTAAGTCACTGTCAAATATTCGCAGTGATAAGAAGCAAAGTAGTTTACTAAGAGGAGCTGTAATGACAGTATAGTTACCACTCAATTCAAAAAGAAACTTAGGCATTTAGTGAAAATCAAATAAAAATTATTGGATAAGCAGTTAAGATGAAATATCCTAGCTGAAGGGTGATTAAAGGCCTTAGACCAAAAAAAAAAAAATCAGACTTGCAAATGAATATTTAAAAGAGAGCTACACAAAAATATAAAAGGTAAGACTTAGGGACTGACTGAATGTAAATAAAAAGAAGTGTGTCTATAAAAATAGTATTTTGAACTTATGCATCTATGAAAATATGCTTTCAAGTTCAAGAAAAGAGAATGGGAAACATGACAAGCTTCATAAACAGACTGACCCCTGAACAACAGTGGATTCAGCGAGGATGGATATTCTCACCACATTAAGGTTTAATAATCTGCATAAACATTCATTGCTATTCAGCTTCATTATGCATTTATTTTATTTTTTAAATACATTGTTTTTCTTTAATATCAATTTTTTAATTTTTTAAAAATTATTATTTATTATGTATTCAATTGTGCGTGTATGTGTGTGTGCGTGTGTATGTGTGTGTAGAACCACGGACGAATTCGTGAACCACCATGGACCACCTCCACCTCCTCCTTGTTTACTCCGCCCCAGGATTCACAGGCTCCACCCTACCAAGACCAGAAACGCAGGCCACCCCTGCTACCTTCCGCCTGCAAGGCAGACGCTTAACCCCTGAGCCACCTCTCCAGCCCCTCATTATGCATTTATTTTAAAGTGATATTTGTCATAAGAGTGTTACAGACAAACCAGTTACAGGCCCTGTGTCTATGTATAAGTGTATGATGTTTGTGTGCATATATATATGAGCATAAACCATGAGAGAAAGAGGGTTTAAAACTTTCATCAGGTTTATAAATCAGTTTATTGATTATTAACAACTGTGACCTGTACAGTGTCAGGCTACAGAATAGACTGACCTGCACCAAAGAAGTGAGTCCCCATATTACTTCTTCCCATAGATCTTCACTGGTTCGAAGGATACCTGTGGCATTTGGATAATGATGATTTGATGAACAGCAGATTCAAAGCTGTTCTACAATGTGTACATTGTAGATTCTTGAAATTATTAAGACATTACACATATGCTTCTCTCCGTTTGCCTGTTTGTCATAGCAACCACTACACATCCTCTGAATGAGTGGGATCCAACCACATGTATTTAAAAGTTCCCCTGAGTGGACTGGAGATAGCTCAGCAGTTAAAGTGCCTGCTTGCTTGCTTACAAACCCGGCCACCTGAGTTTGGTGCCTGGAAGCCCACATGGTGGGCTTTCGAAAGTTGTCCTCTGACTTCTACCCATTATGTGGTGTGCCTCTCTCTCTAAAATAAATAAATAAAATTATTTTTAAAAAATGATAAAAGTTCCCCTGAGGATTCTAATAAATAGTCAAAACTGAGAGTTGTTTTCCTTAATGATCTCATCTAATTCCAAGGTTTAGCTGCCATGTGTATGCTGATGATAACCATTTGTGTCTTCGTCATAGTTATTGTTCTTGAATTCCAGATTCATAAAAACAACTACCTACTTTGTGGTTTCATAAGTGTCTACTATATCCAAAGTGGTTTCTTGACTTTGTCCACATTCTGTCCCACCTGGTCCTTCTTTAGGCTCCTCTTTGCAATAAAACTTTTTTCTACCCAATAAGTTGGTTCAAAAAGCAACACATCATCACTGTTTCCTCTTTCCCTAACCTGACCATCTCTCTGGACTCTAGTATATTGACACATCAAGAACATACGTTGGGCAAGTTCTTGCCTTCTGATCTACCATTCCAATTCATGTCATTATCATCTTTCAGAAGGATCATGCGAAACCCAGCTCATATTCCTGGTCTCATTCTTTCATCTTCCTCCATTTACACTGTCTCAGTGTGATCTCATGCATAGTATGTCCCTGCTTCATGTCCTGTTCAGTGCATTCTTTTCCTTAAAATGAAATGTAAGAAACTTATTCTGGAACTGAATGAACAATAATCTGGTCTTGTCTGCTTTTCAGACACTGCCTTTCTATGTCACACCATACTTCCTAGGTCTCTGTTCTTGTCATTGAGAGTAAGTCATCCCACTTCATGACCCGGGCTTGCTCTTATCTCCACCTAGCAATAAGAATCACTGACTTTTATAAGGACAATTGCTTATCACCACAAAACTTCCAGGCATTTCTCTTTTTTTTAATTTTTTCCCCAATTGTACAAGCTTAATAAGTACTCCGTTCCCCTCCTTCCCTCCACCCACCCCAGTCCCCCTTGTACCCTCCTCCCCTTTTCCCCTTCCTTTCACCCCCACCCTCCCCTTTTCCCAATGTCTCCCCTTTCCCCCCTCCCATTCCTTGGAGCATCCTTTTGTGTGAATGCCAAACTTCCTTCTGATTCCTCCATTCTAGTGAGGTGTAAGGACTCAGTGGCATTGCCCAGAGCCCTTTCTTGAACTCCCCTTTGGTATGGGAACACTAACATGACTATTAATCCCTTGCCTCCAAAGATCCTAGTGCCTGTGATCCATGCTAGACTTTGGGGGGGAGGTCATTGACATGTCAGTCATTTCACAGGTCAACCAAAGTCTGATTATGGCTATTGCGGCCCTAACTTGTGAGGCGTGTCTTGCATATCGTCGGTCCTCTCCATTTTTAGGCTCTTACAATCTTGCCGCCCTCTCTTCTGCAAAGTTCCCAGAGCTTTAGGATGGGGAGAGATTTGGCTAGTCTGGTTCCAGGTGATTAATGTAGGCTGTCTGGTGTTCTCGATTATGGTTTCTTGTTGTTTTCAGTTTTGCTGTTCCTGCACTGTCCTTGGCTGCATCCTGATTGGTATTGAAGGACTTCCAGGCATTTCTAAGAGAAGCAGGCTCTAGTGCCTCCTCCTCAGTGATTCTTGCTGCTTAGTCTTTATGTTAAGATTTCAATCCCCTTCCGCACCCCGCTCCTCCCGCCGGGACGCGCGGTCCAGCCGGGTCTCATCCTGCGCACTAGGTAAGCTCCGCCCACGCCCGCCCACCAGAACCCCAGGTCAGCCCAAGGGACCCAGCTCCTACACCACCATCTAAGCCGGGAGCCTCGCGCAGGGCCAAGGGACAAGGAGGACCTCCCCCCGCGCCCGGGTTCTGCCCCAGCTCCCCTCAGGGTTAAATAGATCCACGCCGATGCCCCCATCCTCCCTTCCGTACCCCGCACCTCCGGCCGGGGCGCGTGCGCGGTCCAGCTTGGACCTCATCCTGCAACCTAGGTAAGCTCCGTCCCTGCCCACCCCCAGAACCCTCAGGCCAAATAATTCAGTTTAGTGAAATTGAAAGATCTTAAGAGTTAAAACGACAATGCCAAAGTCAAAGTGCAAATCCATGAGAAGCAACACTCAAGTAAACAAATTTCCCACTGAAGGAATTAATCTCATAATGTTAGACTCCAACAAGAACAAACCCACGGAAAATGGCCAAGAAAGCCTGACCCAGGATAGCGACTTTCAAAATATGATCATTACCATGTTCAATACTATGAAAGAGGAAATCCGGGAGGAATTACATAATCGAATCAATCACTTTGAAGAGGAACACAACAGACACTTGGAGGAGTTGAGAAAAACAGTGCAAGAAACAAAAACTGGCATAGAGCAGTTAAAACAGAATCCAGCAGAGTTTAAAACTGAGCTACAAGTTATCTTCAACCCAGAACTCCACAGAGAGTCTTATCAACAGAACTAATGAAGCAGAAAACAGAATTTCAGACCTTGAAGATAAAGTGGGAGTACTAACCAGCACGATGGAAGAGGTTGTTAAAGCCAAAAAGATACTTTAGAGAAATATCCAAGAGGTATGAGACACCCTGAAGAAGCCGAACATGCGTATTCATGGAATACCAGAGCAAGAATCTCAAAATACCACCCCTGAGGAAATTTTTCAAACGATCATCAAGGAAAACTTTCCTCATCTAAAAAAAGAGAGGCCAATCCATATACAAGAGGCATTCTGCACCCCAAACAGATATGACCAAAACAGAAGCACGCCACAGCAAATACTAGTTAAAACACTGCGCATTCAAGATAAAGAACTGGTGCTGAGAGCTTCAAGGGAGAAAAAACAAGTCACTTTTAAAGGTAAACCTATTAAAATAACAAATGACATCTCAGTCGAAACAGTAAAAGCAAGAAGAGCTTGGAGAGACATACTTCAAGTATTGAATGAGCAAAAATGTCAACCCTGGCTGATTTACCCTGCAAAACTATCTGTCATGATCGAGGGAGAAAGAAAAATCTTCCAGCACAAAGACAACTTGAAGGGATACATGTCCACCAAACCAGGCCTTCAAAAAATGCTACAAATGATACTCAAGCATGAAGAAAAAAACAGGCATATCCAGGAGAGCAGAAGGCAAGTATAACACCATTAAAAGCAAAGCAATATACTTATAAAAACTACTAAACATAATAAATGTATGGAATTAAAAATAGTTTCTCCATTATAACATTAAATGTTAATGGAATTAATTCACCGATCAAGAGACACAGATTACAAACTTGGATTAAAAATCAGAATCCATCAATCTGCTGCCTGCAGGAAACCCATCTCCCCACAAAAGATAGGCACGCTCTAAAAATAAAAGGCTGGTCAACAATTCTACAAGCAAATGGAAGCAGAAAACAGGCAGGGGTAGCCATTATGCTATCAGACAAAGTGGACTTCAAACCAAAGAAAATTATAAAAGACACGGATGGATACTACATTTTAGTCACAGGTACAATTCACCAGGAAGACTTCACAATACTGAACATATATGCACCCAATACGGGCCCCTCCACATTCATTAAGAAAACCCTACAGAGTTTAAAGCAAGAAATCAACCCCCAAATGATAATTCTTGGGGACTTCAACACCGCCCTCTCAACATGGGATAGATCAACAGGTCAAAAGCTTAACAGAGACACTTTGGAACTTAATCAAACCCTTAAAGAAATGGACCTTACAGATCTCTATCGAACTTTTCACCCACGCACAAAAGAATATACATTTTTCTCAGCAGCACACGGAACTTTTTCCAAAATAGATCACATATTGGGCCAAAAAACGAATCTACACATATACAAAAAGTTGAAATTCTAACCTGTGCCCTATCAGACCACCACGGCCTAAAGCTGGACATCCACAACACATCAAACAAGAGAAAATACACTAACTCCTGGAAACTTAACAATATGATGCTGAATGAGAACTGGATTCAGGAAGAAATTGAAAAGGAATTTCAAGATTTCCTGAAAGTGAATGATAATGAAAATACAACTTACCAAAATCTCTGGGACACAATGAAAGCTGTTCTAAGAGGTAAGTTCATAGCTCTTAATGCCTACATCAAAAACATGGAAACATCAGAAATAAACAACTTAACAATGCAGCTTAAAGCTTTAGAGAAACTAGAGCAATCTGATCCCAAAAGTAGTAGAAGAGAGGAGATTAGCAAAATAAGGGGAGAAATATCTGAAATCGAGGTTAAGAAAACGATAGGAACCAGTCAAAAAGCTGGTTCTTTGAAAAAAATCAATAAGATTGATACACCCCTAGCTAAATTAACCAAAAGCAGGAGAGAGAAAACCCACATTATCAAAATCAGAAATGAACATGGAGTTATCACTACTGATACCCAAGAAATCCAGAGAATTATAACATCATATTTCAAAAACTTATACTCTGTGAAGTTTGACAACACAAAAAAGATGGATGAATTTCTACGTAAACACAACTTACCTAAATTGAATCAGGAAGCTGTGAATTACTTAAATAGTCCTATAACATATAAAGAAATTGAGGAAGTAATCTTGAATCTTCCCACCAAAAAATATCCTGAACCAGATGGATTCAGCACAGAATTCTACCAGACATTTAAGGAGTTAATAATACCAATACTCCTTAAACTGTTCCATCAAATAGCAAAGGAAGGAACACTACCAAATTCCTTCTATGAAGCTAATATCTTCTTAATCCCAAAACCTAATAAAGATTCACTTAAAAAAGAAAACTATAAGCCGATCTCTCTGATGAACACAGACGCAAAGATTCTCAACAAAGTCTTAGCAAATCAGATTCAAAAACATATAAAAAGATTATTCACGGGGACCAAGTAGGCTTCATCCCCGGCACACAAGGTTGGTTCAACATACACAAATCAATAAATGTAATTCATCATGTAAACCAGTCCAAAGTCCAAGACCACATGATACTCTCCATAGATGCAGAAAAAGCTTTTGACAAGATCCAACAGCCTCTTATGATCAAAACGCTAGAGACAGTAGGAATGGAAGGAACCTTTATCAATATAATAAAAGCTGTATACAACAAGCCCACATCAAGGATTATGCTCAATGGGGAACAATTGGAAGCATTCCCACTTCGATCAGGAACTAGACAAGGCTGTCCACTCTCACCACTTCTATTCAATATTGTACTTGAATCTTAGCTGAAGCCATGAGTCAAGAAAGAGACATAAAAGGGATTCAAATCGGCAAGGAAGAAGTCAAGCTATCCCTATTTGTAGATGACATGATCTTATACCTGAGTGAACCCAAAAACTCCACCAGGAAGCTCCTGGAACTAATTGAGAAGTTCAGCAGGGTGGCAGGATACAAAATAAATGTGCAAAAATCAGAGGCCTTCCTATATGCCCAGAATGAAAGAAGTGAAAAAGCCTTGAGAGAAACAATCCCATTTACTATAGCCCCTAAAAAAATGAAATACCTTGGTATAAACCTAACCAAGGAGGTAAAAGACCTTTACAATGAAAACTTTAAAACCCTAAAGAAAGAAATTGCTGAAGACACCAGAAGGTGGAAAGACCTCCCATGTTCCTGGATTGGCAGAATCAACATTGTAAAAATGACCATCCTACCAAAGGCAATATACAGATTCAATGCTATACCAATTAAAATCCCAAAGCAAGTCTTTAAAGAAGTTGACCAAAGAATCTCAAAATTCATATGAAGGCACAAAAGACCCAGGATAGCAAAGACAATCCTGAGTAACAAAAACACTGCTGGAGGTATCACCATACCGAACCTTAGTCTATATTAAAAATCCATAGTTATAAAAACAGCCTGGTACTGGCTCTAAAATAGACATACTGATCAATGCATAAGGATTGAAGACCCAGATATAAGCCCACAAAATTACAGCCATTTGATCTTTGACAAAGGGGCCCAAAGAATCCAATGGAAAAAGAACAGCATCTTCAACAAATGGTGCTGGCAAAACTGGATCTCCACATGCAGAAGATTAAAGCTGGACCCGTACTTGTCACCATGTACAAGACTTAATTCCAAATGGATCAAGGACCTTGATATCAGGCCAGAGACTATAAAAACCATAGTTGAAAGGATAGGGAATTCCCTCGAGCTGATTGGGCTGGGCCAACATTTCCTAAACAGACATCCAATGGCACAGTCACTGCTACCAACTCTCAACAGTTGGGATCTTGTGAAATTAAAGCGCTTCTGCTCAGATAAAGAGATTGTCACACGAGCTCAAAGGCAACCCACAAAATGGGAGAAAATATTCACTAACCACACATCTGATAGAGCTCTACTGTCCCGAGTGCACAAAGAACTTAGAAAACTAAACATCAAGGAAATCAATGGCCCAATTAAAAAATGGGCCCTGGAACTTAAAAGAAATTTTGCCAGTGATGAAATTAAAGTGTCTAACAAATATCTTAAAAAATGCTCCACTTCTTTAGCCATCAGGGAAATGCAAATCAAAACTTCCCTGAGATATCATCTCACCCCGGTCAGGATAGCAAAAATCCACAATACAAACAACAACAAATGCTGGAGAGGATGTGGAGAGAGGGGAACTCTCCTATATTGCTGGTGGGAGTGCAGGCTCATACAGCCACTCTAGCGAGCCGTCTGAAGATTCTTAAAGAAATTAAAGATTGAAATGCCATATGACCCTGCTATTCTACTTTTGGGTATAACCCCCCATACAGCAGAGGTTCATCTCGATAGCACAAGCACGACCATGTTCATAACAGCACTGTTTACAATAGCAAAGACATGGAATCAACCCAAATGTCCAACAGTTGATGAGTGGATAAGGAAAAGGTGCTACATCTATACAATGGAGTACTACTCAGCCATCAAAAATGATGAATTACTGGAATTTGCCGGGAAATGGATGTCATTAGAAACAATTATATTAAGTGAAGTATCCCAGACCCAGAAAATTAAGCGGTGTATGTACTCCCTAATAGGTGGCTTCTAATACCAAACCCACCCAGCCCATCTTGAGACACTCATAGGTAAATCTATGTATTACCTACAGTAATTGCAAGGATTATGAACAGGAGGGATGGGGTTGGAGGGCCACACCAGAAACAAGGAGAGAAATGACCATGTTACAGTAGAGTAAATAGGCCTCCATCAAGGACTGCAAGAAAGTAATGTGACACCTAGTTAAGTTCACATACTTTCGTTCCTGATCATTTACAATTAAGGGGGTATGAATTCACCAGAAGGGTGATATAATCCGGCATATAGTCCGGCATATAGTCCGGCAGATTAAAAAGTAACCATTTTCCAAATGGGTGATTGACCCCTCCCATTGCCTAATGCCATATGACCCTGCAATTCCACTTTTGGGTATAAGTATTACATCTACCCTTGAATGTGCTCTTATAATAAGACTCCAGTTTAACAGCTTTTTGTCTCTGGCCAGGGGGTGACATACAGTGCCCATCACAATGGAGTGAAGGGCATTACAGGAGCAACAAAACTTCAAAAGAAAATCAACAAACCACTATCCAGAACTTCAGAGACTCTATATCAACCACCTAGAATTAGGCCAGACTAATCTCTCCCCATCCTGAAGCTCAGGGACATTTGTGGAAGAGGGGGCGGTAAGAGTGTAAGAGCAAAAAGATGGCAGGAACAATGATTTGCAAGATACTCCACACAAGTTAGGGCCGAAGCAATCATAATTGGACTTTGCATGTCTGGCACAATGTCCAACACACTATTGACCTCACAAAGTCTAGCATCTGCTAAAGGCACCAAGATCCTTGGAGGCAAGGGATTGACAGCCACAGTAGTGTTCCTATACTTAAGGGGAACACAGGAAAGGGTTCAGGGAAGGGCCACTGGGTCCTTGTACGTCATCGGAGAGGAGGGCCCAGAGGAGAGTCAGGCATGCACAAGAAAGGACTCTAGGAATATGGGGCGGGAGGCACCGGGGGGGGGGGACGGGGTGGGAGGGGTGAGGAGAGGGGGAGCCGGGGGTTCGGGGAGGGGAGGAGGAGGGAGGGAGGGAACTGGTGTACTTATTAAGTTTGTATGAGCTGAAATAATAATAAAAAATATATTATATAAAAAAATGTAAAAAAATTAAAAAAAAGATTTCGATCCATTTCTTTATTTTCTTTTCTTTAGCGCCTAAAAATATAGGTTCTTACGGGACATGAAACTGGTTTATTCTCTTAAAACACTGTTTCTAGTTCTTGAGAGAGTAGGAAATAGGCATTTAATGGTTGGAAGTGATTTTGAGACAATAGTTAATTTCTTTGATATGAAATTTAAAAATACTAAAGGGCACCATGAGGGGCACCATGCCCGGTGGCAAGTAGATTGTGTAAATTTAGCTTACAATAGCAGCAATCTAAGTGGCAGACATCATTACTCTGACTTTACAATTAAAGGAAATTAGACATTTAAATCTGGTTTGAATTCATGCAGGAAATTAGATGCAGAACAAATAATATTTGAACATAATCAGTTTAACTTAAGAGACCATGCTTTAAAAACACATGATACTTTTTTTCTCTATAAGAATATTTTAATTTTTATGTATCTTATTTGAGAAAGAAAGAGAGAGAGAGAGAGAGAGAGAGAGAGAGAGAACAAATGTATGCCATGGTGCATAGGTAGAGATCAGAGGACAGCTTTCAGAAGTCAGTTTTCTTTCACCATGTGGGTTTCTGGGAATTGAACTCAAGTCGCCAGGTTTGCCTTATCCACTAAGCTGCCTTGTTGGCTCTCCATAAGAATACTTTAAAAGATAAGAAATTTTCAAATTGCATAATAAGTGACATGTAAACAAGTTGTAGATCTTGTGCCCTAGTAGATATTTTCCTCTTTCCTCATAGTCCAAACATAAAACTCTTTAGATGCTTTTATATTTACTCCCAACACTGTAAATTTTCCAAATTACTTGCTAATATCTTGCCTCATTTGCTATACAGTCTTGTGTTAATGTGTTCATATGTCCACCAACATGCACAATCTAGATAGGAAAACAGAATGTATTTAAATACAAACAATATCTATATGCTTATATGCAAAGACTATAGAAATCCAGGGGTGGAAAATGCTACGTCTACCAGGCAGTTCAGGGAAGTCCTCATTTGTAATTTTTATTTGAAGGACCCATGAACCTTCAGAAAATGTCAAAAGTAACTAAAGGACATATTTTCATTTATGTGTGTCGAATTGTCCAACTTTACCAGTCATATTGCAGAAGCATTTGAAATATCATGGGTTTGAGGTGAGCTCAGTGGTAGAATGCTTAGTTAGCATGTGGGGAGCTTTTGGTTTGTTCCCCAGCATTAAAGAATAAAAAGAAACAGAGAGGGCAATTTGTGGGATGGATATAATAAAACTGCATCATATGTATATATATATGCATATGTCATTATAAGACATATTATCTTGTATTATTTACACAAACTAATAAAAAGAAATACTGTAACTCAAAATTATATAAGTATTATGATAATAGTTTTAATATTTAAAAAGGGAAATGTTACTCTGACCATTACATAAGATGTACATGTATAAAATTATCACCTTGTGTTTGTATGAAATTATCACAAGTGTACATCATAACTTTGAAGAAATAAAATAATTTTTATAAGAATGGAATAATTTTCTATTATTGTTACAAAACTTATAAAATTGGTGGTGGAAATATATAATGATAATATTCTATTGCAACTTTCCTTATGTATATTTAAGCATTATTCTTTATATTATGGTTCCCTACAAGTAATCAAATGTTTTTAGTATTTTGCTTATTTATCTAGTGAAAGACAGAGATAAGAGAGAGAGAGAGAAAGATGGAGAGAAAGAGTATTTATACACATGCTACAGTGCACATGTTGAAGTTCAAGGACAACTTTTGTATATACACTCCAGGTTTGCATATAGGTACTTCTACCCACTGAGCTATCTTTCTAGTCCTCAAATGATTTTTTAACTTTTTTTTATTTATTCAATTACTCGTGTGTGTGTGTGTGTGTATGTATATGCGTGTGTGTATGTGTGTGTGTGTGTGTGTGTGTAGAACCACAGGCGAATTTGGGAACCACCGTGGACCGCCTCCACCTTCTCTTTGTTTACTCCGCCTCCACCTTCTCCTTGTTTACTCTGCTCCGGGATTCACAGGCTCCGCCCTACCAGGACCAGAAACGCAGGCCGCCCCACTTCTCCCCCAGCGTCTATACGTGGAGTCTAGGATCCAAACTCAGGACCTTCCACCTGTAAGGCAAAGGCTTAACCCCTGAGCCACCTCTCCAGCCCCTCAAGTGATTTTTTTAACCTCCAAATTGACTACTTAAAATTATATATTGAATGGCTTTGAAGTGATTTGCAAAGTTTGTGCATTTTTAATCTATTTTTTAATGTAATTTTGAAACTATTTTTACTTTTTTGAATATTTCACACACGTGTGTGACCCAGTGATGAGTTATGAGCTATTAAGGAGTTAGTCCTACAATAGAGATAAGTACAGGGTTTAATAACCTGCAAAAAAAAGATTCCACAGTCTACCATGGATGGATCAACAGTGTCTAATAGCATCTGGAAGGTCTTCCTCTAAGAAGCAATTACTAAGTTGAGACTTAATGATGAGAGGGGAGAAAAGAAGGGAAAAGAAAACAAAAAACAAAAGTGGGTTCAGTACCAAAGATCCTACTTTAATCACCTGGAACCAGACCAGTCAAATCCCTTCCCATGTTAAAGCTCAGAGAAACTTGTGGAAGAGGAGGTGGCCTAAAGATGGGGAAGTTCAACGATATGCAATATACTCCACACGAGTTAGGGCCACAATAGCCATAATCGGACTTTGCATGACATGCGCAATGACTGACATGTCAATGACCCCCCAAAGTATAGCATCACAGGCACTAGGATCCTTAGAGGCAAGGGATTAACAGTCATAATAGTGTTCCCATACTAAAAGGGAGCCCAAAAAAGGGCTCTGGGCAATGCCACTGAGTCCTTATATCTCACTAGAGTGGAGGACTCAGAGAAAAGTTTGGCATTCACACAAAAGGATGCTCCAGGGAATGGGAAGAGGGTAGGAGAAGGCACTGGAGAAATGAGGGAGGGGGGATGAAAGGAAGGGGAAAAGGGAAGGAGGGGTCCAGGGTACCTATTGAGCTGTATGATTGGGGAAAAATAAATAAATATAAATTTCTAAAAAGTGGGTTCAGAAAGCATCATGTTTTCATAGAGAGAGACAGCTTCATTTATGTGAACGTATATTACATTTATTTTTCCTAGCTTTTTTTTTTTTTAACATGGGACCTGGGATTTGAACTCAGGGACTTCTGCTTTTGAGGTGGAGTATTAACACTTGAGCCATCTCTCCAGCTCCTAAATTTATTTTTCATCCCAAGTGAATTGATTCCATCCCTCTTCTTTGTCCCATTGACAACCCTCTTCTTCCCAATCAAACTCTCTTCTACTTTTCATGTCTTTTTATACATGTGTTTCATAGAGTTCCACCAGGATTACTTGAATTACCGTATGTCTGACCACTTGCTGGGCCATGATATTATATCATAGGATATACCACTAAGAAAAGTCTTTCTGCTTTTCACAACCAACATTAACCTGGTCCCTCAGTTGTGTCTCATAACTTCATCCCACTTCCATAATGAAATGTCGGCAGCTGAAATTTTGCAAAGGTTTTCAGTGAGTTCCTGCGTGAAGCAGTCCTGTCATGTGCAGATGCTGTAGTCTGGCAGTGCCCCTCCTCATCCTCTTATATTCTTATCACCCTCTTCCTCAAAACTCCTTTTTTAGGGCTGGGTACTCCACAGTCAGTTATTCTCCACACTTTGGTCAGTTGTGGCTGTCTGTATTAAACACTTTACATTACAAAAGGAAGGTTCCCATACATGATTGCAACTCTCAGCCCTCTAGGGAGACTATCATGTTTTCTACTAATCCTTGTTATATGCATATTACAAGCAGTAAACAAAATTCTCCTTAGCAGCTATGTGACTTCCTGTGTTACCTCCAGTGAACCAGAATTTAAAGTTGTTGCAAAGAAGCAATGGTATGTTTACCTACCCAATTGTAGTTTTAGCAAAGATCATAGACGTTTCAAAGATCAGTGAAATTTTCATTTGTGCATAGGTTCTCATGCCTAAACTTCTTCAATTACTATGAAAAGCCAAAGGAATACAACCCTCATTTTCCTACTTATATTTGGGCAAACAGCATGTGAAAAAAATTGGCTAATCTTTGTATGGGAAGAAAAAGTAAACAGATATTGAATTAGGATAGCAAAATTTCCATCTTGATCTTTATGAGAATGTAGCATCATCTTTTCCTTTCAAATTCAAAGTTCATCAGTGACAACCATGGAGGAAACCATGCGGTGGAGTGAAGATGAGCTACCCATCTATAAATAACTTCTGTCCTTATTATATGTATATTTTGATATATCCCAATGTTTCCTTACTTATTCAAACAGTTCAATTCCAATCAATCACTTGGTAGAGCTTGGTAGAAACGTATCAGGTTATAGGTTATCATTTTGTTCTTTTCAATTATAATTATTTCTGAGCATTTCTACTAGGATTTAAGTACTAATCTGCAAACACAGATTGCTAAATCAATTCACATTTGCTCAAAGCTTAGACCAGCAGATTTTATGGAAAGGTAAAGGCATAAATCAGGTGTTCTTAAAGGTCAGGAGCAGAACTTTGTATATTCTTTACACCATTATCTACAGGGCAAGAGACTCAAGCCAATGACCATAATACTTTTGTCCCTGCTACGCACACTCATTTATTTGACCAACATTGCTTATGTGTTTTTAAAGAACAAGAGGCAGGGATTTCTACATTGAACCTCTTTATCTAAGCCCAGCTGTATAATCATTTGTATTACAAATATGACTCAACAATTTTCACATGTTTAAGGCATCAATAATTATTTTAATGTGTTCTAAATCATTTCTAATCAAAGATACTTAGCACAATGTTTGTATTTGCTAAAGGTTCAAAGTTAGAACTCAGTATTATGTAAACTGAAATACAATATTTGATTTTTAGGTTTGTCCTTTTAACATTAGATGATGTCCAGATATTAAGACTGTATGATAATTTAATCAAACTAGCCATTGTTGAAGGTTTTGTATATAAGAAGTACAGGCACCATTCACCAAAATAGGCATCCAGAGAAACGGAATTCCAATTCTGAGGGGACTCTAAGTAAGTACCACTATTGCTGAGTTAAATCAGCGGTAACTTTTTTCCTTAACTCAACTGTCTTATTCTTAAAGTCTTGAGTATTTGTTGCATATTATGTATTAAAAATGGGTGTTTTGACTTATGGATTATTCTTACAGTATTTGTTTTGCTTTTCTCTTTCATGTGTACAAGAAATACAAAAAAGAAAGTTTGTTCTGTCATATTCTACTTTTTGAAAAGCAATAGATCATTACTTCAGCATCATAAATTTGTTAGTATTGATAAGTCAACTAACATGCTATTGAATTAGTCATTGTTGATAACATTGTCCAAAATAAAACTAATCAAAGCAGAAGGTTTGGTGACATAAAAGAAGTTCTTAGGAGATGCCCCCAAATAGACCCTTCTGTGAAAGCTGATTTATGGTCATCTTTAAGAAGCATTACAGAGAAGACCATAATTTTTGGAAACAGCCAAGCTTATTCTAAATATACTTTTTAGACCTTGCTTTGCTCATTCACAAAGTGGGAATATCATGCTACCTACTTTATGGGGAATATGATGCTACCTACTTGTAATAATACTGTGAATATATTTAGGTAGACATAGAGAAATAATTTGTTCAATATTTACTGGATGCCTGACATGTTAAAACATTTCATGTTATGGTAATGACTGCCTTATAGTATCAAAACTTTTTACTTTGTCATAATGACTGTCTTATAGTATCAAGAAATACATTGTTGCTAGCCCAATTTTGTAGAAAAGAAAATGTTTTAATGCTCACTGCATGCTGAAATTACATTGTCATCCAGGATGTACTTGCAGTTCTCACCTGTAAAATCTGAAAGGGTTGAGTTACTAAATCCCTCTTATCTTTTAAAGATAATGATACTGTTTTTCCACTGTTGTACAATACTTTTTTAAATATTTTATTTATTTAATTATTTATTTATTTACTCTTTGTGTGTGTGTGTGTGTATAAAAGAGAAAGAGAGAGAGAAAGAGAGCACTGTGTGTGCCTGTGGAGGACAAAGAATGACTTTAGGAATTATCCTGGATTGCTTCTACTTTCTTCTTACTTCGCTCTGGGATTCCCCAGGCTTTGCCCACCAAGGCCAGAAGTGTAGGCCATGCTATTTCTGCCTGGTGTTTTATGTAGGACTTGGGATCCAAACTCAGGACCTTCTGCTTGCAAGACAGAGTTTTAACCCCTGAACTATCTCTCCAGCCTGTAAAACACTTTTGAAGAAATATTATCAGACCACAAAATACACTGCTGATAAATAATTTGGCCTACAAAGTACTTCAAAGAGAGAAAGTCTCAACAAAAAACTGAAAGAGCAATATTTTCCTAAAATTATTCCTACTCATTATTATCATTATAAGATGGTCATCCAGCTTTCAAATTCATATATGACTTAAATCAGTAAATATATATGGATTGGCTATCATCAATTACTTTTTAACATAATGGTGATTTTGAATATACATATACCAAGGTTGAATCCAGAGTTGTAGCATATGTAGCCTTCGCCCCCATTTTGTGTTCTCAGAACAAATTTCCAAAAATCTTAAAGATGTAATCATAGTAAGCTTTAGCTGATCATTCTTGGACTGTTTTTCTGGTTAAGATTCCGTGGATAAGACTTGAAACCCCAGTGGGAAATACTCTCTAAGAGAAAGAAGCAGGACTGAGAAGATGGCTTAGTCCATGAAGCATTTGATTTCATAACATAAGAAGCCAAGTTCATTCTCTAGTTTACATGTTAAAAAGCTGGTTGTGGATGAGCATACTTGTAATCCCAGAAGCAGGAGGATCCCTGGGCCTCTGCTCATCCATTATAACAGCTCAGCAAGCTCCAGACCAGTGGCACATCTTTTCTCAAAAATGAAGGTTGTCTGTTTCTAAGTAACCACAGCTGAAGTTGTCCTTTGGCCTGTACACACACATGCATGCTTGAACATATACATACACACACACACACACGCACGCACACACATGCACACACACACATGCACAACACTGCATATGTATGAAATAAAGAAAAGGAATCAGTGAAAATGTGGTACACATTAAGATTTTCCTATATCCACATGATCCAGCCTACCTTTCATAGGAATATAATAGAACACAGCATTTCTTTAATTATCATGCAGACAAAATTGTCACCAATTTTGAGTGTTATGGAAGTACAATGGACTTAACCAATGCATACACGATTCTTTTGTTACAGGCCAGGCCAAAATGTGGTCACTTATAACAGTGGCAAGTTTGGTATCTGTTCTTGGAACTACACATGGCCTCTTTCAAAAGCTAGCACCTGAAAGTCCGGAAGCACACATGAATATTGTAAGTTGCTGGAGAGTGGGGGGGTAGGGGGTGGGAAGGTGTTTGAAAACCTGTAAGGCTGTGGAACAGTACTATGGTTCAGGATCATGATGGGTTTGAACTTGCAGTGGCCAAGAACTTGCACTGGCATCAAGAATCACCCTGAATTGCTCTACCTCCTTATAACTTTGTTCTGGGGTCCCAGGTTCAGCCTTCCAGGGCTGGAAGTGCAGGCTGCTGTCCTATTAGCTGCAATTTTACACAGGATCAAGGGTCCACACTCAGGCCCTTTTGATGGCAAGGCAAAGGCTGTGACACCTAAGCCACCTCCTTGGCCGTATTTTAATTTTTTTTATTTTCCTCTACAGAGTCAGATGATAAACTACTGGGGATACCCAAGTGAAGAATATGAAGTTGTAACTGAGGATGGATACATTCTTGGGGTCTACAGAATTCCTTATGGAAAGAAAAATTCAGAGAACAAAGGTATATTCCTTCCTTTCTTCTTTTCCTTCTCACTTTCTTTTTTCCTTTACCTCTTCCATCCTGCATCCCTCTCCTACCCCTTTTTTCTTTCTATTTTTTTAATTCCTAAGATTTTAATAAGTCTAGTTGTTTCTGAAAATATAACAAGTTATATTTTCAATATTCAATAGATCACTATCAAGTCCATGAGACAGACAAATAAGTAAATGATTAAGATAAAATGAATATAGTTCCAATTGTACACAAACTATTAGTAAAAGTATCTAACCTAGCTAAAGGAAGTCAGGAAGGTTGCTTCCACACATAATATCTGAGCTGAATCCTGGTGAATGGAAAAGTGTTATCCAATTATCTGTAGAGATGAATATGGACAAGCAACTTGAAACCCATTTCCAAAATTGATAAACTATTTTTAAATTAAAACTACTAAAACTTCTTTTTCCTCATTATTGTGAAATAAAACATTACTACTCTTAGCCAACCTACATTCAATGGAATTTTTTAGAATATCATTTTAATAACTTTATGTAGACATAATTGGCATGTAATAAAATACATGCACTTAAATGCATACATATTTTGAATAATTACATACATATGTGTTTGAGATGTTGCTCAATGATGGTGTATTTGTTAAGTATGTGCAAAGTCCTGTTCTTGATCCCCAAAATGGTTAAATAAATAAATATAAACCATTTGAAAATTTTTGAGACCTGAAACACAAACACTTAAGAAAAGATAATTAACAAGTTAAAATCTTAACCAGGTAAATATCTTAATTCCAACTACATGTCCATCTTAACTCAACGAGTAAATCGTTTAATAATTTTCTTCCTTAGGCAAGAGACCCGTGGCATTTTTACAACATGGTTTGCTCGCATCGGCAACAAATTGGATTGCAAATCTGCCCAACAACAGCCTGGCCTTCATTCTGGCAGATGCTGGATATGATGTGTGGCTGGGGAATAGCAGAGGAAACACCTGGTCCAGAAAAAATTTGTACTATTCACCAGACTCAGTTGAATTCTGGGCTTTCAGGTAATGAAAAGGGGAGTTTCAAAAGGGACAATTAAAAGTACAGATTGGCATGGGCAGCAAGGACAATCTCACTTTTACGTCAGTCCCATCTTAGATTTCACTTCAGATGAAAGGAAGCCATTGCTTATTCTAATCTTCCCTTTCAGTCACCTACGTACCTCATACTAGGCTAATTTTTCTCTGTAAACTTTATGTGGTCTCAGTAGCCAATTTTTTTTTTACAAATGGGAATATGTGGGGAATTCTTTGGAATTTTTTACTCTTAGAAAACTCCAAAGGATGCATCCACAGAGATCATGAGGATATCAAAGCCAGTAGAGGTGGAACAGTCATATGCATGGTTATCATTATCAAGTGCTTTCTAAGAGCCCTCAGTGCCTTGTTTTTGGAAAGTACCATGCTGGTAGAGAATAGGATAGGATTCTGCCAATGTCCCTGAGGCACAAGAGTGCCTTGAGGGTGATAAGAGCAGAAGGGAAACTCATGCATCCTGCAAGAAGTGAGGAAGGGGGATCGTGACTTCAGTGAAAACCAGGGGCGCTGACAAGTGGGGCCTGCGGGATGTGAGTACAGCGGCGGGATAATGGAGCTCACTGCATCTGCCTGGAGATGCTGCTGAAAGCTGTCAAACTAGGGAGTTTTCCTCTATCAAGGTCATTCTGACTGGCTTGTCAAGGATACAATGCAGAGACAGGATTTATGCTAAATGGCACTGGGATAAAGAAAACTAATTCTGATAAAATCTGACATTACATTGCAAGAATGCAAACAGTTTCCACCTGCTAATACTTACTGTCTTGGGTGGACTAAATTGCAGCCACTGAGCATCATTAAGAAATAATGTGCACGCTTTACAAGAAGCCATCCAAAGGAACTTGGGACTGGCTAAGGGTTTAAAAGCAGCAATGTTTACAGAATCTAATTTTCCCATTTTTCAAATAAAAATAGATCCTTGGTTATAAATATGCTTGACTTTTAGAAAATGTAGCAAAGATATATATTTTCCTTTTTTTCTTGCAGCTTTGATGAAATGGCTAAATATGACCTTCCAGCTACAATTGACTTTATTGTGAAGACAACTGGACAGGAGAAGATACACTATGTTGGTCACTCTCAGGGCACCACTATTGGTAGGTAAAAGCATCAAAATTGAGTGGTTCGGTTCCTCCAGACAACTTCCCAGTGTTTACTGCAGCATAGACACTTCTGTATATTGTAAGTTTCTGTCTGTGACTCTCAATGACATAAAAAGGTTATTAATCTAATCCTAGAGATGGGTAAACAATCAGGGGATAAATAATTTGTGAAGGCAATGTGGGTCATCACCAGTGGGTTAATAGAATGGATCAGATACCATATCAGTCTTCCAACCTTCAGGCTACCACCTAACAGTTGACTTTATTCTATTCATCCCACCATGTATAAGAGAATGGACCATGTGCCTAAATAATGTAATAGAATGAACAGAACGCTCTATTTCTATACCACTTATATTCTTGTAGGAGGCTGGAAACAGTAACAGATTATAAAATAATATGGATAATACTAGATTTCCATAGCATTGTGACAATGCTATGGAAAAGTGTAATATGAAGGACTTTAGGACACCTCAAAAGGCTGTAAGGGCTTTTTAGATAGAATTAGCAAACACCCTCTGGGAAAAGAGATAGAAAGGGGGCTGGAGAGATGTCTCAGGGGTTAGGCCTCTGACTTCCAAGCAGAAGGTACTGAGTTCGGATCCCAGATCCTACGTACAAACGCCGGGTGGAGGCAGGGGCGGCCTACGTTTCTGGTCCTGATGGGCGGAGCCTGTGAATCCCAGGGCAGAGCAAAAGAGGAGGTAGAAGCAGTTCAGGATGATTCCCAAATTCGCCCTTGGTTCTACGCATACACACACACACATACACACACATATACATACACATGCACACATACACACACACACAATTAAATAATTTTTTTTTAAAAAAAGAAAAGACATAGAAAAGAGATTAGAGAGGAAAACCTATGCACACACAGCAACTTGATGTCCAGTAAGAGAGACCAGCAAGAGGCCGGCCGTGCTCCCTCATAGACATGAACTAGATCATGAAAGAACAGCAGAGAAACGGCAGAGGGTGAGATGAAATGTCAGGAGCTGGCGAGTGAAGACTGCTCAGGATTCTTTGATTATTATATCTTATTATAATTATGATTATTATAATCTTTTGATTTTTATAAGGGTATTGGTTTTTTTAGCCTGTATGGAAAGAAATCATATAAGAATGTTAAATAGAAAATCTTCATGATCCTCAGTAGGATCCTTCTAGCTGCTGAAGGGTAACAAGGGTAGAAAGGAGAATCAGAAGACTTCTTGTTATTCATGCTGGTGACCTGTATTATTGGGGTATGGGAAACTGTGGAACAATGATACACAATTAAGATGTACACATGAAGTGGAGCCAACAGCATTGGCTGAAATATTAGTGGTAGGTTCAAAACAAAAAGAAACATTCAAGATGCTATCAGAATTTGTAGTCAGAGAACCCAGGATAATTTAAACTCTTTCACTGGATAGGGAAGACTGTGAAAAGCACTGCTGTATGGTGGCAAATTAAGTTCCATTTGTTTGGGATCACTGGTTAAAGATTCAGGTGGAGATGTCAAGCTGGCAATAACATGCATAAACGTGAAGTTCAGCAGAGAAGACAGGGCTAAAACTAAAAGCAGGAGCCATCGACTATGAGACAGTGTAATAATTGAGGCAGTAAAGAAGAAAGATCAAGGACAAGCCTGGTTTGCCCATTACTTTAAATGAAGGTTATGCAGTAAAGGAAAGAAACCAAGAAGTAATGATTTGTGAGTGTCGTGTGAGGAAAGTGAGAACTGTGTTATCCGAGAAGGAAGGGATTTTAAGAAAAATGTTCCAACAGTGGAAAAGACTGTTGAGGAGCTGAATGAAATGAGAGAGATCACTGGATTAATCACCTGGAAGTTACAGGGGACTTGGCAGTGGCAGTGGTAGCTGGTTGTTTGTTTGAAACACACCCTTCTAGTCTTCCTGTGTAAACTAGGTTACCTTCAAATCTATGATCTTTCCTCAACCTCCAGAGTGCAGAGATTATTGCCATGAATCACAACCATGCTTGGTTATAGGAGATTTTTCTGACATTAACTTTCAATGACACAGATTTAATTAACTTTTGTTAACAACCCAGTGTTATAAGATTATTGTGTTATTGCTGTAAGTAAAACTGTTCACTTTCATACCAAATTTCTTCTATCTATTCTCTTGAGTTACTTGAAGGTCGAATAATGCCTTTTGTCTCTACTGGGTATTTTAAAGAGCTATCACAATTCTTATAAATATATGATCAAACAGAAATATCAGTTTCATAGCTTTTCTCATTTGCTGTCACTAGAAAGTTCAGGATAGCTTTGCACTTGTGAAAACAAAACAGCATATGCAACCCCTTCTTCTCTGGTTCCTTGTTCCGTTTCAGGTTTCATTGCCTTCTCTACAATCCCCACACTGGCTGAAAAAATCAAAACATTTTATGCATTAGCTCCAGTTGCCACCGTGAAGTACACAGAAAGTCCTTTGAAAGACCTTTCACTTATTCCTACATTTCTCTTTAAGGTATGTGATTCTCTTGGATTCACTGAATTTAAGGTGCCCAATTGTCTGTGGATTTCAAAGTGATAAAAGTAAACAAATAACACATGCAGAACAAGCGTGCTCACATCAAAAAAAATGATGTACAGGCTTATGTCACCCTTCCCCAGCACTGACCCAAGGGCACCCCTCTAGCCTCTGAGATCCCATTTACTTTTTTTTCCTGATCAGCTTTCAATGGGCAGTCAATTCTCTGGAATGTTTAGTTCTCTACAATTCCATTTTTTAGAGCAGAAAACGGGGCAATAAAATCAGAAAAAAAACATAGTCAAATAAGGCCAACCCAGCAGGGCAAGGAAGAAAAGAAGGAAAAGAGAGAAATAAAAGAAAGAAACTGAGAGGAGGGGGACAAAAGGAAGAAGGAAAAGGGGAGGGAGGAAGGAAAGAAGAAGGAAGGAAGGAAGAAAGGATTAGTGTGCATTGAACTACACAAATATTTATTGCTACATTAATTCTAAATTAATTTCTAAATTATACTCAGATTTTCCTACAAGATAGAAGATGATTAATAAACAAAGGCATTTAGAGCTTAAGCAATGGGCTTGGATCAGAATTACAACATGATCTAATTCTAATAAGTTCCAAATGACATTTACTAGCTTTATGTTTCCTTATGTATAAAACTGAGAAAACAAAATAACTCTCAAGTCAGTTGAGACAGATATTTAAAGATTTTTCTGAAAATATGACTGTCACCATTTTCCTTCCTGAGCTTGAGTAATTTATTGCTAAAACCATGCACATTGGTATGCAATCAAGACATTCTACTGCCATGTCCTTTAGTGATTTTGTGCTATAGCTCTTATTACAACAAGATGATAAATCAACATGTTCTCTACTTTGAGCAAGCATTCAGTTCTCAGTGCAGTGACAAACACCAGAATTAATATCATCCTTTTACATTACTTCAATGTGAGAATTAAATGAGCAAAAGAATAAGAAATTTTTAAAACCACACATTGAAATAAAGGAAATACCATCAGTTTAGTTACACCTGCATAAGTGGGCTAACTAATTGATGAGTTTAGTTTTGCAGGTGGACTACTACAATGTTCTGAGGCTGTTTTTATCTTTCAGATCATGTTTGGTGACAAAATCTTCCTCCCCCACAACTACCTCGATCAGTTTGTTGGTGATGAAGTGTGCTCGCGCCAGCTCCTGGATGCTATCTGCAGCAATGCCTTATTTATCATGTGCGGATTTGACACCAAAAACTTGAACACGGTCTGTATGCACTGTGCTTTATATTCTGAATTTTTTTAAAAATACCTCTTATCATCATCACATAGAAACCAGAAGTAGCTTGAGAAGTGTGTCCACAGTATGCTGGTAAAGAGAAATTACAAGTCACTACTGCATTCTAACCTTGTTTCCTGTTGGCTGTCTGCCATTCCACATGTAGAGTACCACAGGGCACACTATCCTTAACATATCAAGAAAGGATAGAATCAGTGAGTATGTCACATAAGTAAGAATCAGTGAGAAAAATATAGCAACGTAGAGATGCAGGGAACAAAGAAAACTCAATTTGTTGTCTTGTACTTGCTGCTAATGTAGGGAGAGACTTTAGCCCCTGGGAGGATAGTGAGTTCATCTGACAGTCCACAGTCTAAGACTCTGAGAAAGCTAGAAAGGAGATTTCATTTTGCTGACAGGAATCTGAACAAGGTAAATTATAGATTCAATAGAATACCATAAATAAGTAGAATGACTATCACATATATACATGTATATGTGTGTAACTATTTCATAATTATTAACATTATATGAAACAAGGAACCTTGTGTGAATGTTTTATTTCTTACACTTTGACACCAGATGGAAAACAACACAATGCTGAGAATTTTGATTCAGAGACCTAAATAAATCTCTCTGACTCTACAGGGCTTCTATCTGTGTGACTCTTACATTTCTCTGAACTTCTTGAGTCTCAAATCAAACTTTGAAAAAAAAAGTGGAGATAATGAGTCATCCTCGCTGTCCATGAATCAAACAGTTCAAAATATGTGTCACGTTTTGCAGACTCTAAAGGAGCACACAAATGCATTGCTCATATTAGTGCAGAATAAGTATCTATGGAATGCTTGGCCCTAAACAGGGTATCTAAATGCTCAATGCTCAGGGAACATCACAGAAGAAAGAACAGTAGGAAGAAGTCAGAGAAGGGGAAAGGGTGCTACCAGATAGTATCTTCTGGGCATAGCAGGACTGTTGTACTGTTCCATGAACTCATAGAAGCAGTGTTTACTTTCACAAGACCTGCACAAGACCCTGGACCTGAGGGATTATTGAGGGTTGATGTTGGTGGTACAAAGGGGAATTGCTTTTCTCAATGATATATCTGCTAATACACTGACTATGCTCCAGCAAGTGTTTGGGTACATGCTGATATAGGTAACCCAGATGTATCAGCCAACAACACCCTCTAAAAGTCATGGAAAGTACAAGAGAGACTATTTGAAAAGATGTGCATTTTCAATGAGAGAAGGGGATAGAATGGGGTGACAAAAGGTGAAAATGACATCAATTAATTGTATTTGTGTGTGAAGCTTTCAAAGAATTAGAAATTATTAATAAAAAGCAACCTGAACTATTTGATCTCAGTCAGAAAACATAGATCTTAGTTCTTTTTCAGAAACCAAATGTGCTTATGTGTACATATATATGTGTGTTTGATTCCTAGAGTCGTTTTGATGTGTATCTAGGACACAATCCAGCAGGAACTTCTGTTCAAGATATTCTCCACTGGGCACAGGTATCATGATTTCAATATTGTTAAAATATGTTTTGAGAACATGAATCTTTACACTTTACCTAAGGTGCATTCCTGGTGATTTTTCTATCAATCCAAAGGAAAGAAAAATCTTAGGAACACTCATACTGTGGGTAGCCAGGGAATGAATGAATTTTATAATTTGGAGTTGGAAAAGAATTTTTTGAAACAAAGCTCCTTAAATACTTGTCTTAAATTATTAATAATTTTATAATCTAGAATAAAAATGTTCTTAATAATTTTACAAATTAGAATGAACTAGTTGGAAAGATTGAATTTTGTTTTTCATTTAACAATGAGAATTTTTACCACTTCATTTTTTCATTTTTCTTCACTAGCTTGCTAGGTCTGGGAAATTTCAAGCTTTTAACTGGGGAAGCCCCTATCAGAACATGTTACATTATCAACAGGTAAGCTCTTTAAAGTTGTTATTATTCACAATTTAATCGACAAAGACATATTTATTTGGGTGAAAAATTATGTCAACATACATCTAGTTTTTCAAGGACCCTTGATATCCAATTTCTCATTCCCCAATGACTATGTCCAGAAAATGTGCCCTCAAATAGCTGTGTCACATGAGGTTTTTCTAGAAATTAGCACCATCTACCATCTTTGCTTCATAACCCAGTCTCCTCCCAGCACATGCTTTGTTTTTTTTGTTTTTTTTGTTTTTTTTTTTTTTCCTTTTGTGAAGTGAAACTGCCTGGTATTATAAGCCAGTATTTTTTCACATACTTGGGCTATAGTTGAAATCTTTGGCTGTTCTCATTCAATTTTCTCTCCTCTGACAGTCAGATAAGTAAATTCAGAACATGGTCCCAGGAAGGAAAAATAAATGCTATTCTTGCCAGTCAACACTTAAAATATTTCTAGCAGACACGTGCCTGATAATCCTCACAATTATTGTAGTTCAAAGAATCTGCAATGACTGTGTATTGAGTTCATTTATTTGGTCATTGTCCTAGTGTTATAACTTCTTTGCTGTGGTAAATACCTGACCCAAGCAATTTAGGGGAATGAGGCAATTTTTATTCAAGCTCATGGTTCCAGGGTAAATTTCATCATCACAGGAGCATCACCAGCCTCAGGAACTGAGGGGACTGGTCATATCCCATCCCCAGCAAGAGCAGAGGGGCAAGGCCCAATGCTGGGCACTTGCTTTCTAGCTTGCCAGGCTTCCAAAACCCTAACCAGCTCTTGCCACATACTACAGGCTCTGTCTTCCACAACAATCATGTAATTAAGACAATTTCCTAAGGATTCACCAGTTTTGTGATGTCTGGTTTGACTAAGTAACTCTTCACAAGTGTACCAGAGGCTCGCCCCCAAGTGCCAGTTTGACAGCTGAGACTAACCTAAACAGTTGTCAATACAAATTATCACAGTAAGTTCTGAAATTCTCTGCACACTTGGAAAATCATTGACATAATTTGAGAGGAATACACAGACACATACACACACACACACACACACACACACACACACACACACACACTTGCTCAGTGTGAACTTTCAAATTACTACTCACTGAACTATTGGAATCAGGCAAATATCCTGCATTACTTTGTATCCTTCTTTTTCTGATTTTTCTTCTTTTCATGGAGTGACTGGACAATCGTACTGATTTTCATATGCCCATGACTCCAATTTGAGAAATATATGTTTGCACAATATGCAGAAAGAAAGGCACCTTCTCTTTGTTCTATACAACTATTGTCTTTTAAAGTTTTGAGAGCACCATCAGATCAAGATACTGTTGAAAACACAGTCCCCACCACCACCACCAACCATCATCTTTCCAAAGCCAAAGCAAAAGCTTGCTTTGATGACCTTTCTCCTAAGCTGTTGTGCTGGCAATCAGGAGAATTCACCTCTGAGGGCCAAGTAAGACTTGAACACCCATCCCCAGCTCTACCCCTCTTCCAGCTAAGTCAAAATGACACTTCATATTAACTTTAAAGATCACTGAACTCAGTGGCACTTATTAAAGAACCACAATTAGCATCTAAGAAACTGCAGATATTCTCCTTTCTCCAATATGAGGGAATGTAAGAGAAAGCATTAAAATCTTGGGTGTAACAGGTGATAAAATATTTTCTGAAGAGCACATTGACTCCTTCACAAAGTGAGAATATAAAACCTTTTAGTATATGACATTCGCGTTCTCGAAAGTATGATAAAAAACTGCAACAAATGAAATTGTCCCTGGATTGTGGAAATGATAAAGGTGGTTTTCTTGATCTCCTTTCTGCTCTGTGAATCTCTACAAAGCCTATGTGCTAATGGTGATTTTCTAGAAATAAAAATCAGAGCTGATGATGCATATCATAATATTTTGAAGTCAAATTTCCCAAATCCATGCAAGTATTCATCAAATCCACTTTCTCAACTGAATCACTACCCAGACCACTGACCACATTGAGATGTCAATGCAAAGGAATGGCAGAGCTGTTTTAAGGAGATCATCTGTGGAAAAGTAGAAACCATCTCCCAGAAACAATGTGGACTCACATCCCTTTCCTTCAGCTAAGCTGAAATCTAGGGTTTTTTTCACTGTTGTTGTTGCTACAAACTGTTGCATGAAGCTTACAATTCAGATCATGGTTTAGAACTAGCAAATGTCAGCATCACCTGTGAATGTAAATGTAAATGGCTCTGATGACTCAGTCTTCCCTGCAAGAAGCGCTGCAGATGATGGACTGTCTGATATGAGTCTGAGAAGCACTGATATCGTGTGTTCACATTGCTCGTGCATAATAGGGTTGTTGCTGAAGCAACAGCTAACTTTATAAAACCAAGTCAGTTAATATTAAGCAATCTGCAGTAAGAATAAGTGTTGGACTTTATACCTAAGCCTGGTCTTTCATGTTTTTTTAGAGCACACCTCCTTACTACAACGTGACAGCCATGACTGTACCAACCGCAGTGTGGAATGGTGGCCATGACTCACTGGCAGATCCCAGAGACGTTAATATGCTGCTTCCGAAAATCCCCAACCTCATCTACCATAAGGAGATTCTTCCTTACAACCACTTGGACTTTATCTGGGCCATAAACGCCCCTCAAGAGGTTTACAATGAAATTGTTACCATGATGTCAGAAAGTTAAAATAGCTCTAAACTTAAAGAATTACTCACCTGACTTTTTTTCCAAAATATATTCCTCTCTCCTACTCAGCTCTCTACAGTGTTTAACATGCAATGCTTATTTCTGTAATTTTGTCCTAACCAATACATGGCATGAAAAACTTCACCTTTGTTGTTTTGATTTTTTTTCAATTTAAACTAATTTGGTTTCTCCTTTAGAAACTTAGCAGGAAACACCTGATGAGAATGCACTCATGGGGATGTGAAATTGCTCTTCAGTGCATCTCAAAATTCCTTTTTAAACTCAATGTAGAGTGGGAGGCATGAATCCTGAATGCTGACAATGTATAGCTCTGGGGTTGAAAACTCCTTTTTCTTATCTGAGCTTCACAATGAGCACAATGCTTTCAGTTACCACTGAGCTTCCACCTGAGTGATGACGATATCACTTGCCCTTTTGTATGCTGAACCCATGAGAAACACAACTGAGATATAAACTGGGTGGAGCCTCAGTGGGGAATGAATAGGCAGCCCCATCTTGGCTGGGGACACAAGAAGGTCAGCTGTGTGTTCTGCTGTTACCCTACTCATGTGGCCCTCCTTGCCTTGGACCTCAACTATGAAACAGCCAACGAAGAAGACAAACTGCCTTAGAAGTCACTACCAAAATGAAGAATCATTCCTCTGATTGACAAATCTAAATTCACAGCTTCTGAAAGGCTCCAAACCTACAAAATATCCAAAAACCACACCCCCTACTTTGAATATTACACCAACATACCCAAAATTATGACCTCATAATTGATGCAACTAAGCATCTTAATTCCTGATTTTAACTTACTTGTAAGGTTTTAATATAAAATATAAATTACACGATTTATCTTGTTCTCAGAACAATGTATAGACCAGAGAGAACATTTACAGAAACCTGCTGATTTTTATTGTTTTGTCCTATCTCAAATCCTTTGCTAAGAATCCTGGAACTTTCTCATTTGCTATCTTCTTTATGTTTAAAATTGAAGAAAACTACTAAGAAAAGATCATTATTAGTCTTTAATACTTCAGCGAACATTTTTTGAAGTTTTCACTAACTAGAATAAGGATCTAGATAGAGGAAGAGTGACAGATATTGGTATAACCACTTAAAGTTATAGTTCATCTACACCTCCATAGGAAAAGAGCAATCATTACCTTTGTACAGTTTCTTGTGCTTTTCCAGCCAACTTCCTTTCTTTGTCTCCATAGTCAGCAAATGTGGATGGCTTTGATTTGGGTACATGAATGTAAGTAGAGATCATTTGGTTTATTCTTGTAACAGATCAATATCTCTCACTTGCTCTTTTGAATTGTGGTCACATCTGCCTGTGCACAAGAGTTCATTTATGCTTGCTTTCTTTGATCATCTCTGGAGTAAGCTCTCATCATGTAAGGCTCAGCAAATCCAAACCCAAACTCATCATTCTTTGGATCAATTAATGTTTATCAAATGCAGTTCTTCAACTCACTACAGAATAAGACTTTGAATTTTATTTTCTACCACGTCTCTTACTCTATCAGCACAGAAAATGTTAAATCTATTCAATGTTAGGAAGAATAATTTAATGACCACCCAATGAATTCATCATTCAGTTTCAGCTAGTATCAATACATAGCCAATCCAGTTTCACCTGTGATTCTAAACATTTCCCTCTTCCTCTGTTCTATCTCAGAAATCACATAGTTCATTAGAAATTAAATAGGATAGATTTCTGAAAAGGGTAAAGTTTTTTTAACATCAGAATACCATTACCATAATGAAAACTCCCTTCATTTTGCAATTCTACAAATCTAGTTTGACCTCAAATGTACAATTTTGTCATGAATGTTAAAATGTTTACGTCCAAATGAAAGCTGCACCTTTTATTGATGGAGGTGTCATGTATCTGCTGACTCTTTGGGTGTTTAAGTCTCTCTTTCTCTCTCTCTCTCTCTCTCTCTCTCTCTCTCTCTCTCTCTCTCTCCTCTTTCTTCTTTCTCCTATCTCTCCTCTCCTTTCTTCTCAAAAAACTCTAGCTCTTTGCAACTTTTCTGACTATAAGTGGAAGCACTTAGAATTCTTCTCTACTTTTCATATTTCTTGGAACTAAAAATTTAACAGCAACACCATTCACAATTTGGGGTAGAAAATTTTAATGGTGTGGCTCTCCTAGCTACTGTAGGGTGTTAGCAAAACACCCATATTCTACCAACCAGATAGCTTAGCACTCACACATCCCAACCTGTAGCAAGAACATCATCCAATGTGATGAGAATCATAAGTGTAGAATTGTCCATGATATTAGCTACTTTAAAATTACTGGAGCAAAATATTTGACTAAAACAATTTAAGAAAGGAAGGGAAGGAGGAAGGGAGGAAGAGGAGGAAAGAAGAAGGGGGAAGAGAAGGAAAAAGGAGAAGGGAGGGAGGAAAGTAGGAAATAAAGACACAGAAACAGGAAGGGGGAAGGAAGAAGAGAGGGAGAAAGGGAAAGATGGAGGGAAAGAGGAAGGGAGAAGGAAAGAGGGCTTATTTTGGTTGGCAATTTGAGGATGCAGTCATGGGAGGAATGGGATGGAGCTAGAGGCTTGAAGCTGCTAGTCAAGGTGCATCCACAGTTAAGAAGCAAAAAGCAGTGAAGTCTCTTGCTCTTGGTTAGTCTGCTCCTTCTTATTCACACCAGGTCGCTAACCCGCTGGATAGTGCTGCCTACATTCAGGGTTTGTCTTTTCACTGCGGTGAAATAATTCCTTCTCAATATGCCCTGAGACTTGTTTCTTAGGGCACTGTGGGTTCTGTGTCAAGCTAACACTTGATTTTAACCATTGCACCTGCTTTTCCAAGTGAAAATCAATCCTGTAAATTATGTTCTTGATTATAATGATTTAATATTATTTCATAGTGAAGCTATCTTATTTTTCTTTATGCTATAACATATTTTCAGTTTCTTCTTAATGTGTAAAGTGCTCTTATTGACAAAATTTAGTAGAGATCCATAATGGAGGACAGAATGATGTTTTCAGGGATCTAAAGTTTAACTACACTAAAGTTAACTCCATACATGCTCAGACAGAATAATGCTGTTATTAAACCTATGACAACAACCTGTTATTTAAAATAGCACTTTGCAATTGACAGTTTTAACCAGTTTCAGTCTTCTGCATGTAAATATCCAGTTTTGCCAGCACTATTTGTTGCAGATACTACTTTTTTGTTATTGAGTTTTCTGAGCCCCTATATCAAAATTCAGGTGACTGTATATGTAGGGGCTTATTTCTGGGTCTTTGACCCATATCCATAGATCTATGCATCTGTTTTGGAGCCAGTACCATGTCGTTTTTATTACTATGGATTTGTAGTATAGAGTAAGATCTGGCATGGTGATTCCTCAGCATAGTTTTTTATTACTTAGGATTACTTTAGCTATCCTGAGCCATTTGTGCTTTCAATTGCTTTGTCAATTTCTGTGAAGAATTGCATTGGAATTTTGATTGGTATATCATTGAATTGTATATTGCTCTAGGTAAGATGGCGGTCTTTCCACCTTCTGGCGTCTTCAGCAATTTCTTTCTTTAGGGTTTTAAAGTTTTTGTACACAGGTCTCTCAATTAATCAGGGCCTCTAACTAAGAGTTCCAGTACGATATTGAATAAAAGTGGTGAGAGTGAACAACCTTGCCTAGTTCCTGATCGAAGAGGGAATGTTTCAAGTATTTCACCATTTAGAATGATCCTTGGCCAAAGAAGGGCCTCTTGGTCTGCCTCAGAAGCCCGAACCCCCATGAGAACAGAAGACACATACAGAACCCCAGGACCCATACAACCGAAAGGACGGGAGAATAAGAGGGAGTAGACTGGCCCCAGTTGGTAGGGGAGGGAGTGTGAGATGGGATTAGGGAGAGAGAGAAGGGAGGTGGGACGAGAAGGGGGACGAAGGAAGAAAGGAACGTGTGTATAAAAATGCAAGTTTAATAAATTTATTTTTAAAAAACATTTTAATCAGGAACTTTAAGAGGAATTTTGCAGTTACACGGATGTACCAGTAGAGGGCACGGTGGACTCTGAGGCTGATAACTTGGTCTGTGAACATTAATCCAGAGACGATGCCTGTGCTTACTTTGTCCGGCATCTCAGCTTCTATAATAATAACACGTTTGGAACCCACGTGGTGGTACAGGGCAGAAGTGAGACCAGTGCAGAACAGAGCCGTCTGCTTCCCTAGCGCATTTCTCCGTTTGCACATTTGCTGTTCCTGGGCGCAGTGACTGTGGACCTCTGGGAATCTGAGTCCCGAGGTCACTGATTCCACTGGGACCGGCACGCGTTCCCACTACACAAGGAAGGGAGGCTTCTAAGCTGCGTGCAGCCCTGATGTTGAGAACATAACCCTGGCCGACCTGCACCTTCACACACAGCAAAGAAAGAATTACAATCAGCTCCGTGTTGACCCAAATCTTCTACTCGTTCACCTGGCACATTCTGATAATAAAGGACTTGGTGAAGGGGAAGAGTAAATTATTAGTTTACTTACCTTTCTTTTCACACCTTGTAGGTGTTTAAGTAGTGAGGAACGAACCTAGTTCTTTGCAATACTAAATAAGTACTGCACATCTAAGCTACTTGCCCCAGTGCATGGAGACCAAGCTGCCAACACATGAGTTTTGGGTGTGGGAAGGACACTGTATCTAAGCAACAAAGGCTTCATTCTGCTCAATCTATGCAAGCTCTGAATTGCCAGTAACATGTCACTTACTTTGTTTGGCGACTAAGTGCCCCAGCTCACTCCATAACCCAGGCTGACTTGAACTCGGGTTCCTTCTCATTTATTCGCTCTCATAACTATGATTATGAGCCTATAAATGTATTTTTTTTAAAAAAAAAAGGAAGATTACTTCTGCAGAGGGTTTGGTTCACAGCACCATGGTCTCATGCGGTTGAACACAGCGTCATGGCAGTGGGAGGCTGTGGCAAGGGCGCTTTTGACCTCCTTGTGGGCAGGACCAGGAAGGGGCTCAGAACAGTCCACTATACCAGCAAGACCTGCTCCCATCTACATACCTCCTCCAGTCAGGCCGCATCTCCCAAAGTTTCTATAATCTTGCAAAACAGCCCGACGCATGGAGACCAAGCTGCCAACACATGAGTTTTGGGTGTGGGAAGGACACTGTATCTAAGCAACAAAGGCTTCATTCCGCTCAATCTATGCGAGCCCTGAATTCCCAGTAACATGTCACCCCCTCGCGCCATTCCCTCTTTCTGTCATCTTCTGCCGTATAAATGTAAGTACCTCAAGGCTTCCATTCTCAAAGTCAAATGTGGATGCTAGAATATCCACATTAATTTCGTTACTGCAGTGCAAGAAGTCTCAGAATGACATCATTTGATCTAATCAACCGAAGACAGAATTCCTAAATTAGAACCAACTTCTGAATTTCTTTTGAAAATCTTCTTCCATCATGATATGACAGACTTTGAACACAAATATCCTTGTGTTTGAAGGAAGGTGTTGCTATTCTCTGAATGCCCACCCTCCTATCAAAGTATCAAGATATGTCTTCAAGGATAATTAGTATACAATGGGAGAGGTTTATCTATGTCCCAGGACCTGCTTGGTCACTTATGACCCATGTCAAGAATTTCGGTTATTATACCACCCCTAACAATTAAAAGCTTTGCTGGAATCTCTATTATGACTGCATGATAGAATCAGAGCGACATTTTCATCAGAGCAGCTGTGTTTATCAGGAACGTGATGTGGTTTCTGAAGAAGTGTGATGCTGGTGGCCAGTTTGTGACAGAAGTTACTCAGATGATGTCATTACTTTCGGCTTCAAGTAGAGAAGAAAAATCTCACTGAAAAAGTCCTCATAGGAGGCTGGCAGGGAGGAAGAAGGTTTGTAGGAGGAATGGGAGGAAAAATGGGACTGAGGGTTAAGGTGTAAATGTTAGTATGTATGAAACAATAAAAACAATAATTAAAAATAAGTGTAAAAAAGAAAAATATCTCTTATATTTTAATTGCCAAATGTTCAAGGTATAAATCTTCCTGTTTTTGAAAGCTAGATTTAATATAAAATACAATTAGGGGAATCATTTAGTATGAATACTTAATTAATAATTTAGATAATTTCACTAATGACTGAAATGATCAAAATGCTAAAAATCTTTCAAAGCACAAAGCTAATGATTTGAGCTACTAACAGAATAATTTTGATTATTAAAATATTTTAAGCTATTTATTTTAAGCTATTAAGTCATTGTTAGTTTATATTGAATATATAAATAGGATTATTTAAACATTTTTCTCACTATTTTCTTCTTTTTTTAATTGGGTTTATCAAAGCAGTGCAATAAATCATAGATTATATGGCAAACTGGCTCTAGATCCTATTCATTACTAATGGAGATGGAGATGGCTTTATCATCTTAAAATTTGATAATACCTATTTTCTACTGATTCTTTTTTGCTAAAAGCAATACTTTGCTTTAAATCCACAAAGCTATCCACTTTATTTTCATATATATTTTACTAACTATCCAGTTTATTTTCTATATATTTGACCACATACCTTTTTCTCTACTAATGTGTAATATACACTTAACTGCATTTAGTGTAATAAATTAGGCATTATATTTTATTATTTTATAATTGTTTTGGACTGTCTGTTAGTTTTCAGAGTTTTATAATCAATCACTTCGCTATGCCACAAATTTAAACATTTCAGTTTTAAAATATATTTAAAAACACAGTGTGAAAGTCTTATCTTCTTTCTCTATTACTTATGTCAAAGTCCTTTGATATGTTTGCCCTTTTATTCTTTTTAATACAATTTATGTTTCAGTAAGTTTGAAAAAAATCCATAATTTTTATTGAAATTTTCTTAACTCTTTCCATAATTTTCAAAGAACTGGATAATTTTCAAAGTTGACTTCCATTCAAATTCCTGATGGCTAAAATGGAAGCAAGGAGCATGTACATTACAATATGTATTTCCATTATCTCTTTTTAATCTGTCCTGTAGTAAAAATACAATAGCCAAAGAAGGCATTGAGTTAGAAATAAACCTACATTCTGAAGGGGGAAAATGTCAAATTTCAGTTTTTCACCATATCTATAACCTTTTCTGTCAGCACAATCAGGTGCAGGTGAGAGCTTTATACTGGCTGAAGAGGTGCAGATACATCATTGTCTCGGCTGTAGGAGGTAAGAAGGGACTGATCAGCCACTTGGAGACAGAACAAACATCCCTCTTCTGAGATAAAGGAAGTCCTTTCTTTTGTCATGTTCATAAAGCCAGTAGGACATGCAATTAAGAATGGGTTGTCTCTAAATGTTCATTTCTAAGTTATTTATTTGGAACTTGTAAGATGTTTTCACACAAACTTGGTGCTCTACCTCAGAGCTTCCCAAATTTATTATCTCTGGAGAGCTTGTGAAACATAGGAACACAAGCCCAGAGACCCTGACTCTGTACATCTGGAGTGGAATCCACGTCATCTCAGAGATTCTTTCCAGCTCACAGAATGTGATTTGATTAAGTCCCAAACTATTCGATGGCTGAATTCCCAGGACAGCTCACCAAAGTCTAGCTAGGTCTTCAGATGCCACCATATGATGTAGGTGAAATTTAAATCTGCACTCAGTCCTCTAACAGAAAGTTACAGAAACATGTTCTTCAACTGCAGTCTTACCTAAGATGACCCCAGCAAAAATTGAAGAACAAAAACTCTGATACTGTCCTTGACACTTCCCAAAATGCAAGTTCTTTTAAATGTAGAAATAGGAGCATATAACTCTAAAGAGTCCATAAGCAAGCTGTAAAATTCTACAATTCATTGATGACATTTTCATGAAACAAATTAAGAGAAAAAGCAAAAGGAGGGCAAGAGAATATTTAACATGGCTATTAAATAAATTCATTAACCTGAGAGTTCCTCTTGTAACAGATAGGAGCATAGAACTATCAAATTTTAGGTAGTTTAATCTATTAATGATTCCTTTAGGGAATTATTGGTTTTTATATCATATTTATGAAGCCCTTCCTTACTAAATACACTAAAATATGTACTGATTTTTCTTTAGGTTATATTAATATTTAAATTCTAATTCACTTGACATTTCTTTTGGTGTTTGGAACAAATTCTTTAACTTTATTTCGTTTCAAATATCTAGTCAGTTGTCCTAATGCCATCCGGAAAATAATCATTCATTTACCTACAAACCTGAAGCCTTTATTGTGTTCTAAAACTTGTTACAAAATGTACTTCCTATTGAATTATTTAATTGTGTTACTCTTTCTTATAGCTAAAGAATCCCAGTTTGATAATATATGGGAATATTTTCTTCAAAATAGATGCCACAATACATAACAAAGTATGTTCTGTAGGTAAAGGTCTTTATCCTTTTATCTTTTTTAATTTTTTATTATTATTTATTTATTCAATTGTGCGTGTATGCGTGTGTGCATGTGTGCATATATGTGTGTGTGTGTGTTTGTGTGTGTAGAACCACGGACAAATTCGGGAACCACCATGGATCGCCTCTACCTCCTCCTTGTTTACTCTGCCCCGGGATTCACAGGCTCCGCCCTACCAGGACTGGAAACCCAGGCCGCCCCCGCTTCAGCCCGGCATCTATACATGGGGTCTAGGATTCAAACTCAGGACATTCTGCCTGCAAGGCAGAGGCTTAACCCCTGAGCCACCTCTCCAGCCATCCTTTTATCTTTTTATATAATGGTTTACTCTAGCTTGTCCCACACATTACAAAATTCGTTCTTTTCATTTTCTGAAACAGACTGATGATTTCACAGAACTGTAACGTAGAACCCCTTTAATTAATTGAAAAGGCAATGATTTCTTCATGAGGAGATGGTTTATTGCTTTTTCTCTTTTTCTGTTTTCATTTTATGTGAGGGTGCTTCACACATGCGTATGTTTGTTCTCATGCGTGTGGTATATGTTCCCACATGTGCGTGCTGATGCATATGCATATGTGTGAACATATGAATGGAGGTCCAAGGTTTATATAAGGAGTCATCCTTGACCATTCGTCTACCTTGTTGCTTTTGAGACAGAGTCTCTAATGAATCTCAGTGCTCACCAATGTACTACTCTGGCTGGGCAGCTTGCTTTAAGGAGCTCTAGTCTCCACCTTCCCAGGCTGGAATTACCAGTCGGTGGCCACACCCACTCATCATTTTACGTGGAAACTGAAGATCCGGAACTTTAGTCTTTTGTTTATGTGGTAAGCACCCCACCCAAACGCTGAGTCATTTTCTTTCTTTTGTATTTCTTCGAGGTTCTGTTTACTTTTTTTGCTTCTGAACTTGGTTTTGATAATCTATAATTCACAGTGAAGTTTTTACTTTTTCAAGAAGCATCTACAAAATTCATTTGCATATGAATTTCTAAAAGTGCAATGCAAAGGGTTTTAAACATATTTTTAAATTGTTGTTGCTACTGTTTAATTCCCAGCTTCTTAACCAATGAGTCTCAACTCCTGCAGAGATTCAGCATAAGTCATCCTTTTGCCTGACTGATGCTGTAAATTACATACTTTGGGAAACATTACCTCAATGTCCTAAAACACTCCTTGACATTCATTTTTAAATGCTTCCTGTGTAAAAAATTGTAGTTTCTATATCTTATCTTTTCTCTATTTACATATTTATTTTCACCAAATAATTAGCATGTTAATATTTGTTAGTAAGGGCTCATTTTTCTTTTAAAATATTGCTTCTTATATAATCTATAAAAAATAACCACCATCGGTCGGCATCCATTCTGTGAAGAAAATATTTTAAGTGGAAGAAAATGGTTTTTCCTCCTTCCATTTTGTACAAGAGATGAATTTGTACCTTTGCTGTATGTTACTAATGCATATGGACATAATCTATTAAGTTTTGACCTAGAAACCATTTAGACTAAAAGATAAAATGTATTTTTATGTTTGGTGCAGATATTCTTTGTTATTCTTAATTTCTATGTTAATCTATGGGTGAGATTAGACTATAAGAATTGTGGGAAAATATTAAATGTTAATATAGTAGTACAATTTCATATGCATTTAGTATACTGCAAGTTAAATTTCTCAATTGGTGGTTAAATGTGACACTATTTATCATTCCTTAACCTGTTTTCTGTTATAATGCCTATGAATTTTGTGTTACTAAACTGAAAAATGGAGATTATAATGTCTGTATGCAGGGCTTGGGTGGCAGTATGAATGGATTAGGAGTCTCAGAGCCCTTTTCTCAGTATCTGTGTCTTCTCAAAGAGCTCAAAAAACTAAAAGAAAGAAAGACTGGAATTACAGAATGCTAGATGCTTTCACTTCATAATTCTTTAGACTGTTTATACATCTGAATCAAAGCAATTTCTCATGAAGATTTATGTTCCTGGAGTAGCAAAAACTATATTTCATTGATATCAAAGCACATTTCTAAAACATTTTACAACTCTGCTCCAATTGCCTTTTATAATTGATGATGTTTCACAAAAAATGACATTTTCTTTCCTGGAAATGCATTATATAATGACACCTTTTGTAAGTACAAACACGTTAGAATCACTGCAATAGAATATCTTCCTCAGCTTTTTTATTATTTATATATATTTTTCCCAATCAAACAAGCTTAATAGGTACCCCAGTCCCCTCCCCTCCGCCTCTCCCCAGTCCCCTTTGTACCCTCCCCCATTTTCCCCTTCTTTTCACCCCCCTCCGTCCCTTTCTCCTAGTGTTCCCCCTTTCCCTCTCCCATTCCCTGGAGTATCTTTTAGTGTGAATGTCAAACTTCCCTCTGCGCCCCCACTCTGGTAAAGAGTAAGGACTCAGTGGCATTGCCTAGAGCCCTTTCTTGGGCTCCCCTTTAATGTAGGAACATTATTATGACTGTTAGTCTCTTGCTTCTAAGGATCCTAGTGCCTGTGATCCATGATAGACTTTGGGGGGGGGGTCATTCACATGTCAGTCATTGTGCAGGTCATGCCAAGTCCAGTTATGGATATTGTGGCCCTAACTTGTGTGGAGTATCTTGCATATCATTGCTCCTCCCCATCTTTAGACTCTTACAATCTTACCACCCCCTCTTCTGCAAATTTCCCTGAGCTTTAGGATGGGGAGAGATTTGGCTGTCTGGTTCCAGGTGATTAATGTAGGGTCTCTGATGTTCTGAATTATGGTCTAGACCTGCAAGGCAAAGCCTGGGAAACCCCAGAGAAAAGCAATAAGGAGGTAGAGCAATCCAAGATGATTCCCAGTGTCAACTTTGGGCCTCCTCAGTCACACACACTCAAGTGCCCTTTGGTACACACACACACACACACACACACACACACACACACCACAAATAAAATAAAAGATGAGGAGAGCTAGAACCCGATTTTGATTTTCTTTTAGTTCTTTTTAAGTATGTTTGCATGTACATAGCTTTCTTAATGTGGCCCAATCAGAGCTCCTATGTGGCCCAGTCAGAGTGCAGCCATTAGCTCTAACTAGACACAGACTGGGAGTTTGGAATGCGGCCCCACGTGCCTAGCTGAGTACATTTCAGCAGACTGAAGTTGCCCCTATTCCTCCCCTTACCATAAAAGTCTATGGGCTGCCCCAGGGCAGCGCCGACCTGGGCATAGGCCAATAGGAGGCCAGAAACCATTTGTCAGTAACAGAAGAGAAAATCCCAGGTGTTATGGGAAACTCCAGGTGTTGCGGATAATAAGGTTGCAATTCAAACTGCTCACAAACAAGTGGGGGGGGGGGGACCAATCCCTGCACGCCAAAACTGTTGGCTGTTAGCCAATCATGTAACTACTAAGTTGGTAAGTCCCCTTCCCTTGCCAGTAAGCTATAAAACTTCACCCGGACAAAGGACTACCTCTTCCCGGCTGGACACCGCTGTCTGTCGGTGATGAGCCCAGGTTCGATTCTGCTAATAAAAACCCTCATGCGAATTGCAGCAGTATGGCTCCTTGATGATTTTTGGGACCCTAGAATCTGGCCACAACAAAGAAAATAAAATAATAAAATAAAAGTATTCCTTGTGGCTTAATTAATACTCCAAACCAGTTAACAAAACAAGTCACTAAACATAAAGACATGTATCCTTGAGATGAGAAAATAACAAACATCAAATTCTTCACTCCAACCACACAGAAACACATTTTTAACTGTGCTCAGTCTTGGGACTCAGATATACTCCATTCTAAGCCATGCATTCTCTTTATGATGTCCTGACACCTGGATACTGGCAGCTGAATAAATACACTTGTCACACAGTGTTGGCATTAGGAGTCAAGGAGATATTTTTCCACTGCTACCCTTACCCCACCCAAATACCCTGGAGATCACAGAAATCTTGATAAACCACCTACTCCTCTAGCATACTGAGGCAGGGAAGAGGAGTAAAAGATAAGATGGGCCCGCCCCTCTCTAGTCAGTAAAGCTATTACTCAGACATCTTTTGCTTTTTTACTCTGTGATCTAAGAGTGAGAAAATAATTTAAAGACAACGTCAAATCAATTACATTTATGAATATGTAAAGGAAATTTGTAAGCAGAGATGAGTTTCTGTTTAAGGTGTTAAATCACAGATGAAATAACTACAGAAAGAACAAGTTGACAGATGTTTGCAATATCACAATTGGTAAGCTGAGTACAGGTTCTCTCAGCACTGCTACTGGGAGCACAATGCATCTAAAACAACCTGGAAGCACAGAGTCAAATTGAGTGATTATGTGATCTATGATGAAAACCCAGCTCATTGCTAGATATATGTCTCAAAGAAATTCTCACAGAACTCCTGAACCGAGTTGACAAAGGTAGGGGAGTTGAGTGAAGTGAAAAAAACTAGGGAGATGAAACAGTGAAAGGGCAGGCTCTTTGAATTCTTCAAAATGTGACTAAGTTACAAATCACATGAACACACTGAAACTTTTTGTGTTCTCTCAAGTGGAGCTGGTTTGATGGACGCATTCAATGTACTGTACTTAGAGGAACCTTACATGTTAGGAAACTTTACCATCATCATAAGGAAAATTTTAGTCATTCTCAACAAAGATCCTACAGTTCACAAGAGTTAGTCCTGATGAAAGCATGTTATAAACAAATATTCAGTCAACATATCTGTCAAACAACAAACACAATTAGATGCTAGCTATTTTATGTACATTTATTTTCCCAGCCTGTAGAGGATGCATTCTGCGACCCTCGAGGGACACCAGAAATATACACTTCATTTTCACTCATTTGCGTTTCAATAAATATTAATGTTAATTTATGTATATTTGATTCATGTGTTAGTCGCAATGTGAGGTTAACAATACCTTATAACAAAGTATGACAGTTACAATAATATACTGTAATGTATTCATGTGAATACGACATCTTGCACTCTCTATCAAAATATCTCCAAATATCTCTTTTGCCTTTCTCACTTAAATGAGGTACTTTGAGGCTTCTTGTCGTCATGCACTAATAGCTACCATGACTATTGTTGTGCTTGGGATCATTAGAAGGGTTCCATGAACAACATTGTGATGGAAAAAGACAGGTGGCTGAAAGGAAAAATAATCTACACCTCTACTGGAGCAGAGCAGGTAGCAAAAGACTTCATTGTGCTGCTCAGATTGGTAGACAAACAGAGTCTTACACTTTTATTGGTTATTTCTGGAGTCTTTCCATTTGTTATTTTCAGACTAAATCATGGCTGCCTGGCTAAAATGGAAAATATTGTATTGTGTATTGTATGCAGCTCTCTTTTTTTAAATTTTTTATTATTATTATTTATTCAACTGTGTGCATGTGTATGTGGCGCACGCGCACGCATGTGTGTGTGTGTGTGTGTGTGTGTGTGTGTGTGTGTGTGTATGTGTGTGTGTGTGTGTGTGTGTGTGTAGAACCACGGACGGATTCGTGAACCACCATGGACGCCTCCACCTCCTTCTGCCCCGGGATTCACAGGCTCCGCCCTACCAGGGCCAGAAGCGCAGGCCGCCCCTGCTTCGGCCTGGCATCTATACGTGGAATCTGGGATCCGAACTCAGGACCTTCCACCTGCAAGGCGGAAGCTTAACCCCTGAGCCACCTCTCCAGCCCCTGTATGCAGCTCTCTTGTATCTTCTGTACATATATAGATATGTCTGAACCAATAAGGAAAACTCACAGATTCATTCAGAATTGTCATCTTATACAAATACCTTTCAAATGTGTGAAAAAGGGGTTTTAGAATAATTTTAGAAGTTTGTCACAATTTAACCAAGTAAAACCTGCATCTTTGTAACTTTTAAAAACACAAAGCATTTACTGAAAGTAGAACTATATGAAGGTTAAAAAAAAATCTGTACAAACTGTGGAATACCAAGTCTCCACTCACCACAGACATGGGATCTGATACAAGGAAAGGAAAAGATTTGTTGAAGACTACAGGGAAAATATTTCTTTTTACTTTAGCTAGTTAGAGATGTTGATGTCAGAGATGTTAGAGATGTCTCTAGAAAAGAGACAAAATTGGATGTCATATTTTCTGCATTCGCTGATAATTCTGATATCCAATACAGGGAAACTGAAGCAATAAATATATTATGGTGGGAATATTAGAATTGTTCAATGGAGAAGTTGGAGAAAGCAGTGGAATTCAGTATTATGAAGAGACGCATATTATGAAGAGATTCATCCAGGCACATTGCAGTGTCCCTTGGATGAAATCAGCTCCCAGTAAAGAGTTGCATTCCACCTCCTGCTTGAGGCACAGCACTCGAGGACTGGCTTGGCAGGAGCAGGCACTTCAGTTCCATTATCACTCTCTTTTCCATCACTGACTAAGAGCTCACCTAACAAGATTGTCCCGGCAGCATCTGTCATATTTGAAGCCATAATTAATCTGCCTCCACTTGAGAAATTTCTGATTGCAACATCTTCTGAGTTGTTCAGAACCAGAGCTCATTTCACTGGCCGCCACCTCTGGAAGGAGTTGAGATCCATCTGAAGCTCTTGAGATTTGAAGTCTGACACCCCCCACCCCAGAAGTGTTGAGAGCTGGTAATACATTATGATCTACTTGCAGGGACTGGGGCATGGGATGTCTGCGATGCATGAGATCTTTTAGAAGGTAACTTGAAATGTTAATGAGGAGTGCTGTGCTTTGAATCTATCAGGTTAAGCAAGAGATGGAAAGACCAGTATGAAAATAATGAAACTCATTACTTTGTAAGTTAGCCTAAAGTTTTTGAGAGAAAGAGCAAGAGAGAGAGAGAGAAGAAACTAATCACTCAGGAGAATGAGGTTACATGGCAGAATTTTCTAGGCATTTCAGATCAGCTTTCCCTCTCAGAAAGCTGTAGATATCATTACTTTTAGAAAAACCATCGGAACATTCTTCTTAAGTTCACACATGGACAGCATGGGTATTTTAATAGATTCATCCTATTCTTTTTATTATGCATATAGAGATCTGAGAAATAATGTTTGAGGGATTTTTTAAAAAATATTTAAAGCTATTTACCATTTTTCCCAATGATATCGTACATGAATATTACTACTTGGTACCAGAATCATCTGAGGGGAATGTAGGGCTCAATCATGGGTGAAAGCCATCTATTCTTCTGATCACAAATGGTTCCCCCTACAGGGTCTTCTCACTTCAATGAATGCAATTGAGACAATTCCTCATACTCATACACATAGGACTTCACCCAGAGAACTCCTCGTAGGTGGGCTGGATGGTCTTCCTCTTTTGTATCCAGATGATAATATTAACCATCACAAACCCCAAACAAATTTGTCAAAACTGTTAATGTTTGTCTCTTGTTACAATGAGATATGAAAAGCTTTGTTATTATCTTAAGTAATTGTTAAGGATGAATATCATGGTGCACTGTAGGTATTAACAGCTTAAAATAAAATTGCTATGTTTCATTTTCAGTAAATCCAGTAGAATGATGATTTGATAACCAATATCTCCTGGAAAAATCTCTTCATTTAATTCAATGAAACTTTAATAGAAGTTGTATGCTTTTTATTTCTCTCAATGAAATCATATTCTCATTTATTTTTCTATGAATGCTTTATATATTTCTACACACATATCAATATATCTAATACAATATGCTGATATGTCATTTATTGATCAATATATTCTTCTGCACATCTGGAACATGAAAATGAAAACTTGAATTTTCTGTTTGTGTTTTGTTTTAATGTTTAAATAATTTTTAATTTTATTTTATTAGCATATAAACTACTAATGAATCTTAAAGTCTTAAAGCTTACTGAGTAAGAATTAAGTATTAAGAGTAAGTTTTATTATCAGTGCTTCTACTTTTGATATGACTGGACTTTTTAAATCTTCATTCACACATTCCCTGATATGATTACTTGTCGATACAATGAAACAAAAGTCATCATTAATCTTCCCATTTTTGAATAGCACTTGCTTGCTCTCTTTGGAAGGCAGAGGTCTGAGAAAAATGTCAGCCACAAAGTCACATAGCCAGATGAAACTGACCACCCTTGTTTTGTTTTGGGGACCCACAAAGAAGTTTAACAGAATAAACTCTGGTCCATTGAGAGTCATATACTTACTATTTGGATTGAACAACAGGGATATAAAAGCACTCTGATTTTCTTCCTTATGAAAAATGACATAAAAAATCTCAGAGAGATCAAGGAGAATACTGACTTGTCTCTGAAACAGAAAGAATTAGAAAAAAAAATAACTCATACCAAAACCTTCACCAGAGTTGCAACAGATCTAGTTTACTAAAATATGTGTTTTCTATAATATGAATTTGGAAAGAAAAATATTTTAAAAATTGCCTTCACAGATTCTCAAGTAAGAACTACAGACACAAGGAGACCTTAAATTTTAAATTCGTAAGGTGTCTCTGTTGGATTCTTGCCACTTGCTTCAAGGCCTCACCTGGAAGCTTCGGAGCAGCACATGTCTCAGCTGCCCCAGGTGTGACACCAATCCTCACCCATCATAAAGGCCATGGCCCACAGAAGATAGGCTGGCATAATGATTTGTTTGGCAAAGATTTATGGGACATTAAGGACTCTTAAAAGGAAATGTCGAGATTTAGAGAAAACCCTTTATGTTTATGCTTGAATTCCACAGAGAACGGACTCTGTGTAGACGTGGGTTTGGATACAAGGAGAGATGTAATGGCATTAGAATGAGGAGGGGAAATCCAGTGAGGCCTGTCTGTGCAGCTATTCCTTCCAGGTACATAGTAGGTTTCCTTAGAATATAAGTCATCAAGAAAGAAGAGAGAAGGGAAGAGAAGCATTCTTGGGTAGGATGCCTTGAGCAAGAACAATTCTGGTTTCTGTTATTTTCTTCAAGAGAAAAATGGTAGGAAGTGAAAAGCAAATACCTCTGAGTCCTAAAATGTTTTCCTTCATTCTGAAGGTCTGTAATTAGATCCTTCACTTGTAGGATTGCTTTGTCTTGCTGATGAACTGGCTCTTGTCTTGTGAGCTAATAGTATTTACTATTCCTCTATCTCTAATAATTCTCTTTGTCTTGCAGCCTACCTTATCTGATATGTGCATACCAGCCTTCTCATGCTTACTGTTTAAATGCTTTATTCTTTTTACTTTCCACCCATTTCCCTGAATTTGAATATTTGAATGCATTGCTTGCTGAAAGCAGATGAGTGTTGCCTCTTTACATACATTGATAATTTCTTTCTTTTACTCTTTGGTTTCTATGCTATCTCTGCAGCCTAGCATCTTATCCTTCATTCCTACAGGTTTACACAGGGTTTTTACACAGGCTTCTGCTCCCTGCAGAAGGAAAATAAGCTGAATGCCTTATGACCACAAGTTTCTGCTAATGTATCATTGGGAAATACAAACAGAAGTCAAGAGGTCATAGGTCTTTTGTGTCTAATGGGAGCATTAATTATCAAAACTAGATTAGGGAATTGCTCAATCTTAGTTTAGGTAAGCCAGGAAATAAAAAAGAATAGCATTTAGCCTGCCTGACTTGTGTGCTTCCTTCGTTCCTTCCTTCCTTCTTTCCTTCCTTCCTTCCTTCCTTCCTTCCTTCCTTCCTTCCTTCCTTCCTTCCTTCCTTCTTTCCTTCTCTTTCTCTTCCTCTCTCTCTCTCTCTCTCTTTCCCTCCCTCTCTCTCTCTCTCTTTGTCTTTCTCATCTCTCTTACTAAGATTCTCGGTTTCTTGTTTAGCCTGTTACAATCATATAAGCAACACTGATTTATTATCAGTTTGAACTTTTGTTCATTTTTCAAAATGATTATGAATTATTTGATTGTTTTATACCTTCAACAAATTCTTCTTCTCCCTAGTTATAGATATTTCTATAACTTGAAATTTCAGCATCTGGGAGGCAGAGGCAAGAGAAACACTGCAAGCTCTATGTCATGACACCTTGTTTCAAAAAATGAGAGAGAGAGAGAGAGAGAAAGAGAAAGAGAAAGAGAGAGGAGAGGGAGAGAGGGAAGGAGGAGAGAGAGAGAGGGAGAGAGGGAGGGAGGGAGAAATGAAAGAACTAAGGAAAGAAGAAAAAAGGAAGAAAGAAAGGGATGAAAGAAGAAAAGAAAGAAAATTTATGTAGCCATTAATAACAGGAAATATATAATTATTCTTGGCTTCCTTTTAAATTAGTTGACTTTCTCAAATTTCTTGGGTTGGAAAAATGCCATCCATGCATCTGACTCTTGTTTTCATGACTTTTAGTGGTATCCCTAGGTAATTTTTAATCCTCCTATCTCATAATTTCATCACTGATAATTTTATACTTAATCTGTACACACAAAATTGGTTCTACATTCTGATCTTATCATTTCTTACACTGTCCTCAAACTTTATAATGCCTGCTGGTACTGCAAGGAACTTTGTAACATCAGCTAGTATCTTGAAAATGATTTTATATGCCTGAGACGCAGTCAAAAGAAAATTGAATAAAATGGATCTGGCCCAAACTCTAAATTGACAATTGTTAGCTGTGCACATGAAATAATTATAGTGACTAAGCTCAAACCTTGGTATAAAGTGATATATTAAGTCAATAGGATTCTCTATATTGCTGAAAATTAAAGTTATTGGTAGTAGGAAGAAATAGAAATTCTCAAATACTCTTGAATAATCTTATTTGAAGAGAATATGCTGTTACATTTCACAATTCTACTAAAAGAATTGTGTTCTATCCAGTATGAGGAAGACTAGAAACACAAAAGGTAATAACATTGTAAATATAATCAATGTGTAAAAGTTGGTCCTTGTTCGCAAGAAGCCTGTGGAGTAGTTGAAAAGCCAAGACATACATAACAAAAGGAATCACTTGAGATTATAAGATATGTTATGACAATACTACCAATCATTCAGAGCCAAGCATTGCTAGATGTTCTGCAGGTATTATTTGTCTTCTGAGTGATTGCATCAGAGTTTGTCTTAAGCTAACCTACAGGTAAGTGTTATAATCCCCGTGACACAGACAAGGAAACAAAACTCCAAGGAAGTTAAATTGACTAGTAAGAGTCATGCAATTTATAATAATAATAGGGATAGGCAAAGTTTATTGTCTACAGTGTGTAGATTCTGTGAGAACAGAGATGGCTTGAACTATGGTTATTTTCTGTCTCTGCTTGCTACACTAGGAGTCTAGGATCTGCATTCTCCAGGCAACCATAAACTCAGGAACAGAGCCAGAAGCTGTGTGGCTATAATCTGCCACCCCTTACAAGATGGAGAGCACGCGCGTGCACACACACACACACACACACACACACACACACACACACACAGACACACCGATGTGGCACAGAGACACCTGCCATCTGGGTGTGTCACCCTTCTCTACCCTGATCTATTACACAGACACTAAGGTGGTTGATGGACTCTATATCACAGCTGTAAAAGGGAACCTGACATTATTGTACAGCCGGGAGACAGATTCTCTCTCTTCCTATGCAATTACTATGCAATTCAGCCCATCCTCTGGATCATCACGAGTCCCGATAGACTCTCCAGCTGCTTCATCTAAGAAGACAGCTGGATCCTCTACCCATTGGACCCTTGAATCTCTTGCCAGTGACCAATTCAAAGTGTCCATGACTCAGCAACCCCCAAGAACATTTAAATCACCAGAACCTTGGAGAAAGGATTAATTTTCTTTTTTCTTTTTCATTACCAATTAGTTGCTCTATATATTGCTCTGACAAAATACTCAACCTTCATAACAGTCTCCTCTCTTCTTTAAGACCTCACTTCTATTGTGAATGGATATCAGTTTGCCATTGCTTTGCAAGCAAGAGAGCTTCAGATCCATTCCCAGAACCCATGTTTTAACAAAAAAATTAAAACAGAATTAGTGGGGAGGCAGAGACAGGCAGGATCCTTGGGTCTTGCTGTCCAGTCAGCCTAATAATCTACTTAGGCCAATGAGAGACACTGTATCAAAATAAAGTATGATTTATTTTATCATGACAGTATCCAGTTCCATCTATTTTCCTGCAGATGATACAATTTCATCCTTTTTGATGGCTGAGTAAAACTCCACTGTGTATATCTATCACATTACTTAGTCTACAAAAAAACATGAATACGCTAGTATCTCTGTAGCATGCTGCCTTGAGTTCCTTCAGGTATATGCCTAGAAGCAGACTATGCGGATCTTATGGCGGTCGCTGTCTTGATTTCATGAAAAAGCTCCATACTGAATGTAATAGTGGCTGCACTGATGTACATCCAGCAGGAGCTCCTGTCCTGCATCTGTTCAGTTCTTGTCATTTGTCTTCTTGATAACAGTCACATCGACTCAGGTAATCTAGAATATAAATGTAAATCTAAATAAAATCTAAAAGTCTAAAACGATTTTTATTTTTCTAATGGAGCATTATTTCAGGTATTTATAAGCCATTTGCAATCTTTTTTTTGTAATTAAGCCTGGAATCCATCCCATATTTACTTTTTTAATTTTTATTACCATTTTGTATTTCTATCTATACAATAAAAACTAAATAACTTTGTTATATATTCTAGCATGTACCCTTAAAATAAAACAATAATAAAGCAGCATCATATGTACGCATTGAAGAAATATTCAGAACATGTTGTCAGATAAAATATTGCAAGGAATTACTATTTCAACTTTATATGCAAGAAAAAACTATATATGTGTCTGTAATTGATACATATAATGAATATATTAAAAATATATTTCATCCTACATTTAAAATCTAGCTTTAGGTGTGGGGATGTAACTCAGTGGTAGAATGATTGTCTATGTACAGGATGCAAATCTGATTCCTAAAACAAAACCTAACTTCACAGTTACAACTTTTGGAGAACTCTCTGTTCAATTTATTTGCCCACTTATTAATTGGAATATTTTGGGAGGACTATATTTGGATTATGTGTATATTCTGGATATTAATTACTTGTTGGATATACAGTCAGCTAAGATTTTCTCTTGCTTTTCAGGCTTTATGTTTTTTCTGTGACTGTAAATAAGCTAGTTAGTTTCACAGGCTATCATTTCAAAATATTAGTTCCTGGGTTATGGGAAGTCCTTGCATGGTGTCCTTGATATTGCTTGTATATTCTAGTATTTTTTACTAGCCTAGTACTTTGAAAGCTTCAAGACTTACATTAAAGTCTTCAATTCATTGCAAATTGACTTTTAGCATAACATATGGATAAAAAATTCCATTCCTCATTATCTATAATTTAATTCATCAATCTTTAATTTTGGAAAGCTTTATTACATTATTCATTATATTATCATAAAGAATAATTTAATATACAACACCTATATATATCATTAACCTTATAGCTAGTCTACTGGAAATAAAAGTGAAAGAAAACATGTCGACAAATTTATTTCTGTAAAGATTATGACAATTTCTACTCTAAGTTTCAGGAAAAGGGAATAAAACAATTTTGGGGATGGGGTGTAATTCATTGCTAGAGTACTTGCCTCGTACATATGACATAGGCAGCAAATTTAATTCCGAGACCACAAAGAAAAATATCATCAGATGGGGGTCAGTGTACAGTATAGCTCAGTGACAGTGATACACACAGATAGCGCCACAGACAGACAACACACAAAACCACTTGTCCATTACTTAGACATATAGAATAAATTTCCCTTTATATGTCTTTTTACTTTAAATTATTTATTGCCTTTCTTTTGTCCAAAAACCTTCTTTCCCTCCTTCCATCTTTCCCTCCTTCCTTCTTTCCCTCCTTTTTTCATAATGCCTTCCTTCCTTCTTCCTTCCTTCCTTCCTTCCTTCCTTCCTTCCTTCCCTCCTTCCCTCCCTCTTACTAAATACTTACCATTTAGTCTTGAGTAATTCAGTATATTACTTGCCAACATACACCTGAGTATATATGTTTCTGCTCTTCTTCAGTGTGGTGACATAAAAGATCACACCAAATTTTATTTTGCAGTATTTCTCTTTGATTACAAATGCTTTAATATTTCCTTCCCCAGGAAGACTCCAAATGTGGCAGCTTTTAGCAGCAGTATGCTGTATGCTTCTTCCTGGGCCTTTGTATGGATTAAAGAAAGGAATCACCATAAATCCTGAAGCTAATATGAATATTGTAAGTCATAACATTATGGGGGGCTCCTGCATAAAGGGCCCTCCAATAATGTTGGTTTGTGCCTTTTGACAAAAACAGTCTCTGCTGCCCACTTGGAATACTCTAAATCTAATCCATTGAGAAAAAAAACTAAGATAAGGAATTATTAATTAGTCATTATTTAAGTTGCAAATCAAGAATTCCTCTAATGAATAAATCTGAGCTTCTTCTATTACTTGGCATGGCTACTGTTACAGTTATCCTGCATTGTTGCTTATAAATCATGATAAAAAAAAAATCTTAAGGGAGCAAGGGGTTTTATTTTCTCTTTTTTTTCTTTTTTTAAAATTTATTTATGTATTTATTTATTTATTAATTTATTTTCACAATCATACAAACTTAATAGGTACCCTGGTCCCCTCCCTCCCACTCCTCCCCATATTTTCTCTTATGATAGTCTCTTATGACAGTTCTTAATCCAGCTTGACAGGAGAGACCAACACCAACACCAGGGGTCCGGGGAAACGGCCACACCATATTCACAGGACTGCCAAAGCAAGGACGATCCTTACTTGCAGACTAGCATGTCAGGCCACGTATACGGAAGGATGCCGACTTCTCTCATCAGCTCTTTCTGTCTTATTCACCTACCCAGGGACCAGCCTCACCCACTGTGGACTTGACCTTCCCCATGAGACAATCTCTGCAAGGTTTGCTCCAGGCCTAAACTAACCACTGATTCTTTATAAATGAGTCCCGAGCACCAAATCCTCAACTGTTAAGCTGACACCTGTATCTCGCTGTGACAGCTAACAAAGACAAAAGTTGACAGATCTGACCTATGCTGGAACACAATATTCCATTTCCTGATGGTTTGAGCTGCCATCTAATGGTGGCTTCTTGAATAGAGAGTTCCTGAGCTACACTGAATTCTATCCGAGACTTGGTGTAGAAAAGACTCTTTGGTTTCTCAACCGATACCAGTGTAATTATTTCTGGCATTGTTTAATACGCCAGGCTTGTTTTCTGTCTCTGGAAATCCAGAAAAACTCATACCAGAAGGATAATGGAATGGTGGCAGGTGTTGAGAGAAATGTTTACTGCGTGCCTTGTTCCAATCAATTAACAAAAGGAAGAACAGTCATTTAATGCCACTTGGTTTATGAAGCATTGTTCTATGTAGCACCAGAACTTATGTGTGTACCTGTATACTTCACATGGGCAAATGCATATGTTTTGTGATGTTTGTGATGAAAGTATTAATTGTGTTTTTATCTCTTTCTATTGTACGACTTTGGGCAAATCATTCATCTTCCTGAACTTTAGTTTTGTCCATGCTAAAATTGTACAATTCTATCTTAAAAGTCTCTCAGAAGGATTAATGAGGCAGAGCACACAGATTACCCTGGGGACACTTGTTCTCTACTTCCATGTGTGGCAGTGGGTAGGGTAGCCTCTGCTGCTCCATGTAACTGTGTTGTTTTACACTTCCCTCGTGTCCAAAGGCTGATATAGGAGAATTAGATTGACACCTTCCTCAAGTGATGGAAAGAATGAGCTCAGGCTTCTTATTGCTCTATGAAGTCAACTCAGTCAACTGATCTCCCTTCCTGTGGTTCTTCACTTTCCCTTCCTGGATTCTGATGACTATTTCCTCTCTTCTCCCTTCAGGTCCAAATTGATAGCAGTTCACTCATTAGCAACAAGTACTCTGAAATCTCTTTGGTTCCCCTCATTAGCTAACTATATAGAAAGATTATCTCCAAAATTTTAAGAATGAACTACTGTGCCTTGGTAACTGGATCCGGAGGCATAACTTGAATGAATCGAGATGTAGAATCACTTCATCTGTTTCCCATGCCTTGCATGCAATCACTTCAAGAATTTTCCCTCAAATTATCCTTATTCTGTCCAACACAGAGATGAAACAAAAAGGTTGTTAAATAAAAGATTGTTAAAGTATTATAATGAAGTACATGTGTAAAAGCAAACTACATCATGAAATTATGTTTTCTTCTTTTCTGTTTTTAGAGTCAAATTATTTCCTATTGGGGTTATCCTTATGAAAAGTATGATGTTGTGACAAAGGATGGATACATCCTTGGAATTTATAGGATTCCTCATGGAAGAGGGTGCCCAAGGAAAGCAGGTATGATTTCTTCGTTATAAACTAGAAATGCCTAAACCCAAATTTCCAGATATCCCAGTAGCAACAAGGAAGCTTTCATTCTGAAACAAGTCACAGTCCTTTCTTTTCTTTATTATTCATCTATTTATTTGTGTGTACATGTGTGTTTGTGTGTGTGTGTGTGAGTGTAAGAGAGAGAGAGAGTGTGAGAGAGAGGACACTGTGAGTACTTATAGAGGTCCAGGGATGACTTCTGTAATCATCCTGGATTGCTTTACCTCCTTTTTGCTTTGATCTGGGCTTTCTCAGACTCTGCCTTTCAATGCAGGCTGCTGTCATATCTGCCTGGCATTTATATGTGGAATTTGATATCTGAACTCAGATCCTTCTCTTTGTGAGGTAAAGGCTTAACCCCTGAGCCATCTTTCCAGACCCCAGCCCACAGTCATTCTTATTAGATAAAGAAAATCATTCTAATCTCTCTATGCAACTTTATAATTTTAAATCCTTTCCCTATACACTGCTTATTTGATTATTCCTTCTTCTTTGTCCTATCCATTCTCCAAACAAATGACAAATTTAAAGAAAATTAATCTTTATTTCAGGGTAGCTTTGAACATCATAACTCTCTGAGTTATTCCTGACACTATCTTCTCTGTAAATGCAAAATCTCCCAATTTTGCCTTCTAATTTCTCTTTAATCTGAAAGATGCTCTTAATAATATGCAAATGCAGTTTGAATGTAATCTCCTTAAGTATTCAGGTGTGTTGTCACTAATGCTAATTCATTTAAATCCCATTCCTCCCCAAGTCATTGGATCCTACTAATTCCACTCTGCAAGTTTATTGAAGAACTCTTTCTAGCTCACTATCTGTAGGAAACAAGAGGAGTCTAAGTGAGGGGCACTCCCTAGATTTTTTACTTCTTTGGCATGTTTAACAAAACTTCTGAATAGCAATAGTCAAGGAACAAAGCTCATTTTTATTTCAAAGATATAGAACTGTAATCAAGCTACTGACATTATAGACCCAAACAGTTCCTAAAATAACTCCACTGCCTTTGAAACTCGTCCTGAGAGTATTTTAAATCACCAAACCTTTTAAATCTCTGTGCTTTCCTTTACCAACTCTTCTAAGTAGCTGCCAAAATGTACCTGGTGGAAATCTCAATGCTGAGAACTGCCTGAAGGCTCAGGTCAGAAAGGCAGGAAGCAGAGATGGGGACTTGGCAGTTCAGAGATAGTAGCGCTTCTTGCCTTTTCCTCCAAAGATGATGAATGCATGGAGAATTTGGATCCTTTCTTCTGGAGTGTGAGAGCTCGGTGAGCCTAATCATGCTCTGGATGCGGTCTAACCCCCAAAGTGGCCTGAAATAAGATCTTGAGGCACCAATACTGTTTGACAAACCGTCTAACTTTATCGAGGAGAGAAAAGACTGGCTTCCTTTCCACTTTCTTCTTTATTTCTCAATACCTTTTTCCTACATCAGTTTTCTTTCTCTCTCTTTTTTTTTAAAAGTAAAATATTCCAGGTCGGAAGTGGAGGTTTTACCTCAAATGAATAATTTTACAATGTGCGAAATTTCTAATGATTTAAATGAATCATCCAAGACCTAGAAAGTCTAGTCTGGTTCCTTAAATTAAGTAGTCAAAAAATGACAGCCTGACTCCCTTTTTTTAATTATTGAAGTTCCACAATCATATGCTTCCTGAGAAATAAAATAATGTGGATGAAAATTGTTATATTTCTTGTTGAGATATCTTTTATATTTTTTACTTATTACTGAATTCTTTTTATTAATTTTATTTCTCTGTGTGTGTGTGTGCATATCAGAAGTACTGTGTGTATCTGTAGAGGCCCAAGAATGACTTTGGGAACCATCCTGGATTGCTCTATCTCCTTTTTATTTTGCTCTGAGTTTTTCCCAGGCTCTGTCTTCAAGGGCCCAGAAGCAGGGGCTTAACCCCTGAGCCATCTTTCCAGCCCTATGACTGAATTCTTAAAATCGCGCTGTAAGATACCACTTGATTTTTGTTCTAGATTCTCTCTTCTGTTGATATGAGACGATATTCAAATACAATTTTAAAAGAAGAAAGAGGAAATTTATTTGGCTTACAGTTCCAGAGAGGAGATATAGATATGTTGGAAAATGCATAGTGGCAGCAGTAAATGGAAGCAGCTTAGGTCACTACAGCCATCATGAAACATCAGCAACACAAGAGCAGACTGCTGGAGTAAGCAGGTGGGGCTCCCCAGTCTCAAAACCTGCTCTCTGCCATGTACCTTCTACCAGCAAGCTCCACCTCTAAAATACACCATGATTTTCCCAAACATTAATATCAGTCAAAGTTGCAAACACATGAGCCCATGCGAGACAGCTCATATTCAAACTGTAACTCTACTATTTCCCAATTTACAAATAACTGAAGCACATATATGCATAACAAAATTGGTTCTGAGCCAGAAAATTCTAACTCACCATTTATATATAACAGAGTATATAATCTCATCTCATAAATGAAAAAAATTAGACAGAAGATAAACTACTCGTCCAAGTAAGCATTAATAGTTCCTGAAAGACTGTGCCCTAGGTTTGCTTGGCGCAAAATTCCGTTGCTTAACTTTTCTCCAGTACTCCAGGAAATCAGAAGAGGGACTTTTCACGCAGACCCCGGGAAGTTCAGACATGAAACCCATGCTGCCTGTGTGTTTCAGCTCCCAGGCCCGTCGTGTATCTGCAACATGGGTTGATCGCATCAGCCAGTGACTGGATCTGCAACCTGCCCAACAACAGTCTGGCTTTCCTTCTGGCTGATAATGGCTATGATGTGTGGATGGGGAACAGCCGGGGAAACACCTGGTCCAGAAAACACCTGAACTTGTCCCCTCAATCACCTGAATATTGGGCCTTCAGGTACTGAGACGCATGTTAATAGAGCGATGACTTTTCTCACTCATAAGCCTAAACGTGTGATGCTTGTCTGCTTCCTATCTAAATGCACCCAGTGAATCTATGAGGAGGGAACGGAGATTGGCTCCTATCTCTAGGCTTTCTCACCCTCTCTGCGGAAGTGTCATCATGATTACAATGCTGCTTGTTCTTAATATCCTACTTCCTTCCTGATATGACAGAGCCCAGTGGGGTGGGGTGGGAGACCTCTCTGTCTCTCTGTGCCGATCACAGAAGGGCAGGACAACACAGCATAGCAGTAGCACCTGGAAGCACTGTCTGCTTCAGAAGTCTGACCTGCTTCGTCGCAGGCCCCCAAGGGCCTCACGACTGCCTTCTTAATGGAATTCATTTGTCATTTCCTAACACCCCAGTCCAGCTACACTTCTGCAGTTCACAAGATGATCCCACGGATTAATGTTTTCCAGATTTCATAGAATCAGAAACCCCCAAAACTAGTGATATTTATACATTAGCAGGACTCTGCCATGCAAATTCTGCTTCAGCCTGCAAATGTATTTGCACTGTCATTCTATATTCTATATTTAGTTATATATTACAAATGATTTTTTTTTAAAAAGTACGAGTTTGGTAAATCTGCCATGGGGTTAGATCAACAGCAGCAGACTTTACATTCAGATGCCTTCCATTCTAGCTTCTTTAAAGGTGTTTTCTCTTACAGTGAAAGGGTGCCCAAAGACATAACATATTAACTCTGCTCTCATATAAAACCAAAGCAAAATACCTATCTCTGCAACAAATGTTTTTAGTTATTTCGAGTCTTCTAGTAATGGCATAGCTTTTCTAATTTTTGCTGTTCCTTTTTCTTTTGGCAGTTTGGATGAGATGGCTAAATATGATCTTCCAGCCACAATCAAGCTAATCTTAGAGAAAACTGGACAGGAGCAACTCTACTATGTGGGCCACTCTCAGGGTACCACCATAGGTGTGTTTGGAATACATGCACCCAGAGAATGCCAGGGATCTTTTTCCTTATTTGTGGGAGCAGTCAGTGTTTCCTTTCTCTCGACTTTCTGATCTGGAGATTTAAAGAAAGCAGGTCCTCCACCTGGTTTCTGAAGAACTGGTAAATTCGAATGACTGTAGAAAACCTTTCTCCAATACTGAATTTTGAGGTTGATAGGCATTAAAGTAAACAAATTATTAATTTATTTATCTATGTACTCAGTAAACACTGTGAGACCCAAGGTTACATTATAGGGAAACCATAAAGTATAGTGCCCGCTTTTCCTTTGAAGCTTTCATAGTCAACAAGGACACTAAAACAGAAAACAGAGAATTGCCAAAGTGTGAATATGCATTACAGCAAGCATTGTGTTTAGTTATGAGGGAGCACCAAGGAAGACCAGATGTGGGTGAGATCAAGGTGGCAGAGACACAAGGAACCTCAGGTCTCTCCCACTGTTTATTTCTCTCAGGAAGCCACGAGCATCTGAGATCTTTATATCCATACTTCATTAATGATCGAATTTAGGAATTTTTCAAATGAAGGTAACACCAAGTAATGCATATATATATATATGCATATGCATCTGCCATCTCACATATGCACAAAACAATCATTTTCTAAAAGTTTCTTATCCTCACTTAGAGATTGAAGAAACAGATTCATTCACACAAGGGAAGTAACTTTGGCATTTAGTAAATTAGATGCTAAGGTTATACCCAGTTTGTATGGGCCCAGATCTACCAAGTCTAGGTGGTCAAACTGGTTCTTAGAGTTCAGTTAAACTGTTCCCTAGGGGATACTGGTTGTTTTTAGCACTCTCTGTATATTCACACTTGCATCCTCCAGGAATAAGAAATTTGCTTTATTCTGAATAAGCAAATTACCCTGTAAGAAATTCTTGACTGCAAATGTTACTTACATAGCTTCATCTTGTTTTTACTGTAGCTATATTTATAATTACTTGCAATGAGATCATTATTTTAAGTTCATACAAGCTAATATCTTCCTTCCTTTCAGCTTTCATAGCATTCTCTACAAATCCAGAACTGGCTAAACGGATTAAGGTATTTTTCGCGCTTGCTCCAGTTGTCACAGTAAAATATACCCGAAGTCCCATGAAAAAATTAACAACACTTTCCCGGCAAGCTGTCAAGGTATATGACTTTCCCAAATCTCACAGGTTTCAAAAGGAGGAAAGTGATATTTTCGAAACCTCTGAGAATATTTATCCCCGTTTGCAAGGAACACAGGTGTACTGACGATATGCATCTTCTCAGAGGGGCAGGAAGTCATTCTGATGCCATCCTGCCTGTGTCTTCATCTGTGTTTAGAAATTTCTCTCATCATTACCTCCTAATCACAGCAAAATTGAGACCTGGTTTGTTTGTTTGTTTGTTTGTTTGTTTTTGAGGAGCTCTGCTCTGCTTTCCAGAATGGCTGTACTTATTAACATTCCAACTGCAGTATATAAGGGCTCTCTTTTTCCCATGTCCTTGATAATAAGTGCTAACTTTACTCCTTTTGATAAAGAATCTAACTGGAGTGAAATGACACTTGCTATGGTTTTGATTCACATATCTCTTATAATGAGCAGTGCCTAGTGCTTCTTTTTCACATATTTGTTGACTTGTCTTCTGAGAAAGCTCTGCTTAGCTCTTTCTTACTTCCTTGATGTTGTCGTTGTTGCTATTCTTTGCTACAAACTGAGCCTCTTACACATTTTGAATATTAGTCTCATCAGATGAACACTCTGCAAATGCTTCATTGCTTTCATAGGTTGCCCCCTTCATTGCTTCTTCTGCTGCCTAGAAGCTATTTACTTCTACATCGTGGTATTCATCTGTTGTGGCATTTATTGTCTGTTTTGGGGCTCTTGTCAAAAAAGATTCCTTGCTGATTTTACTGTCCCAAATTATTTTCCTTATGTTTTACTATGATAGTTTCAGGGGTTTTTAACTTTTATATATCTTTCATTCATGTCAACATATGCTAAGAAACAGAACTAGTTTCAGACTTCTGCATATACACATCTAGTTTGTGCAGCATGCTTTATTGTTGAGACTCCTCAGCGGGCATTCTTTGCACCTCTGTTGAAGCTCAGCTAGCTCCATGCTCATTTCTTGTCTCTCCATCATGTTCCTTGTGTGTCTGTTTCCACTCCACTGTTAGGCAGCTTCTCACTATAGTTTTGTGTTAACCTGTGAAGTCAGGCAGTCTGCCTCCTACTTTGTCCTTCTCATTCAAAATTATTGTGACTATTCAGACTTCTATATGAATTTTAGGATTTGTTTCCTATTCTATGAGAATATCATTTGGTATTCGATAGTAATTACATTGAATCTGTTAATCAATTTGGATAAGGTGGACATTTTCATATTTATCCTTGTAATCCATTCACAAATACTTTTTTATTATAACATTTTTATTATTATTTCTGCTCATACAAACTTAATAGGTAGACCAGTTCCGTCCCCCCCTCCTCCTCCCCCCCGAACCCCCTGCTCCCCCTCCCTCCCTCCCCATCTCCCAGTGCCTCCCCGCCAATGCCCAGAGAGTCCTTTATTGTGTATGCCTAACTCTCCTCTTGGTCCTCCTTTCCGATGACGGAAAAGGACCCAGTGGCATTTCCCTGAACCCTTTCTCATGTTCCCCGTAAGCATAGGAACACTACTGTGGCCATCAATCCCTTACCTCCAAGGATCTTGGTGCCTTTAGCAGATGCTAGACTTTGTGAGGTCAATAGTGTGTTGGACATTGCGCCGGGCATGCAATGTCCAATTATGATTGCTTCGGCCCTAACTTGTGTGGAGTATCTTGAAAATCATTGCTCCTCCCATCCTTTTGCTCTTACACTCTTACCGCCCCCTCTTCCGCAGATGTCCCTGAGCTTCAGGATGGGGAGAGATTAGTCTGGCCTAGTTCTAGGTGGTTGATATAGAGTCTCTGAAGTTTTGGATTGTGGTTTGTTGATTTTCTTTTGCAGTTTTGCTGCTCCTGCAATGCCCTTCACTCCATTCTGATGGGCACTGTATGTCACCCCTGGTCAGAGACAAAAAACTGTTAAACTGCAGTCTTGTTATAATAGCACATTCAAGGGTAGATGTAATAAAAGCAGGAAACCTCGGTGAGGGAGGGATCAGTCACCCATTTGCAAAATGATCTCTTTTCATCTGCCAAACTATATGCCCTCCCCTTCTGGTGAGATCATACCCCCTCAGTTGTACATGATCAGGAACAAACGTCTGTGAACTTAACCGGGTGTCACATTACTTACTTGCATTCCTTGGAGGTCGATTTTCTCTGCTGTAACATGGTCCCCTCTCTCCTTGTGTCTGGTGTGGCCTTCCAACCCCATCCCTCCTGTTCACAATCCTTGCAATTACTGTATTACATAGGTTTACCCTTGAGTGTCTCGATGTGGGCTGGGTGAGTTTGGTACTAGGAGCCACCTATTAGGGAGTACATACGGCGCTTAACTTTCTGGGATTGGGATACTTCACTTAATATAATTGTTTCTAATGACATCCATTTCCCAGCAAATTCCAGTAATTCATCATTTTTGATGGCTGAGTAGTACTCCATTGTATAGATGTACCACCTTTTCCTTACCCGCTCGTCAACTGTTGGACATTTGGGTTGATTCCATGACTTTGCTATTGTAAACAGTGCTGCTATGAACATAGTCGTGCTTGTGCTATCGAGGAGAACCTCTGCATGGGGGGTTATTCCCAAAAGTGGAATCGCAGGGTCATATGGCATTTCAATCTTTAATTTCTTTAAGAATCTCCAGACGGCTCGCCAGAATGGTTGTATGAGCCTGCATTCCCACCAGCAATGTAGCAGAGTTCCCCTCTCTCCACATCCTCTCCAGCACTTGTTGTTGTTTGCATTGTAGATTTTTGCCATCCTGACCGGGGTGAGATGATATCTCAGGGAAGTTTTGATTTGCATTTCCCTGATGGCTAAAGAAGTGGAGCATTTTTTAAGATATTTGTTAGACATTTTAATTTCATCCCTAGTAAAATTTCTTTTAAGTTCCAAGGCCCATTTTTTAATTGGGCCATTGGTTTCCTTGGTGTTTAGTTTTCTAAGTTCTTTGTGCACTCTGGACAGTAGAGCTCTATCAGATATGTGGTTAGTGAAGATTTTCTCCCATTCTGTGGGTTGCCTTTGAGCTCGTGTGACAATCTCTTTATCTGAACAGAAGCTCTTTAATTTCACAAGATCCCAACTGTTGAGAGTTGGTAGCAGTGACTGTGCCATTGGATGTCTGTTTAGGAAATGTTGGCCTAGCCCAATCAGCTCAAGGGAGTTCCCTATCCGTTCAGTTATGATTTTATAATCTCTGGCCTGATATCAAGGTCCTTGATCCATTTGGAATTAAGACTTGTACATGGTGACAAGTAAGGGTCCAGCTTTAATCTTCTGCATGTGGAGATCCAGTTTTGCCAGCACCATTTGTTGAAGATGCTGTTCTTTTTCCATTGGATTCTTTGGGCCCCTTTGTCAAAGATCAAATGGCTGTATTTTTGTGGGCTTATATCTGGGTCCTCAACCCTTATTCATTGATCTGTGTGTCTATTTTGGAGCCAGTACCAGGCTGTTTTTATAACTATGAATTTGTAGTATAGACTAAGGTTCGGTATGGTAATACCTCCAGCAGTGTTTTTGTTACTCAGGATTGTCTTTGCTATCCTGGGTCTTTTGTGCCTCCATATGAATTTTGAGATTAATTGGTCAACTTCTTTAAAGAATTGCTTTGGGATTTTAATTGGTATAGCATTGAATTTGTATATTGCCTTTGGTAGGATGGTCATTTTTACAATGTTGATTCTGCCAATCCAGGAGCATGAGAGGTCTTTCCACCTTCTGATGTCTTCAGCAATTTCTTTCTTTAGGGTTTTAAAGTTTTCATTGTAAAGGTCTTTTACCTCCTTGGTTAGGTTTATACCAAAGTATTTCATTTTTTTAGGGGCTATAGTAAATGGGATTGTTTCTCTCAGGGCCTTTTCACTTCTTTCATTCTGGGCATATAGGAAGGCCTCTGATTTTTGCACATTTATTTTGTATCCTGCCACCCTGCTGAACTTCGCAATTAGTTCCAGGAGCTTCCTGGTGGAGGTTTTGGGATCACTCAGGTATAAGATCATGTCATCTGCAAATAGGGATAGTTTGACTTCTTCCTTGCCGATTTGAATCCCTCTTATGTCCTTTCTTGATCTTATGGCTTCAGCTAAGACTTCAAGTACAATATTGAATAGAAGTGGTGAGAGTGGATGGAGAGCCTTGTCTATTTCCTGATCGAAGTGGGAATGCTTCCAATTTTCCCCATTGAGCATAATCCTTGCTGTGGGCTTGTTGTATACTGCTTTTATTATATTGATAAAGGTTCCTTCCATTCCTACTGTCTCTAGCGTTTTGATCATAAAAGGCTGTTGGATCTTGTCAAAGGCTTTTTCTGTGTCTATTGAAAGTATCATGTGGTCTTGGACTTTGGACTAGTTTACATGATGAATTACATTTATTGATTTTTGTATGTTGAACCAACCTTGCGTGCCGGGGATGAAGCCTACTTGGTCCCTGTGAATGATCTTTTTGATATGTTTTTGAATCCGATTTGCTAAGACTTTGTTGAGAATCTTTGCATCTGTGTTCATCAGAAAGATCGGCCTATAGTTTTCTTTTTTAAGTGAATCTTTATTAGGTTTTGGGATTAAGACGATATTAGCTTCATAGAAGGAATTTGGTACTGTTCCTTCCTTTGCTGTTTGATGGAACAGTTTAAGGAGTATTGGTGTTATTGACTCCTTAAATGTCTGGTAGAATTCTGTGCTGAATCCATCTGGTCCAGGACATTTTTTGGTGGGAAGATTCGAGATTACTTCTTCAATTTCCTTATATGTTATAGAGCCATTTAAGTAATTCACAACTTCCTGATCCAATTTAGGTAAGATGTGTTTACTTAGAAATTCATCCATCTCTTGTGTGTTGTCAAACTTCACTGAGTATAATTTTTTGAAATATGATGTTATAATTCTCTGGATTTCTTGGGTATCAGTAGTGATAACTCCATGTTCATTTCTAATTTTGTTAATTTGCTTTTTCTCTCTCTTGCTTTTGGTTAATTTAGCTAGGGGTGTATCTATCTTATTGATTTTTTCATAGAACCAGCTTTTTGAATGGTTGATTTTTTCTATCGTTTTCTTAATCTCGATTTCAGATATTTCTCCCCTTATTTTGCTAATATCCTCTCTTCTACTACTTTTGGGATTAGATTGCTCAAGTTTCTCTAAAGCCTTAAGCTGCATCGTTAAGTTATTTATTTCTGATGTTTCCATTTTTTTGATATAGGCATTAAGAGCTATGAACTTACCTCTTAGGACAGCTTTCATTGTGTCCCAGAGATTTTGGTAAGTTGTATTTTCATTATCGTTCACTTTCAGGAAATCTTGAATTTCCTTTTTAATTTCTTTCTGAATTCAGTTCTCATTCAGCATCATATTGTTAAGTTTCCAGGAGTTAGTGTATTTTCTCTTGTTTGATGTGTTGTGGATGTCCAGCTTTAGGCCGTGGTGGTCTGATAGGGCACAAGTTAGAATTTCAACTTTTTTGTATATGTGTAGATTCGTTTTGTGGCCCAATATGTGATCTATTTTGGAAAAAGTTCTGTGTGCTGCTGAGAAAAATGTGTATTCTTTTGTGTGTGGGTGAAAAGTTCGATAGAGATCTGTAAGGTCCATTTCTTTAAGGGTTTGATTAAGTTCCAAAGTGTCTCTGTTAAGCTTTTGACCTGTTGATCTATCCCATGTTGAGAGGGCGGTGTTGAAGTCCCCAAGAATTATCGTTTGGGGGTTGATTTCTTGCTTTAGGCGCTGTAGGGTTTTCTTAATGAATGTGGAGGGGCCCGTATTGGGTGCATAAATGTTCAGTATTGTGAAGTCTTCCTGGTGAATTGTACCTGTGACTAAAATGTAGTATCCATCTGTGTCTTTTATGATTTTCTTTGGTTTGAAGTCCACTTTGTCTGAAAGCATAGTTGCTACCCCTGTCTGTTTCCTGGTTCCATTAGCTTGCAAGATTTGGACCAGGCCTTTCATTCTTAGGATGTGCCTATCTTTTGTGGTGAGATGAGTTTCCTGAAGTCAGCAGATTGTTGGATTGTGGTTTTTAATCCAAGTTTGTAATCTGTGTCTCTTAATCGGCGAGTTAATACCATTGACATTTAATGTTATAATGGAGAAATTATTTTTAATTCTGGACATTTTTTATGTTTAGTAGATTTTGTAAGCATGTTGTTTGATGTTTATGTTTGGTGGTATTATACTTCCCTTCTGTCCTCCTGGATACGCTTGTTCTTTTCTTCAAGCTTGAGTATCAGTTCTAGGATTTTTTGAAGGCCTGGTTTGGTAGACATGTATCCCTTCAAGTTGTCTTTCCATTCACAAATACTTTTATCTTTCATAAATTTATTTCAAGCTATTTTCTTCTCTTATTTATGTAGCTATCCTAAATAGATTGTTCCTTGTTTCTTTCTCTCTCTTTTTTTGGATAATTTGCCATTGATAATTGGCTTTTGTTAATTTTCATCTCGATTTCATATCCTACAACTTTTTTGAAAATCATTTGTTAGTTCAAATAATTTTCTTGTGGAGTTTTTAACGTGTGTGTGTGTGACTATACCATCTGCAAATGGTGGTAATTTGAATATCTTCTTTAAAATTTGTATGCAACATCAGTGTGTGGTAGTAATTTGTATGTAACATCAACAAGTTATTTGTATGCAAAGTCAGGGTATGGAAGCAAATGCCTATAACTCCAACATTCAAAAGTTTTAGGTACCTCCCCCTAGAGACACTGCACCTGCATCTGCTATGCTCCATGTGTATCAGACATTAACAGAGAGGAGATGTGACTATTTCTACATTCAGTGTTCTGACCCGTGGACAGCTAAATAATTGATAGCTTGACATGCCACACTGAATTCCATATCTATGTATTATGGGGTAGGCTCTATGTATACACAATGTACTTCCTTCCCCTTCCTGGAAGGGGGTTCTGTACATTCACAAGATGGATAGCCCTATGTGCTCACAAGTGGGATGGTCTCCACAACAGGAACAGCCTCTGTTGGGCCAGGTCGCTGTGTGTTCACAACACGGATGGCCTCCCGTGTGGATCAGGTTTCCATACACCAACGACAGGGACAGTCTCCCCTTCCCAGGACTCCATGTGCCTACAGTGAAGATGGCCTCCCGTGAGGAGCCCCTTGTGCTCACACCTTGAACTTAGTCTCACAGAAGATGGACAAAGCTGCTCTTCCTCAGCTTTATCATGTGCTCTTAACCATGTGGAACTGGGAGCTCAATCATAAGTATCTACATCCTTAATGTATTTTATTTTAATCTTTACATATTTTTATTGTCAAATTTTAAAACTTAGGACATAAAGGCAGGAGGTGGACATGCTAGGGAAATGTCCAGAGGAAGCAGAAGGGAGATAGGGGAAGCTATGATCAAAATGCATTTTTTACATGTAAGAGATTGGAAAACGGTAAAAATAAAAACAAAATTAATTTTAAAAAGTTTCAAGCAGGAGGATGATAAGCTCAAAACTAACCTTAATGAGTAAAGGACTAGCCAGGGCCACATAGTTCAATGACAGATAGGTAGAGGATAGCTAAAGAAATAAATTGTAGATATAGAGATATAAATGATAGATAGATAGAAGTACATAACAGATAGGTAGATAGACAGATGATAGATAGATAGATAGATAGATAGATAGATAGATAGATAGATAGAGAGATAGATAGAGAGACAGATAGATAATGGGCACATGTACTTACATACACATATACACATAGAATTGAGATGTCCTTCATTTCTTTGCACTGTCCTATTGGTCTGCTGAGCTTTTCCTCTATTGTATTTTAAATTAAAGTGGTGAGTGTGCACAACCTTGCTTCACTTTTCCACATTTGTTATGATATTGAGGGATAATGCATATGGTTTTTAGTATGTTAAGCTACATCCCTCCCAGGCCTAGTTTGCTCACAGATTTAATCATGAAAGATTGCTGAAACTTGGCAAATGTTTTCTGCATCTATCAAGACGATAATATGATTTTTGTCTTTCATTCTGTTAATGGAGTACATGTTTATGGATTTGTATATTCTGAACCATCCTTGCCTCCTTTGGATAGATTTCATTTGACCATGATTAGAAATTTTCCAGTGTATTTTTTTTTAGCTGCTAAGTGCTGAATTATTTTCCCATTTGCACATCAGGGAAATTGGTCTGCAGTTCTTTGTTCATGTCGTTTCCTTGCCTGGTTAGAGTATCGGAATAATGGTGTCTCCTCCATCAGGGCTGGAGAGATGGCTCAGGGTTTGAGTGTCTGGCTCACAAGCAGAAGAACCTGAATTCAGATCCCAGATCCCATGTAAATGCACTGGGTGGAAATAACGATGACCTGCATTTTGGGTCCTACAAGACTAAGCCTGGGAAACCCCAGAGCAAAGCAAAAAGGAGGTAGAACAATCCAGGATGATTGCTGAAGTCGCCCTTACACCTCTACAGACATACACAATGCTCTCTGAAACATACAGACACATGCATACATACATACACACGCAGAGAGAAAGAGAGAAAGAGAGAGAGAGAGAGAGAGAGAGAGAGAGAGACAGTAATGCTGACTCTATCAAATGGATTTGGAAGAACTCCTTCTTCAAATGTTTGGAATAATTTGAAAATAGATATTCATTCTGTAAAAATTCAACTGTGGGGGGGTCTTCCCCTCATGGCACTCCATGTCTGGGGTCTGTGAGTTCCGTTCTTTCCCTCCTCTAATAAATTCTCTACCTTAATTCTCAAAAAAAAAATTCAACTGTGAAGCCGTCTTGTCATGGGCTCCTCTTTGATGGGAGAGTTTACATTACTGATTTATCCTAGTTACACTTTATTGGTCAGTTCAGATTTGTATCCTTTGCTTTTAATTAATGTATTCTTTCACAATTTCATACACACATATATGTGTAGCATAATTTGATAATGTCCACACTTCAATTTCTTTATTGTTGAAAAGAAATGTGAATTTGTGTATTTATTAATATTATCAATTTTGATATAGAGCTTTTTGTAGCAGTTGATAATTTATCCTAATGTTTCTGTACTGTATATTTTAAAGTTTTTTTTTGTTTTCCCCTTCTGGTTTTGAGTTTCCCATTTATTTTTTTCCCGACTCGAAACTTCTGTGTAAAATAAACGGTGTCACCCTCCTGCCTCTGCCTCCCAAGGGCCAGAAGTGTGTGGTGCTTCTTCACACCCCACTTCACCAGTGTTTTAATTCCAGCCTGAAGCAGTCTGTCCTGGATGCTCACATAGGCATACATGGGATGGCCTGGAATTCAGTCAGGTTCACGCTTGTTTGTCAAGACATGCAATGGACATTGGGCCATGTCTCCCCAAACCCCCAAATGGCTCAGTACTCAAGAAAGTTCTGAAAGAACTTTTAGAGAAACCTTATCTTCATACTGTAATGTGACAATTATGCCCCCTCCAGGATCCATCTAGAATTACACCCGCAAATCAGCACAGTGGTCAGTCCTTGAGTAAGCAGGTACTGTACTTCCACTAGCCTGTATGGTTGTGCTATTAGGTCATGGTGAAGGAGCAATTACCTTTTAGATAAATGAATAGTAATAGATAAAGAGATGAGTGAGTAAGAGATTATCATGTTATTTCGCTGTCTTTAGCAAAGCTATCTCAAGGAAAAGCAAGAGCCTACTGTAGTAAATACTTTCCCTTCACATTTTCATGGCTAATGGCTTCTTTGGACTAGCTGGTTTTTTTCACAGGCCATTTTTTCCCAATCATGGGTGGAAAGGTATTGGTAAGTGAAAATAGAAATGTTCAGTGATTAAAATTGGATCCTATCTTTTAATTGAATTGCTTATTCATGCAACAATTTAAGTTTTCACATTTAGAGCCCTGAATGTTTATCAATGTTCTTTTAGAAGATCAATCCAGACAAAGAATCCATGCTGCTCTATTTATTAAATAATCATGGGGACAGTTACACAGAGTTACAATTTGTCAGCCTAAAGCAATTATCTGATACATTATCCATGTATCCTAGTGACTATGACAAGAATAGACAGGATAAATTACGTAGTATCTGTAATGACCTCTTATGGCATTCCAGCCCCAAAGAATTGAGAAATATGAGCTATTCAATGTGTGTCATTCTTCCCCTCCCTTGTATTCTCTTCTTCCTCCTCCTTTTTCTTTGTCATCTTTCTCCTCTCATGTTCCTTCTCTCCTTTCTCCTCTTTTCTTTATCCTCTCTCTTTCTCTTTTCTCTCCCTCATTTTTAGCTACTCTCTTTGGTATGAAAAGAATATCAACCAGTCCCAGTGTCTTATATAGTCTATTAAACTTTCATACGGGGATGGAGAGGTGGCTCAAAGGTTAAGCCTCTGCCTTGCAGGCAGAAGGTCCTGAGTTCGGATCCTAGACCTCATGTATGGACACAGAGCGGAAGCAGGGGCAGCCTGCGTTTCTGGTCCTGGTAGGGCGGAGCCTGTGAATCCCGGGGCGGAGTAAACAAGGAGGAGGTGGAGGCCGTCCGTGGTGGTTCCCAAATTCGTCCATGGTTCTACACACACACACATACATACACACAGGCACACACACGCACAATTGAATAAATAAAAAATTTAAAAAATAAATGAATACAACATCACAAACTTTATTCAGGATTCTCTTCAATCCTACATCACAGTTATTTTTAAATTCAGAACCCAAATAATTTATAACATTCAAGAATTTCACTGGATCTATTTTACCAAAAAAAGTATAAGAACTTGTAGTAAATTGGTATAAAAAATGAATGCAATGGTTTTTTGTTTGCAGTAGTAAGCTAAAAATGAGTTCCTGAAAAAAATGTAAATGGTTGTTTACAGCTTTTAAAAACTGAAATTCATCTTTTTCCCTTATATGGCACTTATTAACTTAACAATATGAAATTCACAATCATGAAATAACTACTAGATTGGATTTATATACACAGGAATTCAGTATTGATTTATGTTATAATGAATTTCTACACTTCAAAAAATATGTTCAACATACTTGGAGGCTTGTCAAAAATTTTATTAATAGGGACTCAACTGTTAAGGCTACATTTTTATTTCTAGAAGGAGTGTATTGAAGGATTTAAAAAGAAAAGGCTCCGTGAGTGTGCATCAGTTGTTAATCATGATAATTGCTATTGTTGTGGCACGATTTATTAAGTTCTAAGAACTTCACTAGATGTCCTTTAAGAATGACCTGTTATTGTCCCAAAAATTCTGCTTAATAAACGCTAGTTCTCCCACTTCTTAGTTAAGAAAATTCTCTATAGTAAAAACCACATTCTTTTGGAGAATTTTCAGGGATTCTATAATCAAAATCAGAATACTTACTTCCAAGCCTTTCCAAATTTCTGTGAGACTGGCCTCTCAAGGAACATGCCTCAGGCAGCTCGATGACAGATTCTTGGGCAAAAGCATCAGGGTGAGCTGGAAAGATCACAAAGACAAAATCTAACAAACATCATCGTGGTTGTACTGAACACCCATGCTGATAATGGGTGACTGGGTAACACCCAGCGTTATCTCAGTCCTATCCAGTCATTGTCTGAATTAAGTCATGCTTCAGTTGTTAACATCAATAACCATGAAATTGATGGGGCTCTAAATCTATCTTGCAGGTACTGTTTGGTGACAAAATGTTCTCTACTCACACATTGTTTGACCAATTCATCGCCACCAAAGTGTGCAACCGGAAAATATTCTACCCTATGTGCAGCAACTTCCTGTTTTCTCTAAGTGGATTTGATCCTCAAAACTTAAATATGGTGCGTATAATGAACCACATCTAGGAAAGAATGGTTTTAATGCATAGACGCGGTAAGGGTTCTCACTGCATTTTATGTAAACCATATTAGAAGGCCTGTTTTGTCTTCTGAAATATGATGAGTGTATCCATGGCTTCTATTCAAGGTTAGTCATTTACCATCTTGTACACATGATTTGATGAAAAGATTTTACCACCAAAACTTCGAACTCTTACCATGGCTATAACACCATTAAAGACTCCTACATTCGGGCTGGGGAGATGGTTCAGTGGCGTGTACACTTGTCACAGAAACGAAAGGACTGGGATCTCCCAATCCCATGTAAAATGCTCACTGGGTGTGTTAGCCCACCTATAATTCCAACTTTGAAAGGGAGAGACTTGGGATCGATAGAGAATGCTGACTAGGCAGACTAGTCTTATCACAGACTAGTCTTATCAGTGAGTTTGGGTTTGATTATAGAAGCTACCCCAAAAAAATAAGGTAGAACAGTGATTGAGGCTGGTTCCTGATATCAACCATGTGCATCAACATAGATGCAAACATATGTACATACACTAATCACACGCACGCATGTATGCATCAACAGAGATGCAAACACATTCATACATGCGCATGAAAATGGAAAAAGGAAAAAGAACTTAAAAAATTAACAGTCTTGCGTTTTGATTAGTGTTATGCCTTTGAAATTTATCTTGTTGCTTCTAGGCCCTATTTCAAACCTACTGAAGTAGAAACCTGGGGATGGTTCTAGGCATCTCTATTTAGTTTTTACAAATTTCCTGTATTCAAGGACAATTTGGCACTAATCATTTTGTGACTCACTCCTGAGTTGAAAGTTACAATAACTCTCAAGTTACAACGGCAAATTTACCATTTCCTGATCCAGGATACTAACACAGATCAATTCTTGGAGTTCTTATTGTCTCTAACATAATTAAGCTATTTTCTTTCTCAATTACACTAGATAATTTGGGCAAGTCAGAAAGTTCCTACTTATTACATAGCTGGAGAAAAGCTATGTTTGAATAGATGGGACAGGGCTGAAGACGCTCTCTATTTCACAAACATCTGGCCAGAGATGATGGCCTTTGTCATTGGCAAGAACTAGTTAAGAATTTTCCTTGCTTTCAAGTCTTTCTTTTTTTCTTTTTTTTTTTTTTTTGTAGTGGTGGCATTGAACCTAGGCCCTCACACATGCCAGGCAAGCACTGAGCAATATCCACTGACTTTTTTTCTCTGTAACAGGATCTCGCTAAGTTACCCAGGTTAACTGTGAACTCACTAGATAGCTCAGAATGACCTTGTTTTGTGATTTTCCTACCTCAACCTCTTAAGTATTATGCTTTGCAGAGGCACTTAGAACAGCCGGCTGGGATTATCAGATCTTCAGACTCCTGGGCCAGGCCCAAATCTCTTATAAACATTCCCTTGTCAGTAAGGAGACTGTGCTTTCTTATCACCTAGACAGATGCGCGATATGTAAATGAAAATATGGCATATACTCAATGCAAGCAAAAATGCCTGTGAGCAAACACAACTAAGGGTCATTTCAACTTGGCCTAACATTGATAAAGTTATCACAAGATGACACCCTTGGACGTTCATTAGAGGTCCTCCCTGCCTGAATATATAATCTCATCCCTTTTTTGTGTCTCTGTTAATACATGGAGTATAAACTATTACAGTATTAGAAAGAATATTTACTTTAGCAAAATATAAGCAGAGGCCCACAAAGTTCAGTGGAACTTTGAAAAACAACCTTCCTAGAGATCATAAATTTTACTCAGTAATTTTGGATAACTCATAAGTAGATGTAGTCTTTGAAAATATTAGAATGTTTCTTGTGCACACATTTGTAAGAAAGAAAAAATTCATAGTTAAAATGTAAGCAAAAATATCTAAAAAGTATCTTGACCTGAAATCTAAATATACCAGAAAAATTCCACACAACCTTTGGCATATTTTAAAATCGAACAATAATACAGATCTGTTCTTAATGTTCTGTGATTGAAGTTTTTTTAATACGTCCTTTCGTGTATACAAAGTGAGGAGAAAGGTCACTGACATTCTAAACCACATAGCCCTGGACTATTGGCCTATATGATGTGACTTCGAAGAAAGTGTGAACCAATTACCTTGTCTTCAACTAGTCAGATGCTCTCTGTGGGCTGAGTAAAGTTATAACTAGGATTAAAAAAAAAAAAAGCCATAGGAAAAGAATGTTCTTAAAAATGAGCTTCCTCGGCTAATATTTTTTCAGATATGGTACATGCTTTTTTCTAGAAATAATAATAAAATAGAAAGTTGAAATTGTCCTCAAGTATTTACATGTGGCATGATTATACATAGTCACTTGATGAAAAATGATCTCTTTGCAGAGTCGTTTGGATGTTTATTTGGCACAGACCCCTGCGGGAACATCTGTTCAGAACATGCTGCACTGGGCCCAGGTACATGCTTTCTGCCCTTGGCTGAAACGCCTGTACTTGTAAGGAATCCTTGAGAGTGCTCCTGCATAGCTTCCTGCAGGGTCTGCAAATACCTGTCCCTGCCCTGTTGATGTTTCTGGAATCAGCATTAGCTCCTCCTCTTGATGCCCTTTGCTCCATTCTTCTCTCCTTGTCTTTCCTGCCTGTGTTGTGAGTCTGGTTCCCACATACTTGGAACATGTGGTCTCTCTCTTGATTGCCTCCACCTTGCCTTTTCAAGGACGGGTTGTATTTCCTCTTTTGGGAGTCATCATCTCTAACAGAACTTTATGTGAAATAATATGGCCTATTCCCAGAAAGACCTGCTTATCTTCCAATTAGCATATGGAGCAATTCAAAGTGCAGGAGAGAACACTTTATGTTGTGCAATGGAACGATAGGGAGGGATTAAAACAGATAGATAGTCCGTGGTATGGCCCTCGGTTAAAATTTTGTCAGTAAGCTCAGAGATAAGTCAGATTCAATTAGTACAATTTTGGGGCCAAAAGGGTTTTTCTGTGTGTGTGTGTGTGTATGTTTGTGTGTGTGTGTGTGTGAAAGAGAGAGAGAAAAAGAGAGAGAGGAGTGACCAAGGAATGTGTTTTTTAACATATATACTCATATTTTGTTGCTTCCTTTAAAGTTGAGAGTCAGTTACAGATAGTATTAAACTTCCTGCTTTGAAGAGTTGCACCTCCCAAGAGACAACCTTCAATGTTCCTGATAGAAGAGAGCTGTTGTAGGAATAGGGCCCCCTACTGGCAAAGAAACAGATTGTACTTCTAATAGTCCTGGCCTCCCAGGAAATGCATATTAAGTTTAAAAGTCACTGAACACTATTTGGTCTTCTGGCCATTCATGTGTGTTTGCTTTCATGTTGTGGATTCTGCATGATAATCTTGCAGCAAAGGCATTTACACCTCCATTCCACAAATGTTGCTAGCAATATCTTTTGCATTTATTTCACAGTTAGAATTCTTCTCTAATGACTAAAATATTTTCCCCCATTGGTAAAAATAAGGAATAAAATATTAACTGGTCTAAAGTTATGTAGATATCTAAGGCAGGGGTGACGATAAAGATGATAATGATGCAGTTTGAATGTCTTTAATCCAGCACTTACATTATCCTTACTTTTTACTTACATCATTACATTATATCATCTTACATCATTACTTACTAGACATTCTGGCAAATTTAGGTTATAGGACTTTCAGATTAGGTACCTTAACTAAAAATGACTCATGAGAATATTCAAAAATGAGAAAAACTCAAACATCTCTGGTCCCAAGCATTTCAAACAAAAAAAAAAAAAAATGGCAGTTATCCTGGTAAAGGCAGGTGTGTGCTGCATATCGCCAAGTACTACATGCTTTCTATATTGCCCCATTTTAATCATCATGGTCCTGCTAAAGAATACTGCTGTCATTCTTAGTTCACAATGGTCTTGATCCAGGTAACAGATTCGAGTCATTTCTTAAGCCTGCATGCATACTACATCCAATGACACTACAGTCTGAGTTTTTAAACAGTACTTCCTATTGTCTCTCATTGCTTACAACTTGGCAAAACTTTAATAACATAAATGTTATATGTGCATGTCATAAAATATATAAATTGTATACATATACATATATGCTATGGCAGTAAACAATTTCAAACTAAAACAGGACTAGCTTAATGAATGAGGGAACTTATGAGGTTCAGTTAAGGGAAAATAATGTCTGATTGTAGTCTGAAGATGATTAAATGAAATGCTCATTGTACATCTGACCATTGCTGACTCCTTAAACCAATGTGGGTGGCAAATAACAGAACAAGGGAATCTAACTATCTGAATACTTCTATTCAAATATTGAAGTGTAAACTCAAACTTGAAAACAAGTTGTTCACTGTCTCTAACCCCTGGCTGTGGCTACATTACTCACAACACAACAGTCTTGCAGCAGACAGCAGCAGATGACGGCGCACACCGTGGGTGGATGTTCTTCTAGTAGCCACAAAAATGATTGAGACACTAGCAAGTGTGGTTGTGATTGCTGAAGACCATTTAACGAAGATGATGAGAAGATTATTTTAAAAATAGGAGCAATGATTTTTCATGTTGGAAATGTGTCCTTAAGGCTTTATATGTACAAAAAATCCTTAAAACCAAGAGAGTCGGTATCTTTTAAATAGAAATCTAATGAGTATATAACATCTAGAGGAATTATTATTGGAGGATCTTCACTTATGCACTCTGGATTCCTGCCCGTTTTTATAATTTTTAGTGTTTCATCAATATTCATTGAAAATCAGCTTGTATTCCTATGGAGTGGGACATAGTATCAATTTTCTTTGTCAATTTGTTGCCTGTTAACTTTAAATGTGCACTTTTTCCTCATCATTTTATCCTGTGTGTTACTTTTTTTTTTAATCCCAGGCTGTTAATTCTGGTCAGCTGCAAGCTTTTGACTGGGGAAATCCTGATCAGAACATGATGCACTTCCACCAGGTACAACAGCAACAATCACATCAGAGTTGCACTGTAATAAGCATATTTCTGATCTTCACAATGTCCATGCACAGTAAACATTATCCATTTTTATCCAATGCTTAAAGTAGTTAATTAAGCTTCTAAATAACCAGAATAGAAGCCAAAGATTCCTGGATCACAAGTCTATTTTTCTTTCACTACTAATTCCTTTTCAGATAAGAAAAGCTCTCAGTAACTCATTAGCGCCTTATTTTGAAGAAAAAATTAGAAACCATATGGTCTTGATTTCTGAAGCAGATCCTAACATTGTCTCACAATCTCCATCTCTGATAAAATCAACATTGCTCAGAATATTCCTTACTAATCAATCCAGTGTTCTCTCTCTCTCTCTCTCTCTCTCACTTTCTCTCTCCTCCTCCTCCTTCTCCTCCTCCTTTTCTTCCTCCTTCTCCTTCTTAAATAAGTAAATAAAACTTTTTTTTAAAATTTAAAACAATTCAATACATGGATGATGCAAAACATATTAATTAGAAATATCCTCAGGAGAAACTGACAAAGAATAGTATATCAAAGTATTTCGAGTTAATCTATGAAAAGTTTTAGAGGGAATATCCTCTACTTAAGAAAACATGTTTTTTCATTACTTTTCCCAAGTATGTCAGGAAATCAAATACATGTTCTTGATGGTAGGACTGAACTCAAGCAGAAAAATTATCAATCAGTGTCATGACCATTTTTTTTTAAATCTGAGATTGGGAAATTTGGAAGCTTGCTAAGTGATTGTTTTCAGCACAACCGCAGTAACTATGGCAATGAAGACACATTCTAAAGCTATTTTTGAGAAATCTGGTGATCCTCCTGAATTGCTGTAGATAAATGCACATACAATTGGGGACAGGAAGTTGTGCCTAAGATAAACTAGGTTGGAGTGTTTTTGTTTAATTGCAATTGATGTCTTCTGTGTCTTAGCAAATTAGTTTGTTTAGGGAAAGCTTTATCAGATGATAGTCTCACTGTAGAACATACAGAAAAATGTTTGGATGGAAGTGGTGTCACAAATATCAGTTGGAATATGGAATCAGTCATAACTGCATGAAAGCTAAGTTTCAGATATGAGTTCTTTGCTTAAAACTTTGCCAGGAGAAAACAGGAAATGAAAGGTGCATGTTTAAAAGGTAATAACCTTAGTCACAACTATAATTAAAGCCACCATAAATTATACAGGTGTAATTGCCAGCATAAATTACCAGTAGTCCTTAAATGCCAAGAAAGTGAAACATATTTTTCAGAATAAGCATATGAAACTTCTCATTGTCAATTTCAAACAAGAAGTTGTAAAAATTCCTGGCAAAAAGTCATTATTTAAATCCAAATTTTGATATTCATTGGCCATTTTCTTTTTTTTAATTTTTTAACATTTTTTATTATTATTTCCACTCATACAAACTTAATAGGTACACCAGTTCCCTCCCCCCTCCTCCTCCCCCCGAACTCCCTGCTTCCCCTCCCTCCCTCCCCATCTCCCAGTGCCTCCCCCCCAATTCCCAGAGAGTCCTTTATTGTGTATGCCTAACTCTCCTCTTGATCCTCCTCTCTGATAACGTACAAGGACCCAGTGGCATTTCCCTGAACCCTTTCTCGTGTTCCCCTTAAGCATAGGAACACTACTGTGGCTGTCAACCCCTTGCCTCCAAGGATCTTGGTGCCTTTAGCATTTGTCCATGAAGAAGGCTCCATCAAGTCTGGAGACAAGTGAAAGTTCTTTTCCTAACTTGAAGGTTCTGCCTTCTTAATGTGCACTTAAATAGCACAAATTCTTTCTACCCTATATGACTTACAATAGTCATTCTTATTTCAAGTTGAAGAAACCAAGTCATTTTATTGTTTTTTTTTTTTTAAGTACTGTCTTCCTGGCAAAAAAATAAAGAATTTTAAAGACTGTCATCAGTCTCTCTCTCTGTCTCTCTCTCTCTGTCTCTCTGTCTCTCTCTCTCTCTTTCTCTCTCTAACTCTCTCTCTTTCTTTGTGTGTGTGTGTGTGTGTGTGTGTGTGTGTGTGTGTGTGTGTGTGTTTTCTCCCCCTTTTTTCTTTCATCCTTTTATTCAGAAATTCTTATTTCCATTTTTGGGCTCGTTCCAACAAAGTGCTCATACAGTGACTGAGTTTATCTACATTGCCAAAACAGAAAGAAAACTACTAGAATTTTTTCAACAGCACTGGTAGAAAGTGCAAGGCCTAGTCTTAGAGATATGACCAGATTCTACACAATCACAATAGCAGGTCTTATGATCACACAAGGACAAAAGTCCACACTAGTTGTTCAGACTTTCATTGGATCTTCAAAACAAAGAAGAATAAGGGAAACTAGCCAGGGTTGAGCCCTCTAACCATTCTATTTTTCACTAACAACTACATCCCTTTAACAATCATATTTCAAGTGTTTGCTTTCACGTGTTGATAAGAATGCCTTCATATCAAAAGGCTGATGATGCCAAATTGTCAAAAACCCACTGAGCACATGTCTGCATATGAGAAGGAACATTTCTCTCATCCAGCTATTATCCCTGTCTTAGGTCAAATGCTACCAGAAATACAAACCCTTTCTTTTTAGAAGAACACTCTTACTGTAGGATCCTTTCTTATTTGCCAAAAAACAGTGTCAAGAACATAATTGTTGACCTTTATTTTCATAATGGTTATATATTTCTTATGGTTTGGAGCTTACATGAACAAAGGCTTGGTTCTCAATGCAACCATGTTCGCAGATAGGCCCATAACAAAGTGACTGATTTATGAGGGTTCTGATGTTGTAGGTTCTGATCCATGGATGAATTCATGATTTAAAGGGAAAAGAAGAGGGGTTAGAAATTTTAGAAGGTGGGCCTAGTTGGAGAACTAGATCAAGTATGGCCTGGGACTAGGAATAAGTCATCCAGGGTTTACCACGGACTGAATCAATCACTAAGGGTATATGCCTGATGGAATAACTCCTTGAAAGAATACCCATAAATAGATCACTGAAGGTTTATCCCTGAAAGAACAGATCCTTCTCTCTAGTTTCTTTTGAGACAGCACAAGCTGTTTCCTGGCCATGTGATGTGAGCAGCTTTCCTCTGTAACATACTTCTTCTTGTACTGCCTCACATGGGTCTTAAAACCAAATAGGGCAAGCAACCAGATATTAACATCTCAGAAATAATGAGAAAACATAAGCCTGTACTTTGTTACAGCAATGGAAAATTAATACAATATTTGAATGTTTGTTTATCATTAAGTGAACCCCAATAACACACTTTTAGAACCTAGAAAATTTGCTTAAGAGTTAGCAGTTTTGCTGCCATAATGAGTTTTATTTCTTTCTCTCCTTCTCTTCATTTAGCTTACGCCACCTTTATACAACATTACTAAGATGAGTGTCCCAACAGCAATGTGGAGTGGTGGACAAGATGTTGTGGCAGATGCTAGGGACACTGAGAATTTACTCCCTAAAGTTGCCAACCTCATTTATTACAAGGTGATTCCACACTACAATCATATGGACTTTTACCTTGGACAGGACGCACCTCGGGAAATTTATCAAGATCTAATGAGAATGATGGAGGAATATGCATAAAGTTAAATTCACTCTCCTTGTATAAGCAAGTAAATGTTTTGTTGTAATCATAAGGCAGACAGACCCTAAGGTGGCACCTCCAATAATTTGCACCTTTTACAGTCCCTTTTCCTGTATATGGAAGACACACGAGTCTTCAGTTAAAAGGTCTGGCAAGATGATAGATGTCATAGCCTGGCTAGGTTGTTCTACATGGCAAAGGTGATAAATGCCATCCACCAATTGCATCACAGGCAAACTAAAGCAAGAGCTGCTCCTTGATGTCTTGGTGGAATAGACAGATGTGTTGAGAGAGCCCACATTGAAGAAAATGTGTATGACTTCTATGCTCTGAAGAAGGATTCAATTCAATGACAATGGGACCCCAATCGATCTGCAGCCCCAAGGAAATGACTACTGCCTGGACTCTGCTTGAGTGTGCTTTTTTGTAGTAAAACCTCATGTTATGAAAGCAGTTTTGACTGAAGCTGTGAGATACTGAGCAGGGGCCCCAGCTGCATCAGCCCTGAGTTCTTGGACTACAGTAGCAGTGATATAATAACCATGTATGGCTTTATACCATTACCTTTCTGTTACCAGCAATTGAAAGCTACTAGTGCTCAGCACTGTTAAGACATCATAATTATATAATAAATGTCAGATTTGATTCTATATTCATGAATTGTATATCAGAGTATATGTTATATGACTTATATAATGTTCTATTGTATATAACACCTGTTGTAGTATACACTGTATTCTATGTAGTATATTTGACCAAAAACTTGATATACAATATTCTTTATTTCACTGATTTCCTTTGGGCCTAATAAACTCAAGGAAGCTTATTATTATAATTATTACAAGCTTCCTTGAGCCTTTGTTTTGTGGGTCCTTAGTGAATAATTCACTCAGCATTTAGCTGCATTTTTACACATTAACATCTTACCAGAGAAGGGGACAGGAAGAAAATGAGAACCAAGTAAGGGAGAGGAACACCAACAAACTGCACCCCTAGACATAAATCCTATACAATCATGAACACAATGCTGCCAAGTTCCACTTGTAGAAGTCCTACATAAAATTGGGTACCAGGGCATGATAGAGTGAACAAGAGAGAAGTTCAGAGGGCCTGGACTCACAGAGCACTCACTGATGGCTCAAAGCAGGTCAGAGGAAGTGGTCCTTCATACATCAGCAATACCATCACCGAAATATTGCATATTCTGCAGCAGGTCCTCAGGCACACACAAGAACAGGCCTATCCTATTGGATACAATGGGACACACACAAAGAAAGAAGGGACACTGGGATAGGAGGGAGTCATGTGATGAAAAAGAAGTCTTTCAATGGAAAGAGAAGAATGAGATAGGATAATGGTTGGAGGAACAACAATAATTCCATCACAATTCTTAATAATTTAAGTTAAAAATAATTAAAATATCATATTACTATGGAGAGTTTGCCTTGTGCACAGATTTCCACCTTAAAATAGAAATATATCATTCAGAACATCAGAGATTCTACATCAACTGCCTGGAACCAGGCCAGCCTAATTTCTCCTCATCCTAAAGCTCAGGGAAATTTTCGGAAGAGGGGGCGGTAAGATTGTAAGAGCCTAAAGATGGAGAGAAGCAATGACATGCAAAATACTCCACACAAGTTAGGGCCGAAATAATCATAATAGGAATTTGCATGACCTGCACAATGACCAACATATCATTGACCCCTCAAGTCTAGCATGGATCACAGGCACTGGGATCCTTAGAGGCAAGGGATTAACAGCCACAATAGTGTTTCTATACTAAAGGGAAACACAAAAAAGAGCTACTGAGTCCTTACACTCATCTGAGAGGAGGACCCAGAGGGAAGCTTCACATGCACACTAAAGGATGCTCCAAGAACAGAGGAGGGGGGAGGGGGCACTGAGAGAAAGGGAAGGAGGAGGGAAAGGAAGGTGTAAAGGGGGAAGTAAGCAAGGGGATCTAGGGAGGAGTGGAGGGAGGGAGAGGAATGGAGTACTTATCAAATTTGTATGAGTGGAAGAAATAAAAAAAAGAAATATATCTAACTCCTGAACTTAATCAAAGCCTTATTTTTTAAAATATCAGGCAGCAATTTGGCTTACTCTGTGTCTTCATAATGACTGATATAAAATCCTAGGATGTCTCCCTGTTCATAGCCAGATCAGTGATGCTTTCCAATAAACTGGTAGAACTTGGTTTTCTTTTTGCTCTACCAAGAATATCTATTAACTCATAAGCTACGTGTGGCAGTTCACCACATTGTTGCTGATAAATCACCATCAAACAGCTTAAGGGAACAAGGGGTTTATCTTGTCTTACAATTACTAGTTACAGTTAGTCCAGCTTGACAGAAGACACGTGCCAACACCATGGTTAAGGGAACTGGCCACACCATCACCACATACTGGCTGAGAGAAGGATGCTTACTTGCCAGACTAGCATGTCTGGCCAAGTGTACATAAGGATGCCAACTCTCTCGATCCAGCTCTGTGCATTTTATTCCAGGGCCTAGTCCCACCCACCATGGGCCTTCCCCATCAGCCAGACAATCTCCTGTAGGTTTGCTCTCAGCTTAACCCAACCATTAATTCTAGGGTCTGGGAGCAAGCAGCCCATCCTGATAGCTCGCTGATTCCATGAGGGTGGGTGGCATCCTCCTCTCTCCCTGCACATCACAATTATTATTCTTCAGCATACCACACTGACACCGGATTTAAGAGCAAGTCAACCTAGACAAGTGAGTCACATGGTGGATCTGCTCATTGAAGCTGTGCAATGGAATAACCAAGGAGACTGGGGATGTGCCAGGGCTAATCATCCTAACTCAGAAAATACATCCCTTCATAGTGTGTCTTTCAGATGTAGTACCCTAGGACTCATCTGAGAGATGTAGTCAATTTTCTCCTCACACCAGACTACTATACAGATCCCAGACACGTTATCTATTTAGGTTACAAGCCTGAACTTTACCATCTCCTGTGCCAACATATTTACTAAGATTCTTTCTTTCTTCACCATTCTCTCCACAGCAGGAAGACCCTTTCTCTAGCTGGAACTGGGCTGCTGCAGTTGACATATTTGGTTATTCTCATTATCTTGTCTCTGATCTCTGGCTTTCACCAGATTTCCATATACTTTCCTTGGTTTTGTTTTCATTTGGAATGATAATTTGAATATATATATGTCAATTATACATGTTAATGTGTTTCATAAAATACAAATATATTATGGACTTTGATAATATTTAACCCCCAATAAATCACGCCTTTCACCTTCCTCCTGCAATTCTCTTATGTTCTCCCTACAGCTTCTAGCTTCATAAAAAATATACATAACTAATTTAATTGTATCTCCATAAACTCTGGATCTATCTTCTTGGGCTTTACAGTAAGAATAGATTTTGAAAGAAAACACACACACACACACACACACACACAAGTTGTTTTCACTGGGAGTTTCAAGGCATATCACCATCACTGTCCTCAGACATATGTTGATTTGATGTTTTAAATTGGTTTTGCATTATGAATTCAGGGATCTAAACACTAGCAGCCTCTACGACCATACAAGTTTTTAATTCTATTAGAACACTACCTTAGAACACTACCTTGTGAAGAGCTTATGGAGTCTGATGCCATCTTTAGTAATAATGTAGCATAATCCCAGCCATGGAAACTAACTAACAACTCCTGAGTTATGTCATAAACTTTGAAAGTTACACTTATGTGTCACTGGCCTGAGATATGGTACGAAACATAACCATGATCCTCAACTTTTTCATTTAAGCTTAATTTAAAAGCTGGTCAGCAGTTTTAACTCCAGGAGAAAAGTCATAAAAATCACATTGTTTAGCACTTATTTGTCCAAACATATGATTAAGACTTTTAGGTTAGATATTTTAAGAATTGATATCATATAACTTCTAGGTCTTGAGCCCATTCTCATCTGAATCCAAAGTCTGCATGTATACGCATAGGTGAAGTAGGATACACACGTTCTGAGTCAAACCAGGTTGACTGAAAGCAGGACCAAGTTTGTCTGCCTCGTTGGTATACATCTGACACGCCTACTGTGTCCTGACATTGCCCGTGCCATTCCCAGCCTCTGCAACCAGTTTAACACTGCGGATGCCAACGATAACACTAAGGATTGCCCCAACAAATGTCTGCTATTTCTATGGCACTTTTTATTCTTTTCAAAGAGCTTCATAAGTGTAAGTACCTTTCCATTGTATTGGGAGAGACATACCACGAATCATCTATGTTTGTGTTTATGCAAAAGTACTCCCAGAACAAATTCCAGCTTTATTTTGTGTGACCCTGGAAAAGCTATCAATTTTTATATGTAATAGTGTTTTTTTCTCAAAAATATAGACACCTACTTATGCCTACAAACCACACTCTAATAGAGACCAATAACATATATAAAGCTTAACATAACACCTAAACAGGAGCCCTAAAGCTAAATTAAGTTTGATTCCCAATTCTATTATTATCTTTATATTCATTAGCAAACTGTTTAATCTCTCCAAGCCACATTTTCCCATCCTTGTATTAAATACAATGTTAGTATCACTTTTATTGGATTGTCATAAAATAAAACAATTGAAGAATTAAACATAATGCAGTGGCATGGAAAGAAATTAGTAACATTAATACTTTAAAAATATTAAGCAAAAAGAAAAGCATAGTATAATTTCATCAAGACTGCAATCCTACATGGAAAGATAGAATTTTAAATTATTTTATTAATTTTTTACACTTATTTGTGTGTGTGTGTGGGGGCGCACAAGCATGCATGCATGTATGCACGTAAGTCAGAGGACAACTAGAGATTGAATTCAGGCTGTCAGACTTGGCTGCAAGTGCCTTTACCTACTGAACCATCTCTTTAGTCCCTAGAATTCTTAACTTATGTAGGAATTAAATATACTGAGGTATTAAGCAATGCATAAAAAGTTGTTATTATGAAATGGTTTTGTTTCTTGAGACCTGGGTATGCCTTATCTTAATAATAGATAATTATTAATAATTAATTGATAGAAATCTCCAATGTTTTTTATTATTATTTATTCAATTGTGCGTGTGTGCGTATGTATGTGCGTGCGCATGTGTGTATGTGTGTGTGTGTAGAACCACGGACGAATCGGGAACCACCATGGACGCCTCCACCTCCTTCTGCCCCGGGATTCACAGGCTCCGCCCTACCAGGACCACAAGCGCAGGCCGCCCCCGCTTCCGCCTGGCGTCTATACGTGGGATCTGGGATCCGAACTCAGGTGCCAATGTTTTAAGTAGTAAAAATGTGTCAGGATCCTGGAGGTATGGCTCAGTGATAAAGAGTCTGATAAGCACATGTGAGGTCTTAAATTTATCTGCAGACCTCAACACAAAGCATACACAGTAGCAACAATAATATTTTGGATAAATAAAATGTTATGTGCTCCAGACATTATCTCATCTGATTCAGAATAGCTCAGAAGACACACTCTGTCTTTCTCCCTCTTTATATAGGAAGAAACTGAATGTCTGTAAAGTTATGAACCAAAAGCTGCTTTACTACCTATATTAGCACTCTTGATTGACTATGATATTAACCTGCTTCTCACAGCACAATTTTGCTGCTATGACAATATAAATATGATTATTCAACATTTAACCAGTCAGTTAAGCATAGAGTATTAACTGTTTTGGGAAAAGGAAACAAAGATATGTTAAATATATAGGTGAAAATAGTGAAAATAAAACATTAATATTAATAAAGTTTCTACTATGTGATGAATTCCACATTATACTATTTGGTGCTCATAATAGTTTACAAATTGTATATTGGTAATATTTTACATAGGAGGAAATAAAAATTATAGGGCAAGCTATTCAAATGCAAAGGACAAATGATAAACTGGTTGTTCTAGTTGGCAAAAGTTTTTCCATCCAGTCTTATCATGTGCATGTGAAGATAGCAAAACATAATAGACGCTACAGACTGTGTTTTAATATCAGCAAAATATTATGAGTGTCAGGTGAAATCAAGACATAAGAAGATCACAGAAGGTTGAAGAGTCCGAGGAGATCTATCAGCAGAAGAAAAGAATGACCTGGGTTTGAATGAAGCATTGGGTATCTACAACAGAAAAAAGAGCAGAGGTTGAAGGCTTTAGGGTTGGAACTTGGATGAGAGCTCAACTTCCTAATACCAGTGGCTGTCTGTCTCATAGTTAAATGCATTCCCCATCACCTAGCACAAAGCCAGTGAGCAATAATAATTAAGACCGAGAGCATCCTCCCTGTTATCAAGCACTTTGATTGAGTTTTGTAGGAACTGGGTAATTTACGATAAATAATTAATAAATTGGTGGCGAATGCTATTTTCCCAGAATCGCTTGGCATGAACAACAGAACTACAGATGTGATTTTATAAGTAAGATCTTATCTTGCCAAGGGAAGGCTGGCTGGCACCAAAAGGCACACAGGGAGGTACCACTTTTGGTGTGTACTTGTGACTTATCAAACACATCCTGATACCAATGTTGTCCCTGTCCCAGAAATGACTGTATTTACACATGCTGAGTAGTCGCTCAACTAAATTTACAAGAAATTGCAGCATATAAGATACATGTCTGGGGCTAGACAGGTGGCTCAGGGGTTAAGCCTCTGCCTTGCAGGCGGAAGGTCCCGAGTTCGGATCCCAGACCCCACATATAGATGTCAGGCGGAAGCGGGGGGCAGCCTGCATTTCTGGTCCTGGTAGGGTGGAGCCTGTGAATCCCGGGGCGGAGTAAACAAGGAGGAGGTGGAGGCGGTCCATGGTGGTTCCCGAATTCGCCCGTGATTCTACACACACACACACACACACACGCACAATTGAATAAATAATAATAAAAAAATTTTAAGATACATGTCTATGATTTGCCTGAAAAATAACTATCAATGGGCTGGGGGGCTCAGGGATTAAAGTTTTGCCTCACAAGTGAAAGGACACAAGCTGAGATTGCTGGATCCCATGTAAAAATGCCAAACAATAAAGAAGGTGGCCTGAAATTATAGCCCTGGAAGGTGGAGCCTGGGAAATCCCAGAACAAAAGCAATAAAGAGATAAAGCAATCCAACTTGATTCCTCATGCTTCTCATTGGATCCACAGATGCACATACTCAAGTGCCCTCTGGTATATACTGTTACACACACACACACACACACACACACACACACACACACACATGAAACTATGAAAAATATTGTATCGAAACTTGGCCCAAACCATGACACTCATTCCCTAAAATAAAACTCATAAAGTTTCCTAGAATGAGAATGTTGACTGGTATATACACACAAAACAAACAAACAATATATAGTTTAATTTAAAAAATCTATCATCTCCACAATCATTCAAGTTCACTACTGATTTCAATAAAGAATAACAGTCTAGTATTTTATGACAGCTTTATAAAGTGTTAACATTATTTCTTCTATGTGGCTAGGAAACAAAATTTTAGAGTTACTGGGTAATGTATCTGTTGCAGTCCGCCTGCATGGTTGCTGACAAATGACCATCACATGGCTTAAAGAAACAAGGGTTTATTCTCTCTTACAATTCCTGGTCACAGTTCCCATTCCAGCTTGATGGGAGAGCATTCACCAACACAAGGGTCGAGGGAACTGGCCACACCATCACCACATAACAGCTGAGATATGGACAATCCTTACTTGCCAGACCAGCATGTCTGACCAAGTGAACAGAAGGATGCCAACTCTCTCAATCAGCTCTCTGTGATTTATTCCAGGGCCTAATCCCACCCACCATAGGCTGGGCCTTTCCCATCAGCTAGACAAAATCCTTCAGATTCTCTCTGGGCTTAACTCAACTACTAATTCTCTACAAATGTGCCCAAAGCTCAAACCATCAAAAATCAAGTTGACACCTGTGCTTAACTATGACAGTATCCTACTATATTAGTTCTCAAAACTCTGGAATCTTGACTTTTGATATTCAAGCTCTTAATCTTCATATTGATGTTGTATTATAAACTAGTTCAGCATTCACTGCAAAAGAAAAAAAAGATACACTATTTTCTCGCCCAAGTACAACACACATAGAAACAAAAAAGAAAAGTAAATACTTGCAGTTATTTATATATTTAATTTTTAGTTATAATTGTGATGTTTCCACCAAAAAGTAAGTGCACTCTTGTTGGAATGTGTGAGAAAATCTCTAAGAAGTGAAATTTTTTCAGAGATCTGTAATACCCACCTGGGTTTAATAAAAGAGCACAGTGAGCAAGAAAAAGAAAGAATGCGTGAGATTTTCAAAGAGGGAGGCAGAGTCTGGTTTCCAGTTCTTCCTGGTCACTTAAAGGATTCTGTATACAAACTCATTGAAGGATTTAAGCTCTAGAGTACTTAAAATAACATAGAGATGTTCATTTAAAATGATGATGAGCTATAATGCAGAGAATGAATTAGATGGGTGTAAGACTGTAGTGTTTCATGCAAGCAAGAAGGCAATTTAGGTTATTACATGACCATTTTAAAAGACAAAACTAGCCAAGGATAATTTATCTTCAGTTCTATAGGAAGAACCCTGTACTCTCTCAGAGATAATCAGTGGATTCGCGCTTTCTTCCATGACCTCAATGCAAAAACATTTCAAGAAAGCTGAAATGTATACATTTATATGGTCATTATTCAGGATTCAGTCAATACTTTCAGAAGAATTCGATTCAGAAAATTATTCAACATGTAAATGACAGCACAGTCATTGTAGTAAGACTTCATGTGAAAATATTAAATCATTTTTAAAACTTAAATAAATAAGCATCTGTTTATTAAAAAATAAAAACTGTCAATATAACAATATCTCTTTCTAGATTTATCAGCTCAATAATAGTGACCACTACTCTCCTGATATAGGATTATAGCTGAGTATTTCTGCAAATACCTTTCATGCTACACATTAAAACTCCATTGGGAGCAGAGCTCAAACCCTGAAAAGGACACCTCATTGATTCTACTGGTGAGAAGTCTGTTAGACAAACATTCAATTAGGATAAACGTATACTACAAAGTTACATATATATATATGGTGAGTACTATATGAAAAATTAACAACTTAGTTGAAGAAAAGACCTTTGGTTCCCTGGGTCCTAGGGTTCCCTCTGCATCACCTGTTCTCATGGGAATCCAGGCCTCTGTGGCAGATAGAGAGGCCCTTCCTTGGGCAGTCCACTTGTATGTTTACTTCCCTATCTCTGACCCCTTACCTCTAAGGATCCTGAAACCATTTCTCCTGAGGTCCACGCCAGTCTGTGGGGGCCATGCTGACTGTGCGGGTCTGATGAAATCAAGTCCCATTGCCACGAGTTCCTGGCTGTGGCTGCCCTATCTTGAGTAGAGTGACCAGTCCAGCAACGGAACTCTCCATCTTTAGGCTCTTACAGTCTTACTGCCCCGTTTTCTACAAAATTGCCTGAGCATCCCAGTGGAAAGAAATTTGGCTGCCCTGGTTCCAGGAGAATGGACATATCTTCTTAAGGATAAGATCGATCACATATTAATACAGCTCACTACCATGTCAATGAAATACATTAATAAAATTAATTTCACATAATTTTTAAATGAACTTAGAAACTTAACTCTAAGTTCATAATATATTTCTACTTCAAAGATTAAGGTAATTATTCCATGAAGCATCAGGCTATTTGTGAGGGAAAAAAAACACCTGAAAAACTTTGCATTTGAAGATTTTTTTAAATACATGGAGAAGGGCATATACAGTACATGAATCCCATTAGATGTGCATTAGATGTGTTCAATAGGTTTAAATATAATTAGGAATTGGGAGAAAAACTTGTATCAGGTTGCAGTTTTTCACCATCATGGTATGCTATGCAATCCATGAATAATAGTGTTAATTTAGTTAAAAAATAGAGAACATCATTGATAGTTTTGAGGAAGATTTCCTTTGTAGCACTTTAGATTAAGGAAATCCAGAAGTTATACTAAGCTTGAAGTATATCAAAGTAAAGTACATGATAAGTACTTTAATACTTGGCATCGTTGCTATTCCTATGTCCTCATGGCACATTCACTATTCCTCCAGAGTCATTCATTCATTTTCTCACTCAGCAAACAGTGTTGCCAGTGCTGGTGGTTATGCAGAAGTAAAATCATACTAAACAGTTTACTTATTTTCAAGGATCTGAGGGTACTTGAAGTGATTTATCAATGACTTCACAAAATAGGATCTGAGCTCAGAAAAAACACTGGCGCATAGAGCTAAGAAGTCTGTGTCATCTCTTGGCATATTCCAGTTACGAAAAGGGAGTGAGACTGTATCTAAACTAGATTCTACCTGAATTCCTGGCGAAGTGCTCTCTGTGTATTTTCTTTTTGGAAAAGAAAAAAAAATAGACTCTCCATTTGAATATGCCGCCTACAAGAATTCAAATACAGATGAGCTGTAAAGAATACCATACATAAATTGTGTGTATTAAGCAAGACAGGCAGGTAAACCTGCTTGGAGGAGGAGATGATATAATTTTCCTATTCAATGATGTGGCCCTTCCTCTTGTTCACTCAAAGCTTTGACCTTTGCCACAAGCACAGACTTGAGCCTACCACTCCCAGCACATGGATGCCATCAAGGGCAGCCTCCAGCACTTTGGGTAATAGCTTCTTTTTAAACGTAAGTGATTTTTCCTTTGACATTTGTATTAGAATGGATGTATGTTCAACTAGGTTATGTTATAACTTCAAAAACTTTAGTAATTATGGTCAATTGAACTTTTTCATTTCTTCTGTTTATCATAGCTCTACTGCTTCTGAAAATTGTTGTGGTTTGGTGGTGGCAAAACAAAGATTTATTGTAACTAACATTAACAAAACATATTGTATTCCCTTTGGGAAGTCTCAGAAATAATAATTTGTCATGGAAATTATTGATAACATATGGAATAACTATTAAAGTAGCAAGCTAAGAAGTGTAATGAACCATTGTCAAAAGGATTAGCATCATTTACTTGGCATGATTCCTAGAGAAGGAAAAAGCTGGGAGGATTTTTCAAATTATTAAGAGGATCTTCAAAGTTGTGGACTTGGGATGTGATATAAATTCTTTGGAGGTATGAATTAGTTTGCAATCTATTTGAGAAGTCGAACTCCATTCATGTCATTTGTTCATTAAGTCAGGATGACAATAAGGCACTATTCCTTGTAGAACTCTCTGAAGAGTCCACTAAAGTTTGCCACAGAATTGCTTTTATATTCAAAAGTCATGAGTTATTTCAAACAAGTCTTAATGTTTCTGCCATCAAAACATGTTTGAATCATTCTTCAAAATCTGAATGGATGTGGAGTAGTATATACACTCTCCCTGTTCCAAGAAGCTGAGACTTTCCTTTTGTTCCACCTTTGTTTAATTGGCTTGACATTTCCTACTCAGTGAACCAGATCATAGGTTTTGGACTAATGAGAATAACTGCTTTATTTCTAATAAGATTTGAGGATAAGCTCAAACAAATTAAACTGAAACTCTGTATCACACTGATAGACACTACAGACTCTATAGGCACGAAAAGAAGCAGAACATGGAGACACGCATCTGTGTGATGTTTCATGTGGAGTCTATCTTTGCAGCCTCCATTCTTTAAAATAAAGTTTTTAAATCATTTCTAGGCCAGCAACCACAGCAATTGCTGTCAAAGTTAACTAGAGATCAAATTCCTTCAACATGTGAGTCAATATCCTCTACCACACTGCTAGTTCCAAATGCCTACTGGTTTCATAAGAGAAATAGGATCAATTCCCAACTGGATGATAGGCACACACTTGCCTGCACACTACATAACTGATGCTAATGCTTTCATATGTTGTTTCATTGGACTCTCAGAGAGCTGCTGTTGTGTTGGGAAGGAAGATCTTTTAGCTCTGATTTTGTGCATTAGGATTATTAAGATTCTGACTACATCCATTTCTCCATTTGAAGCACTGGTTCGAAAATGTGGGCAAACCCTCCTGACAATGACAGACACACTGCAAACATTAATGACTCAGCCAAACTGGTTACTTGGCATCATGCAGCCCTCTGTTTCCCAAGCCTTAAGTGTATCATGCATTTGGTGTGTCAGGAAGACGCCCAGGTGTGTCTTCGTCATCCAAAGTTTCCTCACTTCCACAAACTTCCTGTTTCTTGTCTCTCTAGCTTCTAACTGTAACTGAAACTCTATCTCACTCTTCAGCTTGATGTCAAAAGCAAAAGTTGAGACGTCTCTAACCAGCTGGAAGTCCTCTGGACAGGTGAAGCTCACCTAACTAGGTAAGATGGAGACTCATGGCAAACAGGAGGCAAATGAGAACAGTCATAAGGTGCCAAGGCTCTGCCATTAGGTTGCCTGCACATCTATTCTACACCTGTTATTTATTGGTTCTGTGATCTTTGGCAGATTGTGAATGTCTCTTAGCCTTAGCTTTTATATTTATAAAATGAAGGTATTAGTACCAGATTCATGTAGTTTTTCTATTTAAATGACAGATAAAATATTCAAGGCAATGTCTAGCATGATCCTATTATCTTTAATCATCTGGCATGACAGATATAAAATCATTTCCAACTAGACAGCAAATGCATTAAAGCTGTAGAGCTTGAAAAGCAAAATGTGTTGTTAGAAGTCAGATAGTAAAGTGCTAAAGTAAGGGAATTCTGATGTTGATTATACAGATAACAAAATCAGTGTTTTATACTATTATATAAATTATGTGATTTAATCTTCATCATCACACCATGAGAAACATTAAATTTTATCCTAATGCTACTAGCAAAGAACCAAGACACAGAGCGACTAAATGATCTGCCCACAGTCAGAAATATAGTTTGTATAAAGGTTGATCTTCAGATTCAGGCGGATTGGCAGCAGAAGCTCTCAAATAATGAGCTCACTGTGACTTTGTGGGTGTTGCCTGCCTTTGAAGAGAAATTTTAAGCTATGGCAAAGAAGTGAGGCTGCACATGGGAATGTGTAAGACTTGCCTTTGGGACGTTCTGGATGGGAAAGTGCCACATCACTAGAAAGTGACTAGAAGCTTGCTGATTTACAAAAGCCTCACCTGTTCATTGTTCTCCTTTGCTTGGTGGGATGCCAGGCTCGACCACAGACACCTCCACTCTTTCATTTTGCTTTAGTGTGGTAACTTTTCTTCTGACCTCATAGCCAAGAGTGAAAAAATAACCAAACCAATACCTGGCTAAAACAAAATCAGGAAAACCTTCATACCAGATAAAATTTGTTTCATTTTTAAAAACTGGCTACATTTAAATTGTTGTTGGGTACAAAGAGACTGCCAACATTCCAAGAAATCTTGGGTTCTGCAATTTTCTCAGGGTGTTGTTAAAGTTTTCCTTACATTCTGCTTTAATTTCATTACTCAACATCGATGGATTAAAACTCACGTGTGAACACTAAATGTTTTGTGCCAGGCATTCCTATGATGTGGATATTTTCAACAATGGCTTGTTTGCTTTGTGGAACTTTAAATGCTGGTGGATTCTTGGATTTGGAAAATGAACCGAATCCTGAGGTGTGGATGAATGCTGTAAGTAGAGTTCCGAGACCCTTGAGTGTAATGGGATTGATGGACAATTGGAATATGAAAGGCACTGCTATAACATAAAATCTTGGAGAAAAGAAACAGATACAGTATACACCATTTCTATAAGCATCAAGTTAGCAAATGTTCGTGTACTGAATAGCTAACACTTCCTAGTAATGAAAAGCAGAGTGTATTGCATCTTTTATATACATAGATTCTCCTTTTAAATTTATACTTTAAAAAGGCTAAGCCATTTGAGTGATGCTTATGCGCCACTTCAACAATCATATAATTCACCATCTTTAAAGCCAAGAGGAGTCTGAAAAGACAAGTGACTTGGAAATATAACTTTGTTAGAATACTTCAATGCTAAATATCTCTTAAAATATTTTAGTATCTCTACAATAGCTGGACTAGCAACACTTTGCCATGGAACAGAGATGATCCCATGAGACACTCCCCTACCTTTAAAGACTGTATGGACTGGTGCCAGATAAAAGCGAGGGAGCCTCTACACTCTACCGTTTACTCTCCGATGGACCATTCAAGTCCTGATGGGGGTCAGGCTAACTAATGCAGGCGTCCTAGATAGGGACCAGTGGATGGCACATGTAGAAACATGTGGGGGTCGGAAGAAAATGGGCTGAAGGATGAAATAAGTAGGTTGGATTGGGAAGTGGGGTGGGGGTAGGCAGGAAGTGACGAAAACCCATTGCTAATATAAATTAAAATAAACGAAGTTTACAAATATTTCAGTAGTTATCTTTACCATTTTTATGAAGGTTTTATGTAGTAATTTCATATTACAACCACCTAGAGCTACAGAATTCACTTAATCTACACCATTAAGTACACCCATTGTTTAGTACTAGATATCTTTCTGATATCTTCAAAGAAGAGGTTCTGGCTACTAAATCTCTTTCCACCGGCAGAGTGAAATCATTATCTACAATGGCTACCCCAGTGAAGAGTATGAAGTCACCACCAAAGATGGGTACATACTGGCTATCAACAGGATCCCGTATGGGAGAACACAGGGGGAGAGCACAGGTACAGGCTGTCTCCCCTGCAGAGAGTGGCATGTGAAGAAAGTGGCATGTGAGAGTGGAAGTGAATATTAGCTTTTCATTGGTGGACACTGCTTCTTCAAAATTGACTTGAATGTCTGGGATCATTGTTTTTAAATGGTTAACAAGGAACTCATTCTTTTCCCTCCGCTTCTCTGAAGACAGACAAGAAGCTATATATACAAAGGGCAAGACAGAGCTTGCTGTGGACAAGTAAACTTATTGTAAGGTGTAAATGTTGGGGTGGAGACTGCCTTTGTTAACTAGTTACTGGTTTCTCTGGAGAGCAGATTTCCTCACTGCTAGAAAGAGGTCTGCTTGGTTGAATGAAACTGACTCCAGTGAGGTATGCATAAGTGCCTCCTCTCATCCCACTAGCACTTCCCCCACCCTCTCTCTCCCCCCCAAAAGAGTATAAAATCATTTAATGACAGTGCATTTTCTGAAACTTTCTCTAAGAAAGAAAACATTAACATATACATGACCTTGATCACAGGGGCAGCTTATTAAATGAAAGAGCATGGTGTTAATAAGGCCTGAATTCTGAATTCCATCACGAAGAGCAAACCATGCAGAAATTGGGAACTGCACTCTGAAAGGAACCCTTAGCTTATGCAGAGGGACAGACAAGTGTAAGCAGAAGACTTTTTGATGATGCAGGCACAAGCCATTTATTGAAGCTGCCTGTCAGTGGTTCAGTATCTTCTCTAATACTGCCTACATTCAGTAGCAGCTAAGATCACTAGAATTATATCTTATCTTTTCTTCCTCTATGAAGGCAATATGCAATTCAAAAGTTTCATAATGAAAAGAGAGACTGTGTATATGGATAGCTTTCTTTATACCATGTAGTTTTCCAAGGTTTATTTGAGTGTGAAATAACCAATAAATATTTTTTCATAGAAGTTCTATTTTAAGCTATATTTATGTTTTTTAAAAATTCATTGTCACCTTAATTTCAGATTAGCATCCTGGATTTTGTCTATTTTTACTTTCATCTTTTGCAAAATCTAGTGATACCAAAGTTAAGTGACAGGATGCCGTGAAATATAAAAGAGAAATTTTTAAGCAAATAAGTTCATTTAGGAATAGGGAGTTTGGGGCAAAATTGAAATCAAAATCCATTTTTAACTGTATTATTCCAAATACTTGAAAACTCTCTTGGCAACCCTAATATCAATTATTTATATACAATGAAACTGATACAGAACAGATAAGGAAACAGGTAAAAGTCACACAAATACAGGTGACAGAACCAGGCAGCAGGGTTCCAGGGCTGGTGTTGTTAATAAATAAATTATGGTGCTTTTTCATTTTTAACCTTCAACCCTACTTCTCCTCGTCTCACTGAATATTCATTCCTTGATAAATTTGGGAAGGGACAGAAGGATGATGTGTCAATTGTACTGCTGCAGCTACCAAATGTCTCCAATGAACAGACTGGGGAAAGGGATGGAAGTTTGGTGAGGAACTAATCAGTGCTCATTTATTCTCAGTTCTTCTTTGTTCCTAGCACTGATAAAGAACTTCATTAAGAATGAAAAATTTTGCCTTTCTGCAACCCATTCCCAGAACATATGAATGCAGATGCTACTAAACATCACATGAGAAGATGACCTAACAAATGCAATGCAAATTAAAATACCCTAAGAAAGAACACATGATATATAACTAACCTACTAACACCACAGCTTTGCAATGTAGCAAACCATGCGGTGAAGACTGCTAACACTTTTGATCACATAGCTCTTTAGGAGATAAAGTTCTCTGCTGCTTACTGCACAATATCTGGAGTTTCATATACCATGTGCTAGACCAATGAAAGATGACACTCCAAACCGAAGGCATGATTTACGATGAATGCAAATCAATTTTGCAACATAGTAAGGTTGTAAGAATTGTGAGTCGAGCCATGTAAATAAGACAGTGACTGAGAATGAGCACATAAAGCGGAGCAATATGTTCTGACATGGGACATAACAAGTTGTAAATCTCTGCTGTGATTTATTAGCTGGGTCACCCTCTGAGAAAGTTACTTAATCCCTCTAAGTCTTAATTTCCACACCTGTAGGATGTCCTTAACAGTACAGCAACTTTAAAAAATTAAATTCTCGCAGCTTATGAACATAAAGCAGTTCATATAGTATCAGGTATAGAATATGAGTTCTGAGAACTGGATTTGTGTGATTATAATTCTCTACACTAAAGAAAACAGTAAAGTGTCTTTTTGCATTTGTGTGTGTGTGTGTGTGTGTGTGTGTGTGTGTGTGTGTGTGTGTTTCCTTAGTGTTCCTGGTATACAGTGCCATGGATTTCTTTTGCTATCTTTTTTTCACACTCTTTTTCCCAGGTTCCCGGCCAGTTGTGTACCTGCAGCATGCCTTGTTTGCAGACAATGCCTACTGGCTTGAGAATTATGCTAATGGGAGTCTCGGATTCATCCTAGCTGATGCAGGCTATGATGTATGGATGGGAAACAGTCGGGGGAACACTTGGTCAAGAAAACACAAAACACTTTCAGCAAATGAAGACAAGTTCTGGGCCTTTAGGTAAATTCTATTTGAGAAAAATTATAAGAAATTTGAAGGCAATTTGTCTAACTACAAATGTATGAATACTATTATGAATAATCTAAGATACTTGGGCTCCTAAGGTTCTTTGTGGTTTCTCACATCTCTAAAGGCAGAAAAAGAATTCCACTGAGTCTCCTATAACCACATTATGAGGTTTTGGTAAGATCATTTAAATGTTCAATTTTGTCTAATGCTATGTATGCATTACAAATATATTCAAACAACTCAGAAAATTCCAGTTTCTAATGGAGCACATGCATTGTAGTCCCTAAGCATTCAGTTGATGGACAAGGTTCCTAACCTCATAATGCTGATTTTCTTTCTACTTATGTTTTTGCAAGTCTTTTCTCCTAGACAGTCAATCAGTTTTGTAAACCGACATTCTTAGGTACTGTGTTAATCAAAAGAAACTGTGATTGAAAGAGGGTGACTGGTGGGAAAGAAGTGGGGCATTTTGTAGTGGGAAAAAGTAGGGCATTGGGATTGTGTAATAAGGGGTAAAATGACATTAATTTATTATATTCATGCAAAAGTTCTTCTGTGCTTGAGATTTTTAAAGCCTACTGCCAAACATGGCAGTTCATATCTATAATACCAACAACCAGGAAACTAAGGCAGGAGGATTTCCATGAGTTAGATATGAGCTTGGAGCTCCACAGTGAGTCCAGACCAGACATAACTAGGTTCTTGCTAAAGCAATAAGACCTTATACCAAAATAAATGAATGAGACAGAGATTCTATAGTATAATGTTTTAAGGAAAATTCCAATATGAAGTTTTGAGAATACTGACAATCAATGAATATGATTCATTGCTATTTTGACTGTTTCTTTTAGTAGAGCTATTTTCTGCTGCCAGCAGAGGACAAGCTGACACTGTGACAGACTTCCTTCTTAAGAACCTTACTTCCTGTTGCTTTGCAAGACCACTGCTGCTACAATAGAGTATATCTCACTATGACACTAATGACTATTCAGCACTGACTGAACAGGGTTAGAGGAACAAAAAGAAGGAACAACACATTGTTAGGGTTGAAATTGTGGAAGAGGCAAGATTTGGGAAATATTTTGTGTCACCAGCCCTCAACTGAAAGCTTGCTTACGGTGGGGTACAACTGTAATTCTCTTACTTTTGGTTGGGTCAATTTAGAGATCTCCTCATGTATGTTTTTTTATAAGCAGGTCCTAGACTACTTGTCTCCTCTTATATTGATACTATATTAAATGTGGATATCAGTTTTAACAAAAGCAACAACAGATTAAGTCATACCCTCAGCCAAATCGCTGTTTCCATATGATTCAAGTTCTATAGTAACCTTACAAAACAGATAATACCTCATTCACTTGGGAAGTGGGAAATCTTAGGTTTAGAGACTTTTGCTAACTTTTCTAAAGTTACATAGCCAGCATACAGTAGAACCATCAATAACAATCCTATTTCCAATGATGTTGCTAAATAATGTTCATAATCATGAATCGTGAGAAATCAGAAGCAGAAGCATGCAGAATACATGGGGAAAGGGAAGAGAAAGACAGGCAAGAAAGAGGAATAGAATGGAGTGTGAGAAGCAGGAAGAAGGCAGAGTTTTAGACCATAAATTCTGAAATCATCCCTGGTGCTACAAAGTGAATAGTGTAAACACATAAAAAGCTCCAGTAATCTATACTGAATAATGCGATGCACACCACATGACTGTATAGCAAAGAATTTTCCTATGTGAAAAGAAGTGAGCAAATGCCTAGGTTTTAAACTTCTATTTGCAAGTACTGGTAAGTGCCTGTTTTGTTTTGCAGTTTTGATGAAATGGCCAAATATGATCTCCCGGGAATAATAGATTTCATTGTGAATAAAACTGGCCAGGAGAAGTTGTACTTCATTGGACATTCACTTGGCACTACAATTGGTATGTTTACAGGGGTCAATGTTATCACAGAGTTAAGAACACATCTTCAATATGGAATACAGTAACTACTTGATATTTATAATGTCCTTTTAATTCTTTGTCCTATGCTGGAAATAATCCTGAATGACTGTGAACCTGTAGTTAAGAAATTGTATAAAAATAATCCTCTCCTTCAGCTCAAGTCATCACTGTACATTTATAACGGTGATGTTAGTTTCCAAGAATAGCATGTGCCTCCAAATCTAATGTGGTCACTGTAAAGAGCAAGACTCCAAATTCCCTTTGAGTTGGAAAACTTGAGCCACAAGAATACCCAAATAACACTAAATACACTCAATCATTCCTTCCTTTTAACTTCCTTTCTTGAAATAGAAAGGAGGGACTTGAATATAACTTGAACAAATGGAAAATGCATGCTCACACTTTTTGTGGGTTGTAGCATAAAAATATATATAACTCAATTGGGCTTGTCTATGCATATGAATTAATATATATACAGTAGCAATTAATTAAATGGAAATATTAAAGTATTCCAATTTATCTTTTTAAAATGCACATACTATGACTAGATATTTTGAAACAAAAAGTTTCTAATAAAAGTTTTTTTAAAAATACCAATAAAATTTTAAATTCCTTATTAATCTTCCTTTCATTAAAGATTTGAACCACAAAAGAGTAAATCATGTGAAATAGGTGATATCTTCGGTGGATAAATTGATACAAAAATAAGCAAATGTTCTTACACTATTTTCATTGTTACCATTATTATTAATAGAGAATATATCAATCAGTACTTTATTTACTAACAGACATTTCACATGCTTAGAAGAAGCATAGAACTTCGGGTCAAAGACTAATAGAATTCCAAGGTTCCAATAAGAGAACCCAAAACACCAATTATATTATCAAATCTAGCACCTTTGAGCATTTGTTATGTTCAGGGTTTGCATGACCTTTTCTCCCTTTAGTTTTCAAAGCTACACCACTATGAATGTGTCCATTTTATAACAAAGGAGACAAGTTTGAAGAAATTGAGCCAGTTACCAAGGGTCTGCAAAATCCGACAAGCAGAAGTCATTTTGACTTTACTGTAGGTGCAATGGCTTGGCATTGAGGCTGTGTAGAGGAGCAACGACGTTGCCAGCTCTGAGAAAGTGGAAAGGACTTAGAAATTCTCTTACTGATCTACAAAGAAACTGCAGGAAATTATAAACCACTAGTGCTCTGAGTTACATTTGCAACCGAGTTCATTAAGCACCAGTTTCATTTTGGGCAGAGCAACGTATTTGTGATGAGAAAAAAAATCTAGTGTATATAATTCTATTTAGTGACCCTTAACTCTACCCTTAAACATCAAGAAGGTGATATTGTCATTGTGACCACTAAAGAGCTCACCTCCACACATTTCTAAAACCCCTATGGCAAGAAATGTTATACCTGGCTTAGCATCAATTATTCAGTTGATTTTTGTGGCCCAAAGTTTTAACATTTCAGTAAGTATTTCTCATGTATGTTTGCTCAGCAGAGACCCAGCATTACATCTAACTAAAATAGCCAGAGCTCCTCATAGTCTTTCCAGTATAGTGCCTACCTATGTCCACCTGTATCCTCACAGGGGTAAAAATGGATAATTTTTAAAGAGCAGAGCATCTGGGTCTTACTGAGACAGACCACTGACCATCCAAGGAAATTTCCTTCTATTTTGGAAACCAGAGGCTGAGTGACTTGTGAACAGGCAGTGAGACACTGAGTCAATGGCAATAAAATCTTGCTCTAAAGTGAGAAAGAACGTCTTTTGATCACTACAAAGTACATTCATTTGTCTTCTGAACTGGTTGTTTACTCTAGTAGCTCTGTAACTCATCCAGCATCTCAGAACTGTGAGTGAAATGAAAGTGTAGCCAGCCTGTGCACCTTGCTTGGAAAGTGCTACTGCTGTAGCTCTGCATCTATCAGTAGCTGCTTCAGCGACCCATTCCTTACCTTCTATCCACCCCGCTAAGTTTTTTTTTTTTTAATTTCCACTCATACAAACTTAACAGGTACACCGGTCCCCTCCCTCACTCTTTCCACCCTCTCATCCCCCTGTGCTCCCCCCCAGCTCCCTCCTCCCTTCCCATCCCCCAGTGCCTCCCCCTCCCATCCCTGGAGTATCCTTTAATCTGCATGCCAAACTCTCCTCTGGATCCTCCTCCCCAATGAGGTGCAAGGACCCAGTGGCATTTCCCAGAACCCTTTCCTGTGTTCCCCTTAAGCATAGGAACACTACTGTGACTGTCAATCCCTTGCCTCCAAGGATCCTAGTGCCTTTAGCCCATGATAGACTTTGTGAGGTCAATAATGTGTTGGACATTGCTCAGGGCATGCAAAGTCCAATTATGGTTGCTTTGGCCCTAACTTGTGTGGAGTATCTTGCTTATCATTACTCCTCCCATCCTTGTGCTCTTACAATCTTACCACCCCCTCTTCCGCAAATTTCCCTGAGCTCCAGGATGGGGAGAGATTAGGCTGGCCTAGTTCCAGGTGATTGATATAGTCTCTGATGTTCTGGATTATGGTCAGGGGGTGACATCCAATACCCTTCAGGATGGAGTGAAGGGCATTGCAGGAGCAGCAAAACTGAAAAAAAAATCCCCTGCTAAGTTAAATTTTCTACCAATAGAATAAAGGGAAAATCATGAACTTGAGACTACATAGAACCAATTGTCTTTGCAAAGTAACTAGGAAAAATTTCCAATTCATCCCTCAATAGGATCCCAGCAATAGGAGAACATAGTAAAGCCCCAGCTTCATTGAGAGAAATACTGCATGAGTATATTTAATTTTTACGAGATTGTCTTGTCTCCTATTCTCCCAGGGTTTGTAGCCTTTTCCACCATGCCTGAACTGGCACAAAGAATCAAAATGAATTTTGCCTTGGGTCCTGTGATCTCATTCAAATATCCCACAAGCATTTTTAGCAGTTTTTTTCTACTTCCAAATTCCATAATCAAGGTAGGCTTCTCATTTTGCCATAATTTACCTGAGGATCTAACATTATAGATCCTTATTAGTTTAAAATCTCTATGGAATAAAAGTAGGAAGTGTAGATAAAAATCCATAGAAATCCAGCTCCATAAGGATGTACTTATGCTCATGTGTGCCAAGTAGGGTGATATATCTGTGCTGCAGAGTCTACAGTCCCATATACAATTTAGTATACTCATGCACAGAGATGAATGCATAGACTTTCTAGCTAACGTGAGTTATATTTAAGTGTATGGTCTTGACATGAGTTTTCATTTAGTTGTGTAGTTCCATGAGTTCCCAGTGTGCTATTCATCAAGTTACATATAATTATGGATATCCCCGGTTTAACATTAGAAAAGTCTGGCTATCTCACTTTCTTCCATATGGAAGGTTGATCTAATTTTCTAAAGTTATATTTCAAAGACTCAATATCTTGCCTAAGCATTCATTCAAATATTTACTGGTATCTTTCAAGGTTTGAAAACGTACAATTAGCAATTGTGGATACGGAATTTTATTCACTCAAAGGATTTTTGGCCTTATTTTCTGTCTTTGTTTCTCTATGAATGTCATGACCACAAACAGCCTGTTTCAAAGTATATTATTGCTACTCTATCGATATTTTCTCTTGAGTTTGAGGCGATCACAAAAATGTATTTGGAGTTAAAATGAAATAGAAAGACCAGTTAGAATATCACGGTAATACTAATGAAGGATAGAGCCCTAATCTGGGATGGAGTTATAGGAATGCAGAAGAAATTTTAGTGATCTACTACAGCACAAGGAAATATTTCCTAAAGCCAAAGGTTTGGTTTGAGACCAGTATAATTGTTTTGTTTTCTCTGATCGCAGGTGATGTACTTCTCTTTCTGTGCTTTATATTGAAATGCATTGACATCAGTTAGTTTTAATACTATCAACATGTGGGTGGGTTTGACTCAGCTACCTAGGTTTTTCATCTTTTGAGCCCCTGGCTGTCTTGCTATACTGATTAAATTCAGTGGTAGTTGCATGCATCTATAAATACACTAGCTCTGAAATGTGTGTTGCTTTGTTTACATGTATCAGATATGAGCAAAGTCATGTCTCTATCTTATGTCATTGCACATTGCCTGCTGTCCAAAATCCTTTTGCTTTAAATCCCCTTAAATCTGGCTATCTTGCCTCAGGGTTCCCCCAAGAAGCTCCAGGACCCTAATGGAGACCCTGACAAACTTACATGCCCAAGTCCTACACACTTTAACTATACAGCCTTTGTGACATCAACATGTCTTTGATATTCAATGGCACCATCTCTTTGTTATATGAGAAATAGAGGGGGAGAAGGGACTGTGTTTCCTTCTTTCTCAATGTAGCATTTTGCCTTTAAGTGAAAAACTGGCTCATCTTTTTTACCACTCAATAAAAATTTGGCAATCACTGATTGTAGCAAGTATAGGAGAATTCACTACAGATAAGAGAGTTTGGGTGGAAAGACCATTAACTGCATTCTCTTTATAAATAAAGAAGTAGCCTTTCTTAATTGGAAATGGTTTTGTAAGTGGCCTCCCTGAGTCACTTAGTCTCCTTGACCAAGAAAAACAAATCAAAATACTAATGGGTCCTCAACTTTGGTTCACTCCCTGTAAAAAGGTGTTTAAAGATACATCTTGAAAAGATAATCATTTATTATTTTCACAGAGTATGTTTGGTACCAAAGGTTTCTTTTTAGAAGATAAGAAGGCAAAGCTGCCTGCCATCAAAATCTGCAACAATAAGCTACTGTGGAAGCTGTGCAGCGAATTTATGTCATTATGGGCTGGATTCAACAAGAAAAACATGAATATGGTATGTATAACAATTATGGGGTCAGTCTATTCTTAAAGAAATCCCAGATTTCCTTTCATTGTTTTATCTGTTACAATGACTAAATTGGTATGTTGTTCAAAATCCTTAAAGGCAGAGATTTGACATGCATAGTGGATCAAGTACTACAACAGACAGTGCACAAGAGAACTGACAGAAGAAAAGTAACTTCTTTCCATCTTTGGTCAAAGCTAAGAAATGTATATTCCATAATGAGTACTAGATCTTCACATGCCTACAATCTGTCTACAACTTAGAAAAATTAATTTCAATTTACTTTATTTTAATACATTGCACTAAAAAAATAAAATCCTAGTAAGAGAGACAAGTTCAGGTAAGTATTGTACGTGTTTCATGTGGACTGTCTTTTGATTTCCAATAGCTCGTCACTTACTCTGAAAGTCTTGTACAGAGTGGAATATATGCAAGATTCTCTTCCTATGAAGAAACGACAGTCACACTCCATCAGCAAGTTGTTTCTGGTTATTGAGAACTCAAGGAGGAGAAGGAGAAGGAATTTACCTTCTCACAGTAGTGTGGTAGCATAGTCATCACTGCTGTATTCTGATTGGTTGTCATCAGGACTGTTACAATGAAGTCAGTTCCAAAAGAACTGCTTTCCACTAGTTGGTTTCATCCCAAGTTTTAACAGGCTAAATTATGTTACCCTGAAATTCATGAAGAACCATCCTTCAAGGCATGCTTGTTCAAAAGTAAAGCTGTTTAATGGTTTGCTTTTATTTGGTTCATTATAATTGAAAACGTATAATTATGATTCATGTCCATGATGTTGACAAAGAATGATGCAATCTTTGAAATGAACTGGCTTACTGCTTTCCTTTCACAATATTTTATCTCCATGAGAACCTAGCTGGCAGATAGCATCATTGTTTGTTTATTTATGCTTTTCTTAAACAGGGTCTGACACTGTAGCCAGATTGACTTTAAATTCATGACAATCCTCTTACCCCAGCCTCCCTATACCTAGTTCCAGTGCTGGAATGATACACATGCACTACCACCTCTTCCCAGTTTAACGTAACCACTTAATAGTTGAACAAAATGAAGCTCAGAGGGCCAGTGAGATGGCTCAGCAGGGATAAGTGCTTGCCAACAAACTCAACAACCTGAGTTTGATCCCCAGAGATCACATACTGGAAGGAGAGAACCAACTCCCACAAAATGTTTTCTGACCTCCATTCACGTACCATGGTACACAAGCACACACACCCTCTCACACAAATACATACGCATCCAAGAGAGATAAATAAATGCCAAAAAATTCAATTAAACTCAAAATTGTTACATGTGACCAAAGCCAAAAATTTCATAAGTAAATAGAAGACCTGGAATCTTGGATCCGTCATCTAGGTATCTGCTACAGCCAGTTTACATGTTCATGTACTGGCACACACTATCCTCACATTTCTTCATAGCCCCTTCCTGCTTGTTTTGCCCTGAAGAGAATTGCTCTTCAGATTCAGATTTGGTGCAGATTCTTTCTCAAGAAACCCTTTCCCAAGTCATACCTGGTGCAGATTCTCTCTGGAGAAACCCTTCCCCTATGAACCTGACAGTTTGCTGACGGGCAAATATTTTGTGTTAGCATATTTATTCATTCAGATGATTTTGCTTAACTCAGGATGACTGTTCCCTGCTTCTGAAAGGAAAAGTTTTATTTCACGGGGTGATGTTTGCTATAACCGAGGTTTAATTTCCCCAGAGTCGAATTGATGTGTACATGTCTCATGCACCCACTGGATCATCAGTTCAGAACATCCTGCACATAAAACAGGTAAAGCTTTGCATGGGAAACCATTCCAGTCCTGACTTATTTGTCTTTTGTTTGCCCTTGCTGCCTCTTTGTGTCTGATGTTCCAGAATTTTGAGAGAAAGGAATTTTTATGTTATAGATGAAGTGGATGAGATAAATTCATCCCATTTTAAACTTGAGCTTGTAAAACAGTCCTAAATGGAAGCAAAAAAGTAAATGGAGACCCACTGAGGATAGCTGAGGCTTCCTCCAAGAGAGACATATCTGGAATCTATCTTCTACCGAGTCTTAGTTTTCATGTAGATTTAACTTATGAACCAACGGAGTCCATTTTTTTTCTCTTTTCCTTGAACCCCATTTTGTGTAGTTAAAAAGAAGCTATTTGCAATTTCTGGAAATCCAGATGATAATTTTTTCCCTAAGTGTTATGGTGTTATAGGTTTTGCTGCTGACTTTAACCATTATTATCCTGAACGTTCTTTTTTCTGAAACAAATTCACTTCAGCTTTATCGATCAGATGAATTCAGAGCTTATGATTGGGGAAGTGAAGCTGAGAATATGCATCACTACAATCAGGTGAGCCCCTCCACAAAACCCCATTATGGTGTTGGGTTTGAGAAATATCAATAAGAACTTATTTGAGAATGAAAAGAACCCTACCTGCTAAAGGATGGCCTCTGCACTAATGGAGCTTTTTTCTTAAAGTCTGATTTTAATAAGCAGAATTCTATAACATGTAGAAATTTTTAAAACAGAAAGAACATATACAAAGGAGATTAAATTATTTGTTATCCCTCAACCCCGTGATAACTACAAGGAGGAATGAATTGTACATATTTAAATTTTCTGAGCACTATATTGCTTTATGTAACTTTTAATCTTGCTTCTTTTCAAGCTACAGAAAGACATAAACTATATTACTGGAAATTTTATAAACAAACATTTTAATACATGAATAATAATGGAAATTGTTTTACAAAAGTCTTTCTTAACACTCGTAAATAAATACTTCTTGAAACAGCATAAAATTATCATCTACTTAAGTACGATTATACTTTCAATCAATGTTTTTCCACTTTTCTGTTCTTGTAGTTAGGGACTAGGCTGCCAAGCATGAAACAAACACTTTTAAATTTGCCCAATTTTTCCTCAAGCTAACTTTTTAAGGCTTTATTTTATAAAATCTTATCATTATAAGGATTTATTAGTGCAAACACAAATCAATTAACTTTTTTCAGAGTCAAAATAACCCATCAGATCACTTAATTTCTCATCAATGAGTCAAATTGCTGGAGGATGATTCTGTTAGCTCCATAAGAAAAGTACAGTGATGTGTTTCATTTATTTTCTTCATTTTTAATCTGTTTAAGATGTATTGGCTTACAATAAAATTTTCTAACTTTTCCCAATTTTGTAACTTTCCAAAAGTGCATTCACTGATATGGTCATATGCTCTCATTACCTTTCACACTGGGAAGGTCATTATTCCTGACCATGGTCTGCTTACCTTTCCTTTTCCAGCATATGTCTTTACCTATCAAAATCCAACCCCTTCAGTAGTTGCCATAGTTAGGCACAGGGGTCAACTTGATACTTGAGGGCTTGAGCTCTGGGCCCATTTGTAGAGAATTAGTAGTTGAGTTAAGCTCAGAGCAAACCTGCAGGATATTGTCTGGTTGATGGGGAAGGCCCAACCCATGGTGAGTGGGACTAGGCCCTGGAATAAAATACAGAGAGTTGATTGAGAAAGTTGGCATCCTTGTACATACCTGGCCAGACATACTGATCTGGCAAGTAAGAATTGCCCCTCTCTCAGCTATTTTGTACAATGTGGCCAGTGCCCTTAACCCTAGTGTTGGTGTGAGCTCTCCTGTCAAGCTGGACTAAGAACTATAACCAGATTATTGTAAGAGAATAAACCCTTTGTTCCTTTAAGCAGTTTGCACATGATTTTATCAGCAACCATGCAGATGAACTACAACAATAGTCATTTCAAGTGATTCTTTTTCTATGAATTAACCATTTTGAAATAATTTCTTCACTGTCTTCATTTCTTTGCATTTTGGGAATATTTTATGGCATTCAGTATGCAAGACTCTCTACACAAATGTTTCTTACTATCTCGCTTTGCTCCTCCTCTGCAAACTCCTAGAAGATAGAGACAACTGCATTTTTTTTCTTACCTCTGTGTAATAGAGCTATTGTCACAGTGCGTGCTCATTTTTCAGCCTTTCCCTTCATTTGAATTTAGCTGTCATTCTGAAGAGGTTCCTCTTGTGAGAGTCTGTTCTCTTTCTCTCTCTCTCTCTCTCGCAGAGTCGTCCTCCACTCTACAATCTGACTGCCATGAAGGTGCCCACAGCTATTTGGGCTGGTGGACATGATGCCCTTATAACACCTCGAGATGTAGCCAGAGTAGTTCCCCAAGTTGGAAATCTCCGGTACTTCAAACTATTTCCAGATTGGAACCATTTTGATTTCGTCTGGGGCCTTGATGCTCCTCAACGGATGTATAGTAAAATCATAAGGTTGATGAAGGAGTATCTCTAAATGCAATGCATCTACTTTTCAGATAAAAATGTGTTTCAGTCCTATGAAGCTTTAGGACAAACATTAACGAATGGAGGAGGTTGCTCCCAGCAGTGGCTTGCTAGTGTAGTAGTGTTCCAGAATCTCAGCTCCCACCTAGGAATGATTTGAAAAAAGCTGCTCTTTTCTCAAAGAAAAATTTCTAAAATTTCAGGGCCTCATTCTCTCAATCAGGGCTAGGCTCACATTTTTTAGCCTAAGATGATCTAGTAAGCGCTTTTCTGCTGAATGTATAAGTGAGAGAGCAGTTCAAGGACTTTCTCAAGGGCCAGGGATGTAGCTCACTGACTGGCACTTACCTACCATGCACAAAGCCAAAGCTTGGCTCTCCAGTGTCAGAAGAAAACAAAGAAAAGAGGACTTGCTGTCTCCTATCTTCAAATGTGTATATATTTCATGCAAACAATTCCCTCCCTCTCCTCCTTCCCTTTTTCCAAGAAGTAGAATGCAAGCAAGGAATGTGGCCTAAAGACAAAGTCTTTGGCAAGTCATTCATTTTGCAAAAGCTATAATACATACGAAAATAACTTCCTCTGGTTTTGCTTGAAAGAGAAACTTAACTATTCCTAGACTTCGTTGTCCAAGTAGAATTTACATTTTTATATTTGTATCCACGTAACATTTAAAACAGTTTTCAGAAGCCTAATTTAGACTTGTGAAAGGAGAATGCAAGAAAGTTGTATTGCCATCTGTAAAATATGTTGGACATTGATTCCAATCTTTTGTACAGAATTAAAAGAGCAACATTTACCATCGGTTCTTGTTTTCCTGAAATGTGCACTTGGAAGTATCCTTTGCCTTCTGTGAAGATGTAATTATTGAAAAGATGTTAACGATCCTTAGGGAATCATTTAAAAATATGATACACAATTTATTTACACTCGAAAATGAGTAAGTATAAATTAGCACACTGGTATTTGCATAAAGAGCCAAGGCCTTTTGAAGGTTACAAACCATATAAGCATTCTTCAATAAATAAAATTAATTTGCCACCATTAATCATTAATTTTAGTGTATTTAAAATGGAATGAGATTTAAGAATACCTGGTAATTTGAAGTACATATTCTTCTGTAATTTTTTAAAATAATTTTTTTAAAATAACTAAATCATGTTTTAGTAACTTTGAGCTTTAAGGAATTCAATGTAGTTTTCAGACAATGTATCTATATCATCAAATTAGACAAAATTAATTAAATAATATGAAATAATTCACATACTATGATAAAAATGAGAGGTATAAATGTGTTGAAAACTCTTTGTAAGTATGTAAAAGTCAGATGATGTAGTTGTCCTAAATGAACCCGTTGGCAGCCATGATCATTCACGATACACTGACCACCCATTAACTTGCCTTCCAGGAATACAGGTCACTAATTCTTCAGGAATCTGATTAAATGGAGGTTACTTAGGAGCACTCCTGTTACAACAATGCTCTGTAGGAAACAACCACAAAGATCTCAGCAGTTTGCAGCAGCAAAAGTTTCTTTTTCTTATGCTTACAATCCTGCAATTTACACCGGTTGAATGGGTTGAGGCTGAGATCACTTGACTCTAGCTAAAAGCTGAGGGATGAGTCACACACAGTCTGTTCCACGCATCTTGTTATTGGAAATGAGCAGCTATGGGTGTTCTTATATGACAGATTTCAAAAGCAGAAATGACAGCTAAACCACACTGGCATATATAAACATCTGCCCCCTTCACATGCATTAACATTGTTCTAATGCAGGTCATATGACCAGTCTAATCCCAGATACCAGCAGGGTAGGGTATAGTCTGTTTCACCTCCCACAAAGGGCTGAAATTATTTTTGGGAAGAGAGGGAGTGAACATAGACTGAGATCCAAACATGCACAATCAAGAAAAATAATCCATTGTACCATACACAGGCACAAAAAAATAAAATGAAGAAATATACTATAAAATAAACTCTGATCATGAGTTCAGATCCCAGGTCCCATGTATAATAGCTGGGTAGAAATGATGATGACCTACACTTCTGGTGGGTAGAGCCTGGGAGAATCCAGAGTGAAGCAAAAGGGAGGTAGAAGCAATTCAGGATGATTCCCGAAGTAACCCTTGGTCCTCCACAGGGATATACAGTGCCTTCTGACATACACACAACACACTTAAATAAATAAATAGATAAATAAATAAATAAATATTAAATTAAAAAAGACACCTATCAATGTGTTTTGTGTTTTTTCCTTAAACATTTGCAGATAAGTTTAGATACTCAGTTACTGTTCTTTACATAATGGTAGCATATAGTAAATATGCTTTTCTGCATTTTCTGATCATTGAATGTAAAGTCATATGAAGAATCATCATGACTACCTTACAATTCATTAATAATAGTGATTTAAATGAAATCTTTTTGATGTCTGGCCATTTAGCCTATATGTTTGCTATGGCAATAGGAAGAGCATGGATTTGGAAGGGTACAGCATCTTTATGAAAACACTGGACTGTTCTAGTCAGGTATCACTAGACATTCCACCTCTGTGCATATTTTCAATGTTCTAAATTCAGGCAACCTTCTAAGATTCTTTCAGGGAATTCAGGTAATCATTTTGCCCCTGAATTTTGGATTGAATATATTTTTACATCCACAGTAGGAATCATCGAATAAACATTTTCTTGCTGCAGCAGAAATGAATTCTAAAGTACCCATACATCAAATTAGTTTTATAGTCATAGAGGGGATTTCACAATACAGCATGTTGTGCCCCTTTTGTATGCTTTTTAGGTATCTGAATATTTCATCAAAAAACTGATAAATGAGAATATAGGGAGAAATTAAGATAGAAGTGGAAGCAGAGACTAAATAAAATAGAACCTAAACTTCAGGGTTTTTTTTTTTTTAATTTGTCCTAAGCTCAGTGGGAAGCCACTGAAGGATGTTACCAAGGGAAACACAATCACTGAACTATTTTGGAAAGGTCATTCTGGTTGGTGCATAGAAAAATAAACAGAAGGAACCAGCAGAAGCTTGTGAGCAGATTTGTAAATCTGAGACAGGGCTTGTCCTCTGTGCTCTCCAGAACAAATTATTCCTGGATTGCCCTGTTGTCAAAACCACAAGTTGCTGACCCCGGGAGGCGCTCTTCCCTCAAAGCCAGCATTCATCAATTTCATCTATGTGTGCACTGATGAGAAAAAGGGATCGTTACACCATTCGCATGTGGGAAAATGTCCATTACATAGTGACACGTAATCAGAAGAAAATAAAATTTGTAGAATTCTACTTTAAATATTTTCAAATGATAAAATAACTATGATTTATAAACATAAAATAACTGATTGATAAATACATAAATGAAAAAATTAATATTAAAATATAATTTGTCATATCACTTAATATAAGATGAGCAACATATTCTTTTTTAATTGAAGTGACACAATTATCTTAGCAGAATGTAACTTAAAATATTACGTTCAAGGATACATGAAATTAAATGTAGCCCATGCATTTTCTTGACCAAATTGTACATGTGGCTTATTTATTTCTAAACAAAATAATAACCAAAATAGCTCATCCAGCAAAGGCTTTTGCTGAGCAAATCCCTAGAGTTCGTGAAGGAGAGAACCAACTCCTGAAAATTGTCCTCAGACTTCCACATGTATGCAATGGCCAGCACCTACTCTGTTTGTCTGTCTCTCTGTCTCTCTCTCATATACACATATGTACATGCACACAATCACATATATAAATACACATCATACATATATACACATACAAACATAGATGCTAATAAAAATAATTAAAGTTATAATACATGGTCTCTATATTATAAAGCAATGCTGAATTTGACTGCCTAAAGAGAATTATTCAACAGGTTTTTTTAAGGTTGGTTTTTACCTGAACTTTTCAAAAATAATATCTATTCAAGAACTACATAGCAAAAAAAAGAACTACATAATGATAACAATTGACAAACATTCTGAGCATTTCAGGCTTCAGCCATTGTAACAAGGCAAACTAGATTACAGAAGCGGAACCAGTATAAGCTGTTACCAATGGCAAAAAGAAAAATGCCCTCCCTTCCCTGCACTCTGCCGCCAGGCCTCACCGCGCGACCCAGGTAAGCTCTGTCCGCGCACCACCCCCAGAACCCCCAGACTGCCTAGGGGACCCAGCTCCTCCCACCATCCAACCGGGGCCGCCATGCAGAGGCCTGGGAGGAGGGGGACACCCCCTCTGCGCCCGGGCCCCGCCCCCAGGTCCCCCAGGTTAAATAGCGCCCCGCCGACCTCCCCATCCTTCCTTCCCTCCACTCCGCCGTGGGACTCGGGGTCCAGCCTGGACTCACCTCAACCTAGGTAAGCTCCGTCTCCACCCACCCCCAAAACCCCAGGCCAAATAATTCAGTTTAGTGAAAAATGCACAGAAATTGAAAGAAGATCTCAAGAGTTAAAACGACAATGCCAAAGTCAAAGTGCAAATCCATGAGAAACAACACTCAAGTAAACAAATCTCCCACTGAAGGAATTAATCCCATAATGTTAGACTCCAACCAGAACAAACCCATGGAAAATGGCCAAGAAAGCCTGACCCAGGATAACGACCTTCAAAATATGATCATTACCATGTTCAATACTATGAAAGAGGAAATCCGGGAGGAATTAAATAATCGAATCAATCGCTTTGAAGAGGAATACAACAGACACTTGGAGGAGTTGAGAAAAACAGTGCAAGAAACAAAAACTGGCATAGAGCTGTTAAAGCAGACTCAAGCAGAGTTTAAAACTGAGCTAAAAGACAAGTTATCTTCAACCCAGAATTCCACAGAGAGTCTTATCAGCAGAACTAACTAAGCAGAAAACAGAATTTCAGACCGTGAAGATAAAATGGGAATATTAACCAGCTCAATGGAAGAGGTTGTTAAAGCCAAAAAGATACTTGAGAGAAATATTCAGGAGATATGGGACACCCTGAAGAAGACTAACATACGTATTCATGGAATACCAGAGCAAGAATCTCAAAATACCACCCCTGAGGAAATTTTTCAAACGATCATCAAGGAAAACTTTCCTCATCTAAAAAAAGAGAGGCCCATCCATATACAAGAGGCATCCCGCACCCCAAACAGATATGACCAAAACAGAAGTTCGCCACGGCAAATAATAGTCAAAACACTCCACATTCAAGATAAAAACCTGGTGCTGAGAGCTTCAAGGGAGAAAAAACAAGTCACTTTTAAAGGTAAACCTATTAAAATAACAAATGACTTCTCAGTCAAAACAGTAAAAGCAAGAAGAGCTTGGAGAGACATACTTCAAGTATTGAATGAGCAAAAATGTCAACCCAGGCTGATTTTACCCTGCAAAACTATCAGTCATGATCGAGGGAGAAAGAAAAATCTTCCAGCATAAAGACAACTTGAAGGGATACATGTCCACCAAAAATGATACTCAAGCTTGAAGAAAAAAACAGGCATATCCAGGAGAACAGAAGGCAAGTATAACACCATTAAAAGCGAAGCAATATACTTATAAAAATTACTAAACATAATAAATGTCTGGAATTAAAAATAGTTTCTCCATTACAACACTAAATGTTAATGGAATTAACTCACCGATCAAGAGACACAGCTGGCAAATTTGAATTAAAAATCACACTCCATCAATCTGTTGCCTGCAGGAAACCCATCTCACCACAAAAGATAGGCATGCCCTAAAAATAAAAGGCTGGTCAACAATTCTACAAGCTAATGGAAGCAGAAAACAGGCAGGGGTAGCCATTATGATATCAGACAAAGTGGACTTCAAACCAAAGAATATTATAAGAGACACGGATGGATACTACATTTTAGTCACGGGTACAATTCACCAGGAAGATTTCACAATACTGAACATATATGCCCCCAATATGGGCCCCTCCACATTCATTAAGAAAACCCTACAGCGTCTAAAGCAAGAAATCAACCCCCAAACGATAATTCTTGGGGACTTCAACACTGCCCTCTCAACATGGGATAGATCAACAGGTCAAATGCTTAATAGAGACACTTTGGACCGTAATCAAACCCTTAAAGACATGGACCTTACAGATCTCTATCGAACTTTTCACCCACGCACCAAAGAATATACATTTTTCTCAACAGCACACGGAACTTTCTTCAAAATAGATTACATACTGGGCCACAAAACGAATCTACACATATACAAAAAAGTTGAAATTCTAACCTGTGCCCTGTCAGAACACCATGGCCTAAAGCTGGACATCCACAACACAACAAACAGGAGAAAATACACTAACTCCTGGAAACTTAACACTATGATGCTGAATGAGAACTGGATTCAGGAAAAAATTAAAAAGGAAATTCAAGATTTCCTGAAAGTGAATGATAATGAAAATACAACTTACCAAAATCTCTAGGACACAATGAAAGCTGTTCTAAGAGGTAAGTTCATAGCTCTTAATGCCTACATCAAAAAAATGGAAATATAAGAAATAAACAACCTAACAATGCAGCTTAAAGCTTTAGAGAAACTAGAGCAATCTGATCCCAAAAGTAGTAGAAGAGAGGAGATTAGCAAAATAAGGGGAGAAATATCTGAAATCAAGATTAAGAAAACGATAGAAAAAATCAACCAGTCAAAAAGCTGGTTCTATGAAAAAATCAATAAGATTGATACACCCCTAGCTAAATTAACCAAAAGCAAGAGAGAGAAAACCCAAATTAACAAAATTAGAAATGAACATGGAGTTATCACTACTGATACCCAAGAAATCCAGAGAATTATAACATCATATTTCAAAAAATTATACTCTGTGAAGTTTGACAACACAAAAGAGATGGATGAATTTCTAAGTAAACACAACTTACCTAAATTGAATCAGGAAGTTGTGAATTACTTAAATAGTCCTATAACATATAAGGAAATTGAAGAAGTAATCTCAAATCTTCCCACCAAAAAATGCCCTGGACCAGATGGATTCAGCACAGAGTTCTACCAGACATTTAAGGAGTTAATAACACCAATACTCCTTAAACTGTTCCATCTAATAGCAAAGGAAGGAATGCTACCAAATTCCTTCTATGAAGCTAATATCGTTTTAATCCCAAAACCTAATAAAGATTCACTTAAAAAAGAAAACTATAGGCCGATCTCTCTGATGAACACAGATGCAAAGATTCTCAACAAAGTTTTAGCAAATCGGATTCAAAAACACATTAAAAAGATCATTCACGGGGACCAAGTAGGCTTCATCCCCAGCACACAAGGTTGGTTCAACATACGCAAATCAATAAATGTAATTCATCATGTAAACCAATCCAAAGTCCAAGACTACATGATATTCTCGATAGATGCAGAAAAAGCTTTTGACAAGATCCAACAGCCTTTTATGATCAAAACCCTAAAGACAGTAGGAAAGGAAGGAACCTTTATCAATATAATAAAAGCTATATACAACAAGCCCACAGCAAGGATTATGCTCACTGGGGAACAATTGGAAGCATTCTCACTTCGATCAGGAAATAGACAAGGCTGTCCACTCTCACCACTTCTATTCAATATTGTACTTGAAGTCTTAGCTGAAGCCATAAGACAAGAAAGGGACATAAGAGGGATTCAAATTGGCAAGGACGAAGTCAAACTATCCCTATTTGCAGATGACATGACCTTATACCTGAGTGATCCCAAAAACTCCACCAGGAAGCTCCTGGAACTAATTGAGAAGTTCAGCAGGGTGGCAGGATACAAAATAAATGTGCAAAAATCAGAGGCCTTCCTATATGCCCAGAATGAAAGAAGTGAAAAAGCCTTGAGAGAAACAATCCCATTTACTATAGCCCCTAAAAAAATGAAATACCTTGGTATAAACCTAACCAAGGAGGTAAAAGACCTTTACAATGAAAACTTTAAAACCCTAAAGAAAGAAATTGCAGAAGACACCAGAAGATGGAAAGACCTCCCTTGTTCCTGGATTGGCAGAATCAACATCGTAAAAATGACCATCCTACCAAAGGCAATATACAAATTCAATGCTATACCAATTAAAATCCCAAAGCAATTCTTCAAAGAAGTTGACCAAAGAATCTCAAAGTTCATATGGAGGCGCAAAAGACCCAGGATAGCAAAGACAATCTTGAGTAACAAAAACACTGCTGGAGGTATTACCATACCAAACCTAAGTCTATATTACAAATCCATAGTTATAAAAACAGCCTGGTAATGGCTCCAAAATAGACACACAGATCAATGGATAAGGATTGAAGACCCAGATATAAGCCCACAAAGTTACAGCCATTTGGTCTTTGACAAAGGGGCCCAAAGAATCCAATGGAAAAAGAACAGCATCTTCAACAAATGGTGCTGGCAAAACTGGATCTCCACATGCAGAAGATTAAAGCTGGACCCGCACTTGTCACCATGTACAAGACTTAATTACAAATGGATCAAGGACCTCGATATCAGGCCAGAGACTATAAAAACCATAGTTGAAAGGATAGGGAACTCCCTTGAGCTGATTGGGCTAGGCCAACATTTCCTAAACAGACATCCAATGGCACAGTCACTGCTACCAACTCTCAACAGTTGGGATCTTGTGAAATTAAAGAGCTTTTGTTCAGGTAAAGAGATTGTAACACGAGCTCAAAGGCAACCCACCGAATGGGAGAAAATCTTCACTAACCACATATCTGATAGAGCTCTACTGTCTAGAGTGCACAAAGAACTTAGAAAACTAAACACCAAGGAAACTAATGGCCCAATTAAAAAATGGGCCCTGGAACTTAAAAGAAACCTTACTATGGATGAAATTAAAATGTCTAACAAATATCTTAAAAAATGCTCCACTTCCTTAGCCATCAGGGAAATGCAAATCAAAACTTCCCTGAGATATCATCTCACCCCGGTCAGGATGGCAAAAATCCACAACACAAACAACAACAAATGCTGGAGAGGATGTGGAGAGAGGGGAACACTTCTACATTGCTGGTGGGAATGCAGGCTCATACAGCCAGTCTGGCGCACTGTCTGGAGATTCAGCAGAGGTTCATCTCGATAGCACAAGCATGACCATGTTCATAGCAGCACTGTTTATAATGGCAAAGTCATGGAATCAACCCAAATGTCCAACAGTTGACGAGTGGATACGGAAACTGTGGTACATCTATACAATGGAGTACTACTCAGCCATCAAAAATGATGAATTACTGGAATTTGCCAGGAAATGGATGTCATTAGAAACAATTATATTAAGTGAAGTACCCCAAACCCAGAAAATTAAGCACTGTATGTACTCCCTAATAGGTGGCTCCTAGTACCAAACCCACCCAGCCCATCTTGAGACACTCATAGGTAAATCTATGTATTGCCTACAGTAATTGCAAGGATTATGAACAGGAGGAATGGGGCTGGAGGGCCACACCAGAAACAAGGAGAGAAGTGACCATGTTACAGTAGAGAAAATAGGTCTCCATCAAGGACTACAAGAAAGTAATGTGACACCTAGTTAAGTTCACAATTCGTTCCGGATCATTTACAACTAAGGGGGTATGAACTCACCAGAAGGGAAGGGCATATAGTCCAGCAGATTAAAAAGTAACCATTTTGCAAATGGGTGATTGACCCCTCCCATTGCCAAATGCCATATGACCCTGCGATTCCACATTTGAGTATAAGTATTACATCTACCCTTGAATGTGCTCTTATAATAAGACTCCAGTTTAACAGCTTTCTGTCTCTGGTCAGGGGGTGACATACAGTGCCCATCACGATGGAGTGAAGGGCATTGCAGGAGCAACAAAACTGCAAAAGAAAATAAACGAACCACTATCCAGAACTTCAGAGACTCTATATCAACCACCTAGAATTAGGCCAGACTAATCTCTCCCCATCCTGAAGCTCAGGGACATTTGTGGAAGAGGGGGCGGTAAGAGTGTAAGAGCAAAAGGATGGGAGGAGTAATGATTTGCAAGATACTCCACACAAGTTAGGGCCGAAGCAATCATAATTGGACATTGCATGCCCGGCACAATGTCCAACACACTATTGACCTCACAAAGTCTAGCATCTGCTAAAGGCACCAAGATCCTTGGAGGCAAGGGATTGACAGCCACAGTAGTGTTCCTATACTTAAGGGGAACACAGGAAAGGGTTCAGGGAAATGCCACTGGGTCCTCGTACGTCATCGGAGAGGAGGTCCAGAGGAGAATCAGGCATGCACAAGAAAGGACTCTGGGAATTGGGGCGGGAGGCACGGGGGGATGGGGCGGGAGGGGTGAGGGGAGGGAGAGCAGGGGGCTCGGAGGGAGGAGGAGGGAGGAAGGGAACTGGTGTACCTATTAAGTTTGTATGAGCTGAAATAATAATAAAAAATGTATAAAAAAAGAAATTCAGGTATGATATGGCAAAATAATTTAACTGAATGCTTAAAAAAAAAAAGAAACAATTATATTAAGTGAAATATCCCAGACCCAGAAAATTAAGCACCGTATGTACTTCCTAATAGGTGCCTCCTAGTACCAAACCCACCCAGTCCACATAGAGACACTCAAAGAAAAATCTCTGTAATACCTACAGTAATTGCAAGGATTATGAACAGGAGGGATGGGGTAGGGGGGCCACACCAGAAACAAGAAGAGAGGGGACCATGTTACAGCAGAGAAAACAGGCCTCCATCAAGGACTCAAATAAGTAATGAGACATCTGATTAAGTTCACAGACTTTCGTTCCTGATCATTTACTACTGAGGGGGTATGATCTCACTAGAAGAGGAGGGCATATAGTCTGGCAGATAAAAAGTAGCCATTTTGCAAATGGGTGATAGACCCGTCCCTCACTGTGGTTTCCTACTTTTAATACATCTACCTTTGAATGTGCTCTTATAACAAGACTCTAGATTAACAGCTTTTTGTCTCTAGCCAGGGGGTGACATACAATGCCCATCAGGATGGAGTGAAGGGCATTGCAGGAGCAGCAAAACTGCAAAAGAAAATCTACAGACCACAATCCAGAACTTCAGAGACTCTATATCAACCACCTAGAACTAGGCCAGCCTAATCTCTCCCCATCCTGAAGCTCAGGGACATTTGCGGAAGAGGGGGCGGTAAGAATGTAAGAGCAAAAGGATGGGAGGAGCAATGATTTGCAAGATACTCCACACAAGTTAGGGCCGAAGCAATCATAATTGGAGTTTGCATGCCCTGCGCAATGTCCAACACACTATTGACCTCACAAAGTCTAGCATCTGCTAAAGGCACCAAGATCCTTGGAGGCAAGGGATTGGCAGCCACAGCAGTGTTCCTATTCTTAAGGGGAACACGGGAAAGGGTTCAAGGAATAGCCACTGGGTCCTTGTACGTCATCAGAGAGGAGGGCTCAGAGGAGAATCAGGCATGCACAAGAAAGGACTCTCTGGGAATTGGGGCGGGAGGCACCGGGGGATGGGGAAGGAGGGGTGAGGGGAGGGGGAGCAGGGAGTTCGGGGGGAGAAGAAGGGAGGGAGCGAACTTGTGTACCTATTAAGTTTGTATGAGCTGACATAATAATAAAAAATGTAAAAAAAAAGAAAAAAAAAGAAAAATGTTTTACATGAAGGTCATCGCTTCAAGAGATTTATTATCACATTAACTTACCCTGGGCTCTCCACTTACAGCCAATTACCCTAGTGAAAACCAACTCTCATTGAACCTGACCCAAGAAAATCATTTATCTTTTCTTTACATCACTAAAAAGTTGTCTATGTTGAATCATGTAGCATGTGTCCATTTGATACTGGCCTTGTTAATGGTACAATCTCTATGAAATTCATTAAATTCCTTGCACAAATCAAGCTCACTTCTCCTTGGTGTTAATAGTACCTGCAGTATGTGCCTGCCACAGTTAAGCCACTCACCCAACTGGATTGCTTCCAAGTTTCAGCACCATCTTTTGGCTTTTCACTACTTAGCAAGGTGACTGACACAGTCGGGAGTGCCCACACACTCCTGTAACTCAGCAGTAGAAAAGCAGAAAGAGAAAAGGTTACAAATTTGAGCACATTCTAGACTTTACAGTGAGACCTTGTTTCAAAATTCAAGGTCTGGGGATGCCACTCAGGGCTAGAGTACTTGTCCTGCCTGTGCTTAACTAGGTTTGATTCCTGGAGCTTAAAAGCAAGGAAAACAGATCAGTTTCGGCAATTTAGATTAATAATCCCACCAAAGCTGAATTTTCATTCGTAAAACCATTACTGATTCATAAAGGGAAACATGTCAGCTTCTGTCCCGGCTTGAATGCAAACCACTCCCTCGCGGACTTGCGTTTTTGAATACTGGGTACCCAGTTGGCGGTGCTGTTTGGGAAGGTTATACAAGCTGCAATGTGTTAAATATGTAGGCTCAGTGCAGTCATAAGGGAACTTTAAGGAAGTTGCAGGAGGCGGAACCCTGCTGGAAGAAGCATGTCACTGGCGATGGGGACTTGAGATCTGATAACTGGCCCTAGTTTTTCTAGCTCTCTCTGTCTCCTGATGCAGGTGCAATATGAGCCAGCCTCCTGATTCAGTCCTTATCCCAGAGACCACGTGACCCCATAGCAGAACCCACACCTTCTGGAATCATATGCAAACTAATAAACCCTTTCTTCCTTGTGTCCCATGAGTCAGAGTATTTATCATAACAGCAGAAGACCAACTGGAACATTTTTTCAAGTGAAAATTCTCATTGACGTCATCACACAATGCTACACTCACATCCCAGTCTGACTCTTACATTATGCAACACATTTGTTTGTTTCCAATTACATTTTAGAATTCAAATGTGATTCAAGAAAGGTTGAATGAAAATAGTGGCTGTACTCCTTCCAGAACATATTGTGAAGCACCTTGCCACGCTATTGTCAAGATAACACAATTCTTTACCAAAAGCTTCGCCACCAAGCTGTATCTTCCTGAAATGTTGAGTTTTCAATGTGTTAAATATGTAGGCTCAGTGCACTCATAAGGGAACTTTAAAGAAGCCAATGTCAAAAAGGAAGTAAAGGTGGAAATATGGTCTGGCAGACAATGTAAGAAGGTAATCACCAAAAGAGAGCAGAAAAAGCCAGGAAATGAGTTCTCTTCACCTAAATCTCTACAGCTCTCTGATATTTGGTTTTTGGAATCACAGTCTCCACGATGTAATGGAATAAATTTGTCTAGTGCTTAGCCATAAGGATTGTGGAAATTTATCATGTCAGCAATAGGACACTGACTGTACAGAGAAAATTCTCCACCAAGAGATTCAGCGTTGTATAATACTTCACTGCTATAGCTTAGATCTTCAATGTCTCTCAAAGGCACAGATGTTGAAGGCTTGGTTGTCAGCCTACGGCAGTATTAGAAAATGATGGACTCTTTAAAAGGTGGGACCTAGTGAGAGGGAGGGAGGTCCTTGGGCCTATTCCTTCAAATGAGATATTGGGGACCCAGAACCTTGCTTTTCCTTCTTTGTTCCCCTGCCACGTGCTCTTATCATAACTCCTCACTACACTCCTAGAAGCACTGGGGTCAACCAACATAGGACTGAACTTTCCAGGACTGTGAACCCACTAAGCCCTTTCTTTAGGCATATTGTCCCAGTGAAGGGAAGCCGAGTGACACACTTAGGTATTGTCCAAAGCCTCTGTTGGTGAGCACTCTACATGTCCATAAACACACCCATGAACATTATAGGCAGACAGGGAAAATGATAGCTGTAGATCAAAGCTGCTCTGGAAGAATTCTGGCTTGAGGACACGAAGCAGCTTGGTGCGGTGGCCGGTGATTACAAGGAAGCTCCTTCTGCCACAGCCTTGGCTTCCTGTGTCCCCCAGTGGCTGCCTGAGAAGACACCACTCCTGAACCAGGTCTTCTTCAGCAAAGGGCCTCTGCGTTGAGGTAGGTCATATCTGTGTTTCTTTCTGCTGCTAGTCTGTGTTCTCTCCACTTTCATTGCACATGGCTAATTCTTCATTATCAAAAAGAGGCTCTGTTAGCTATGATGGTTTCGAGATTATATTTCTGAACTAAGAACATTGAAACTTTTATACAAATTCCCAAATTGTCCTTCAGAGCTATAAAAATGATAAAATAATAATTTTAAAATTATAAAAAATTATATTCAGAGTTACAAATGTATATTCCAATGTGCATTTTAATGAGAATTAATTGCCAGTTTGAGTGAATAAAGAACATGTATATCAACAGTAAATTTATTGGCAAAAGAGAGAAGAATCTTTTTTATTTTTTACTCTTAAGCTTTCTGTCTGACTCTGTCTTTGGTCATGTGTTAGAGAAAGAGGGAAAAAAGAGATGCTCTAAAAAGGAGTCAGTTCTCAAGGAGAAATACATGAACAAGGTTGTTTCCCTAAGAATATTTAGGTGAATTTTGCAATACTTCTAGCATCAGGGTTTTCCAGTTTCAGTAACCTACTCTAGGTGGGCATGTCTTCTCAAAATCTTCATCTTTTGGAGAACACTTCCTAGGGAAACAGCCACCACTGGATTGTGTGTTTTATTCAGTTACCTGGAAAAACAGCTTTGATTGTTCATACAGATTGATAGGTAGGAAAATTAGACAACTCGCTAAGCTGGGTAGGCTTCATGACAACCCCACAACTAAATACCTTGCAGCATGGTTTATAGACTCACTGGATTGTTTCAGGTACTTTTACTGTTTTAACTGAAAAATGAGGCTGATTTTTAAGTTGTCAGTTTTATCTTCATCGTTTCCAACTTCAAGCCCACCAACTGATACTTCAGATAATGGTGCTACTGACAATGAAAGGAATCAATACACTGACCAGCTTCCTTGTATAAGAACTATGCCATGCACCTTAAACACACTTTACTTGGCTTTACAACTGTGCATAAGAAGATCTTACTATTAACAAAGTGTTCTTAGACACACAGAAAATCAACAAACTGCCTGCAAGGCCATATATGGAGAGAAACATGGCTGGGATTTGAACGCAGGTATATTAGAACCCTTTGTCCTTAGCGAGGCCTCCCTGTTAGGGACCCTGTGGCTTCAGTACTCAGTCAATGTTTTCAGACCTCTCACCTTATGCGTATGTATCCCTGTGCTTATCCTTATTAAACACTTGAAACTTTTTTCATCACTAGAAGTCCATTGCATCAAAGAGCCATGTGAAATTTGAAAGTTTTTTAAATTTTTTAATTCATTTTTTTCTACTTTTATAAGTATAATGAATGGTCATTTCTGCCCTCCTTCCTCCCTCTCCTTCCCCTGTCTAACCCTAACCCTGAGGCTCCCATTCAGTAATGATTTCTCCTGAGATGCTCTCTAGTCTGGGGGGAGTGTTGATATATCAGCCACAGTGCAGGTCTGGAGAGGACAATTTTTAAAGAAACTCATTGATAGGTTGGGAGACAACTTATCTGGTAAAGTATTTGCCACAAAACTGTGAGGACCTAAATTCAATCCCCAGTACCCCTGTAAAAAGCCAAGCATGGCATGCTTGTAATACCAGTGCGGAGACAAGAATGCCCCTGGACTTGTTGAACTAGCTGCATACATGAATTCCAGTCCAATGAGACACCTTGTCTCAAACAAACAAGACAGCTGGCTCCTGAGGCTGGACATCTGAGGATGACCACTGGGTTCTGCTCATGAAGGAAGGAAGGGAGGGAAGGAGGGAGGCAGGCAGGCAGGAAGGCGGGAGTGGGGGGGGGAGAAAATAGTGCAAACAGCATTTAGAGTTCTTATCCAGTCGTGCCACTCATATCACAAGCAATAAGAAGAGGGGGAAAGGTGGCTCCGAGGTTAAGCCTCTGCCTTGCAGGCAGAAGGTCCTGAGTTCGGATCCTAGACCCCACATATAGACGCCGGGCGGAAGCGGGGGCGGCCTGCGTTTCTGGTCCTGGTAGGGTGGAGCCTGTGAATCCCGGGCAGAGTAAACAAGGAGGAGGTGTCCGTGGTTCTACACACACACACATACATACACACACGCGCACACATGCATACAAGCACAATTGAATTAATTAATTGATTGATTAATTAAAAATTTTTAAAAAAAGAAGAGGGGGAGAAAATTTTTCCAGCATTGTCTTTAAGGACACTATTTTTTAATTGGTATTAAAGCCTGTAAGTTTGCTTTGTTTTATTTTGCCTGATGGGCATTTTTCCTGTTGGGAATGCCGCCACATCTCAGACAACACATCAGACACCAGGGCAGGAAACTGCAAGAAGAGGCTTGTGGGAATGACGCTTGTCAATGTCTGTGGCAGGGTAGTGCGGCAACCGGCTGGCATGTTCTGTGACTGGGCATCGAAAAGCATCAATGCAAAAGCAGAAAGCCTAAGAAACAAGAAGCAGTCTCTGAAGACAGACACCTGCTTGAGTCTCTTAGTGAGCGAGAACAGGTGCTTTCGAGCATGTCCCTCACTCTATCAAAGTAAGAGAAAAGTCCTTTATCCAACTCTCCCTCTCCATTCCTTCCCTTCTTCCATCTTCCGCGTTGCTCACTTGACTGAGGCCGATGGCAAACATTTGGTGAATAAATGCCTTGTCTCTTCTGGGCCCAAGGTGTCCCAACTGTTGCATAAGTGCTTGCCTGCTCTGGCATGCTACAGCCCTGTAACGTGATGGCTTGCAAAACCAGGGTATGATGAGCTTGTGCCTCTGCCAGCCAGAGAGATTACAGCACCTACTGCTTCAGTGACCCCTCCCAGTGCTTGGTCCCCTCCCATAAGGGTTGGTTGCTTCATACTACTCTCAGTGACCCAGCTAAGCCCTGGCATTAGAAACCACCTGCAGCTTATCTCCTCCCAGCACCTGGGCTAAGCTCATCTCCAGATGATTCTTTATGCCCTATGTCAAATTTTCCAAAACAGAAAAGTGTTACAGTCAACATTCTTAAGCCATAAAGAACCTCTGAGATTGGGAGTAGAACTGAGAGACTTCCCCACCCCAGCAGGTAAAATATAGGCTTGTGTTGTGAATGAAGAAATGTGGGGAAACTGTAAACTGTGTAGTCTGCAAAATGTTTTCTAATCCAGATATTTCATTAATGATATTTTATTATTAAAATGACTGTTTCACCTCTCCTCTGCCTTTCTCTCTCTCTCTCTCTCTCTCTCTCTCTCTCTCTCTCTCTCTCTCTCTCTCTCGTTTTGCTCTACCCCTAGTCTATTTACCCACCTCTGTAATCCCAGTAATGCAAAGGTAAAGCGAGGAAGATCAACAGTTTTATACAACATTTTCAATCAAATTTTTGATTGATTAGAGGTAGTTTTCGCTTATATTTTCCCTCAGCTTTGTAGATGATCCCTAATAAAACTATTTTCTTACCAAAAGAGGAAAAATGAGTAACTATTTGCTAATATTTTAAAAGATGTAGCTATGACATCAGAAAGGGAGACTATAAAGTCATACTTCCCATTGTAAACATTTTAGAAGCAAATATCTTCAAATAAAAATATTAGGTTTCAGCATCCATAAAATTAGCAAACAGAAAATAGCTACTATAAACGTGCTGTGTAATGATGTATAGTGATGGGGTAAAGCTGTCTTAGCAATAAACAGGATTAGCAATATGACTGCAAATAACAGCAGCTGATAAATAACCACATGGCTTATGCTTCAGGGCTCCAGCTTGCCTGATTATATGATATCGTGCTACCTACACAGATAAGTGGTTGTAATCATGGTTGTTTTAAAACAATTAAAGCTTGAAACAACTTCAATTTTCTTCAATCTTAGAAGATAACAGAGGAAGTGTTACTCTGAGGTTCTTGCTGTAGTTAATGAATACATGGTCAAATGTGTTTTGCAATTTTGCGTATATTAAATTGAGGTTTTATGTGAAGTAAAACATCCCCATGGATGGGTGTCATCAAGCGACATACAGCACCTTCCAGTTAAATCCAGCAGGCCAAGTTCATATGATCAACTTTTTAGGCTTTGCTATACTAGACTGTTATATACCAACTTATTTTATGATGCTTAAAGCTTAAATCTGACTTGAGATAAAAAAAAATCAAACTATCACTAGCCACTACACAAACAAGTAACTTGCGTGTGTATACCTAAAGTCCCTGTATTTCTCCAAATAATTTTTAAAAATTTTAGCAAAGCTGCATTTATTATGAATCATCATCTTACTATGTTTTTAATGCTAGTGAATGTGGGGAATATAATATCTTTGTCATGTTCAAAATGTTCATGCTACTGGGTTTCATAAGGACATTTTCATACAAGCATATAACCTGCTTTGGGACATACTCCTCCATGACTTCTCTCAGTTTGGTCATTTCTTTCTTCTCCCTTTTCCTCTCTTCTTTTGGCTAGCTTCGCTTCTACTTTCATGTCATGTATGCATGCCTAATTTTATGCATTTTATGTTGTGACAGTGACTTAATTGACTTAATAGGATTATCTCCATTTGCATCCCTTTTCTTGCAAAGTGACATTACTTCAACTCAGTAAAATGTTTATCCCTAAAGACATCCCCAATCTTCTTTCACTTTCAGGAACCAAATTCCTTTCCAGGGAAAGCCCAACTTAGAAAATTTGCCCTACAGGAATAAGAATATCTTTCCCTTCAGACCAGATATCTATAAGTATGTCACAGCACTGGTCCCAAAGATCCTGGAATCATTTGGCTCACTTGATGAAAATATAAGTTCTTGGTTATAAAACCTAGAGAATGTGATTTAGTAGGGTAGAGATGAGACCCAAAATCATAATCGATTAGATAATTTTGAAAACTATGCATCTGATTTTTACTTGAGGGGACTATTAGAGAAAAGATGTCAAGTTTTAAAACTTTGGTCTTACCCAACCTGAAAAAAAAAGTGCTTTGAAAAGAATGCATGATTAGAATTTGTATTTGTTGTCTGGAAGAATGAAAAATCTGTTCCAAAATGGTGTGAATTTGTTCTAGAACTGGTCTGGGATACCTTAAGTGACACTATTCATACCTTCTGACACTTAGGCAGTACAACAACAAAGCAGGATTTTCCTAGTGTCATTCCCATAGAAAAGTTCCATGGAGAACAACGGAAATTGCTTCTCTTCCAGTGTCTTACAAAACTATGTGAACCTCCCAAACCCTCCCTATAGAATAGGAAGAAATGCAAAGAACAAGGCTTGGGGGGAAAAGACATTCTCAGATAGACTGTGGTATATTCTGATTTAGATATAGCATTGTCACTAGTAATGTCAGTGGTATACAAGGATAGACCATGTTATAGACATGAACTAGAAGTCCTTTCAACATAGTTAATGAGCATGGTTCATATTTTTCTCACCTGGAGAAACAAAAACAGCTCCTAGAACTCAGTGATAAACAAATTTAGGAAGATTTATCTTCTGATGACCAAATGACAAAATTTTAAATTTTTGAAAAACGTTCACATATGTTTTTACAAGTGGGATGACTTTCTCAGTTCTCTATTCACGGGGATGGCATGACTCAAGATTTGTAACTGCCTTTGTTGTGGGGCCATCTGGTGTCTTTTAGGATGTTTTCTGACACCACTAGGTGTCGGCAGAGATCCCTAGGAATGACAGCCAAAAGTTTCTTCAGACTTTACCAAATGTTCCACAAAGGGCGAAATGGTCCGTCTGAGAAAGATTGTCTTAGGAACCCCACACAATTGCTGCAGGTCTTCAGATTTCTGTTACATAAGGTGAGGGAGTAAAACTAGATTCCATCCCAGTGGACTGGAAGACTTATATGGAATGTAAGTATATGTAAACATATGCATTAAAATGTATGCATATATATGTAAAGTGTGATCTAATAAAAAATATGTAATTTAAATTCAATACTATGCAATACTATAAATGAATGTCTGTTGGTCTAGAATTTAGCAGAAAAGTCTGTTGAAATATTGACATAAACATAAAGATTATCATTTTAACCTAGGAATGAAGAAGATTGGCATAACTGGCATAAAACAGAAATTCTAGGAATTAAAAAGGGAAACTCCAGTATAACTGAATTGTGAACCTGGCCTTTTTATGATACTTACTACACATCCAGACAAATTTTATAGGAAAGAATATATAGAATATATATTAAAACTGTAACAAATGCACACATGCACATGCATATGCAAATGAAAAGAAACAAGACTTATGTATACCTTTTTAAAAATGTTACAGATATACAAAACAATCTTTAGCTCAAAAAGTAAGTCACAAAACAAATTAAAGAGCTAAAGCACATTAAAGGTTCATGGACTTCTATTATTGAAAATGCAACATAAATGGATCACAGAATGTAGGCAAAATATATTAACTGGAACTGGTTTGTGGACTTTGTCCTTGCTGGAAAGCTTACACAGTACCAAGGAATGCTGTAGAAGCTACTGGGGGAGAGAAATAATCACGAGTCCCATCAATAGCATGAGATCTGTAAATTGCAATATAAATCACCTTTGCTATAGGTATAATAGTGCAACCGATGTAATAGTGGCATGAGTATCAAGGAAACAACCAACAACTTTCTGGTTGGATTCAAGACACACTTGTCAGAAGTGTACACATCCTTGTTACTATAAACTAGAACAAGAATCTATTTTTTTAAAAAAAGGGAAGGAAAAAATCAATAGGGAAGACTACAATAAATGTATAGGTAGGAAGACAGTATATCAAAGTGCTCTGTTGGTAGTTGTTATTATACGCATAGAATGGGCATTTACAGTGGAAACCTTTGAGTCTAAAGCTGGATTAGTGAAGGGAAATGAACATATCAGTGGGTTGGCCTGAAGAGAGGTAACTTGATATACCATGAAGGCCTGAGCACCCACAGGAATAGACAGGTCAGAGTGAACCCTGGAGTCCATAGAAGCATACAGGCAGAAGGGTGAGAGGAAGTGGGAGAGAATGGTGAAGGGAAGGGAGGGAATGGAAAGGATGGAGGAGAGAGGGAAGTTGGGATGAATACCCAGTATGCTTGTAAACAAAGAAAAAATTGAATAAATGAATAAATGTTTTTAAAGAGATTCCTGGTCTCACTATAAGTCATGAAAATGAAAACAAAACCACAAGGAGACATCCCCAGAAGATTGGCAATGCTGAAGGATTTTTTAAATGAACAACTACATTTCTGTCCTTATGGCTTTGTTTCATCTGTCAGGGGGCAGCTTAACAACAACCATCAAATGTGTTTATCTTTCACCCAGTGCTCTATCAAACATGCTCAAATGTGCTGTGCACATAACATAGATGTACAAGGACACTTTCCCCAGTATTGTTTTCAGGAGCCAACCACTGCAAGCAGACTAAAGATTAGGTATAATCAAACATCATTATGTCTTGATAAACTAAAGAGATGGATTTATTCATAAAAGAAAATGCAAAGGAGTTTTCTTTGGCATTATGAAAAATTTAGAGCTATATATGGGAGTAAATATACAATATTTTATAATCTATCTATAGGAATAATATTGTGTATGCTTACCTGAGCTAAGTAACTATATGTGTATAGACACATGAACTGTCTTGAAAAATGTACATGAAACTGTTAATAGGAATTAATTGCAGAAAGAAAAACAGACTATGCATTCTTATTTTATGCACAATATGGAGTTTCAGCACAAATATGCACTCTACAACTTTTCTTAAATCATGTAACTCCTTAGTGCATAATTTTAAATACAGAAATAAAAGTAAAAAGTTGAACCAAATAGCTTCTGAAATCTGTCATTTTAACTATAAAATACTATGACTTTAGCTGATAAATGAATTTGAAAAGGTAAGTTGTCAAATGTAAGTTGCCATAGGCCCATTTTAGAAGGAAAAGAAGAACCAAACATAATGATTCATACCTGTAATCCCAGCACTGGAAAGGCTGAAGCAGGAAGATCAGGAGTTCAAGGCTAGCTGGGCTACAAAGACAGAAGAAAAAGAAGGAGGAGGAGGAGGAGGAGAAAAAGGAGGAAGAGGAACAGAAACAAGAACAAGAACAAGAACAAGAACAAGAACAAGAACAAGAACAAGAAGCCAAAAATAAAGGAGGAATGGAAAAAGAAAAAGACTTCACAGTTCTCTGAGTTCCTCCTAAATGTTTGGTTCCATGTTGTTGAAATGATGGACTGACTCTCATAGCCTTTTCTTCCAATGTTAGATTACCTGAGGCTTTGAGAGTTTGAATGATTTGACCACCGGTCCAAGAAAGGATAGAACCAGGATTCGCTCCTTGAATCAGAAGAAGAAAATGAGATTTCTGTTCCCTCCACCAACTAGTCCCCAGCATCACAAGCTAATGGAGAATTCTGCTTTATTTATAAGCTTCAGTGTGGAGAATAGCAGACAAAAGTGGGAAATCAACTGCCTGGTAGCAGGCACCTCATGACTCCATGAGGCAAAATCGCCCGGATGTGTTGGCGCTGGTTCTGCATCTAGTAACTCACTTCTGCCTGATTTCCCCTCCCAGCAGCCTCCAGGGACAGCACTGTTACTGATCTTGCAAATGAAGACACGTGGACTCAGAGACCGTGGGAAAATGTCCCAAAAGTCAAGTGATGGCATTTTTTTATGTGTTGTGACCAGGCTTAATTACTACATACACTGACTAGTGTTTAAGCTTTTTGCTGCTAGCTAGACTTTGAGAAGGAAGATTCCAGATTAGGAAGTAACTCCAAAAACCTGTGCTAACAACAAAGTTGTCTTCCTTGCTCATGGAATGATTGGCCATGCAGTGCCACCTGTATAGAACCATGCTGAAGCAGCTAGGAATGGGATTGGAGCCCAAGTGAGAATCGTGCATGCACAGGCATGTTTGAGAAGCACAAGCACAGAAGCCTGAATGCCTCGGAGTCACCTGGGAGGAAATTCACATAAAGAGAAGAAATGGGCTGTGAGTTTGACCAAGTGGAGACATTTCAGTGATTTGATCTTAGAACTGATCTGACTTGAGCGATACAAAAGCATGGGTTTTGTAGTAGTTTCATTATGAAAAGCAGAGTTTTGCTGTCAAACCTCTCATTAATTGGTCTGTCATTGGTCTTACTTGAACATATTGGAGCAAATGTGAGCAGTTTGCATTTGTTCAACAATGCAAGATCATTAATAATTCTTTTGAATTTTAAACCTAGAAGAGAACTTAAAGAAACAACTTACTTGCCAAGCATTCATAAGGCTCTGGTTTCAATTCCTGCCAACTTGATAAAATAATAATTTACAGAGTATAGCATAATTATGTCCAATCATCTGACTTCATCCTTGAATAGGAGAGGAGAATTTTAGGCCATTCCATGTGGTCATAATACTAAACAATGGATTGAAATACCAGGATTTTACTTCTGGCCTTGTCGCAGTCTAGCTGGCGAATATCGAGAGACTTACTTAATTCTGAAATGAAATTGAAAGCCAGTTTTCTTTTTTCCTATGGCTATACAGTATTTTAAATTCCTAACCCATCAAAAGTAGGAGGTAAAATTCTTTTCAGCTTGCATAACTTTGAAACAAATTCTGGTATATTCTAAGACCATAGCACTGTGTAGAGCTATCCATTGTTCTTGGCTTTTCTAATTATGTCAAGGAGCTCCTCTCTAGCATGCAACAGAACAACACTAGCGTGGATGAATGTTCTGTCGGGTCCAGATAAGGACACAAGCTTGCCTCTCCCCACCTATCCAGTCAGTCAGGTGGTAAAGCCTGAGTCGCCTAGACAGACACATTCTCAAAGATTCTTTCCAGTTTCTGCTTCCTTTCCTTCACCTACCACATTCCCAAAGTCTGCATACTTGCATGGCTGTTATTAGCTCTGAAGAACAGGTGCATATGTAGAGAAATGTTTTGATATTTTTAATTAATTTGTACCATATCCTTTGCATGGAGTGACAAATAAATCTTCCTTCCTGGCCTGTTTAATTAATAGCAAGTCAAGGAATGACTTGTATTACTTCACAGCCCACTGAACCAGGACATTTGGCTCATGAAAATAATAACTAGGCTGCCACTCATTCTAGTTACTGCAGCCAATTTAATTACTGGGCATCAATCTGTCAACAATTAACTAGTGACTGTAAACCATATTAAAACTTGGCATGTCGCTATGTATTAGGCTTCAGAGAAATGCACTGAACATAGATTGTTTTCTTCTCATTGATGTCTTCATTCATCACTACAAGTAGAGACATTCCCTTAGATTTTTGACATTTTAAATATAAATAATTATCACCGCATTTGATCTTCAACCAAAAGACAGTGATCACTAAAGCAACAGAAAGTGACGATAGAAGCTTGTCATGTTGCCTGCAGATTCACACCTATCAAAGAAAGGCAAGAAACAGGGGGGTGCCCCCTATGGTTCTTATGTAGTAATAGGGAGCAGGTGTTTTCAGTACTGTGTCATATATAAGAAATTCCAGGCTGCATCAAAGAAAGTCTGACACACCTAGAAGTGGAAGGATTGGTGTTTACAAGCTGTGTGAGGGAGGAACAGGAGGAGCCAGATGGAATTGTGACATTCCGAGCAATGTTTGCAGCCTGCTTCGGGTTCTTTCATTCCCATAACTAAACTTGCTTAATTCTACTTCAGATTTGGAAAGGAATTGCAGTTGGAAAAGATACACAAGACTTTATCCACCTCCAGATCCTGCTTCTGATTCCAGATGTAGTTGTGACTTTGTAAGAAAAAGCAAAGCAAATGCTGATGTTGGACCATGTCAGAAATCTTGTCAAGAGCATGGATTATTTCACACAGAGTGGAGATATGGGTTCTGATTCTGATGGTTTATTTGCTCCAGAGAAATGTGAATTCCGGACATATGCCAACTATAGCTGTGGATCCAGAAGCATTCATGAATGTCGTAAGTTGTTTTTTTTTTTTTTCATGTTTGGGGTGAAATGAGGTATTACATGTTAACATTCACATGGTGTAGTGCTATCTTCATTTTGCATTATTTTTATACATTGGGATGAGTCTAGCTATAAGAGTATAGTAACATGTTAAACTGGAAAGAAGGCAAAAATTGAGTAGGGTTTTGCAAATGAATTCAGTAAATTTGGATCAAATTGGGGATAAGTACAGTTTTAGTATTCTTTGAACTCTCTGATTCATCTTTGAGAAAGACATAACTGAGGTCCGTGGGACCAGTTTTAGTCCCTTAGTCATTTCCGTTTTGTCTTTGTTTGGCATTATTAAAACTGTTTCTGTCCTGTATTGTAAAGGCATCAGCCCTGACTTCTTGTTATCACGACATGCACATATAGTAGAATCTGCTCTTACTAACCTGCTCTGGATGCTCACTACTTTGAATGTTAATGAAAGGTCAGGAACTGTGAGTGTTGGAGAGGGTACATGAGTGTATATGAGCAAAATGAACAGTGACTGTTGTATCTCTTTTGGTCTCCTACAAAAGTTTTTTTGCTGTTGTGTGTTTACTTTCTAGTTCAAAGTTGGATTTTCACAATGACCACCATACAGTAACACTTATTCCATGTTAACCATTGTGATAAAAATTGGAGAGATAGTTTCATCTTCATCACCCTATGTAATAGACATGGTTATCTGCAATTTTCAAATAAGAAAACTGAGATTAGTTGAATAAGTTGAACAGGTTAAACAAGCCCCACCACAGCTTAGAAACTAGACCTACAATTTAAATTCAGGCCCGCCTAAACACATGCCATAATTATGATCACTATGCATTCCACCCTCCCAGGTGAGAGGGTGGGTGGATTCCTCAGATGAATGAATGACTGTGATCCATGTCCATGCACTATAGATTTATCTAATACCCCACAGAAACAGGAACCCTAGAGGAAGTATGGGGATCTTAAGACCCTTATTTTCCAACATTTCAGGTGATTTCCTAAAACAGGCTATAGAAGCATTCTGAATCTTGGTATTAAATATCATGCTTCTTCATACCATTCTGAAGATTAGCTATTTGTCCAGAAAGAACAATGTTGCTTGCAGACTTTTAGGGGGTATTCTTCGGCCCTGAACATGTCCCATTCAAGTTTTCTGCCGAGAGGGCACAGGGAATTTTCTCAGCCTCAGACAAAGATTATCTTTCTACTCCTACCCACTGGGTGTTCCCAGCATCTACAAGCTATTACAAATGGTTTCTCATGATGAAATCCATTGAAATGGACCCTGTCACTGGCAAACTGTATCTGAAGAGCAAAGAAAAATAGGAAAAATGTCACTACTGGTGGAAATTCAGCACAAACAGAAGTTAAGTGTCTAAATTACTTTTTATCTTATATTTTATCCATGTGTAATAGATCATAATCATCTACTTTGTACTTTAGTAGACCAGCAGCTTCATTCATGAGTGTTTTAATCAGTACTTATTGAGAATCGTCTGGATTTCCTAAAATGTGCTGGGTACTGAAGCCACAGGAAAAGCTAAGAAAATCCTAAGCTTTGGCTTCTTTTTGTGCTCACAACCTAAAGCAAAGACAAACATGTCATTACTAATCATGAGATTAATGAGATCAAAGAAGAATGAACAGCACCTGGGAAACTGATCTAAAACTTAGGAATGCTCATTTTAGTCTGAAATCTGAAGAATTACTAGGAAGGACATAGGAAAAGGGTTGGTGGTATATAGGTCAGCATGTTGGCACGCTGGAGCACCTGAGAGCACGTGGAGCGCTAAGAAATAAAAGTAGACTTATTTAATTGACTTTCAAATTTCAAGTGGTTGTCTTATTACAAAAGCAATATGCGTTCGTTTTTAAAAACTGAACACTTCAGAAGAAAATAATCGATATACCATATACTCAGAACTCACATCCTTCAACATTAATTAACCTATGAACTCACGATAGCATATTGCATATAGCCCCTCAATGTATACTTGTCAGGTAGCTTCTATTCTAACATTTTATGAATTTATCTCATCTTTCCAAGTTGTGATACTGTCACAATTCTTGAGAGGAGAGTCTCCAGAGCAGCAAACAGCTTTAACAGACATTGTGGGTGCTTTGGTTACATCTGCAGTTTTGAGAGTGGAATCCAGGAATTTGTGTCTTAATAAGACCTCTAAGTTAAAAGCCTATTGATGCATGCTGACAAACATTTTAGCTATGCACTGGTTCTATATATACATATACATATATACACACCACATTCCAGAATACTTAGTTAGGTTTTTAATTATAGTAGTAGTTGATGCCTACTGAGAACCTACTGCTCTATGCCAGTGTGCCTTCCTTGCTGCCAATCCTATGAAGCATGAACCAACAGAGAATGAATAAATTAAAATAATAGAGACAATGTAACTAAATGTATTAGTTACATTAGTATTAGAACCATTAACACTGGTGGAACCTTCAGCCTTTCCTCTCCATGTCTATGCTGTGTTGCTCTGCATTCAAGCTGTAGACCTTGACACGTGACTTCTCCTCTCTCACTCATTTTAAAGTAGCCCCTGATGGAAATCGTTCCCTTCTCTGGATGATGACAGAGTGGGTGCTTGGAGGAGGACTCCGTAGCGTCTAGTTTTCCAGAGATTTTCTTCTTTTTAATTGTTTGCATGTGTGTAGGTGCCAGTGTGTTCATGAGTGTGTGTGGTGTGTGTAAGTGTGAGTGTGTGTATGTGTATGTGTAGAAGGGTTATTATGTATGTGCCTGTTGGAGGACCAAGGGTGATTTCAGGAATCACCCTGAATTGCTCTACTTCCTTATTGCTTCTTTCTGGAATTTCCCTGGCACCAGGGCCAAGAGTGTAGGCTGCTGCCATTTCTTCCTGGTGCTTTTACATAAGACCAGGGATCCAAACTCAGGTCTTTCTGCTTGTGAGGGAAAGGCTTAAGCCCTGAGTCATCTCTCTAGACCAATTTCTCAGAAATTTTCTACATGTACTAATGCCACCATTTGGAGCACTTTTCATCAGTGATCCAGTGGGCAAGAAGAATATGAAACCTTTGAAAATTTCATACAGAAATATTTATGTGTGTCATTCATGTAGTTATTCTCAAACCCACTGCAAATATTCTACTTAAAATGTTTTCTTAAACATCCTTCAAAAATTACTCTTTTTAAGTCTATAGTTTTAGAATGGGAAAGAACCTGACAGATGTGTGGTCCACGGATTTTTCCTAAATTATTCTGGAACAAACATGCTTCTGGTGACATTACAACTGCCTGACCTCCAGTTTAACTTCCAAGAATCGACATGTTCAGGTGCCCAGGATGATTCTAAGCCACACCCAAGGTTTTGGAATCTGTGCTTTGGTGCAGTGCTTTTCAAATAACAGGGTGCATCAGAAGTCCGTAAAAAGCTTGTTAAAACACAGCTTGCTGAACCCTATCCTCAGAGGCTTGCTTGGCATGCTGTGATGTGTCTTCCCAACAAGTTTCTGAATGTTGCCGAAGTTTCTGACCTACATTTCTTTTTTTTTCCCCGCTCATACAAACGTAATAGGTACCCCTGTCCCCTCACTTCCTCCACCCCTTCCTGAACCTCCCTGCTCTCTCCCCCCTTTTCCCCTTCCTTTCCCCCCTCCCTCTCTTTTTCCCAGTGCCCCCTCCCCCATCTTTGAAGCATCCTTTAATGTGTATATCAAACTTTCCTCTGGGTCCTCCTCTCTGATGAGGTGTAAGGACTCAGTGGCATTTCCTAGAACTCTTTCTTGTGTTCCCCTTAAGTATAGGAACACTATTGTGACTGTTAATCCTTTGCTTCTAAGGATCCTAGTGCCTTTAGTCCATGCTAGACTTTGAGGGGTCAATGATATGTTGGTCACTGCACAGATAATGCAGAGTCCATTATAATTGCTTCAGCCCTAACTTGTGTGGAGTATTTTGCATATCATGACTCCTCCCATCCTTGTGCTCTTACAATCTTACCGCCCCCTCTTCTGCAAATTTCCCTGAGCTTCAGGATGGGGAGAGATTAGGCAGGCCTGATTCCAGGTGGTTGATATAGAGTCTCTGATGTTCTGAATTATGGTTTGTTGATCTTTTTTGAGTTTGGCTGCTCCTGCAATGCCTTTGGCTCCATCCTGATGGGTATTGGATGTCACCCCCTGGCCAGAGATAAAAAGCTGTTTAAAAATAGAGTCTTATTATAAGAGTAGATTTAAAGGTAGATGGAATAAGAGTAGGAGACCATGGTGGGGGGGGGGCGGTTCAGTCTCCCATTTGCAAAATGGTTCCCTTCTATCTGCCAGACTGTATGCCCTCCCTTTCTGGTGAGATCATACCCCATCAGTTGCAAGTGACCAGGAAGGACAGTCTGTGAGCTTAACCAGATGTCTCATTACTTACTTGCAGTCCTTGATGATGGCCTATTATCTCTGCTATAGCATGATCCCCTCTCTCCTTGTTTCTGGAGGGGCCCTCCTTCCCCTTCTCTCCTGTTTATAATCTTTGCAATTACTGTAGGTATTACAGAGATTTATCTTTGAGTGTGTCTCTAAGTGGGTTTGGTACTAGAATCCACCTATTAGGGAGTACAGACGGCCCTTAATTTTCTGTCTGACCTGCATTTCTAACAATCATTATTTAATTCAGTCTCCATGTGAAAAGTGAAAAATAAGCAAGAGGATGTCCAGTGGTAGAGCATTTGCCTAGTATGTGTGAGGTCCTGGGTCTGATCCTTAACACACACACACACACACACACACACACACACACACACACAAAGAAGATGGAGAAGATTGGTTGATTTTACTAAAGTAGTATGATTAGCTAAAGAAGAGCAAGGTCTTTCTTGCCTATGCCTTACAGCATTAAGAAATCTATTGCCACTTTGGTTCATTGAGAATATGGTCTAATAGACCTAACCCCAAAATAAATTTTGCTTTTTCCATAGAGTGAAATCATCAAACACAAAGGCTACCCCAGTGAGGAATATGAAGTTGCAACTGAAGATGGGTACATCCTTTCTATTAACAGAATTCCCCAAGGGCTGATGAAATTTAAGAAAGGAGGTATGTTATAACTTGGTATTACTCCAACACAGCAGTCTTCCTCATTCTGCTTTCTTCTGTTGTCAAGGTAAATAGGAGTTTCTGAGTTCTTAGTGTGGACTGAGATCCATCAGTTAGGTAAAGGGTTGTGTTAGTTCCCTCAGAATTTCTGTCACCATGATTGTATCATGCCCCGCACGTGCATATGTTACTTCAAATAAACACACAGTGTTTGCTTTTCAAAAACAACTTCAGACTGGGGAGGCATAGCTCAAGGACAGAGTATGTGCTTGACATTTGCAAGACTCTGAGTTCAATCACTATCACTACAAAAACAAAAAGAAACTTTCAAGAAAGGTCTATCTCGTAACTCTTTCTGACACTTAACTCTATCCCAAATCTCTTCCATATAGATATTCTAGAGCATCCCTGAAGAGACCACACCAGGCCCTGCTCATAAAGAACATAAACTCTAATAAGATTCCTGCTGTCACAAGTATATACTATATACCTAATCCAGGGAGACTTGGAAAATTTAGAAAAGTGCTTGCCTTTTCACTAGGACCCTTTAAGGAAGGCTTTTGCATACATGTTTTAGTCTTGATGCATGCTTCTATGATTTGCATAATTTCACTTTTACATGCAAGCTTCTCGGTTAATACTAGCTTTGGAAAAATTCATCCTAATTGTCAAAGTCTGCCCATATTCCATTTTAAAAAATCTGCCTACATTCCTTTTAAAACTTCAGCTCTATGTCTACAAAAGCAACAATATTATCTGTCATGTACACAGATAAACATAATTTCCTATATTCCTTCTGTATGCCAGGTTCAGGGCTAAGTGCTTATCACAAGTCTCGTTTAATTTTCAATAGCACTCTAAGAAACCATCATACACAAGGTTATGTGATTAGCCTGGAAAGTCTATGCTAATACTTACTAATGGGTACCACTCAGATAGAGATGTCTGCCAGTGTCTGGAACCAAAAAGCACTAAGTAAATGTTATTTATCTTTGATATAAGGAAGCTTTGGAATTCTATTTCATTCTAATTTGTACTTATGTATCTTTTTGAAAATTAACTTTTCTATACTACCAACACACCTGAGTCTTATATATATGTGCTGCTTCCATCTCAATGCCTTTGAACCTGCAGTTTTCTCTCTGCAGCTTGCCCAGACCACTTTACTCAAAATGGCAGCTCCTTGTTGTCTATTGAGCCCATATTTTCTCTTACAGCAACATCCTGTACAATAATTTGCTTGCTACTTTTACTGTCTGTCTCTCCTCCACCAGAATTTAAAGTCACTAAAAGCAGTGTCTTCATTTATTAACAATTTGTTCAAGTATATGTACAGTAGCTAACTGAATACTGAGAATGTTCTAAGTATTAATACATACCCATGGTTTGTAAATGAGTATGATATGAGTAAATGAAATATGTGGAAGTAAAGGTATAGTCTAAGAACACAAAGAAACTTTTCACTGAATGATGGGAAGGCAAGGGAAAGGAGTGGTTTTTCCAATCAGTCAAATGATTGTATCATTTACTGAGGTGGAGGTATTTATTCATTCATTCATTCATTCATTTTTATCTATCTATCTATCTATCTATCTATCTATCTATCTATCTATCTATCTATCTATCTATCTATCTATCTAATCTATCTCTCTATCTATTTACTGAGCTTGGAGGGTCTGTACCCCTATTCGTGGGACAAGTGCATGTGTGTCCTTCCATCCAGTTGACTATTCACTCAAAGCCTTGGAGTTCAAGTTGAGAAAGCCACTTGTGCACAACACTCCCCTCTAGCGGCTGATATTCTTGCAGCTCCCTCTTAGCCTTCATTAACGGACTGCTAACTGATTGTCTGTCCATCTATCATCTATCTGTCCTTTATCTTTTATTTACTTATTTACTTTGGTTTTGAGAGACAGTATCATGTTGTGTAGCCAGGACTTGACTCAAATTCACAATCCTCCTGTCTCAGCCTCCTGACTTCTGGGATTTCGGGCATGTGTCACCACACAGCACACAAATTTTCCTGTGCCCTCAATTTGGCCTCTATGTCCTTTTGGCATGAAAATATTCTAATCAGGAGACCACTTTATATATAGACAACGTTATATACTGAAAATATATGCCAACTATTACAAAATACTTTCTACTAGGGCCATTCTAACACCTTCTAAGGAATCAAAATATCTAGTAATAATAAACACAAAGCAACAGTGAAAGCTATGTTTTGCTGAACTTTTTCTTTGACAGGGAGTGTGTTTTCTGTTCTTGTGTTCTATATTATTCAATCATAACAAAAAAAGTCTGATGGCATGGGAATTAAAACACAGAAACGTGAAGGAATTGCCTGAGATAGTACATCTGGCAATCAGCTGAGTGGTTAGGATCATTTCCCGCGGGTGAAGTGCTCCCCTGTCTGCAGGTTCCCGGCCCGTGGTGTTGCTGCAGCATGGCCTGCTTGGAGATGCCACCAACTGGATTTCCAACCTACCCAACAACAGCCTGGGCTTCATCCTGGCTGATGCCGGTTTTGACGTGTGGATGGCAAACAGCAGGGGAAACACGTGGTCTCGCAAGCACAAGACCCTTTCCATAGACCAAGATGAGTTCTGGGCTTTCAGGTATATGAAAATCTTGAGGATGGAAGTGCATGCAGATGTCCGGGAGAATCCGGTGAAGAACTGTGACTTCTGCTGTTGAGATGACTGATCCGGTTGCGTCCATGGAGTCCTCATGTCTTTTCTTAGGATTCTTGGAGGGGGGATCATGGGAAAAACTGGATTCCCCATGTAGAAGTTTGGGTCTGGCAATGGGCTGAGAACAGTGCTTTTTGTCAAGCAACTGAGACAGGAATGAGAAGTGTAGATGCATTGCCACGTAGATGAATACCCAGGATTAACTGCTCCATGTGCCATGATGTGGGCTGGACCCCCACAGAAGATGGGGCGGGACCCCCCCCCAGAAGATGAGGCAAGGTGATGCTAAAAGTAAAATTATTAAGACCCGAGTTTCATCATCTTCCATCTCACTAGCCTCCCAAAAGGTTTCTAATATATTATCTGTTGGTATTCAACCTGTTCTTTGTACGTGTCAACAGAGGAGAATTCCTGAGGTCTCGTTAATATTTTATGTTACAAAGGAATCCGATGGGCCTGTGACTGTTTTAGTCAGAGGGTAAAAGGACCCTCCACCGGGAGGTGCCTCACATGCTCAAAACTGTTCACTGAAATGATCACACTTATGATAATATCCAGAGAGAACAGCATCTTGCTAACAGCCCATGATCCCTGAAATCTACACATCATAAGTTTGAAATAAGTGCATGCCAAGTGTCATAAGATCATAAGAACAGACTAGCAGAACTGACTACTGGAGAGGTCATTTGTAAACCCTGGGGGTGGAAGGGGCTGTGCTTCTGTTTGTGTTCTGTTCATACCATAATTTTTTCATATAACTTTGTCTCTTCCCCTTGTAGTTATGATGAGATGGCTAGGTTTGACCTTCCTGCAGTGATAAACTTTATTTTACAGAAAACGGGCCAGGAAGAGCTCTATTATGTTGGCTACTCACAGGGCACCACCATGGGTAGGTTCAAAGGGAAGCAGGTTTGTACACTTATGGTGTGAGCTATACCTGGATTCAGTCACTTCTCTCTCCTCTCAGATCTGTCCTTCACTCCAGTGACTTTTAAGAGCTGTGGGGAACAGGAGGTTGAACTGGGAGAGGCCTGGGGTCTGGCAAAGAGAGCAAGGGCTTCGGAGTCAGACAGACAAGCAAGCAGATATCATCTCTGCCACCTCTCAGATGTCCTAAAACAGATTCTTCTTTTTTCCATGTATGTCTATATATGAGTGTATGTGGTGCATATGTATGTACATGCACATGTATGTGTGGTGTGTGTGCGTGTGTGTGCATGTGTGTGTGTGTGCATGTATTACATGGGAATGGGAGTCTATGTGTGTACGAATGTGTGGGGTGTGTTTAACAGTATACTTAAGTTGCTGTGCCTGTGGAGGCCGAAAGGTAACAGAATCATCCTGGATTGCTCTTCCACCTAAGTGCTTGCTCTGAGGATTTCTAGACTCTGCCTTCTAGGGCTAAAATTGCAGTTCACCCCCATATTAACCCAGCATTTATACTTGGAATCTGGGGTCCAGACTCAGATGTTTTTGCTTGGGAGGCAATGACTTTAACTGCTAAGCCTTCTCTTTAGTCCAGAAGCAATCAGTAAACAGAAAGCACTATGACTGCATTATAAGCAGAACTTGGCGGGGGGGGGGGCACCTAGCTTCTCTTTTCCTGCAAATACCACTGCCTAGAATGAGGTGCTTATTTCCTGCTTTGGGTGAATCTGTGATAGACTCAAATGGGAGCACTGGAAGGATACAGATCACTTAAATAGAGAGATGAAGACTGTGGTTCTTTTGGCGCATACCAGACCATGGCCAACAGGAAAGGTATGGTTGGCATGAATCAGAGCATGAACCAAGAAGCAACTTTCAGAAACCAAGAAAAACTCTTTATCTTTGTCCTGAGGCCAAGCCTTGACTTTAGATCTGGAAGGCAGGTTTCTAAAAAGAGAAGTGAGCAATCCCTGGCAGTAATCCTCTTTCAACCAGGACTGCTGCATCTAGCCAAGGACAGTGTTGACATTCATTGGTAGAGCAGTTTCTTAAGCAACATTCACATTTTGCCTTCTTTAGTCTCCGTGGTTTGATGCTATCTTTATAGTGTTTTAGACTTTGTACTAATGATAAAATTGCTTTTATGAACACTTTAAAACTGCTAGTCATTATGTTAATATGTGAATCATTTTGCTTCAGTCCCAAACAAGATTATGTGTCAGAAATACATACCACCATTTTACAGATGAACCAGTTGTGTGGTCTAATGAAAGATCTAGATACTTGAAATGGGTCCCTAAACTAGTACATACACACTCCAAATACATGTTAAATGCCCACTATAGTGAGGTGTGTACCTTGAATAGAAATTATGCAATGCATTGCACTTCCAACACTTACAAGAGGCTGACTGCCATCTACCCAGCTGGTGGGGAGTCTCGAGTCAAATCCTTCAGAGAACAGACATAAAGGAGCTGAAAACCCCATTGCCTCACTAAAAACATTATGAACACAGGCCCACAAGGTGGCAACTTCAGCTTTTACCTGACGCAGGATTCCTGTTTCTTCTGAGGTTGTAGCAGCTAGTGCAGCCATTTGATCATGGATGATGACCTACTGTGTGACCTGTCTTACAGAAGTGTTCAGTGATCTTTCCATATTGCCAGAAAGCACTTAGTTTGCCTTTTCCTAGTTCTTTGTTTTCTAGCAATAGTGTTCAGTTTATTTCTCCCTGAAATTCCTCTGTCTTCAAAATAACAGAGGAAATAAAGTTCTTAACACACTTACACGCTAATATGCCTGCTTTGAGAAATTTCAAAGGAAAACAAGCTCAAATTAAAAGAGACAACTCTATTAGTCAGATAAAGCTAGACAGATGAAAGATAGATAGATAGATAGATAGATAGATAGATAGATAGATAGATAGATAGATAGATAGATAGATAGATGGCATTTAAATATATACATATGGTGATGTGTATATATATGGTGATAATATGCTCAGTGTCTGCCCAAAATCATGTGATTATAGGGCTTTTTGGATATTAATCATGGTAGCAGTTTCCTATAAAATTTTCCAGGACTCACTTATGATCATTATTCACAATGACATCATGCCAAAAACAAAATGGAATTGAAAATGAAATTTCACAAGCTAAGGTACGGTTGGAACTGAGCATGTAAATTCACTCAGCTCATTATTAACCAGCACTCTTCAGAGAATCTGGGGAGTCTAACTCTTGTGTCTTCCTTCTCTTTTGTTTTGATAACTTTCATGAGCTTTAGTGATATTAGCTCGCTGGCCACATCTTACATACAAAGGTTATAATGTTGCATATCCATGGCTTCTCTAGTGCTCTGAAGTCTTTTAAAAGTGATTTGTCTAAGCTCAAATTGCTCATCATAGCAGGAAAACAAAGGTGTTAAGGTAAGGCTAGGTGCTACTTTGAGAGGAGGAAAGGCAAGAAAGCATGGATTTCTTCTAGCAGTAAATCATAGGGCTGTTAATATGGAGAGCTTGAACTCTTTAAAGAGGTTATTTTGGATTCTCAGATCTTGACATTTGAGACGTCTGAGCAGGTCAGAATTAAGCTAACATTTTTCACCCATTATTACTCATAACATCCCTAGGAGAGCAACAGGTAATAACAAGTATCTGGAAAATCCAGTCAGACAGAGAGAGAGAGAGGGATTCTGTCTTCTTTGATACTCACTCGCCTCCTGGGAACTGGACAGAAATCATGTGTGCTGAGGCTTTGTCTACCCAACTATAAATACCAGCGTAGAACACACACACACACACACACACACGCACGCACGCACGCACGCACGCACGCACACACACACGCACGCACACACACACACACACACACGCTGACTTTATGGAATAGCTCTTTTCTTCCATAAGTTTAATGGAGAGAATTCTTACTCAGCATTATTTAGGGAAATTTGTCTGTTTGAGTACAGAAACTGAATCAGAATGATTTAAGCAGCATCCCATACCAAGTCCATAGGAGAAACAGGAACAAAATCCAGTTTTCTAGAAAACTTGCCCATTCCACCATGTTACAAGTTATTTTCCAAAAACGTTAAAAATCAGAGATCACCAGCAAAACGCCTAGTCATTGCTGTTCCCATTGTTACAGAACATACTTGTTAGCAAGCAAGAAATAATTCTCAATTTCTTTCATTTTAAAGTATATTTTAACATTTAAAAATGGATCTGATGAAATAGAGATTGCTTAGCAGGTGAAAAGTACTTGCTATGGAGCCTAAAACTCTGAGTTCAATCCCCAGAAACCATCTATGGTTGGAAAGAAAGAACCTACTCCTCAAAGTTCCTCTTTGACTTCCACATTATATTGTGGCATACACACATGCACACGCACACATCCTAAAAATGATAATCATTATGAAAATTATTTAAATTATGTAACATATAAGATATATTATAAGAACTATATATTTTCTAGTAAAATATCCAGCATATAGTTCTCTCTCTTTTTTCTCTCTCTATATAATGTCAAATAATGTTATTATATTCAATAATTTGATTCAATAAGAACATAGTACTTGAAAGCAGATATGATAGACGACAGGAGAAACCCAGAGTTTTTGCTCTTGCACCCGTATGCACATCCCTGGAGTCTACAATCACATAGGCAGAGAATTAAGACAGCATCATGCGTTGTTCAAAGATTTTGATAGAAGTAAAACATACATTTTATGAGTTCTGAGATGTTCAATGATCACACTAATAAAGTTTTCTCTCTTACAGGCTTTATTGCATTTTCTACAATGCCAGAGCTGGCTCATAAAATCAAAATGTATTTTGCTCTAGCCCCCATAGCTACAGTTAAATATGCAAAAAGTCCCGGGACCAAATTTTTGCTGTTGCCAGATATGATGATCAAGGTACATGACACCTCAGATGTCTGTGTTCTAAGAAAAGTCTCACTGTTCCATTTCCTATGATGTGTACTTTTGAATTAGAGCTACATATTCAGAGTACATCATCATGGCTTCTATTTCTTTTCATATTTTCACAGGGATTATTTGGCAGACAAGAATTTCTGTATCAGACCAGATTTTTCAGACAGCTTTTTATTTATCTCTGTGGCCAGATGATTCTTGACCAAATTTGTAGCAATATCATCTTGCTTCTGGGAGGATTCAACACCAATAATATGAACATGGTGAGTGGCAGCCCGTACATTCCTTTTCCTAAACAAAGTAGACTACGTAGTCCCCATCCAGGAAGGAGAACTAACACCAACCAAGACTTAGAGAAATGCTGGGTACTCAGTAATTTTCTGTCTTCAAATTATAAGGAAATATTGGGAACGTTTCCTCAGGGCTGAAGCAAAGGTAACACTGGGCATTGCTAGATGGTAACTTGACAGATGAGAGGTGGAAGAAATTGGAAAATCTACAGTGAATGCACAGATGGAGAAGAGTGTTCAGAAAACCACACATCTGTATCTTTCCCCAACTCAGAACCTTTTGCTTTGTGCTTCAGGTTCCTCAGTGGAAATGGGGGCCTCGACTTGCCTTAGGCAAAACTCCCAGCAGGGGCACAGCGTGAGTTCTGTGGAATGCATACTCTGAGCTGGAGGTCAGGTTGCAGAATAGTTTGATTCTCATGATAACCCCTAAAGAAGGAAGGAAAATAGACCTCGCAGGTGAAGAGCCAATCCAGCCAGGCTAGGGTCAAGTCATATGTATGAAGAAGCCATATTTCTGATGAGAAGCTACTCCCAGATGAAACTATATATGTCCAGACACAGTGATACCTCATGGGCATGCATACATTACTGTTAAGTAGGTAACTGCTGATAATTTGATGATGTCTGAGTGACACCATGGAAATCATCCATGCTTTGTTACAGAGCCGAGCAAATGTATATGTCGCCCACAGTCCTGCCGGAACATCTGTGCAAAACATTCTACATTGGAGCCAGGTAAGAATGATGTGTTTGCAGTCCTTGTTAAGGACCCTTACATGCTTTGTCTGGGTTACACAGGGAGTCCAGGGCTTCCTGCTTGTTCCAAGATGAAAGCAATGAATTTCAAGTATGAACTTGATCAAGATATTAGAAACTACAGGAGAATTTAAGGACAGAACCTTGTAAGTGTGATGGATCAAAGGAGACCTATGTCTGTCTACAGACACCCCACAGATCTGCCTGAAGGAAGTAATGTTTCCACATCCCCCTTTCTACATTCTACTTTCAGATATAACAAATATGCTAACATGGGACTAATTGCAAAAGATTTTTTCACAAAAAATTCTTGGGGTTAAAACCTTACTGAAAACTCAGGAGAGACAGTTTGTGTGTGTGTGTGTGTGTGTGTGTGTGTGTGTGTGTGTGTGTGAGTGTGTGTGTGTGTGTGTGTGTGAGAGAGAGAGAGAGAGTGTGTGTGTGTGTGTGTGTGTGCGCGTGCGCACAAGCACTTGTCTGTGTGGAGAGAGAGAAGCGAGAAATTGGAATAACAGAAAAATTTTGAATTGAATTAGATTTTTGGTCACTGTCCCACATTGAACAATTGCAGGGGCCCTTTCCTCTTGCAGTCTCTGGAATTGTGCCCACCACTGGCTCTTACAGCGTCTCACAGACTTACTTACTTCCTGATGTTAATTATTAAAAGCAGGGCATTTCTTGGCCCATCTTCCCCAACCAGATTTTTGCCTCAGTACTTCTCCCACACAGAGAGTCTTGCCCCACACCTCTTTCCCAGCTGAAGATGTGGTAGGACATTTCCTGCCTCTCACAGCTCCTTTTGAACACCTTGCTATTCCTGATCATTTCAGGCAGTGAATTCTGGAGAACTGCGTGCATTTGACTGGGGAAGTGAGACCAAAAATCTGGAGAAATGCAACCAAGTAAGAACGCCAAATACCATCTGCTAAAAGTCCATAGTCTTCAGAAAGTTATTCCAGGGATAGGAATGAAATGCAAGAATTCACTCGGAAAAAAAAAATAATCGTTCAAGTTCCATTGCACTTAGAATTGAGAAAGTTCACAGCTTAGCCTAGAAGGTTCTGTTTCTGAAGCAAAGCAAGAGAGCTGCTTGGCTCATGAACAAATCACTGGGATTCCTAGCATCAAGATGGAGTTGAATTAGTCCAGGAATGAGTGGAGTTTAGAAGGATTCTTTTAGGAACAAAACACATATGGAAATGTTGAATTATAAGTGAGGAGTCCATATGATAGTGGGATGATTGCTTTGATTCAGCAAGACTCATTCTTTTATCTTTAAAATAGAAACTATTATTTATATAATCCTTAAAAGTGCTTTCTCATCACTCTTTGTGATTTTTGAGTTAAAACATGCACACACACACACACACACACACACACACACACACACACAGAGAGAGAGAGGCTATGATCACATTACCGGGGCTATGAAAAAAATTAGAAACATAAAGAATCGGAATCAGATAGGTGTAAAATCTTAACTGAAGAATTGGCCTTCCAGATTCCACAGAAAATTCTGATTAATCACAAGGACTCACACTGCCTGGCAAACACACTGGCAGTGTGAACCACGGTGTCCTCCCTGGGTTAAGAAGATTACATACTTTTCTTTGCATGACTGGAGGGAGCTGAGGGGCGGGATTGGAGCAGCCATCTAACTACTACTCTTCTTTGGTTCCAATTAGCTGCGGGTGCCAGAGGCTGATTTGTGGGTTCCTCCTGCTTCTGGAGGTGCAGGCTCTGCCCCAGGGACTGCCTGTGACCGCATAACTAACAAGTCTAAGTGGGGCAGATGCCTGCCCAGTAGGTTCTCTCTTCTTTCAGTTGGAGCACCTCCAATTTTTGTCTCATAAACCGGAACTAACAGAAACATTATTTTACAGGTAATCCCCTTGCAATATGTTTAATAAAGGAAAAAAATTACACATTAGTCACTGAGATGTAGCTTCGTGGTAGAACACATATACAATGTGTCTAAGGCCTTGGTTTCAATCCCTAGTATCAGATATACATGCAGACAGAAAGAGAGGGGGAGAGGGAGAGAGCTCATTTGCATGTCTTCTGATATGACCTAATAAGTTATAACAGATATCACCTCCATTTCACAGATGAAGAACCCGAAGTCAAATCATGTTAAACAATTTTACCTTAAAATTGGGCCGGAACAGAAGCTTTTAACAGAACTTTAACGTGCCTTTAACTCCCAGACACATTTCACCACAATACAGGGCATGATTATCATGTTTATCTCACATTTGAATTGTGAATTTGGAAGTTACGCTATTATTCGGAGTTATAATAAGTATTCCCGTTCTCCAGCCAACGCCTGTAAGGTACAGAGTTCAAGATATGATGGTCCCGACGGCGATGTGGACGGGCGGTCAGGACTGGCTTTCAAACCCAGAGGATGTGAAAACGCTGCTCTCTGAAGTGACCAACCTCATCTACCACAAGAACATCCCTGAATGGGCTCACGTGGATTTCATCTGGGGTTTGGATGCTCCCCACCGTGTATACAACGAGATCATCCATCTGATGAAACAGGAGATCCATCCTTCCCCAGGAATCTGCAAAGATAGATTGTGAAGCCTTGGCTACTGACAGCCCTTAGGAACAACCTCATGACACAGGGGCAGGGCCGGGAACGGAGGGGGTTCCACAGTGGATTTCCACAAGTAGAAACCTACCATATCAGTAGACAAGAGGACAGAAATGTGGTAAACATTTTTCCAGATTTCTTCTTTGGGCACTAAAACTGACACTTGTTCTTTCATTTAGTTCAACTACATTAACATGGTGGAAGCAAGTTTCCTGCACTTTAGATCTGCCGCCATCCTGAAAGGTTAGCTTTTACTTGGCAAACAAACTTCTGTTACATTATGCAAATAAGCCTGACAATTTTATTTTTCTGTAAGTGATGTTTTCAGAGCAGTAAAGAGACAAATTGGCATAGTTGTAGAGGTTGTAAGTCTCTGGACTGTTGACTTGGAAAACTGGAACTGGTAAACTGGAAAGTGCCACCTTGTTGCCAGAGAGACAAGACAGTACTCAGAAACCAAATTGCTTAAACAACAGAAAACTATATTATAAGGCAGATAAACAACTTCGCATATTAAACACCCTCAGAACAGGGAAAAGTTTATAGACTGATTATTCTGTGGGATATTTACGGTTTTCTAATAAATTGTCTATGTATAACAGATAGTGCATCTGTATATATCCAGTGTCTACGTGCTCGTGTAAGCAACGAAGAAAAATGTATAATGGCATGAGCATGATGAAATGGATTTCCATGCCTGCTTTGATCAAAGCAAGATTGCTGTTAGTTAATCCCCAAATCATTCAAGCTCTGGATTTATTTCTTTAGAAAATTGTTTAATGCCCATACAGTTTCAAAGATAACCATTACAAATTATGAGTGCTATTTTGAAAAATGTATTTGGAAGCACACAGAGATCCACTGCATATGTTAAAGGTAAACTTTTAAAAGTAACTTGGTGAATGTTGAACTGTATACTAAACTGTGAAATTCATTCTTTTTCCTCTCTCTAGAGTTACTTGGTAATTCAACCCAATGCTAATGGATCTTAAATAAGTTACTTAGAAATTTTAGAATCTGTGTGTACCCTACTACTTCACTAAGACCTTAGCAAAGACCTTAATTTCCAGATTTGATTTCAACAGAATTATTCACTGCTCAAAAAAGAGGAAATATTGAATTCTGAAACTGTACTTACTGTATACTGCATGACTTAGCTCACATCCACAGCTGTGCCTAGGTCAATCTTTACTTTCAAAACACACTCATGAAATCTATTTTCCATTTAGTCTCATTCACAAAAGAAGTAAGGCAAGTATTTTGGCGCTTGCAATCTCTCACTTTAAAATGTACACCAAATCTTTTCCTAATTTTTATGAAGTAAAATTGTTATCCAAACAAGTTAAAGTAATATTTTAATTCTATCAATAAAAATAAAATTAAAATAATAAAATAAAGTAAAATAAAATTACAGTCTACTGGTAAAGCACTTGTTTAATATGAGTAAGGCCCTAGGTTGAAAGAAGAAAGAAAGAAAAAAAGAAAGAAAGAAAGAAGAGAGAGAGAGAGGAAGGAAAGGAAAGGAAAGGAAAGGAAAGGAAAGGAAAGGAAAGGAAAGGAAAGGAAAGGAAAGGAAAGGAAAGGAAAGGAAAGGAAAGGAAAGGAAAGGAAAGGAAAGGAAAGGGAAGGGAAGGGAAATGACAGACAGCTCAAGAGCCAATGCTTCCTCTTGCAAACCTGACTATCTGAGTTCCATCCCTGGAAGATCACATGGTGAAAGAGAGAACTGACTTCTGAAAATTGTCCTCTGACCTCCACCTGTGCACAATGAATGAATGGTGTTTTGCTCTCTTGCTCTCTCCACTCTCTTTCAAGTAAGGAAATAAATTATTTTTAAAAGAAAATAAATAAATATATCTAGCAAACTAATAGCCACCTTGTATTTATGACTTATTTCTTTATTTTTGGTGCTGAAGATCATACCCAGAGCCTTGCACATACCAAGTACTTCCTCTGCCACTGAACTAAAAGACATTCTTAATAGTTATGTATGTTACTCAAATTAAAAATGTCATTTATTTGTAAACTGATGCTAAAATGTATGGTGGTATACTCGTCAGTCAGCCCAGTGAAAACAACTACCAAAAAATAATTCTGTTCTGGAACACTTACAAATCTCTATGCTTGAAACACGCTACGAACAACTGATTGATGTTTTTATTGGAGTTGTTTCATCAAAGGAATATTTACATTCGAATTTTGAAACCCTACACACATATTTACCACAGTGTTCAAATGCACATGCTATGAGTCTTCTGGTTTATACTTCAAGGCATCTCAAAAAAACTGCTTGTCTCCTTTGATAAGATGTAGAACAGACTCTTTATAAGTTTGTCCCAACTGAAGAGAGAACTGTGTCAAGGATAACTCTATCTTCTTCAGGAAACACCGAGTTTGCAACATCAGGTTTTTATAGTAATGGAAATTCCAACAAGCATAATTCCTCTAAAAAGATCGTGGCCCTGGCAAACCTCACTGAATCACAATCATTATAAATATAAGGCTCATCATCATCAGCCACATGAAGTGGAGGCATTTAGCTGAAGTGGCCCACAGTCCAAGGCGTAGGGTTCCTTGAGCTTCATCTAGCGCCCCTAGATCATGATGCTTTTCTCAGCATTAACACAATCTGAGGAAACTTCAGTTTTTGTGCAATATCCAGTGAGCTCTCACCATCCTGTAGAGAAATAGAAATTAAAGTTATCTTCCTCCAGGGTATTCACTATCGGTGTCAAGGTCTAGTAAACAACTTAAAAAGATTGGCAGCTTAGATTTGGCAGGGGTTTTAAATATCTTTCAGTTCTATAAGGAATGGGAAGCAAGTTGGAAGCCTAATTGGACACTTTAGCAAGAGACCCTGTCTCAAAATTTTAAAAACGTTAAGAAAGGTTTATATGTATGCCTGTGGTAAAGATTTTGTCTGGCATATTCAAATCCCTTTATTCAAAATTCAACACAAAAGTAATGGGAATGACTTTCTTCCTTAACAAGAACAACTGACTTGCCATTCATGAGAGAGACAATAAACTTCAACACAAGGCCCAGATGAGACCTTGTTACTAGGAGGACCTGAGACATGGTTCCCCAGTCCTTACCTTATTCCTTATCATGGGGTCTGCATGGGCTTCCAGGAGTAGAGGGATGAGAGTCTGGTTTTTCATCTGACAGGCATAATGTAAGGCAGTGCAGCCGTACTAAAACACAAGAGCCAAGCTTACAAGTAGTTCCTCAGTCAGTCCTGCAAGCACTTCATTATTGGACTTCTTTAGCAGCTACTTATATTCTGCAGTGGAAAACTAAACAGACATCCTGCAAACCATTTATGACAGGCATACTTGTACTGAAAGCATTGTCGTCTCTGTCTCAGTGTGTTATGATTACCCAATAAGCCATAAAGGTCTTCCCCTTCTCTTTCTCTATTCCAAACTTATTTTTGAAAATAAACCTGCTAGTAAGGGACAGTTGAGGTAGCTAAGTGGGAAAGGTGCCTGCTCACAAATACAGGGACCTGAGTTCTATCCCCAGAAGCCCACATAGCATAACTATGCTTCTCTCTCTCTCTCTCTCTCTCTCTCTCTCTCTCTCTCTCTCTCTCTCTCTCATTTCTCTCTTAAATACATAAATAGATAAATAAATATATTTTTTAAAGCTGACATTGAAGTATGCCAAGGCTTATTTACGGAATTCCATATGTAATCATGACCTTGATCATTGTTCCATATTTTCCCCTAAATAGTAATAATACTGTGCAACGTTTTGAGTAAGTTTAGAATTTTATGCTGGGCCTCATTCATCACTGTTCCGGGCCCACTGACATAGAAGTCCACATCAGTTTGTATAGTATTATATATTGTATACATATTTTTATATTGTTATTTACTGTGATAGTTAATCCTGGGTGGATTAACACACCTGGCATTAACTAAGATCAGCTGAGACTACCTGAAGAGATTATCTGGATCAATAAATTTACAATACAAATACCAGCCTTAAAGGGATTGACAGCCACAGTAGTGTTCCTTTGCTTAACGGGAACACAGGAAGGGGTTCTGGGAAATGCCACTGGGTCCTTGCACCTCATCGGAGAGGAGGACCCAGAGGAGAGTTTGGCATGCACATTAAAGGACGCTCCAGGGATGGGAGGGGGAGGCTCTGGGGGATGGGGAGGAAAGGGGGAGGGGAGAGGGGCACAGGGGGATAGGGGGTTGGAGGGAGGGGGGGACTGGTGTACCTGTTAAGTTTGTATGAGTGGAAATAAAAAAAAAGCAAATACCAGCTTTAGATCCCATTGGAATCCCTTAGTAGTGAACCAGATAAAAGGAACCACAGAACAGGAGAAGGAGGAGGGGGAGGGGGAGGGGTGCAGAAGGGGAAGGTTGGGGTGGTGGAGGAGGGGAGGAGGGATGAGGAAGGAGAGGAGGGAGGGGGAGGGGGGACTTTCCAGGAATCCTTCAGCTGTCACCTCTTGGATGGATGTGGTAGCCTGTCTCTAGCTTTAGCCAGCCAGCCATGCTGCCTCCACCATGAGAGACTGAAAGACTGAAAATTCCCCTCTGAACTGTAAATTGAATAAATCTCCCTTTCTCCCTTAAGTCGTTTGACTCTGGGTGCTCTCTCACATCAATAGTTAAGAGTAACCATTACACTTACATTCTATGGGGTCAATTTATAATACCAACTGTGGGTGAAAATGGACAGCCAGGGAATTTGTGCTCAGTATTGTCCTTTCAGAACACTTGTGCGGATTTCAAAGTCTCAGTGTTGAGGAAGCAGAGACAAGAGGCTCACTGGGACTGCTGGCTGACCAGCCTGGACTAGCCAATCTCAGTGCAATGAGAGATTTCTCAAAAAATAAGATGGATGACCGACCTATCAAAGACCTATCAAAGTCTAGCATGGATCACAGGCACTAGGATTCTTAGAGGCAAGGGATTAACAATCACAATAGTGTTCCCATACTAAAGGGGAACACAAGAAAGGGCTCTAGGCAATGCTACTGAGTCCTTACGCCTCACTAGAGTGGAGGACCCAGAGGGAAGTTTGACATTCACACTAAAGGATGCTCCAGGCATTGGGGGGGACAAGGGGAGCACTGGGAGAAAGGGAGGAAGGGGGTGAAAGGAAGGGAAAAAGTGGGAGGGAGCAAGGGGGTCCGGGGAGGGTGGAGGGAAGGAGGGGACCAGGGTACCTATTAAGTTTGTATGAGTGGAAAAAAAAATAAAAAAATTAAAGAAAATAAGATGGAGAGTGGTTGAGAAAGCCCCCAGAGGTCACAGAGCCCTAAGACCCCCAAGGGCTTGCAATAACGTACAGACACACAAACACCCACAGTAAACAGGGCAAGATGATGTAAAGGTGCCTACTGCTCAGTCCTGAGGACCAGAGCTTGATGATGAGAACCGACCCCAGTGTTGTGCTTTGACACCCACATACGCTGTGCGACATACGCACACGCACATTCACACGCCACATGCACATGCACGCACCCCACGCACCCACAATAATGATAAGTAAATAAAAGCAAATATCAAATATAAAGCTCAAGAGGTGACAAAATCTGAAACACCTGAGCAACATTAGTTTTGGTACATAAAAGAATAATATCCTTAGTCATTAGAACTAGTAGAGTTAGTTCTGGACCATGTGTTCTTCTAAGTTCACAGGAAATGGTACTACAATCACTTATTTTTATTAAGTGATGTCATGATGAATGACAGATCTACCTCTTTCCATGTGAAACAGCGTCTAATTAAAAAAAAAACAGCATGATACAGTATTTCAAGTTAATATATGGGTTTCAGTACTCTCAGATTGGTTTTGGAAAATGTTCAGTGGAAAAAAGTGTGTGAATGTGTGTGCATATATTGTGTACATGGATGGTTGTCCATGTTCATGTGTCTATGTGTATGTGCATGTGTGTGTATGTGCATGTGTATACATACTCATGTATGTGTATAGGGAAGAAATATCTTTTTATAGAGATTCACATAGGTGTAAATAGCTAGAAAATATCTTAAAGAAATTTTAGCCACGATACAAATTTTAAATCTTTTATATTTAAATGAAAACATCAAGAAAAACCTTCAGAAATCTTTTATGTAACTTTGAATGATCCCTGCTTAACAAATTTTAAAATTATCTCTGGAATAATGATGCACATAGGTAGATGCACTAATTTATCCAAAACTCTATTTGAAATTTAAAGACAATATGAATTTAATAAATTTATTCTCTTGTATTCTTTTCTCTTTTTCTCTCCTCCTGTCTCCATTTAAACATAAATCAAATGTAACAATGAACCAATATAAGTACTTTATCTATCACAGAACAATGATAATACACATAGTTACATCATAAATAGAATTTCAATTCTTTTAAATCAAATTTTAACTTGCCTTTTTCAGCAAAACACTCAAAACCTAATGTTTTCCTCAGTTAGCATAAGCAAATCAACAGCATAACACATTACTCTAAGCATTAAGGCATGAAGAGGTGAAAGGTGAAACCAATTATTCATTCTTCTTTACGGGCAAAGCAAACTGATGCTCCCCTGACCATTGCTGTCTTTCCACTACCAGAATGTTTCTTGGAACTTTACCCTCATCTACCTTCCACTTCCCAAAGGAACCTCTCTTCTAACGGCCAGATCCTGGCTGCCACAGCAGGTGCCAACATGCAGCCAACACTGACTACTCACCAGGCCCTTCCTGTCAAAAGCTTTGCACAAATCTGCATTGTAGGGTTGATGTTATTAATGTCCCCACTTTGGAGCCAGGCATGGTCGTCCTGTAATCCCAACTGCTCAGAAAGTAAAGCTGAAGATCAAAAGTCAGGCCTACCTAGTTGCTTCACACCCAGGCACACACAATCATTCAAGTGTGTTAGGAATAGCTAAGTGGTAAAATATTTGCCTAGCACTCATGAAGCCCTAAATTCCATTTGTAGCAGACCAAATTGCTATAAATCCTGATTTTACATAGAAGGAAATAGAACTGAGTATGCTTATGAGGGGACAAAACCCAAATACCTGAAAAGCGACGTTTGGACACGTGTTCATTTTTTAATATTTTTTTATTTTATGTGTGTGTGTGTGTGTGTGTGTGCGCGCGCGCGCACACGTGTGTATCAGGAATCATCCTAGATTACTTCTATCTCCTTCCTTCACTCTGGGATTTCCCAAGCTCCACCCACCAGGGCCCGGGAAGTGCAGGTCACTGTCATTTCTGGCCAAGTGTGGGGCTGGGATCTGAACTCAGAACCTTCTGCTTCCGAGACAGTCTTACCCGCTGTGCCATCTCTCCAGCCCCCACACATCGGTGTTCTGACTGCAGTTTCTAAGCTACTGAGAATGGTGTCTTCCCATCACTTGCCTTAATTTACCATCAACATCAAAGCTTGTTACCTAATCTTTAAAGTACCCTGTAATCAGTAAGGATTTCAATGTTCAAGAGATTAGAAAAATATAAATAACTTCAGAGTCACCTGGTGGCAATAAAAAAGAAACATCTAGAAAAATAAAGCAAACAATTTTATCAATAACATGCACATACCCAGAGATACCATTCAATATTTCTTCAAAATGACCAAGAATAAAAACTTACGCAGTCTGTGGCATTAACATCGACCCCAGCGTTAAGGAGCATTCTCACGAGACTCTCATTCTGCTTTGTCTTTGACACCTGTTTGAACGGAATATACAAGAGAGCTCGTGTGACAAACGTTTTCTCCATCTTGGGTGAGACCTCTTTAATAAATTGGTTTAATTTTATTTTTTAATCTTATGCATATTTATTTATTCTATTTTCATGTGTATGTGTGATGAGGAGTGTGTGTGTGTGTGTGTGTGTGTGTGTGTGTGTGTGTGTGTGTGTATTTTCATATGTGGAGGCTAATGCTGTGCAGCTGCAATATAGAGTTCCAAGACCAAAAACAAGTATCATCCTCAATCACTTTTCTTCCTCTTTTCTACTTCTTCTTCTCCTCCTTCTTCTTTTTCTTCTCCTCCTCTTCTTCCTTCCCTTTTTTGTGTGTGAGTCTCTAATCAAACCCAGAACTCATCAATAGGGCAACTTGCTAGCCAATACCTCTAGGGAATTCCCAGTTGGTTTTAGAAGACTGGAACTACAGGTGGGCTCCATGCCTTCCCAGCATGTTAGACGGACTCTGGTAAACAGAGGTCTAGTCATCTTTTTGGCATGGCAAGTGTTTCAACCACTGAGTCATCATCTTCCCAGGTCCAATTAGCTTCATTGAACTCCCACGCTCCAATATGCAGATGCATATTTCTTAATGTTTCCCCCCAACTCCTCATTTCCTCTAATATCAGTTAAAGCCACAATTCTCAGGGTACACTTCTAGAATAACCCTAACATCCAGAATGCACATTCACGGATTTCACCCCATACCTATCATCTCCTCTAGAGAATGGAATACAGTTCTTCTTTTTCCCTTCCTAACTCAAAAGCCTTCAAAACTCATTATTACTCTGGGTATAGATCTCTAATTCGTGGCAGAAGAGCTTCTAGCCCTAATTCTTTTTCATGCTTTACCTCCTGTCTCCCCTTGCTATACACACACACACACACACACACACACACACACACACACACACACACACATTTTGATCTATTCCTGAACCAATAGCATGATTTGATGATCTCTCATGATGCTAAGCACCGACTGCATTAAATGCATTTCTCCTTATGATATATCCATTTTATAAGAAATATCTCTGTAGTAAGTCAAGGAGCACCAGAGCAAGCCAAGGGCTTATTTTATTACCATTTCTTCACAACATCTCTCTGACTAGTACCCTTAATGAGTTATCCAATGGTTTTCCTCCACATCTGCCCTGTGCCCTAAAGAGAGAGTACTCACCATGAGGAAATAGCCAATGAGCAGGACAGGCATTAGGAGGACAATGAGCAGATAATCAAAGAAGGTAAAGCGCTTCTTCACAGCATAGTGCAGGCAGGTTCTCTCTTTCTGCAATTAAGATGATTCTTTACTCAAGATTTTATAGTTTCAGATTACTACATTGATGATTTTAGCTCATGTTCTTTTATGTTAAAATACACATTTCAAGCAGTACAGAGTTAACTACTGACATTAGACTGCATTTCCTTCAGTTCTCTTGAATAAACATCTGCAAAATATGAAAATGTAGGACTATATTGCATTTTCAAAAGCATAGGCTGATTTTTATCCCTTTTATGGCTTCTCTTTTTTTGTGGGCACATCTAATTAATTCACATAGGGCTCCATCTATCAAAAAATTGAACAGTGTGGACTGAAGCAATGGCTCAGGGGTTAAGACATTGTCACGCAAGCAGAAGGTCCTGAATTGAATCCCAGGTCCCACGTAAAAATACCAGGTGGAAACAGTGGGGAAAGGGGAAGGGGGATTGGCCTGAATATTGGCCCTGGTGGGCAGAGCCTGGAAAATCCCACAATGAAGTAAATTGTTCCTTTACAGGGACACACAGTGCCCTCTTATACACACACACACACACACACACACACACACACACACATGCACATACACATATAAAATAGCTAAATAAATAAAAATATTTTTTTAAAAATTGAGCAGTGCAATATAAGGAAACACCAGAAAAGATTCAAAAATAAACTACAAGTGTATGTTCATTTTATCAACATCAAAGGATGAATTTTATATATGTTTTAGTTTTGAGGGGAAAATGTACTGAAATACAACTCATAAATATATAAAAGTATGTAAAGCACGAAAGCACATAAAAGATATGCTAAACTTGGCATTAAATGCTACATATATATCCCTTGGTCATCTTTAGGGGACAACTATCTATTCTGTGGTTTATTCATAAGATAACTTTAACCAATGTCAACTTCTCCATGTTCCCCTCATATATTCAGGCAGTGGTAGAAGAATGCAAATAATTTAATTACAAATAAATGTTAATATTCATCAAGTTAGAGACATAAGTTTTGAAAAATGGCATGGAATGTATATTTTCAGGGCCTTGTAATCAAAGGTGGCCAGAAACATGTGCAATTTAATAAAAACACATAGGTTGTAGAGGAACTAGAGTACTAACCAAGTCAATAAAAGGGAGAACAAGAGAAAAGTATCCACCTGGGGAAGCTATTGTTTGAAATATCAAAGTATGTATCATATCTTAAAATTTTTGGAAAATAGACAAGAATATATTAAGCATTCTAGAGTAAGAATGTTATGCTGTCTTTCCTTCAAGACATCTTAGATAAACTGATGCATAATTTTAAAATCAAGGCTAACCTGGATGTTCAAAATCATATGTCACTTATTTTGCCTACAGATACATAGATAGAATGCATACATTCCACACACCATCCAATGATTTTCAACATAGCATTGCAAGGGTTGTATGGAAGAGTAGGCTGCCAGGTATCATTTCCAGAGATCGTGAAAAGTAAGTGATGGAGCTGCTCCATTCTATCTAACTCTGTTACAATATGGATATACAGTTGACAGTTGAAGGCTGAGCTCTGGGCACACTTGTGAAGAATTAGTAGTTAAGGCATGCCTTGAACAAATCTGCAAGAGATTGTGTGATATAGGAAGACCCAGCCTATAATGAATTAACCATTCCCTGGACAGGTGAATGATCAGTAGAGAGCTGATTCAGTACTTTGTAATCAAAGGTGGCCAGAAACATATGCAATTTGATAAAAACGCATAGGTCGTAGTGGAGCCAGAGTACTAACCAAGTCAGTGGAAGGGAGCACAAGAGAAACATTCTTCAATATACCTCTGGCAAGTGAGGTTTGCCCCCCTCTCTCAACAATCCTGTGGCTATGGCAACACCTTCTGGTGTTGGTATGAGCTCCCCTACTAAGCTAAACTAAGAACTGTAACTAAGACTCCTGTAACCCTTTCACCCTGCACAAAAACGAATTCCAAACAGGTCAAATGCCTCAACATAAGCCCTGATACTCTAGAATTGTTCAAAGAAATAGTAGGGAAAATGCTTCAAGGTGCAGGACAAGCAAGGACTTTCCTAATGGGATTTCAGTTGTACAAAAAATAAAACACACCATTAGCAAATGAGACCTTCTGAAAGCAAAGGCTTCTATATAGCAAAGGAAATGGTTAATCAACAGGAGACAGCCTACAATATGGGAGACAGTCTTTCCAACTACATATATGAAAGAGGACTAATGTCTTTAATTTGCAAATACGTAATAAACTTAATGCCATGAAGTCAAACAACTCCATCAGAAACGGGACAAATGAAATGAACACACTGTTTTCGAAAAATGAATTGCAAATATCCAATAAACATGGGAAAATGTTCAATGCCAGTAACCATCAGAGAAATGTAAATTAATGCTACATTTCACCCTAATCGAAAGAGCATTTATTGCCCTTTGTTCCTCCCACCCGCCTGCCCACCCAACAGGGGACTCTCTCTCTCGTCGGTCCTCCATCCTAAGGTGAGTTACCCAGCCCCCAGGTCGCCCCTTACCTTAGCTCTTCCCACCAGCCAGCCTGGGCAACACCCAGGCTGCCTCCGGTTTGCCTGGCCCATGCCCCGGGCCCCAGCCCCTTTGTTCCTCCCAGCCACCTGCCCTCCCGACCAGGACAGGACTTGCTCTGGGTAGTCCATCCCTGGAGCCTGGGTGGGCCACTAAGCCAAGTCTCAGGTCCCAAGTGAAGAGTTCTGCCATCATCATCAGCCCCTCTGCCCTCCGACGCACCGGGAACCCTCGCTCGTGATCCACGGAGGACACACTGTTACACAGAATTCAACACAATTCAAAGAAAATCCAAGCAAAGTTCTAAGGGACAAAGGCCCTACATCTGAAGTCCTCTAAAATCATCCTATCACATGGGAGAGATTCTTCACATCCAGCCCAAAGATAAGTAAACCTCTTTTTTTTTTTTACCATATTGCTCCTTTTTAGTATTAATCACTGTAGATTAACTTTTCCATACAGCCACCACAAAAATATATACAACTCCAGGGATTATACCACTCACCCTCACATATCACCAAGATACTAAATTGTAAAAGTGCACTAAAATACCAATATTCACCCCCTGTCTACTTACCCTGACTTAAGTAATGTACTAACAGCCTAATAGCCTCATCTAGGAAATACTACTAACAACAGACAAACGAACCCAACTACAAGGCAAGCACTAGTAATAACTGCCCGAGGGTAGTAATACCAACTAAATCAGTTCAGTCAAAAACACACAGAAACTGAAAGGTCTTAAGAAACAAAACGACAATGCCCAAGTCAAATTGCAGATCCATGAGAAATAAAGCCCAGGAAGACCAATCTCCCACTGAAAGAATTAACCCGATAATGATGGATTCCAATCAGAACAAATTCACAGATAATAGCCAAGAAAGCCAGACCCAAGATAGCAATTTTCAAAGTATGATCATTACCATGATTAATACTATGAAAGAGGAAATATGGGAGGAGTTAAACAACCACATCAACCACTTTGAACAGGAACACAACAGACACTTGGAGGAGTTGAGAAAAACAGTTCAAGAAACAAAAATAGACATAGAACAGTTAAAACAGTCTCAGGCAGAGTTTAAAATCGAACTAAAAGACAAGACAAGTTATCTTCAACCCAAAACTCAACAGAGAGTCTTATCAGCAGAACTAACAAAGCAGAAAACAGAATTTCAGATCTTGAAGACAAAGTGGGAGAATTAATCAACTCAATGGAAGAGGTTCTTAAAGCCAAAAAGATACTTGAGAGGAATATTCAAGAGATATGGGACACCCTGAAGAAGCCTAACATGTGCATTCATGGAATACCAGAGTAAGAATCCCAAAATACTACACCTGAAGAAATTTTTCAAATTATCATAAATGAAAACTTCCCTCAACTAAAGAATGAGAGGCCCATCCAAATACAAGAGGCATTCCGCACCCCAAATGATATGACCAAAATAGAAACTCGCCATGGCAAATAATCGTCAAAACACTCCACATTGGTGCTGAGAGCTTCAAGGGAAAAAAAAGTCACTTTTAAAGGTAAACCTATTAAAATAACAAACGACTTCTCAATGGAAACAGTAAAAGCAAGAAGAGCTTGGAGAGATGTACTTCAAGTATTAAATGAGCAAAAATGTCAACCCAGACTGATATACCTGACAAAACTATCCATCATGATCAAGGGAGAAAGAAAAGATTTCCAGCACAAAACCAACTTGAAGGCTTACATGTCTACCAAACCAGGCCTTCAAAAAATTCTAGAATGATACTCAAGCTTGAAGAAAAAAACAAGCATATCCAGGAAGACAGAAGGGAAGTATAATACCATCAAAACCTAAATGTCAAACAATACACTTACAAAAGATATTAAACATAAAAAGTTCCAGAATTAAAAATAATTTCTCCATTATAACATTAAATGTCAATGGTATTAACTCACTGATTAAGAGACACAGATTACAAACTTGGATTAAAAACCACAAACCATCAATCTGCTGCCTTCAGGAAACTCATCTCACCACAAAGGATAGGCATATCCTAAAAATAAAAAGCTGGTCTAAAATTCTGAAAGCTAATGGAACCAGGAAACAGGCAGGGCTAGCCATTATGCTCCCGGACAAAGTGGACTTCAAACCAAAAAAAAATCATAAGAGACACAGATGGATACTACATTTTAGTCACAGGTACAATTCACCAGGAAGACTTCACAATATTGAACATATATGCACCTAATACAAGCCCCTTCACATTCATTAAGCAAACCCTACAGCGTCTAATGCGAGAAATCAACCCCCAAACAATAATTCTTGGGGATTTCAACACTGCCCTCTCAACATGAGATACATCGACAGGCCAAAAGCTTAACAGAGACACTTTGGAACTCAACCAAACCCTTACTGAAATGGACCTTACAGATCTCTATCAAACTTTTCATCCACACACCAAAGAATACACATTTTTCTCAGCAGCACACGGAACTTTCTCCAAATTAGATCACATATTGGGCCACAAAATGAATCTCCACATATACAGGAAAGTTGAAATTCTAGCCTGTACCTTGTAAGACCACCATGTTCTAAAGCTTGACATCCACGACACAATAAACAACAGCAAATACACTAACTCCTGGAAACTTAACACTATGATGCTGAATGAGAAGTGGATTCAGAAAGAAATTAAAAAGGAAATTCAAGATTTCATGAAAGTGAAAGATAATGAAAATACAAATTATCAAAGTCTTTGGGACACAATGAAAGCTGTCTGAAGAGGTAAGTTCAGAGCTCTTAATGCCTATATCAAAAAAAATGGAAACATCAGAAACAAATAACTTAACAATGCAGCTTAAAGCTTTAGAGACACTAGAGCAAACTGATCCCAAAAGCAGTAGAAGAGAGGAGATTAGCAAAATAAAGCGAGAAATATCTGAAATTGAGATTAGAAAAATGATACAGAGAATCAACCAGTCAAAAAGCTGGTTCTTTGAAAAAAAAATCAATAAAATTGATACACCTCTAGCTAAATTAACAAAAAGCAAGAGAGAAAAAACACAAATTAACAAAATTAGAAATGAAAATGGAGTTATCACTACGGATATCCAAGAAATTCAGAGTATTATAACGTCTTACTTCAAAAACTTATACTCTGTGAAATTTGACAACACAAAAGAAATGGATGAATTCCTAAGTAAGCACAACTTACCGAAATTGAATCAGGAAGTTGTGAATTATTTATATAGTCTATAACACATGAGGATATCGATGAAGTAATCTCGAATCTTCCAACCAGGAAATGTCCTGGGCCAGATGGATTCAGCACAGAGTTCTACCAGACATTTAAGGAGTTAATAACACCAATACTCCTTAAACTGGTACATCAAATAGCAAAGGAAGGAACACTACCAGATTCTTTCTATGAAGCTAATATCGTCTTGATCCCAAAACTTAATAAAGATACACTTAAAAAAGAAAACTATAGGCCAATCTCTTTGATGAACAAAGATGCAAAGATTCTCAACAGTCTTAGCAAATCTGATTAAAAAACATATCAAAAAGATCATCCACGGGGATCAAGTATGCTTTATCCCAGTCACACAAGGTCAGTTCAACATACACAAATCAATAAACGTAATCCACCATATAAACCAGTCTAAAATCCAAGACCACATGATACTCTCGATAGATGCAGAAAAAGCTTTTGACAAGATCCAACAGCCTTTTATGATCAAAACCCTAGAGACAATTAGAATGGAAGGAACCTTTGTCAATATAATAAAAGCTGTCTAAAACAAGCCCACAGCAAGGATCATACTCAATGGGGAAAAACTCGAAGCATTCCCGCTTCAATTAGGAATTAGACAAGGCTGTCCACTTTCACCACTTCTCTTCAATATTATACTTGAAGTCTTAGCTGAAGCTATAAGACAAGAAGGGAAGATAAAAGGGATTCAAATAGGCAAGGAAGAAGTCAAGTTATCTCTATTTGCTGATGACATGATTTTATACCTGAGCGATATCAAAAACTCCACCAGGAAACCCCTGGAACTAATACAGAAGTTCAGCAGGGTGGCAGGATACAAAACAACATACAAAAATCAGTGGCCTTCCTATATGCACAGAATGAAAGAAGTGAAAAAGCCCTGAGAGAAACAATCCCATTTACCATAGCCCCTAATAAAATGAAATATCTTTGTATAAACCTAACCAAGGAAGTAAGTGACCTTTACAATGAAAACTTTAAAACCCTAAAGAAAGAAATTGCAGAAGACACTAGAAGGTGGAAAGACCTGCCATGTTCCTGGATTGGCAGAATCAATATCATAAAAATGATGATCTTATCAAAAGCAATATACAGATTCAATGCTATACCAATTAAAATCCCAAAGGAATTCTTTAAAGAAGTTAACCAAACAATCTCAACATTCATATGGAGGCACAAAAGACCCAGGATAGCAAAAACAATTGTGAGTAACAAAAACACTGCTGGAGGTATTACCATACCAAACCTTAGTCTATACTACAAATACATAGTTATAAAAACAGCCTGGTACTGGCTCCAAAATAGACACACAGATCAATGGATAAGGATTGAAGACCCCGATATAAGCCCACAAAGTTACAGCCACTTGATCTTTAACAAAGGGGCCCAAAAATCCAATGGAAAAAGAACAGCATCTTCAACAAATGGTGCTGGCAAAACTGGATCTCCACATGCAGAAGATTAAAACTGGACCCGTACTTGTCACCATGTACAAGACTTAATTCCAAATGGATCAAGGACCTCAATATAAGGCCAGAGACTATAAAAACCTTAGTTGAAAGGGTAGGGAACTCCCTGCAGCTGATTGGACTAGGCCAAAGTTCCTAATAGCGCAGTCAATACAACCAACACTCAACAGATGGGATCTTATGAAATTAAAGAGCTTCTGTTCAGATAAAGAGATTGTAACTCGAGCACAAAGGCAACCCACAGAATGGGAGAAAATCTTCACTAACTATATATTTAATAGAGCTCTATTATCCAGAGTGCACAAAGTACTTAGAAAACTAAATACCAAAGAAATAAATGGCCCAGTTAAAAAATGGGCCTTGGAACTTAAAAGAAACTTTACCAAGGATGAAATTAAAATGTTTAACAAATATCCTAAAAAATGCTCCACATCCTTAGCCATCAGGGAAATGAATGCAAATCAAAACCTCCCTGAAATATCATCTTATTCCAGTCAGGATGGGAAAAATCCACAATACAAACAACACCAAATGCTAGAGAGGATGTGGAGAAACCGGAACTCTCCTAATTGCTGGTGGGAATGCAGGCTCATACAACCACTCTGGTGAGCCGTCTGGCGATTCTTAAAGAAGTTAAAGATTGAAATGCCATATGACCCTGCTATTCCACTTTTGGGAATAACCCCCCATACAGCAAAAATTCACCTTGATAGCACAAGCACGACCATGTTCATAGCAGCACTGTTTACAATAGCAAAGTCATGGAATCAACCCAAATGCCCAACAGTTGACGAGTGGATAAGGAAAATGTGGTATATTTATACAATGGAATACTATTCAGCCATCAAAAATGATGAATTAATGCAATTTTCCAGGAAATGGATGTCATTAGAAACAATTATATTGAGTGAAGTAACACAGAAAATCAAGTGCCATATGAACTCCCTAATAGATGGATCCTAGTACCAAACCCACTTAGAGACACTCAAAGATAAATCTCTGTAATACCTACAGTAATTGCAAAGATTATAAACAGGAGAGAAGGGGAAGGAGGGCCCCGCCAGAAACAAGGAGAGAGGGGATCATGCTACAGCTGAGATAATAGTCCTCCATCAAGGACTGCAAGTAAGTAATGAGACATCTGGTTAAGCTCACAGACTGTCCTTCCTGGTCACTTGCAACTGATGGGGTATGATCTCACCAGAAAGGGAGGGCATACAGTCTGGCAGATAGAAGGTAACCATTTTGCAAATGGGAAACTGACCCCACACACACACCGTGGTCTCCTACTCTTATTCCCTCTACCTTTAAATCTACTCTTATAATAAGACTCTATTTTAACAGCTTTTAATCTCTGGCCAGGGGTGACATCCAATACCCATCAGGATGGAGCCAACGGCATTGCAGGAGCAGCCAAACTGAAAAAAAATCAACAAACCATAATTCAGAACATCAGAGACTCTATACCAACCACCTGGAATCAGGCCTGCCTAATCTCTCCCCATCCTGAAGCTCAGGGAAATTTGCAGAATAGGGGGCAGTAAGATTGTAAGAGCACAAGGATCGGAGGAGTCATGATATGCAAGATACTCCACACAAGTTAGGGGCAAAGCACTTATAATAGGACTCTGCGTGATCTGCGCAATGACCAACATATCATTGACTCCTCAAAATCTAGCATGGACTAAAGGCACTAGGATCCTTAGAAACAAGGGATTAACAGTCACAGTAGTGTTCCTATACTTAAGGGGAATGCAAGAAAGTGTTCTAGGAAATGCCACTGAGTCCTTATACCTCATCAGAGAGGAGGACCCAGAGGAAAGTTTGATATACACATTAAAGGATGCTCCAGGGGTGGGGGGAGGGGGCACTGGGAGAAATGGAGGGAGAGGGGAAAGAAAAGAGAAAAGGGGGGAGGGAGCAGGGAGGTTCAGGGAGGGGTGGAGGGAGGGAGGGGACAGAGGTACCTATTATGTTTGTATGAGGGGAAAAATAAATAAATAAAAAAGAACATTTATTAAGAAAACAAAAATACCATCTAATAGTGATGAAGATGCAGAAAAGAAAGAATTCTAATATATTACTGGCAGGAATTTAACTAATCCACCCTCCATGAAAATCAACATGGAGGTAACTCAAACTAAAAATAGATCACCATATGATATAGCTGTACCACTCAAAGAATTCCAAAGCAACATATCACAGAGATTATTACACAATGTTTATTGCTGTAATAATTACAGTAACTAAGTTATGGAGCCAACCAAGATGTCCATAAACAAACAACAGATAAAGGAAATGTGATATTGATGTACAATGGAATCTTTTTCATCTTTAATTAGATATGCTATTTGCAGGAAGATGGATGTGGCTGGAGACGATCATATGAAGTGAGTTAAGTCCGTCTCGAGACAGAGATCACATGTTTGCTCTCATTTATGGTCCCTAGATTTATAGAAATACATAAAACTGTGTGTATATTACATGGATACAGAAAGAGACCTGTGTTGGGAATCGAGGAATAGCAATGGAAAAGGGAGGGGAAAATGAGAGAATAGAGAATATAGGGAGACTATATTCAAAGTATGTGATATTCTTGTATAAAAATATGGAGATTACTCTTAACACAGAGATTAAGGTGTCTGCTCACAAACCTGGTTACTTAAGTTGATCACTGGAAGTCCACATGGAAAGAGAGTCTTGACTTCTCCCCTCTTGCCTCAATCCATATGTCTCAGCATGTGTATAAGCCACCTCTCTCTCTCTCTCTGTGTGTCTCTCTTTCTCTCTCTCTCTCTCCTATCTCTCTTTCTCCTCTCTCACTTCCCTCTCTCTTCTTTCTCAAATAAATAATGAAAATACTTTTAAAAGAAAATATCATTTGTAACTCCATAAAATGTGAAATGAATATACATTAATGATTTTTTTAAAGACCTTAAAATTGTAGGCAAAATATAAACAATGGATAGCCTTGCAAAGTCAATGTTTCTTTTCCAGGAACATTTTCCCATTACTTATATAATATTGAAGAGACAAAGAAAAGGGGCTTGTGGGAGGAAGAGCAGGAAATCAGAAGTACAAAGATACAGTTACTCACAGACCATGTCTGCTGACAAAACTATGATTCATTTTTCCTTTTAGTCTAACAACATGTCCTTGCTCTGTGTAAATCTCCACAAAGTAAAGCAAAAAAGAAGCTTTGGTATTAAAAATGATGAGAAATGAAAAGAAAAAGATGTTCACCACTTCCAGCAATTCAAGGAGTTGGGAATTATTGCACTACAGTGTTTTGTTTTGCATCAAAATCTCACCTGGTTTTTGAGGTTGACATTGGCATTTCTCCTTAAGAGGAAGGAAACAATTCTCAGGTGGCCTCGTCTACAGGCACAGATGAGCGGAGTGTCTCCATTGAACCCATCTTGAATGTTGACATAGTGGTTGTCTTCTTTTGCCCACCTCCATACTTGTCCCAAGTCATTCTGGTAGGCTGCCTGGCAGATGGGCTAAGTGGGAAAAATTAGAAACAGTTTGTGAAATACAAAAGGAAAAAAACTAATTACTCAAGTGCTTAAAAGTTATTTGCAATAGTTGTCATGAACATGTGATAGGTATCATGAACATGTAGAGTAACTGTGACAGTATTTCTCTTTTGAAAATAATTATTTAAGTGAGAGAAAGACAGAAAGAGAGAGGGAGACAAAGAGAGAGAGAAAGAGAGAGAAAGAGAGAGAGAGAGAGCACATACATATGCCATGGCACACAGGTGGAGGTGAGAGAACTTTCAGAAGTCCATTCTCCTCTTCCACTTCATAGGTTTCAGGGGACTGAATTCAGGTCACTAGGTTTATCAGAAGGTACATTACCTGCTGAGCTACATCACTAGTACAAAATTTAAGTATTTCTATCTTGTTATATATCTATGCACGCACACACACACACACACACACACACACATACACACACACACACACACACATATATATATATACACATTAGCTTTCAGTTTCAGATATGGAAGGTTTTAGGTCTGCAATAAGTATAAGTTCACAAATATACTCTTAATTTTCCAAAATTTCTTATCACTTGAAACTAGACATATAGCAAATAGATAAGTGAGTAAATAAATGGAAGAAATGCTACAAGTCTAATTCACGAAGGAAATGTTATCCTGTTATTACAAATGGTTGAGCTTATCAGAAAGGAAGAAACTGGTTAGACTAAAACACGTGCCCAGAAGGAAATAGCTCAGAGGAGTCCTGACAGAATTAGACCTGCAAGACGCCCTGAACCTAGACACCCAAGACAGTGGGTAAAAACTGTGTAGAAGAGATAATAGAGAAATAGAAATTTATACTGCTGAATATAATTGATTAAACACTGTCCATAATTTTATAGAAGACGTTATACAGAGCTTGGCAAGGTTGGCAGATGGTTCAGTTGACCGAGTACTCGCTTTGCAAACATAAGGACTTGAGTTCAATCCCCAGAACCCAAGTGAAAAGCCAAGTTTGATGGATAGCACATGCTTTTAATCCTAGCACTGGGAATTTAGAGACAGACAGATCCCTGGGCTCTCTGACCAGCCAACCTGGACTAATTAGGTTAGCTTCTATGCCTGTGAGCAACCTTGTCTCAAAGTTAGGTAGATCCTATTCCTGAGGAAGAACATGAAGTCATCCTCTGGCTTCAACCCATAAATGCAGAGACATATGCACATGAATACACACACACACACACACACACACACACAGACCAATGGAATTTAATAGCAAGACCTAACTTAAACTTCATCTTACCAGTTTGTCCTGTGCTGCAGCCCTTCTGGATTTCTGTCCTTCACAGAGCCATCTGGGCCTCTGGTTTGCCTGCTCTCTTTCCCCTTCATAGTCCTTAACCTTCATCTGATTGGCTCCCAGCTCAGCCTTCATATCATAACTTAATTTTCACTTTATCTGAAAAGTTCTTCCTGACTACTTACATTCAGCATTTCTCCTTCACAACTACTAGCATAATTGTAACTCTTTCCTAAGTTATTTGCAATCATATTTCAGGCTGAAATGAAGCCTGAAAAGGGTAAAGGCAGCTCTGAGAGAGAGAGGAAGTTCAGGCTACAAATATCACATGGATAGGAAGTACATTCATCACTGTCTCCCTGACATTCAACACAGCCCTGCACACATGGTAGGCAAGCACAAAAACTTTAGACTGATTTTATGGTGAAACTTTAAAAGACAAATAAAGTGAACTGTTCCTTGCAATGTTAAAAATACAAAATAATGTACTTAGGGATTGCTAAATTAATACAAGTCATGATTGCTTATTAAATCATTCTTTGTTTTGATACCCACATCAAACCTCTGTTGTGTGCTAGGCATAAGTGCAAAGAAAAAGATAATATACACTACTACTTTTGAACCCTGTTAAACTTATATCTCCAGTAGGAGACAGAGGACACAGAAATTCATATCACAAACACACACACACACACACACGGGTGCATGTGTGTGCATGCGTTTTCACAAGAAAAATGCTTGCAAAGACACACAAAGTAAACATTTTTTTTTCCTTTTGTGGCACTGGAGATAGAACTCAGAGCTTCATGCATGCAGACACATGCTCTATCACGAAGTTATGCCATAGACCCAAAGAAAACAAATTTCATTGTGTGGGTGTGAGATCTACAGAAGACGGGACAGACCTGTGGCAAAGCTGAGTAAATGCACTGGCTAACTCAAGCCCTAACACTGACAGCATGTGAACTGCATTATACTTTTATTTGCCGAGCTAGGAAATAGAGCAGGGTCTTATATGTGCTAAATGAAGGTTCTACCACTGAACTGCATTCTCGGCTCTGCGGTAAACATTTCATCCCAAAACCCTACTCATAAGAAAATATTCAAAAGCCAAATTAACTCACAACCATTAGGAGGTACACTTCACTACCCCAAAATGAAATGAGCACAGGCTATTAGCTTCAGGTTTTAACAGACGTGAACTGCAACAAGCATCTATCTCATTATCCTGAGATCGTATCTCTTGCGCTGTGACTATCAGCAGTTGGACAGAAAGGTGCCTCAAGCGCCATCTGACGGTTATAGAAAGAACTGCAGCCTAGAGGAGAACACCCGTCTAGGGTTGGAAAAATGAATTGTAATTGTGGCTCTGTTGCCATCTCCGTGGGCAGCCCGGGGCAGTTCATGTCCCCTAAGCGTGTGTCACTGTTCTTGATTATGAAACAAATAAATCAGGTACAAGTTACCCGGAATTTTCACATTTCGTGACTCCTGAAATTTAATCTCAGCCAGTATCTGCAGAAGTCTAGGGTTATCCCAACCCAAGAGTGTTTATCCGGAAACAGAGACGCCTACTCACTGGGATTTCCATAACAAGTCAATCAAAACTAAGGGCGTCAAGAAGAAGTGAAGTCACCAGTTCCTCATTTTATCAACTGAATAAATTGGAAATGCTATTAATGAAGCTCACATAGTATATTTATCATAAATATAAAATAAAACAAAACATATTCTTTAAATATATAAATTGTGATCAGGAAGGAAAAAGCAATTATTTATAAAGGCTTAGTTTAACTATATGGAGAAACTCATGTCATTGACCTTTTCGGTGGCTGTTCTCCACGTTGCCTGGGTTGGTCTTGCCCTTCTGTGTTCAAGTGACCTTCTCACTTGAACGTCTCACATTTACTCAATTTCCTGAGTAAATTTCATGACAGTCAGTTGCCACTCCCTGCTGTTCATTTGTGTGTCTGTTTGGTTGTTTGTTGTTGACTTCCTTTAATTTTACCATAAACCAAGTGAATTTCTAATCATGGAGTGGTAGTACTCCAGGTGACTGCAGCATATTTGAGAACTGATGGATACAATGACTGATCCTAGCTGCCAGTTTGCTAGATTGAGAGACACCTGAAAAACTGTTAAGCTCGAAGAGACAAATGGCATCTGCCAGTGAGCTGAGTATGGAAGAGTATACCAACTGTGGATGGTACCATTCAAAAGACAGGTCCTAGATGAAAAGAAAAAAAAAAGGGAAGGAAGAAAAGCAGATGGAGTAAGCTTGTATAGGTACAGACCACCAACTCTTTCAGAGCGAGGACTATTTTGCTGTTGGTTGCCCATGGACTAGACTCTGAGTGCAGCTGACGCACTGACTCTCCAGGGGGCATCCAAGCCTCTACCCCAACTCTGAAGCTACTGCATCCGTGGACTGAGCAGCTACTAGTTTCTCTGGCTCTCCAGCTTACAGACGACCACTGTGTGACTGACTGCCCAGCTTCTGATCGTGTGAGCCAGTCTACTAAGAGCCCTTTTAAGTTTACAGAACATTTCACTGGTTCTGTGTCTCTGGAGAATCTGACCGGATGTGAAGCTTGCAAGTATGTAGTCTTGAAATTTTTGTCACATCAAAATTTTTAATCACTTCACAACTATTTTTAGAGATTACAATGTTTTATACACACACACACACACACACACACACACACACACACATAAATCTTGTTTTCCAGCTGCTCAGCAAATATTTATAGACCCGCACTCTCAAGTAGCCTGTGCGTGGTGGTAGCTGCTCCAATTCTTTCTGATCTCCACAAGTCCCCATCGACAGGCCATCTGGCCCACTCCAAACAGCCACGTTGGCTGTCTGGCCCCCAACCACAAAGATTGAAAATCTCCCTTCCTGGATTCTTGAAACTTCAATAAACTAAACTGAATTAAACTAAAAGTAGGAAAGTCAAGAGTGGATAGGCATCCTGGGAGAGTCACTAAGGACTTTCAGGAGCTTCTTAATCTCACATGGGCAGTATTATTTAGAATACTGGCTTTGTCTTTTCTTTAACTTCTACTAGCTTTCTTTTATCTTAAACAGAGAGTTTTGGAGTTTGAAAAGCAGAGTGTTAGAGAACTGTGGTAGCACATTACGGGATATGCTCTGGGTGTCCAAAGACCTAGGACTGTTGCTGGTTCAAATTAAATATGTAAATAAATATTTCAACTACACATTGAGACACACAAGTAATAGGATACATGAGTCCGTCCCATTCACAGCTGAAAAGATTCTATGCTGTTATAAACTCTCTGTTCCAGGAGAGGGCAGCTCAGAGTCACAGAGCACTAGCAGTTTGCAAAGGGAAGTTCAATTGATTTAGAATTAGCAATCTGTGTAAAGAGGTAAAAAGGAGTATGGGCGAAGTGACATTCTAATTTTAGAATTCTGGATGCAGAGGCCGGAAGTTCAAAAGTTTGGAGCACATCTACAATACATAGTGAATCTGAAGACAACCTGGTCTGCAACATAGGAAGCGCTGTCTTTAGAAAAGAATAATAATAATAATAATGATGATGATAATAATGATAATAGTTGTTTAAAAAGGGAGAGATATTTTCTTCATTGGAGTAGCCATTGGCAAAGTGCCCATGTTCCTGCAAACAAATTCTCACCCATGTTCCTATAAGCAATTCTAATGAAATTCACGAAAAGAGAAAGAAGAGAGAAATGGAAGTAGAATGGGACTAGTTGAAAGAGGATGGGGATCTGCAGGGGGGTGAATATGATCAAATTATATTATATACATATATGAAAATATAATAAGACATGCTATATATAATTCATATATTCTAATAGAAAAAAACTTTAAAGGAGAAGAGAAAACAGAAGAAAATTTAACCTAACACAAAAGTAAGAAAACTTTTAAGACAAAAGATTTGGATGTGACCATTGGTCACTATCTCTATGTTAACTTTCATGCTAGCCCAGGGCATGAGACAGAATGCAATGGCCTGGGTATACAGTTCATGAAAAATTACGCATTGGTGTTGAACGCGGAATCTGCAGTAAGGCTGGTGAGGAAAGCTGCCAGTATGCTGGCAAGAGTGTAGCACCCAAGGTCCAGGCAACATTCTGCACATATTTAGGCAGAACGATGCTCTCTGATTATCACAAAACAGAAGCTTTGGAAACAAACTGTCAGTGGTCCTCAACTCCGCAACTTTACAGATGTGCTATTTGGAGAACTTCCCTAAACACTTGCAGCACTTTGTCCCAAAGTACTTTCTCCACTCAGCAACCACTCCTTCTTTATTATGATACCCAAAGAATTAAGTATGCGGGTCTAGATGAAGCAGTTCACTCAATCTGACTCATCTGAAACCCTGAATTAGTGCTAGCTACTCTCCTAATTATTGGAGCACAAGGACCCAATTAAGATGGATGGGAGTAGTTCTGAGGCAGTATGTGATTGCTAAAAGAGAAGGAAGAAATAACAGGACAGGGGAAGAAAACTGGAATTAGCCTGACTACCTTAAAAGATCATGCTGACTACAAGACCACTCAATCAAGAGCAAGGTATGTTGGGTAGAGAGTATTTTTTTGCCAGATCTGATCGCCATGTTTTTACATAAACATACATTTCTCATAAGAACACTGACTGGCAGATCGCAGCTAGGTAAAAAGGATGAACGGGATAATGGATTGAAACAAGGGCAGAAGAGGCTCCTGAACATTGGAGAAGGGTCAGGACAGTCATAATGAAAAGTGTCTGCATGAGCCGAATGAAAATACGCAATGGCTTTAAGCATCGGGTTGCAAAACCACAATCATGAGCTACAACTGATTGAGCCCACGATGCTTGTTAGTGACTTTCTTCAACAAGCCTATAGTTGGGGAAAGGTGGAGCAAAGGGGCCCAGAGCAAAGGTTGGGCAACCTGTCTATCAAGCAGGAAAGTGAGGGTTTGCCATAGCATTCAGACTGGATGCCCACATGAATCAGGTGGATGAAGACAGATGGACTTGAAAAAGGGGAAATAAGCAGAAAGAACATGAGGGGCCCTAGATATGTGGTCTAATAGAAGTAGTAACCAGAGCAGGGTCCAGATGGTGGGAAACCACAAAGTCGTATCTCAGCTATGGGAAAATCAGCAGCCTGCATCTCTGCTGAGACACACTAAAATTAACACTGGCCATAAACCGCACCCTATGTTTCTTGCAGCCAACTGAAATTTTCTTGCTGGAAAACCTGTCATTGGGTGCTTGGAGGTAAGCTGTGAATCTGATCATTTTGTAAGATGCATGAGTTAAATATGACGCTGATAAGAATTCTTTCCTCGGGTGATAATTCTAGGACAATGTCTGTTTTTAAGCAAAAGATTTCCTGTTAGAAACCTCAAAGCAGCAGCCAATCTGAAGATTCTCCCTAGGGCATGAGGTATTTGGCATTTAATTCAGAGAAGCATAAACAATAGGAAAAACTAAAATGAATTATTTATGTAAGTGTCAAGGTAGGTCAGGGCTGAAGAGGTTTGTTTAGTTTTATGAGAAGTTGTCATACTGACATTTATATATTCTCACATTGGAGATGAGCACCTCTCTAGGGAAACTTTATTACAATGGCATGTCACCATGACCTCTTGAGCGCTCAAGTTCCCTTTCTTCCCTCGTGACAAGCTGTCTCTACAGTTTATCATCTTGGGAAATGGCAGCTCAAATTCCCCAGAAGTCGTCTGTTTACAAAAATCATGAGTTTTTCTTCAGAATGACAGCTGTTGATCCTCTTTATTTGGGTATATGTGCCTAATTGAAAGTATCTATACCTATAGTCTATTCTGTGTATGATATTCTAACTGTCCATGCATGTCTGGTGACCTGAGCTAGATACTTGGACTCATTAAAAAAAAGAAGTCAGTATATGGTACATATACTTGTAATGCCAGTCTTTAGAGAGCAGGATAGGAGGTAGAGGCAAGATAATATGCCAGAAACTTACTGGCCACCTATCCTGGAGAACACTGTGACAGAAACAAGAGAGATCCTATCTCAGCAAGGTACAAGATAAGATCTGACTTCCAAAAGTTGTCCTCTGAACTCCATACACACAGGGACACACATACATACACATTTTCATTTTTTTACTTAAAAAGTTATGATGAAGGAATGGAGATATAGTTGAGTAGTTCAGTAATAGAGTACTAGCTTTGCAAACATGAGGATCTAAGTTTGATTCCCAGAATCCATGTCTAAAAAGGTCAAATGCCGAAGAAGACTAATGTTAACAGGGATGAAAAAAGAGGATGCTTTCCTCAATGGTGTGCATACTTACTAATCTATGACATTTGCTGGAGTGTGCAGCATGTCAGACATGTGACATCAAAGACAAGCTAGATGAAACACAGTAGGCCACACAAGTGAAAAGATTTGAAAATAGGAAAGAGTCTGGCAGGGGAGAGGAAGGATTGTAAGGAGAAAAGGAGGGGGATCGGACTTGGGACTAAGGGGTGAAAATTGAAAATATTATGAATTCACTATATTCACATATGCAACATTAAAAAATAAAAGCATGCAGGGGGAGGGGGGGAGTGAGATGTGTAGTGAGCACTTCAATCCCAGCACTGGAGAGATAAAGACAGACAGATCTCTGAGGCTTGCTAACCAGTCAGTCAAGCCTATTTGGTGAGTCCCACCCAGGCCAGTGAAATTTCCTGAGGAACAACATCTGAGGCTGTCCTGTGGGCTCCACATGCACACACGCATACACCACCACCACACACAATTATGATGAGAGAGTTATGGATATACTCTGGAGCTTCCATGTAACGGGGGTGGAGGGACGCAGATTTGGGACAAATGGAGGTTAAGAAAGGAAAAGGAAGGCTGGTAGATGTTAAGGTCACTAGGGATGGCTGAGGGGACAGAAAGAAAACTGTGCTTCGGGAAAGTGGCAGTAGATCCTGGAGTATGGGAGACAGAGGCACATGGAGATGGAGAAAGCGCCATAACATGTTCAGTCATAATAAAAAATAATGACAGCAGTGAGACTGGGATAGACTGAAACAATAGCCACACAGCGTATGATGCCGCCTGACCAAAACCACACTTCAGACAATTCCCAGAGGAAGACAGATGAGGAATATCACCAACATTGTGAGTGTGCAACACCCTGCGTGAAATTGCTCCATGCAGTCCTGCTCGGCACCCCTGGAGAACTATCACACGGGACTGTGACCACAGCCCACTGAAAATGGATTTCTATTCACCTTCACTCATCCCTCTTCCTTTTGCTTACCCAAGACAGCTCTTCTGGAATATTCCATGTTCTTATCTGTCTTTGAATCTTTGCTCTGCTTTGGAGCCACAAGACTGGCTGCATGGCCCTCAAGTCTCAGCCACACATTCTCTTGACCACTGAATCTCCCAGCCCACTTTCATTCATATTAGAGTTTTGGCTTTATCCTTTTGTGTGCTTAGCATTATTAGAAATGGTGATATTTCCCTTTTCTTGGAGTGAAGTGTCTGTGATACTTGATTTTCAGAGTCTCTCTCAGTGGACTAACTGTGCATAAACACTGCCTCCTGCCTTCATCTAGCATACTTGAAGACAAGGCTGCTCCCCTTCTCCCTCTGGGTTGCTTACTTGTTTACAAGCTTCCTGTCAGTCAGACCGTGCTGTCTATCCCTTGGGCCAAGGTCATCTCCCCTAAATCTCTTTCATCCCCACTAGCACAAAAAGTACATTGGTCCTCAAGCAGTTCATAGAACTTTTTCCAGTAAATTTAATCTCATCTCCCTAACTAGACTGCAACTTTCCTAAAGGATAAGCACAGTAAGGATAAAGCGTGGATGTAAATCATTTGATTGATATGCAAATCTGCATGACCTGCCTGAAAAGTAAAGGCTAGGAAAAGGGGTTGAAGTTTAAAAAGTAATAAAGAGTTATAGCACCTGAAAGCTCTGTGTTTATCAACTTTGGTTAAATATGAGGGCATTTTAAAATGTAAATCAGGCCTACTGCTGACATAGAATATTTGAAGCCAGATGAAAGCATTAGTATTAGCTGAATGTTCTACGAATAATTATGGCCCACAGAGGGTAAAGAACCTCTGCATTGTGGGTAACTTCTTTTTTTAATATATTTTTTTTATTTCCACTCACACAAACTTAACAGGTACACCAGCCCCCTCCCTCCCTCCACCCCTTCCACCCCCCTGTGTCCCCTCCCTTCCCCCTTCCCTTCCCATCCCCCAGTGCCTCCCCCTCCCATCCCCAGAGCATCCTTTAATGCGCAAGCCAAACTCTCCTCTGGGTCCTCCTCTCTGATGAGGTGCAAGGACCCAGTGGCATTTCCCAGAACCCTTTCCTGTGTTCCCTTTAAGCATAGGTACACTACTGTGGCTGTCAATCCCTTGCCGCCAAGGATCCTAGTGCCTTTAGCAAACGCTAGACTTTGTGAGGTCAATAGTGTGTTGGACATTGTGCAGGGCATGCAGAGTCCAAATATGATGCTTTGGCCCTAACTTGTGTGGAGTATCTTGCATATCATTGCTCTTCCCATCCTTGTGCTCTTACAATCTTACTGCCCCCTCTTCCGCAAATTTCTGTGGGTAACTTCTTAAACTCACACTCCAATGAGTTTTCATCCTGACTTACATTATTAGTTCACATGTGAAAATAAGACTTTGGGGGAAATTCTGCAAACTAGGAAATTATTTTCAAAAAGAAAAACCATCTTTCTGAAGTAACTGACTTGCCGATAATTCGTGGATTTCATGTTACCAACCTTAGAGTAAGTGGACAAGAAAACAGAATGACCGTGAGAAGTATCTAGAATCAGTTCCCCTTGTGATATACTGAGTTGGACAGCAACAATATTTGATTATGACGGTACTTTATTCCTGATCAGTAACCTAGGGCATTCAATTTTTAGATGAACTTCATGAGTTAGGGCTTATTAAGGGGTATGTGCGTATGCTTTGTGTACTTATTTTCTAGACTTCATAGAGAATTTCGAGTTAGCACTTGATACCATCCAGCCCACAGCCTGAAGAAGTGCTCACACTCATGGTGAATACAACCCTTCTCGTCAGTGCATTAGCCTGCGAAATGGCAGATCCTGTTTCCAAAGCCACTTATTTTAGCTTCTAAGTGTGCGAAAAGTGAAGCAATACTGCTTGCGGAAGCATTCTCCTTGACTCGGAGCAATAAACATGCCTCGCCTTGCCTGGCTGCACCTTCACCGCACACACTGCTTTCTAAACCACCAGATCAACACCAAACTGGCTGGCAATTGCACCTCTCTGGCAGTGGCTTCAAAAAGATGCCGCTGTTTCCACCACCCCAGCTACAGCCTGGCTGTTCTCAGTGTGGTTCACCAGAACCAGCAGCATAAGCACAAACTGACTTTAGGGGAGCAGGAGAGCAGGAGGGGAGTTTTCCCTAGACCAACAGAATGAGAATCTGCATTTGAACAAGATCTTCAGATCTGCGAGCACATTAAAATTTAAAAAGCACCAGCCTGGAGTAGGATTTCTGTTCCTCAGGATGGCGGTAAACTGATCACTTCCATTAGAATCGACTGGGATTCTCCCCTTAAGAAGCTAGTTTTCTGAACCCTATCACAGGCTGAGTCAGACTCTCTGGTGTGGCTGGCCCCAGAAGCTGCATTATACACAAGTTACTCCTCTTGACATTTAATCTAAAGCTTAGAATTACCAGAGTAGCACTTTAACATGTTGGCTGTTTTGTCATACTCATATATACGACGTTATCATGGGACTAAATGAGACTATACTTACAATGATAAAACAAGCTAATGGTACATTTAACAAGAAAGGCACGTACACACACACACACACACACACACACACACACACACACACTAGAAGTTAAGTAATAGAACATCTTTACTTCTAGAAAAGCTAAATAGAAATAAACCCAGGAGATTCCCTTGAACAAGGAGAATGGAATGCAGATTAGCCAGTTCGTTGGACCAGAGAGGAGGAGTAAGTCATGAATAGTAGCAATAATTACATCATGACTCCTCCTATACTCTTGTTTCAACACCATTCTCTACACTCGAAACATGAAAAATGCATTCGACTCAGGTACGTTACTTTCAAAGTGGGAGGAAAAGTATCTTGAAATCTATCAGCTGTGAAAAGGAAATACTCAAAATACCAAAAACATACTGTCTTTATCTTTCTTCTCTACTGTGATGAACTTTATTATGAATTTCAAGAGATGAGCTTTCTTTCAAATACCAGACTGAAAGGTATTACTCTGTTCATGTAGTTACACAAAAGATAGTCAAGCTCGGGTATGTTTAGAAAGTCCAGCTGGATACAATTCTTGCTTTCCCTTGGGTATCTAACATGAGACAAACTTAATTTAAACTGGCATTTTCAAGACTCATGTCAGCTCAAACAAACAGGATATCAAGAAATGCATTTGACTAGCTTACTAGTCAATATTTTACTATTTCAAAATAACTTTATTAAGACACTAAACATATGAAACAGACTGCCACACATGACTTTTTCTGAACTAATGCTCACAAAAAAAGTTAAACAGAAGAAGGAAAGATAAACTCAGAGGAGTAGGAAATTAAAGTTGAGAAACAACTTTCAACTCCTTTGGATTCCTGTTTTTCAGAAATAGGACTTACCTCAGAATATAAGATCCCCATGCTGGTCTTCTATAGCACTGGAAAACTTCTGGAGGTGTTTCTGATTAGCATCAAAATTCTTCCTGAAGAGGAAGGTCCTTGTAAGTCCCAGTCTGGCCGTGGCAAAACCTTTTTTCCGCACCCTGTGAGCACTTCTCTAGCAGTTTGAGAGACTGGCTAATGAAGCGAAGGCATTGGCTGGCCAGGTAATGACCCAAGCACAGTATCATTGTTACAACCCGGGGAACCGGTTTCTGAGTCAGGTGCTCTGCCAGTGAGTATAGTAAAAAGGGAAGCAATGTTGGGGAGCTGGAGGAGGAAGTTCTTAAACTGGCAGGAAGGATTCAAAAGAGGATGCTGTACTTCGGACATTTCCTAATTGAAAGTGCACTGAAACCATTGAGAAAGGCCAGAGATCAACAAACTCACTGATGAGAACCACGAGGGGCTACCCAAACCTCTCAAAAGTCCTTACTAGACAACAGCATTTCCCCAGACACTTCCCCAAGTTTAAATAGTCTTGTAAGCTAATTAAGTTTACTTTTCCATTTCTATTGACATATAGTAATTAGACACATTTGTGCAGTGCTCATTTGAATTGTGTGGACAATGTCTGATGGCCAAATCAGAGAAATTAACAATTCCACTTCTTATCATTTTTGCATTGAAAAACTTCAAACTTCTCTCTCCTGGATCTTTAGAATCATAAGATACATAAAAAACTTATTATAAACTTATCTCTTTAATATCCTGTAGAGTCCTAGAACTTATCACACCTCTGTAACACCTCTGTATCTAGCCTCTGACTCCTGCCCCACCTGCCCTGGCCTATGGTGATCACAATGATATGCTCATATTACTACCATGATGAGATTAAGTTGCGCCCTGCACTAAGTTACTCCATAGCATGTAAAACAGTAGTTTTTTGTTTTTTTTTTTTTTTTAATAATGCCTTGCCCCAACACACTCCATTTAACAAGCACTGGGGACTTCATTTTGATCATAGAGCCTGACTCTACACCTTGAAGGACATGTGACCAGCACCATCCGCATAGCAACACTCACCCACACAACATAGACTGACAAATAACTTGTTCCTAAAAGTAGAAAGGGTGCCACCCTATGAATTTATTCAAGTAGCTTGAGAGTGTTGGAGTGCATTGGGGCGTATTAAAATCACAGCAGAAAAACCAGACTCAAGAGCTTATCAGACATCAAACAGGGGAAAGGGTATATATTGCTCAACTGGACCCATAAAGAAACCATCAACTACCTACCTGTCAATCTACCATCTAGGGCTGGTCCTGCTGTTCACTTCTACACTTCCACAGTTCCATATCCTGTTTCTACAGATCACTGGTAGCCTTGCAGCCTGACTCCACCGAAGCAATAGCAGCCAAAGCATCTCTCCAGCACAACTCCATCTCTGCTCTGCATGAGATTCTTCCATTTTTTGCATCCCTGGCGGCTTCCCTTCTTAGGTCTCCAAAAGCCTTGAGCTGTGCTGAAGCTTTTTAGCCCTGTAAGACCATTCGGAAACATTGTCAGATATGGATGGTACAGATATGGATGTGAATATATTTACTGTGTGATGTGGAATGTGATCTTAGACCTAATATTAGTAATTAAAATTGGAATAAAAGAACCTGCATTTGCATCATCTAGGAATATCAAGGAAAAGGGAACTGTTTGGCAAATAACTACCAACAAAAGCACTATGCCTCAAGAACCTGTTGTTATTCAATAAATGTGTATGTGGAGCATATGTGTGTATATATGTGTTTGCATGTATGGTAGCACACGTGTGTGCATGTGTGCATGTGTGTGCGTACGTGCGTGCGTGCGTGTGTGTGTGTGTGTGTGTGTGTACAGTAGTTGACTTTAGATATCTTCCTCAATAGCTTTCCTCTTCATTTATTGAGTCAGAGTATCTCATTGAACCCAGAACTTGCTAATTAGTCTATCTAACCAGTATGCCTGTCTCTGCCTTCTGGGCAGTTCAATTACAGATGGCCACCATAGATGTTCAGATTTTATGTGTATGATAGGGATCTGAACTCTGGTCCTCATACTAACACAGCAAGCTCCTTATGTTACTGAACCATCTTCCAGCCTTAACAATAAATTCTAGTATTGTGGAATAACACAGATGCATTTATATATGTTTTAGACAAACTCACATCCCATGAAAAATCCTGGATTGTCTAAAATATTTCAGTGTCTTTCCTAATACCAATTACTGTTATATGTTGAAAAAGATACCATTGTTTTACTTAACATGCAAACATACCAAATCCCTTACTATCATAAATATTGTATGTGCTTTCTATATAGTAGCAATTATTTACACATTTCATGCTATAGCACCAGTTGCTCACATATTTTCTCTTAATGCAATCATATTAAAATACTGTTTCAAAATTTTCCAGAACCAAACTAATTTAACTACATGCACAGATGTTCATGTTGCAAATGGCTTAACAAATTAATACAATTTTCCAGTCATTAAAGGTTCTCTGGTGACCAGAGATTAGGGGCCTGTGCTTATTGCCATTCTGGAAATCTCTGCCTTTACTGGTAGGTAAACTGAGGCTTGGGTGAGGATTTTTTTCCTGTAGTGCTGCATATCTAAGCCCAGCTCTCATCCACGATCAGCAAGCTCTCTGCCACTGCACTATAATCTAAACCTTCTGGAGTTAAGTTTTTAATGGTTATAACAAAAATGATACACTCTGCTATGGAGCTGCCCTGAGATCAGCCTCCTTTAGCAGTTTAAGAATTAGCTAATTCTTTTGTTAAAGAAAGTATAATCCTGCAATACCCTGCACGATTGCAGCCGACTTCCTCTTCAGTTTAGCTTGATTTTGTGTTTGTTCTGTTTCCTAATACATTTAAGTGTCTTCCCATGGCTTAGAACATTAACATTTTCTCCATTGGGAAATGCATTCTGTCAAGCAGATCTTTTGCCACCCCTTATAGCATTTTTCTAACTGCTTCCAACTAATCTGTTCGTGCAGAACTTTCACTCTCCTCGTCTATTTTTACAAAGCTTTATGCAAACTTTCTGTCCTGGTTGAGCACTTAAGGTTTATTTAAATGATTTTCTATCAGCACCACAATTTATCAAGTTGGATTCTTCATTCTTTTATTGATAGCATCAAGTTACAAAAGAATAATACTCTTTCAACAATTGTGAAAAACTAACATCCCAGTATAGGATCAAATCAGCAGCTTCTGTGTGATCATGCCAATAGAGGGGGCCATCCTTGGCTGTCCAGCAAACAACTCTCTGTGAGGAAGGAAAGGCTCCCATGAGACATACCTCGAAGACTTCCTCCAGGAGAGGCTGTGCAGAGCGCTGGGGTTGTGTGTACAGGACACACAGGCTTCTGACAGCACTATTCCCTGACATTGTCTGACAGCTCCCGCCCAAGACGGTCAAGTACAGGACCGTGATGGTCAGAACTTCGTCCATACAGCAAAGCTCACTGCATGAGGGTGGATTAGAAGTGCACAAGACAAAACAAAAAGACCAATGAGGAATGACCGCATGAAGTAAGGGCTAACAGTAGCGTAAAGCAAGGAGAGAGGCCACTAGGACCAAAAGAGACTGAAGTCCAACTGAGAGGCAGAAAGCAGACTTTGTTGGCAATGAATTATTAGCTGGTGCCGCCTGGCATTGTGTGCACTTGTTTGCTGACTGGCACTCTGCAAGCAATGCACTTTCCCACACGCCAGCTGCAGGCCTTAGTGTTAGTATGGAGGGAGGAGACTGCTCATGCCAGCATTCTAGCTGATCCTATCAGTGTCGCCCTTTTATCCTTTCCAAACAGCCTTTCTTTCAGGAACAACCTTCTCTAGCCCTTCAGATCTGTCTCTCCCTACACACATTCCATGTCTTCCTGTAAGGTTCTACAGTTCTAGCAGGAGTCAAGAAATGACCTTGGAGGCCATAATGCCAACATTGCAGGCCTTTCAATTCTGATAGCTCCACCTCTGTTCTTCCCTTGGCCCCTGCAGACCTGTCTCTGCCATTCCTCCGTGTTCTCTTTGCTTTACAGTCATTAATATCCGCATAGCAAATGCCTTATATTAATACCAGTGCATTTAAATGGCAAGAATAGTTTTCTTTATAAAACTATGGTAGCATGGTACTCTGAAGATGCTTAGAGCTGAAAGTAACAGGAATTGTCCATCTGGTATAAAACAAGTGAAGAGACTGTGGGTGGAGCTCAACATACAAAACCAGTGGTAGTATATTTGATTGCCATGGGTTCAATTCAAGATACTAGAAGTAAACACTCAGAGACACAGACACACACCACACAAAACACACACAACACACACACACACACAAACAGACACACATACTACACACACAACACGTATGCACACACCTCATGAGAAATGGCCAAACAAGATATTTGTGTATCTGGCTGGGAATTTAGCAACTTTAGTTACTTATCACAGAAATGAGTTAGACAAGAGAAAGGCTGAAAGTGATTGCTGGTTCAGGTTTTCAGTTTTTACTGACATATCTGTAGTATATGTAAGTGAAAACTTCAACAAGAAGTTCCTCCATTGTTTCCAAAGTTTTAGAGTAGGAGACACAACATAGACTCAGATTCCAAAGGTGATTATCTATAGATTAATAGTCTTTGGGATAAGAAATATAAATTTAGATGTCCCATATAAATCTTCTTTTCTTCCCTATCTAGAACCGACATAAAGTTCATGTTTAGTTCTTCTTCAAATACCACAAGAATAATTTCTATGTGACAAGTTTTGATGTCGGCAGTGACTACCTGACTAAATATATACTTGTGCTAATCAGAGTGCTTCTGGTTCTGAGTTTTAATGTGCCTGTTCTCTGCTGTCTCTTTTTTTAAAAGAAATTTATTAAATTAACATTTTTATATGCATGCTCCTTGCCTTCCTCATTCTCCCTCCCTCCTTCTTGCCCTCCCTTGCTTCCCACTCTCATCCCATCCCGCCCTCCCTCCCCTCCCTATGTGGGTCCAGTCAGCTTCCTCCTGTTCTCCTGTCCTTTGGTTCAATGGGTCATGGGGGTTCCCTCTCTATCATCTGTTCTCATGGGGGTTCAGGCCTCTGTGGAAGACCAAGAGACCCTTCTTTGGGTGGCCCACTGATATGGGTACTCCCCTACCTCTGTCTGACCCTCCCCCCCTTAGGATCCTACTGCCTGAAATGGTCATGACTCTTCGCCAGTCCACTTGCTGACATGTTCACCACTGCGCAAGTCTCATGAGATCAAGTTCCTGGCTGTGGCTGCCCTATCTGAGGGCAGTGACCTGTCCAGCAATGGAACTCTCCATCTTTAGGTGGTCTGGTTCCAGGTTATCATTGCAGGGTTGCCAGTGTTCTGCATTCAGGTTGTTTGTTGTTGTCTATTTTGCTATTCTTACACTTCACAAAACTGCATCCTGTCTGGGTGTTGAGATCCTCTCCCTTCCAACAATACAGAAACTATTAAGGAGAGGCCTTTGTGTATGAGAAAACTTAAAGGGCACAGTGGTGAGTGGGGTCAACCTCCAGGACACCATCCCACTGTCTACTGATCACCAATGTCAGGGAACACACATCCAGTGCTTTAAACCACACTAAGCACCAGAGATCAGGAAGGAGACTGACCATGGATTGCATTAGATATCTCACTAGTTATGGGTCTTTCTTGATGGTGGTTTTATTTCTCTGTTCAACTTTGTTTCTTTGTCTCCATTCTTTTTAGGTCTTCTTTGCTCTACCTTCCTATTTTGAATCTTTTGTGGTTGTAAAGGATAATAAAAAGATTTTCTATTGAGTATGTCATTATGAAGCTTGGAATTAGGCTCCATTTATAAAGAAGAACATGTGACATCTAGTTTCCTGTGCTTCAGTATAATTTCTTCTAGCTCCATCCATTTAGCAGTAAATTCAGTTAATTCATTTTTGATGGCTGTGTAGTATTCCATTGTGTATATGTGCTGCATTGTCATTAGACATTTGCCAACTGTCAGACATTTAGGTTGATTCCATGACTTTACTACTGAGAATAATACTGCAAGGAACATGGATGCACATTTGTCACTATAGTATGGTGAAGCATTTTGGGGGAATATTCCTAACAGTGGTATAGTAGGGTCATGTGGGATTTCAACTTTTAACTTTTTTTAGAACTGCTATACTGATTGCCACAGTGGTTGTACAAGTCTGTATTCCACCAGCAATGTATGAGGGTTCCCTTCTCCCCACATCCTCTCCAGCATGTGTTGTTGCATGGGTTTTGGATTTCCGCCATTCTAACTGGTGTGAGATGATATCTTAGGGTGGTTTTGATTTACATTTTCCTGATGGCTAGGAAGATGAAAATTTTTTTAAGATATTTGTGGGACTTTTCAATTTCATCTTGGGAAATTTTTCTTTTAAGCTCCATGGCCCTCTTTCTGATTGGGCTGTTAATCTCCTTGGTGTTTAATTTTTTGAGTTCTTTGTACATTCCAGATGTAAAGAATTTTTCCCATTTTGTGGGTTATCTTTTTGCTTGGTTGACAATATCTTTAGCTGAACAAAAGCTCTTTAGTTTCATGGGATCCCATTTATTGAGAGTTGGTTCTATTTCCTGAGTTATTGGAGTTAGAAAATTTTAGCCTAAACCAATCAGTTCAAGGGAATTACTTATTCTTTCTTCTAGGATTTTTATAGTCTCTAGTCTAATGTTAATGTCTCTGATTTATTTGCGTTCATTTTCGTGCATGGTGACAAATAAGGTTCCAGTTTCAACCTTCTGCATGTGGGTATCCAGTTTTGCCAACACCATTTGTTAAAGATACTGTTCTTTTGCCATTGAGTTTTCTGGGCCCCTGTGTCAAAAATCACATGACTATATGTGCAGGGGTTTATTTCTAGACCTTCGGCCCTTATCCATTGATCTATGTATCTGTTTTGGAGCCAGTATTATACTATATTTACTACTATGGATTTGTAGTATAGATTAAGGTTTGTTCTGGTGATTCTTCCAGCCTAATTTTTATTACTCAGGATTATTTTAGTTATTTGAGCCTTTTTTGCTTTCATTTGAATTTTGAGATTGCTTTGTCAACTTCTGTTAAGAATTGTCCTGGAATTTTGATTGATGTAGATAGAATCTGTACATTGCCCTTGGCAGGATGGCCATTTTTATGATGTTAATTCTACGAATGCAGGAGCATGGGAGGTCTTTCCATCTTCTGGTGTCTTCTGAAGTTTCTTTCTTTAGGTTTTAAAGTTGCCATTGTACAGGTCTCAGACTTCCTTGGTTAGATTTATAACAAAGTATTTCTTTTTTTTTTAGGTTTCTCTTATGACTTTCTTACCTTTTTCATTCTTTGGTGTATAAGAAAGCCACTGATTTTTGAACATTGATTGTGTACCCTGTCACTCTACTGAACTTATGTATCAGTACCAGGAGTTTCCTGGTGGAGCTTTTGGGGTCTCTCAGATAAAGGATCATGTCATCTGAAAATAAAGATAAATTGACTTCATCTTATCCTATTTGTATCTGTTTTATTTTCTTCTCTTGTTTAATATATTTAGCTAAGATTTCCAATCTGATAGTAAATAAGTGATGAGAGTAGAAACTTACCTAGTTCCTAATTGAAGAGAGAATCCTTCAAGTTTTCCACCATTTAGAATGATCCTTGCTATAGGCTTGTTGCATATAGCCTTTATTACATTGATGCATGTTCCTTCCATTCCAGTTGTCTTCAAGACTTGTGCCATAAAGGGATGTTGAATCTTGTCAAAAGGTTTTTCTGCATCTATTGAGAGAATGATGTGATTTCATTCCTTGGATTTGTTTATATGTTGGATTATATTTACTGATTTGTGTACATTGAACCAATCTAATGTGCCTGGAATAAATCCTACTTGATTATAGTGATGTGATGTGTTTGATTATAGTGAATGATCTTTTTGATATATTTCTGAATCCAATTTGCTAAGGATCTTTGTATCTGTGTTGATCAATGAGATCAGCCATAGTTTTCTATTTTATTGTATTTTTATTTGGTTTTGGTATTAGTATATTAGCTTTATAGAAAGAATTTGAGAGTATTCCTTCCTTTGCTATTTTATGGAAGAGTTCAAGGAGTAGTGAGTAGTGTTAGTCGTTCAAATGTTTGGTAGAATTCTGCATTGAATCTATCTGATCTTGGACTTTTTAATGGGGAGATTTATAATTACTTTTTTAATTTCATCACTTGTTATAGGACTGTTCAAATAATTCAGTTATCCTGATTTAATTTTGATAAATTGTGCATATTAAGAAATTTGCCTATTTCTTTCTGATTGCTAAACTTTGTAGAGTATAAATTTTTTAAGTGTGACCTTATGATTCTGTGAATTTCCTTGGTGTCAGATGTAATAAATCCATTTTCACCTCTACTTTTATGAATTTGGGTTTACTCTCTTTTGGCTTTGGTTAATTTGGCTAAGGGCTTGTCAATTTTGTAGATTTTTTTTCAAAACACAGCTCTTTGGTAGATTCTTTGTATTGTTTTCCTTATCTCAATGTATATTCCCCCCTGATTTTACTAATTTCTTCTTATCTATGCTTTTGGGATGCTTAATGTTTGTTCTTACATCTCTAAAGCTTCAAGTTAGATTATTAAGTTGTTTACTGTGATACTTCCTTTTTTTTGGATGTAGGCATTGAGTGCTATAAGCTTATTCTTAGGACTGCCTTCATTGCAACCCAAAGATTTTGATACATTGTATTTTCATTATCATTTATTTCTAGGAATTTTTGAATTTCCCTTTTCACTTCTGCCTGAACCCATTCCTTGTTTAACATCATGGTATTTAATTTCTAAGAATTTGTGTAATTTCTGACATTTACTTTATTGTGGTTGTCCAGCTTTATTCCATGGTGGTCAGATAGAGTACAAGATATTATTTCAACTTTCCTGTATATGTGGAGGTTTGCTTTGTGTCAGCATATGTGGTCTATTTTGGAGAAGGTTCCAAGGCTTTTGAAAAGAATGTGTATTCCTTATTGTTGGGATGGAAGATTCATTACAGGTTGGTCTGGTCTATTTAGGTTATGGTTTGATTAAGCTCCAGTGTATTTCTGTTCAGTTTTTGGACCGTTGACCTATCCATTGGTGAGAGTGGGATGTTGAAGTCCCCTACTATTATTGTGGTTGGGTCGATGCATTGTTTTAAATGTTGTAATGTGCGTTTAATGAAAGTAGCTGAGCCTTTATTGGGTGTGTATGTGTTCAGTATTTTAAAGTCTTCCTGATGAATTGTTCCTTTGACTAATATGTAATATTCTTCTTGTCTCCTATGATTTCTTTTGATTTGAAGTCTATTTTGTCAGATATTGGAACTGCTACTTCTGCTTATTTCCTTTTTCCATTAGTTTGCAATACTTTTGACCAGTCTTTTTCTTTGATAATGTGCCTATCTTTCATGGTGAGATGTGTTTCCTGAAGGCAGTAGATTGCTGGGTTTTGATATTTGATCCATGTTTGTAGTCTATGTCTTTTGATTAAAGAGTTCATTCCATTTACATTTAGGGTTATAATTGAGAAATGCTTTTTGGTTCCTGTCATTTTCTGTTTTGTGATTTTTATGTCTATATTTCTTTGCCAGGAAGTGTGTTGATACTTTTCTCTTTGACCTCTCAGATATGTTTGTCCTTTTCTTCAAGCTTGAGTATCTTTCCTAACATCTTTTACAGGCCTGGTTTGGTGTTCATGTAAGCCTTCCTTGTGGTGGAAGATTTTACTTTCTCTCTAGATCATGACTGATGGTTTTGATGGGTGTAATAGTCTGGGTTGGCATTTGTGCTCATTCATGACTTGAAATATATCTTTTCAAGCTCTTCTGGCTTTTACTGTTTCCATTGAAAAATCGTCTGTTATTTTAATAGGCTTACCTTTAAATGTGACTTGGTTTTTTTCTGTTGATGTTCTCAGCACATTATCTTTGTCTTGTATCTATGTTGTTTTGACTATAATTTGTCATAGCAAGTTTCTATTTTTGTCATATCTGAAAGGTGTACAATAAGTCTCTTGTAGTTGGATGGGGATCTCTTTCCTTGATCTGGAAAATTTTTGTTAATGATAGTGTGAAAAATCTCTTCCAGAGTGGCTTTTCTGGTATTCCATGAATACACAGGTTTGGTTTCTTCATGGAATCCTATAACTCTTGGATATTCCTCTCCAATATTTTTTTTTTGGCATTTTCGACCTCTTTGATTGAACCAATTTGTTGTGTTATCTTGTCTTCTAGTTCTGATATTCTTTCTATTTTCTGCTTCATTGGTTTTGCTGGTAAGACTTTCTGTTGAATTTTGAATTAAGCTAGCTTATTTTTAATTTCAAGATCAATCTCTGCATGAGTTTTTTCAACTGCTCATATACCTAGTTTCGTTTCTTCAACTGCTGTTTTCATTTTATCTAGGTACCTGTTATGTTCCTGTTCATATTGGCTTATGCAGTTATTTAACTCCTCTCAGATTTCCTCTTTCATTATTTTTATCATGGTAAAGCTAATGCTTTGAAAATCCTTGTCTCGACTATTGAATTCTTGACTAGTAAGTGAGGAATTTTTCTGGTAGGGATCTATTATTATGGGGTCAACATTTTTGAGGGAAACTTGTCATGGTTTTTGTTGTTTCTTGTGGATTTACAGTGTGATTTGGTCATTTTGTGTGTGATTTATGGAATCTTTTTTGGTTTATGTTTATGACTACTACGAATTAGATAGAATTACCTACTTGGATTGTTATTGCTCCTGTTTACCTAAGTGTTTAAGATCTCAGTCTAAGGTTCTGTGTTGTTATTTCACAGGTAAGGCAATATGCTACCAAAAAAAGTGTGCAAGTCTTACTCTGGTTCTGGAGGCTGACAGAGTTTAGGTCTAGATTTGCCTGGATGTTTGAGATTGGGTGTCAAGGGTTGTTATGTATGTTTTGGGGTTAGTGTTAGATCAGCTTTATATTATGAAATAGCAATCAGGAGTGAGAGTTTAGAGTTCTATGGCAGCTATTAGTTCCTCCCTAATGAGGGAAAATAATTAGTGTCCTAAGGGGTGGGGGTGGGGTGGGGCTTTGGGTGTGCAATATAGAGGTGTGAAGCAGAGATGACTGTCTATTGAGATGAGAAGGAAGGTAAAAAGGGTTACTTACCTTAGGGATGGATGTAATTATTCCCTTCTGTTCAATGGAAGGAGCTTTAGGATCTTCAGTAGCAAGGTGTTGGTACTCTGGTTCTGGGTTTGTAGTGCCTGTGGACTCTGTTAAAATCTTGGAGGTTGGTTGATTAAGGGGGAGGGGGGGGAGTTGGGTTGTACTGGTTCCCAGGAGAGAGGAAATCTGATCCACCAGTGCCTGCTGGTGTCTCAGAACTTAGGAGAGTGTCCGGGGACCAGCCAGGAGCCCAGTGCCCCACACAGGTCCTGAATCCAGAAGTTGCTTTTCTTGAGAATGTTTTATATCCTGTCTTTTAACAAATTAAGTACAGTAATCAAAGGCCAAGCTGCAACAATAAGCATTGCTTTATACTAATATAAGGATCTTAACTTCTTCTAAAAACAGAATGAGACACAAGAAAATTATTAATGTTTTCATTTTAGTGCTGGGTCTGGTGACACAGGTAATTCCAGGTACTTGGAAGACAGAGAGTCAGGAAGATCACAAGTTCAAAGTCAGCCAGATCTATAGGCTGAATTCAGGCCACTCATGCAACTTTATAATATCCTGTCTCAAAAAGTAGAGTAAAATAAAAGGTGAAAAAGAGGTTGGAACATATAACTCACTTGTTGAGTTTCTTAGCATATACAAGCCCTTGAATTCAAACCCCCGTACTGGAAAAAATACTTTTTTTAAAAAAAAAGCCTTGAAGTAGTAGCAGCATGCACAAAAAAAGTCCCACTTAAGGAAACAATGATTCATAAGCTGGGCAGTTGTAAAGCAGAGTTGAGAGAGACCTTGAAGGGCATGGAAAGTGAAGGCTTTCACAGGTAAACAGGGAAATAAAGCAAAAGACACAGTCATTGACCATATACGTCACTTGTGATTCCTGACTGAGTTAGTCTTAAGTTTCATTTTTTTTAATTTTAGTCTTTCTTTAAGAATTTATAAGAAATATCATGCTGTCCTCTGTTTGTGTTTGCAGTTCAAACAAGGCAAGGGTCCTCTATGAGTCACTTTATCTGCAGAGATTCTTTAGGGATAGCCTGCAGTTTTAATGTAGTGTTTGAAAAATCTCGTCAATATAATTATTTTTTTCACAGTAAATAAGAAATTAGAATAACAGAGGCGAACTGGCATTCAACAGTTTTTAAAGGAAAAATATTGACATTACAAGTTTAAATTTAAAATGGGTCATAAAACCAACACAAAGTTCTGTAGTATGTTGTAGCTTTGTGCCATCCTCTAATGCGTATCAGAATTTTAACTGTGGTCATGGACTATAAAGAAAAAACGAAGAGCACATGTCATGTTCAGGAATCCCCCCACCCCCATTTCTGGAATTTATGACTTGGGTTTCTTAATTTGTGGTTGTCTAAATATACCTGAAACAAGAGAATTTATTTACATTTCTTGGCTAAAAAAATAAAAAGGAGGCCATAACATGGTTCAGTGTGTTAAAATCACTTGCCGTAAAAGCCTGCTGACCTGAGTTTGATCCCCGGAACCCACAAGAACTCATCTGTTCTGCAAACTCCATTACTCATCCAGTAGCTCCAGAATTGGCTGGATGATCTACACTGTGAGTTTCTGACTCCTAGGAAAACCAGTTTCACATCATGAGACTAGCTATGGTACTCAGGGTGTGAGTTCACCACTCTAACTTGGGAAGGAGAGAGCTGCCTACTTTATACATCATACACAAGATGATTTCCCTTTACTTCTGGTGCTTTCTGAGGTTGGAAGGAGATGATGGAGCACGACTCTTTTTGCAGGACCTCTCTGCTCATGGCATCATAATGTGCACCTTTTGACTGGTTGCTAATTTGAGTCTACTTTAATATAAAAAGTCTAATTCAATATAAAGATAAAGGGTGAGAAAAAAACTTGCTTTATAAAAATTAAGTTTCTATAATCAGAGCTGTTAGTCCTTAGTTGACCAGGGTCCGATCCTTGCTCTTTACAAACTGATCTACTTCCCCAGTTCTTAGTAATGCCTAGATCTTTTCAACCAGCCACTTACTATAGAATAAGAAGTATCCTGATTCATCTGTCAAATCAAAACATTATATCTTTTAATTCACAAACTCTTTAAAACAAGTAAACAAATTTATTTGCTGATCTTCAAAAAAAATTCTATCATGCTGAATTTAAAATTGCTTTCAATGTGCATTGAAGTACCTCAAAGATTTGAAAGCTATCAAGTGAGCACTTACCAATGGCTGCTACTTCACAAGGGGCTTAGACTACTAATTTATTGAAATTTTCTTGCTTCTTTTTTTGGGGGGTAAGTATTGTTTAGGTTTGCTTCTTTGTTAAGATAAGGTATTACTCAGTGTCATAGTTAAATATAGCTGTCAATTGATAATTGAAAGTTTGTGCTCTTGACACAGCAGATTTGTAAAGGATTGGCAGTTGAGTTAGGCCTGGACCAAACCTGCAGGAGATTGTTTAATTGATGGAGAAGACTCAGTCCATGGTAAATAAGGCTAATCCCTGGGCAGGTGAATGAGATGGAGGGATCAGGTTAAGAACGTTGGCATCCTTCAGTATACTTGTCCAGACAAGTTGGTCTGCCAGATGAGGATCTTCCCTCCCTCAGTGGTCCTGTAGATATAATGAGGCCAATTCCTTGAGCTCATGGTGTTGGTAGAAACTCTCTTGTTTTGCCAGACAAGGAACTTTAAAAGAAGAAATGTAAACCCAAGTAAAGCCTCCTGTTCCCATAAACTGTTGGGTCATGAATTTATCAGCAACATGCAGGCAAACTACAACACTCAGAAAGTCAAAACTCATCTACAATGTAACCCTAACTTGTCATCTCCATCTGTCTCCAGAGTGCTTGGGATATCAAATATGAGCCATAGTAGCCCAATAGACACAGTAAACATTCTCTCTCATTTCTTAGCCTCTCTTCCCCTCCCATAGCTTACATTTTTCACCCTGCAATTGCCACTTCAGGCAAATGAGGGATGTTTAAAGAGAGTAATGAATCTGAGGTAGACAGGAATTCAATTTGACAGTTAAAATGCTAAAAGCTCCCATCTTTATTTTTAAACAAGTATTCTGATACTTGCTGTTCAAAGCTTTGAAGAAACCCAGCATTGATCAAACTCCTTAGGATTTTTAGGAACCTGCTGTCAGCAGGATGAGCAGAAACCTCTGATGTATGCAAAACATCAGTCCCTCAACAGTGACCACTGGAATCATGCTATGGTCATGGTCCTGCCTAGGAATAACCAAGAGCATGTGCATGTAATTTCCTGTGCCCACATCGAATGTAGCCAGTCAGAATCTCTAGGTGGAGACATGGAGACCACTGTGAATAACCACTAAAGCGGACTCAGCTGAGAGTATGACACTTCCGAGAAGGCGATTCTTGTTCTCTTGCCAAACCAAAACCTGAAGCTGTTCCAAACTCATCATTTCATCCAGCTTATAATGTCATTCTGCACTTGTAGTTGAGGTTTAAGATTCTGAAAACTCTTTGCGTAAAACAAAGAAACTGAAATGACTAATGCCCATTGCTTTTTTGCCCCAAGCCAAGATCTCCTATTGGGTGTTGGGAGCCAGGGCTGCCTGTTCCTCTGGGCCCAGGTAGAAAGCCTTATGACAGAGACTCTGTGACAGGACAGGGTCAGGCTATGCCTAAATGGCTGACACTTGGATTTTGACCTATGATATTTCTCATACACTACAGTTTTCTATTTTAACAGTCAGTATTTGGATATGTTCCTTATTTTGTATCTTATATTCTCAGTCAGGATGTTATTGCTCCCCCAGGAAGCTAAAGTTGCTCTTAAAAATGTAGAGATAAAAATTTAATAAATGAAGCATTGAGACTGCTTGGTGGATAAGAAACGTGCTCTTGCAATCTGGTGACCTGGATTCAATCTTTGGAAGCCACATAGTAGGAGGAAAGTTGTCCTCTAACCTCTACCTGTGTACCATGACATGAGCATGCGTATGTTCTCTCTCTCTCTCTCTCTCTCTCTCTCTCTCTCTCTCTCCTAAAACTAATAAAATATCTTTAAGGGCTGGGGAGGTGACTCCATGGATAAAGTCTTTGCTTTGCAAAGCAAAAGGACCTGAGTTCAGATCCCCAGATCCCATGTAAAAATGTTGAACAGATATGGCAGTGTTCTATAATTCTGGCCCTGGAAGGAAGAGCCTGAGAAACCAGGCAAAGCAATATAAGGAGTAAGAGAATCCAGGATGATACCTAATGTCATTCTTGGGCCTCTAGAGACATACATACTCAAGACATACACACAGACACACACGATAAAATAATAAAATAAAAGTAAATACATAGAAAGGGAGCCATGAAACAGCTTCAGAACCTGTGATTTTAGTCATTATAGTGTGTGGCCTCTATTTGAAAATACATTTTTCTAAGCTCCTTTCTGTTTACATGTTCACAGTTACAGTTAATAATAATATGCTTGTATACTATGAAATACGAGTTATTATATCATTTTTAGTCATTTCTACCTAGCATTTCCTTGATGTTACTTGCAACTTCTGTTAATTTAGTTCTTAACATGTGCTGAACCATCTGTCATGTCCCTAACACATCACATAATTTAATTCTCATAATACTTCCTTGAGATACTAATGAAAAATAAAAACAGTTAATGATACCTTGGTACATTTCTATTCATGACACAACTCAAGAATTTAATCTACAAGGCTTCCTTCAGCCTTTTTTTAATCATAGCACTATGAGATATGGATTATTATTATTTCCACAGGAAACATCAGGATATCAAGAGACTCAGATCTCTCTGCTGCAGCAGAATTCCTAAGTTTCAGGTATATTCTTGCTACCTTGAAGACACTTTCCATGTTTTTATTTTCATGTTGATAGACTTTATTCCTAGGTGGCAAGTACACTCCCCAATGAGGTGAAAGTTTCATTGCCTTGCTGTGCCTCTCCACCCCCTCTATCTCCTTCGACCCCCAAAGCACAATTACTGACACTCTTTATTCATATTTATGATTTGTTTCTTTATCTTTTGTAAGTCATTCTGAACAGATATTCTAACATTATTACGTCCAGCCATCCAGATATCATAGCTGATAAATTCAGTGCATGGAACCCTTTTACAAAGTCAAGCCTTTCTTATCTCCAAGTCAAATTAACAAGACCTTAATGACAGATTTTTAGATACATTTCCCTAGTTTCTGCTTCAGGAACTCTGTCCCTTCCATGTCTATTGACATACAAGGCAGGTGGAAACCCCACATTATTTCTTCTCCTCCTCCTGCTCCTCCTCTTCCTCCTCCTCCTCCTTCTGCTCCTCCTCTTCCTTCTCCTCCTCCTCCTCCTCCTGCTCCTCCTCTTCCTCCTCCTTTATGGCAAGGCACACACCCTGCGAAGAGAATGGGAAAGCCCTGTGGGCACAGCTAAGAATGTGGGATTGTTCAGGTGAGTTAATGAGACAGGTGCTGGCCTATGGCTTCAGATCCCTAAGATCAATGTGAGACCCTAAGATCAATGTGAGACCTTGACTTAGACTGTAATATGAAAGATCAGGACACCAGACTTGCAAGTTGCTGATCTGACTTTCTGCATGAATTCAAATAGACTCAGGCTTCACTTTGTCATCTTCGAGCTGACAATCCCCTGACCTCATACTTATTTAAATTTACATTCAAATCATGGCCTTGCCAAACACTAAGAAAAATAAGAAGAAATAGAAAAATAAAATGCCATGTGCTGCAGCGTAAATAAAAGCAAGTCTTTGCAGACAGAGAGAGACTCTGCTCCTAACTTTGTGCTACAGTCAGCCTCCATGGTTGCCAAAAAATCACCATCAAATGACTTAAAGGAACAAGGGCTTTATTTTCTCTTAAGATTGTCTGGTTGTAGTTCTTAGTCCAGCTTGGCAGGAGAGCATGCACCATCACCAAAGGGCTGAGGGAACTGGCCAGGCCACATCCATGTAATGGCTGAGAAAGAGAGAATACTTATTTGCCAGACCAGCTTGTTTAACCAAATATACACACGGATACTCTTTCTCAAACAGTTCCCTCCATTTTATTCACCTGCCTGGGGATTAGTTCCATCCACCATTGTCTGGGCTTTCCCATCAGCTAGGCAATCGTCTGCAAGTTCACTCTGGGTGTAACTCAACTACTAATTCTCTACAAATGTGTCCAGAGCTAGAACCTTCAACCATCAAGTTGATTCCTATAGCTATTAGAACACTTTGTCATTGCAAACTTGATCACCTTAAGCAATGGATCTGCATAAATCTGAACATCAGTTTCTTTTTGTTTTCCTTCTTGTTTTTGCTTTTTTATTTATACTGTGTGAGACAAGGCCTCACCGTGGATCTCAGGCTGGCCTCACACTGGGGACCCTCCTATCCCAGCCTATGAAATCCAGGGATTACAAGTGTATACTACATCCACACTGCTCAGCTTGAGCATTGATTTCTTCTCCTGAACTGTAGAACAGTCATTCAAATCAAATGAGCTGTTGGGCCTAGTGGTGCACCTCTGCCTTACTCTACATAGTGGAGAGACCCTGTCTTACAAAAGCAAAAGGAAAACAAAACATAAATGAGTTCATCACTTAAAGCATCTATAGTATGAAGTGCATAGAAAGTTGTCCACAGCTTACTGAGTCCCCTGTCCATGAGCATTTGAGGCTGGTTTGAATCTAATACAATTTTATCTCTTTGTTCATAGCTCTGCCCTTTAGAATTAAGAGTCAGCAATGAAGGAGCAGAGGATAGAAAAGGGAAGAATCCTCTAACAGATGAAAGGACCAGTGGACTAATCTCAGACATAGGAGACCTTCTTGTGCATGCCGCTCAGCTATCCCTGGAGGATCTCATCCAAGATGGAAAATTCCACATACCTTTGAAGTTTGACATCCTTCGAGGTTCAAGTCCAGTGAAAACTGGAGTATAAATTATTCTATTTAGAAGTATACACTAAAATTCTACACATGAATAGCTTAAAATCAAAAATTTCTACTCTCTAGTATAGCCACAGTCAAAGCATTAATATCTGTGCAATGGAAATCTAAAAGTGTGACATCCAAAAGTGTAATCCAGTGTTATTTACAATATACAAATGTTAAAATCAACTCAAACCTATCAGTTGTGAACTAGATGATTAATATGTACTATATCAATGTAATAGAACACTGCAAAAAAAAAGCCAAAAAAAAAGTTACACAGACATGGTAAACAAAGAAACAAAATAACATACCTTCAATTTTTACATGTGCAAATTAGTTTGCAGCTATAGCAGTCAAATATGGGTCTGCATGCACATTAGATAAGCACTTTACCACTAAACTTCACCTCTACTCCATTTATTAAAGTAAATTTTAAAAGTGACAAACTGTAAATCATGGTGTTGGACTTTGGTAGTTCTGAAAATTACTTCTGAGAAATCAAAAGAGAAAATAATTGGAAGGAAACTTTTAGGCAGTTTCTTGGTTATTGAATTTTTGCATATTACAATTCTTGGGTGTCAGAAATATTCTATTTCTTGATCTCAAATATAATTACACTGGTTTGTCCATTGTAGAATAATTAATTGAACTTTAGATTTGTACATTTCCTAGTGTTGTTCTTAAGTTACAGTATGACCTCTCCTCTCCTCTCCTTTCTCTCTCTCTCTCTCTCTCTCTATCTATCTATCTATCTCTCTGTCTCTTTCTCTCTCTTTGGCTAATAGGAGAAATGGAGTTAAACATGCAAATATGATTTTCTAGAACCTTTTCCTTCAAGTGCTGTGTCTCCACTCTCAGGAACCCACTTTCCTCTTGTTGAGTCGTCCCTCAATCTTGTCCTCTAGTCTTGCCTCTCCAGGTGGCAATGACTGGGTCCCAAGTACCATCATGCAAGGGCTGGACTATGTTTAGAGTATGCCTCATCCAGCCAAGTCAGCTAAGGCATCCTCTGCCTTTGAGAAGCATTTTTAGGAAAACTGACATCTGGCAGTGTTTTTGCTTTTTTCTGGGAGAATTCTGATATTCTCCTCTGTCCTCTTGTGAACAGTCCTGGACGGACGAACACACATACACACACACACACCTCATCAGAGGAAAGCATAAATAATTACCATGTAAGAGTGCCACCTGGCGTAAGAAGAAATAGACCTTGGCCTACTTTGACTAAGATCCAAAAATGCTGTTTGAAGACATTTTACTCATATACAAGTACAGGAGTTGAGGCTGTGCTGGGCTCATTCCATCGTATGTTCTTGTTTCTAAAAGCAATTTTAGTAGAAAAATCCAAGAACTGTTTGGTCTGAAATGTGTTTTTTTGTTTTTGTTTTGCCTTAGCATATTTCAATTGTGCATCTTAATGGGTTTCATTTTTTTACATGTATGTAATGTATTTTTATCAGTCATCTCCCCTTTCCAATCCTGTTGTTCTTTTCCATCTTCCTAAACAGTCTTTTCCCACTTTCATCTCATTTATTGTTTTCTTGGTGAACCAATAAGTCTAACTAGGATAACTTACAGGAGTATGAGTGACTTTCCATTGGCTACACACACAGAAGAAAGTGTCTTTCCCTGCCCCTGCAACCATTAACTACCTACGGGTCCTCAGGAGAGGTGGGACCTTGGGCCCCTCCCCCTCTGTGACAGTATACCGACAGGTCTGATCCTGTTGGTCCTGGAACAGGCCCTCAAGGCTCCTGAGCATTCATGAGTTCAGCAGTAAGCAGTGTCATGCCCAGAAACCCGTCATCCACAGCATCCCACCTATCCCTTCCTCCAGTTCTTGCATTTCCCACCTTCGCCCCCTCCCCTTTTCAGAAATGTTCCCTGAACCATTGTCCCTTTGAGATTGAGCATTCAACAGTTGTTTATTTTACACACTTTGACCAGTTGCAAGTCTCTGGAATCACCAATATCTGTTGCTGACCAAAGCTGACAGTAACACTAACCAACAGGCACAAACAAAAATATTTAGAAGCAAGTCAACCTGGACATAACATCCATTTGGCAAAACAGCAACAGCAACAGCAGTAGCTTCTCCCTTGAGGTTTGTTACTTTCCCTTGGGTGTTGACCAGGTTTACAGTGGACCTGGGATGCAGTTACTTTTCTTTCTGCTGCTATGAGACCACATTCGGTTGCAACTTAAGGGGAAAAAAAGGGAAATTTATTTTGCTTACAATTTCAGAGAGGCTATAGTCTACTAAGGCAGGAAAAGCATGGCCTGGAGGCAAACGCTGGCAGTGGCTCAGGTCACAGCCATCATGGAAGTGAAGGGGGCAAGGGCAACTTCAAGAGCAGACACTGCAAGAGGAATCAGTGCGGGTCTCTCCAACCTCCTCAAGATCTGCCCCTGTGATGTCCCTTCTTCCACCAAAGCTCCACCTCCCGAAGGTGTCATTATCTTCCAAGACGTTAACATCAGCTAAGGATTCAAACACGTTTGAGTCTGTGGGAGATGACTCACATTCAAACCATAACAACTTGAATTTCCTTCTGTAGAACACTCTCAAATTCAATCAGAATGCCTCAAACAGGCATGGACTAGTACATCTTGCAGTACAGGTTAGTACCGTCGCATTAGGGTCCACAGCTGGGTAAGACTGTTAATGACAATTACCCTCCAGCCACCTACTTAGCATCTTCTAGCCCAGTGAAGGGGAATAGTCGGTAGGAGGGAAATTTCTAGCTCTGTCCCAGTTTGATCCCTCTATGTTCTCCAACCAAAACATATGGTAACTTCAGCACTAGGATCTTACTGTTGTGGAGTCACTCTGGCATCTGTATGCATGCAGGTTTTTGAATTCAGGAGTTGAAGATTGAAACCAGAACACACGCAGAGTTTTTTAGAGGAGAGAAAGAACTGAACTCACAGACTCCAGACATGGAGTACCATGAGGGGAAACACCCTCCTTCCCCCCAGTTGATAGGATCAGGTATATTTGTGCTTTCAGGTAAACTTGAGAAAAATAGCTCTTCCCCATTGGTTAGCTCCAGTTTCTGCAAACCTGATTGGAGCTTTCGGTCCTTTACATTTCATTGGTCTGTTCACCTTGGGGCCCAACACAGTTCATCTTGAGGTTGGGCTCATGGTTAAGCTGTTTGTTTTGATGGATTTAGCTTATCTGCTATGGAGAACTCATCTCCATATCCTTTCATAAGCCAAGGGTTGAGAAAGCAGATTACTTTTTCTCTGTAGAGGATTAAAGTCAGTTCCTCCCTATTAACAGGGGGTGTTTCTCCAGGGTGATCACAGGCTTTAAGGATTTTCAAAGACTTTTGGAACGTGGCTGCTCTAAACCTGCCTAATTACCATCTTTTTTTTTGGGGGGGGAGCCAAACAGCAGAAGATTTGAGATAAAAAGTAGCCAGCTTTATAGAAATACAGAGAGGTGAGGAGTATAGTGCTTATGGGACAGAAAGGAAGACTGCTACTCCAGAGAAGGAGCCTAGATCTTCACTACTCTTATCCGACCAGGAAATACCATCTCTCAGTTCCAATTTGCTATGCACATATCTTGAAATGACAATCTAGAACAAAAAGCCATCAGTGCTTTGGGTTGAAAGGCATTGAGCAATACAAAATGTCAATTAAAAATCATTTCCAAAGACAAGGTTCAATGACTAATGTTGGTGTGACTGGAGGTGTGAATCACAGTGAGTCAGTCTGACATGGGCTGGTAGTTCTTCATGGTTCTGTCCCACGGCATAATTTCAGTTCAGCCCTGGCTACATTATCTTCAGAATTCATTCTTGGATGTATCTGGAGTTTATGAGATCTAATGACTATCTTTTCTTTATTTATTTCACTCACAACAATAAATTATGGCTAATACACAGAAGAAATGATCACACTTCACAGGAAAATGCCTATACACACCCATTCCTGTCTTTTGGTTGCTTCATTTAACCTTTTGTCTATTGGGTAAGTCCTTGTCTTTCATCTGTAAAGCCAAGTATAAAATCTCTACTGGGTTTATTCTTAAGGAAAAGGAAGTGGATGTCTGTGTGTATAAATCATTCAGAAAGCCTGAACCCAGGATAAAAATCATAATGCAAAGTCTGAAAGTGTTGATTCCTTGCCTTCAAGCTCCTAGAACTGACATATGCTGTATTCTGTATAAGAAACTCAAGACCCCTGAAGAGTTTAACCACGTGCTGATTCTTGCTCTGAAATATAGCATTTCTCAGTTCCAGCAAGATATAACTTTCATATATTGATTTGTATAAGAATAAACATCAATTGGACAGTTATCTGCATGTCAATCAGTATATTCATTCATTAAAAACAAAAGTATTTGTTATACTTGAAGGATTGCCTCTCGAGTTCATTTCTTAATTTTTGCTTTCTTGTCTAAAATATCTTTGCACTATCTTTAGAGTCAAGTACTTTTCAAATAGTTTCCCAAGAAGTGCATAAAATTCTCTTATTCTCAATGAGCTTCTTTATGTTTCTACTTTATATTTCTCATTAATTAAATGTCACTCTTAATCTCCACAAACTATTGCAATAAAAAGGGGCTTTACCAGTCATCTTGTGTCTTACTACACAATTAAAAAAGAAAGGAATCCTCACATGCTATCAATTATGGTGGTGTGCTTCTATTTAAAATATGTCATGTGTAAGATATTATTTTAAGCAAAAAAATATATTGTTTACTTTATTGTGTGTGTGTGTGTGTGTGTGTGTGTGTACATGTGTGTGACCAAGAGTGACATCAAGAATCATCCTGGATTCCTCCTCCTTATTGTTTTATTCTGGGGTTACTTGGGCTCCCCACCTTCCAGGATCAGAATTGCAGTCTGCCACCCTATCTGTCTGGCATTTTTACATGGGATCTGAATTCAGATCCCTTTGCTTATGAGACAAAGGTTTTAAGCACTGAGACATCTCTCCAACTCTTGTTTATGTTTTTTTTTTTTTTTTTAGGCACATCTGTGAAGAATTATTTAATAAATGAAAATCTTTTTTTTATAATCTTCACTGTAACTTTTTTTTTGCTTGTTGATACATTTTTTTAAATTTAATTATACATTTTAAATTTTTTTACCAGTTCCCTCCCTCCCCCCTCCTCCCCCTCCCCTTCCCCCAGTGCCTCCCCCCCAATTCCCAGAGAGTCCTTTATTGTGTACGCCTAACTCTCCACTGGGTCCTCCTCTCCGATGATATATAAGGACCCAGTGGCATTTCCATAAGCCCTTTCTCTTGTTCCCCTTAAGCATAAGATCACTACTATGGCTGTCAATCCCTTGCCTCCAGGGGTCTCGGTGCCCTTAACAGATGCTAGACTTTATGAGGGCAACAGTGCGCTGGACATTGCGCAGGGCATGCAAAGTCCCATTATGATTGCTTTGGCCCCAACTATTGTTGAGAATCTTGCAAATCGTTGCTCCTCCCATCCTTTTGCTCTTACAATCTTACTGCCCCCTCTTCCGCAAATGTCCCTGAGCTCCAGGATGGGGAGAGATTAGGCTGTCCTAGTTCTATGTGATTGATATAGAGTCTCTGAAGTTCTGGATTGTGGTTTGTTGATTTTCTTTTGCAGTTTTACTGCTCCTGCAATTCCCTTCACTCCATTCTGCTGGGCACTGTATGTCACCCCCTGGCCAGAGACAAAAAGCTGTTAAACTGGAGTCTTGTTGTAATAACACATTCAAGGGTAGATGTAATAAGAGTAGGAAACCTCACTGAGGGAGGGGTCCATCACCCATTTGCAAAATGATTACTTTTTATCTGCTAGACTATATGCCCTCCCCTTCTGGTGAGATCAGGAAAGAACGTCTGTGAACTTAATCAGGTTTCTCATTAGTTACTTGCAGACCTTGATGGAGGCCTATTTTCTCTGCTGTAACATGGTCCCCTCTCTCCTTGTTTCTGGTGTGGCCCTCCTAACCCATCTCTCTTGTTCATAATCCTTGCAATTACTGTGTTACATAGGTTTACTTTTGAGTGTCTCAGTGTGGGCTGGGTGAGTTTGGTACTAGGAGCCACCTATTAGGGAGTACATATGGCGCTTAATTTTCTGGGTTTGGGATACTTCACTTAATATAATTCTTTCTAATGACATCCATTTCCCAGCAAATTCCAGTAATTCATCATTTTTGATGGCTGAGTAGTACTCCATTGTATAGATGTACCACTTTTCCTTATCCACTCGTCAACTGTTGGACATTTAGGTTGATTCCATGACTTTGCTATTGTAAACAGTGCTGCTATGAACATGGTCGAGCTTGTGCTATCGAGGCGAACCTCTGCTGCATGGGGGGTTATTCCCAAAAGTGGGATAGCAGGGTCATATGGCATTTCAATCTTTATTTTCTTTAAGAATCTCCAGACGGCTTGCCAGAGTGGCTGTATGAGCCTGCATTCCCACCAACAATGTAGGAGAGTTCCCCTCTCTCCACATCCTCTCCAGCATTTGTCGTTGTTTGTATTGTGGATTTTTGCCATCCTGACCGGGATGAGATGATATCTCAGGGAAGTTTTGATTTGCATTTCCCTGATGGCGAAGGAAGTGGAGCATTTTTTAAGATAATTGTTAGGCATTTTAATTTCATCCCTGGTAAAGTTTCTTTTAAGTTCCAGGGCCCATTTTTTAATTGGACCAGTGTTTTCTTTGGAGTTTAATTTTCTAAGTTCTTTGTGCACTCTGGACAGTAGAGCTCTGTCAGATATGTGGTTAGTGAAGATTTTCTCCCATTCTGTGGGTTGCCTTTGAGCTCGTGTGACAATCTCTTTATCTAAACAGAAGCTCTTTAATTTCACAAGATCCCAACTGTTGAGAGTTGGTAGCAGTGACTGTGCCATTGGATGTCTGTTTAGGAAATGTTGGCCTAGCCCAATCAGCTCGAGGGAGTTCCCTATCCTTTCAACTATTTGTTTATGTTTTTAATTAGACAGAAGACCATGTTTTTTTTTTAAAAATCATAGCAAATATTATCAATATATGTGCCATTTTATCATTATCTTACATTATCATTATGTGCATAGTTATTTATGTCTTATACTAAAATGTACATTTTGCTTACATCATTTTAAGTGGAGAGATGGAGAGAGAGTCTAGATATGTAGCCTAGGCTAGCTGTCCAATACCTTCTTGCCTCAGCTGCTCAGAGTTGGGTTTATAATGCACACAACCACATTCAGCTCTTCATTTATATACTATTTTCCTTTAAAAAAAAAAAGGCCAATGCTGGGCTGGAGACATAGGTTAATTAATATAGTGCTTTCCTAAAATACACAAAGCTGTGGGCTCTATCCCTAGCACCATGCAAACTGCTTATGGTAGTTCAGACTTCTAATCCCAGCACTTGGGAAGTGGATCATAAATTCAAGGTCATTCTCAGCTACATAGTAAGTACAAAACCAGCTTGGGCTATGTGAGATCCTATCTAGAAAAAAAAAAAAAAGTCAAGTGCCAGAGCTTCTACAGCAGTCTTCCAATCCTAAAAAGTCAGGAAAGTTAATAATTTTATGAAGAAATGTTATGACAATGTTAATTTTTTGCCTTCGTATGCACTGTATATGGTTAAAACAGTATGTTCCTAAGAAGTAATTTTGAGTTAAGAGGCCTCATTAGATTTGGATGGTACTATAACACACAAATAATATATGTATTATTTGTGTGAAGCATATCTTCCATATTCTAACAGATGGACGTTAAGATTGGGCCTAGTGGTTCATTGTTTCTAGAACATCATGATTATGTGCTGTGGAACAATAGGATGTTCCCTCTCTCCCCCTACACCAAAAAGAAGAAGAAAGAGGAGGAGGTGAATGAAAATGAAAAGAAAGAAGAAGAAGGAATTCGATGTGATTTAAATGTGCGCTGTTACCTGTGTTTGAACACCTAGTCCTCAGGGTTTTGCCTTTGGGAAGGTAATGAAACCTTTAGGAAGTAAAGTCTTGCAGCAGGAAGTACACCTCTAGGAAGGTGTGCTTTAATATTGGTTAACCCTACTGTGCTTCTTCCTCCTTTTCTTGATCTCTCTGCCTCCTAAAACTGCTGTGACCTGGGTCGGTGCTCTACCATTGGGCCACATCTTCACATTTTTAATTTTTTGAAGAAAGAGCAATTGAGATTACACATTTAGAAGAAATCCTAAATATAATACAGTTTCCTTACCTAGCAGCTATAAGAAATACCCAACTCAAACAATTTACCGGAACAAAGTGAATTTTATTCCAGCTTACAATTCTGGGTACAGTTCATAGTAGTAGAAGCCACACCAGCAGGACCCGTCATATCCATACTAAAAGCAGAGAGGCAAGGACCAATGCTACTTTCTATATTGCTGCCAGCATTAGACTGATTGGGCTTTCTCTGCATTTTGTCCACCTACCTAAGAAATGGTCTCGCTTACCATGGGCTGGGTACTTCCTTCATTAATCATGCAACTGAGACATTCTCCTATAGGTTGCCAGAGACTTGCTTAAGTAAATAATTCCTTACAAATGTACCTACAGGCCACTCTCAAGTGTTAAGTTGATAGTTGAGACCACTTGACACAGTAGAGAATCCAAAAGAGAACATATTACCAGGTTCTATCATCTCAAGTCTAGATGTTGTCAATGAGAGCAGGAAACACCACCCTAACTAACACTTTAATATGTTGAACCCAAATGTCCTGCATCCCCAAGAATCTCATGCCTAGGGGAAAGTAAATTTATGTCACTAAGAGGACACAGAGTTGATACCTAATGGAGAAAACCTCAAGCTAACTGTTATTTCTGAGTGCTCATTCATGTTTCCCCAGATTATTTTCCACTCTGCAAGTTGACTACATGTCCACTTCCCTCTCTCCTGTGAAGATAGTGTTTGTGTTTTTCAGCTTACTGAGGTTTGGGATGTTCACTTTTTTCTCATGCAATTCTCATAATATATTGAAATATATATTTAAAGGGCTCAGAAATCTTATTCTGCCACTTTGCCACTTATTCTGTCATCTTTAAGCAAGTAAATGCATTTCTCCGAGGGTAGAGGGAAAGGTCTCTCTTGCCTGTACTTGTTCACATACTCTTCAAATAATCCTGAACACAGTAGTGTAATGCTCTTTGAAAAAATAAACAAACAAACAAAAAAAACAAAAGCAGTCTTTTACACTGATGTGCTAAAGAAAGAAAACATATTTCATTTACAACTTAAAATAAAACTTGTTTTTCTAAAATAACTCTGCTCAATGTAGAAAGGTTTAGAAAAAGAAGAAAAAAGAAAGAACAAACTCACACAAAAAGCCATTCCTCATCATCCAAGACTCTGGGATTCAAATCATTCTCCATGCACTTAGGTAATGCTAGGTGGATTACTTTTTAGTACAACACCCCTAGACCAAGTAAATATTGACTTTAATCAAGCCATTATCAGATCTGTCATAGTTAAGCACAGGTGTCAACTTGACTCTTGAGGATTTGAGCTTTGGGCACAGTTGTATAGAGTTGATGGCTGAGTTAAGCCCAGAGCAAACCTGAAGGAGATTGTCTAGCTGCTGGGGAAGACCCAGTCCATGGTGAGTGGGATTAGGCCCTGGATAAATCACAGAGAGCTGGTTGAGAGAGTTGGCATCCTTCTGTATACTTGGCCAGACATCCTGGTCTAGCAAGTAAGGACTGTCCATCTCTCAGCCATTATGGTGGCCAGTTCCCTCGGCCCTGGTGTTGGTGTGTGCTCTCCCATCAAGCTGGACTATGAACTGTAACCGGACATCGTAAGAAAGTAAACTCCTTGTTCCCTTAAGCTGTGTGATGATATTTATTAGCAACCATGCAGATGAACTGCGACAAGATCTTACTGAAATATCTACTGATGGATGCATCTTGGCTCTGATATTGGAGGTGATGGAGCCATCCAACGTTTAGAAGTGTGTGTTTCTCCAACAAAATAAGCCAATATGGCCTGCAAATACAAAGACACGCTTCTCACCATCATTCTCCTTACTCCCCTGACTCTTAAGACTTACATGAGCTCTTCTTTTAAATGTGAGCTAATGGACTTACAGCTAGCTCTCTTTGCCTTCCTCAGGCTTGACTACTTTTTTACCACTCAGTGATGATGATGATTATTTCTTGGGTATTCACAGAACACTGAGAACTTTGGTACCAGTTTGGGGGGATATCTATCAACCTTTCTTTGAAGGAAAAAGGTAGTTTGAACCACGTCAATCACTTAGCATTAATATAGATAATGTACTTAGTAAAAATCAAAGAAGTTCTTTGCTTGATCCAAGGTCACACGACTACAAAGTATAGTAATTAGACTCACTTTTTACCAAAATGGATCATTTTTTGTGGTTCTAAGGGAGTCTGGGAATGTTTTCAACTGAGATACTGGAAATGCCGTTGCACTCAACATTAAGTCACTAAAGATCTCAGCAAGAGACTGAACACTTAACTTGCTTTCCTTATCCTGTCTTCAGCATATGGCCTTACTTAAGATTCCTTTCCCTGGGATCTGTAGTTCAGGTCGACAGCTCTCATTACAGCTGCATCTCTCCAGTTCTTTGTAAATTAGGAAGGTAATAATATGATCTCAACCATAGGGTAGTTTGAACTAGGTCAATCACAGCGTTAATAAAGATAGTATACTAAAAGGCCAGCAGCTACAATTAATATTGTACTCCATTAACTGGCTCATTTTTCTATTATTTGGGGGTGGGGGTGGGGCGGGAGCGCAAGTATCTCAAGCTGGCCTTGAACTTGCTATTCAGCTGAGGGTGACCTTGAACTCCTCTTCCTTTTACCTCTACTTCCTGAAAACTGGGATTACAAATATGTGCCAGCATACCCGTTTTTATACAATGCTGTGGGTGGGACCCAGGACTTTGTGCATGCTAGAGCAAGCATTCTACCTCTAAACTATATCCCAGTGCATGTGTGGCTCATTTCTAAGATCATTCTATTCTGGCCTTTCATTCTTGAACAGCCCAAAGCATACATTTGTTAAGCTCAGTCTTTGAGGTTTCAGTCTCACCCTTTTTCCTTCAGTATTGCACTTGTTATCTGTGCTTGCTACCATGGAACAAGACATGAGAATAATTTCTCAGGACTTCTGGGCGTTTCTTCTGCACTCATCTAATGTACATCACCATCTCACTGTAGACTATGCTATTGCTTGATTTTTTTTCCCATTTCCAGCAATGATAACACCACTGCTTTTGCAGTCCAGACTCAAATTCTCCTTGGAGTCCTATCTGTCCTTGACACAGTGCATCCGTCGAGGTAAGTCCATGTAATCCTCCTACAGCTCCAAGGTAAGTCCATGTAATCTTCATACAGCTCAGTTGTACTTATTCACCAAGACACTAAGGCTTAGTTAGGAAAATTAATCAAGCTTCCTTTGAAAGACAATTTTTCCAACTCAAGTACCACCTTTGTGTGCTTAGCTGTTCTTGTCATTTAAGATGTAAATTTCAGACCCAAGCTCACCTTCTCAGTATGTGGTAGTAGGTGCCCATTTGCTTCAAGGTGGCATTTCAGGTCCACTTTTGTCATATTTTGCACGTTTGGCATCTCCTTGCTCCATTTGCTATCCTAATGTTTTTAGAGGGATTGTCAAGGGAGCAGGTAACCATCCTGCAGGGATGTGACAACAGTAAATGTAAAATGTAATGGAACTTCCTGATAGCAAATGCATCATGTTTCCTGACCACAATGGAACACTATCCTGTAAGGTCATCTTCGTGCTTTAAAGCCATCTCTGTTCTCCAGATCTGTTTCCTCTTCTGACAAGTGAAGAAACTGGGCAGTGGGGATTGCTGGTCTTTAAGATACACAACTTGAAGATCCTGCTCATTACTTTCTACCTCAAGGAAAGATGGACTTTTTTGACTGTGGTCCCTGCCTCCCATCCTTTCCCCCACTTTTCTTTCCTTTCACACACATTCATTTCATATGCAAATGAAATGACCTTTTTTTCCAAAGGTCTGCCTGTATGTTGAATGTTTCATAGTAGTAGACTTTCTATCTGCAAAGCACACTGTACTTTAAAAACAAATCTTCCAGTATTAAAACTTCACATTGATCACATAGAGTCATCATTCCAGAGTCTTCCATGGAAAAACCCACACTCATGGAGATAAGGTCCAGGACTGTTTGCTAACTGGCAGGAGCAAAGAGGGCTATGGACATTTGGTGAGTTCATCTGTCTAGTACAGTGGATAGGAAACATAGATAGGAAATGACACAAAAATACAGCAGGACTGGAACAAAACCAAATGTGCCCACAGTTTCCATTTCCAAGTTGCACAGTTTCCTTCCTGTGCATGGTGACATGGGCTAAGTCATCACAGTTATTACTCCTAGAATGGGAAATGAACTGTTCAAAGTCCATTTAACTTCTCAGCAGTATAGGTCAGTAGTCCTCAAACTCTTTAGATTTTTGTCTTTCTTTTCAGAGAGGCCTTGCTCAAACTGGATGGACACTCAGTGGCTGAGCTTCATTCCTGAACCGTTTTCTGTCTCTGCAGTCCTTTGCGCATCTGCCTTGAGAGTGAGCTGGACTTTTCTAGCTGTGTCTGCATTCCAGTTGGGTCAGCATCATACATGTAGCTCTGGAACTCTCTACTGCAAACCCAGGAGATCCAGGAGAGAATGAGTCACACTGCCAGATAATGAATTTGTGTTTTTATAAAAATGTGCTACTGAGGGTCTGAAAGGATTTCAATGGACTTAACCTCCCCTCCAGGCCATATTTGAGAATTACTAGTATAAATGACAGAAACCAGAACTTTAAAAAGGTGTTTTTAAGAAGATAATCTTTCCTGAGGTATACATGTTTTTAAGGGCACAACATTCTTTGAGATAACTATGGCTTCAAGTAGAATCAGCTGAATATTTCAGTGATTTCTTTCTCCAGAGATTTTGACATTGGATACAACTCAGAGCCAGGAAATTCTAGATCTTAAGCAAAGAAGGACTGTAGTTCATTTGGTGTGACAGTGAGGGGGGCGGATTGCCTCGGCACCACCACTTCATATGTGTGCCCCAAACTGCTAGAAAAGTGCATAGCAGAGTATACCTGATACAGCTGGCATCTGTTGGTGCTTCCAGCTTCAAAACAGAAGTTTGAGCAGATGGGACAATTGGAGATCACTTCAAGTTTTTTTCTTTGAGTCCCTTAATCAGTTACAGACCTCTGCAAGAGGCCAGAAGAGATTTGTTAATCTAGAATTCCAAAACCTGAGACAGCTCGAGCCTCACAGAACAGATCATCCCTAATGTTGTAGGACAGGAAAAATCTGGGTCTTGTTCTGTATTACACATCCAGAGAGAATCACTTGTCATCAGTTGGGAAATACTCAATGCACCATTACTTAATGAAGCAATTTTAAATGCAATGCCCTATCTCTATATATGCCATCACTAAGAATATGACAGGCAAGTTATAATCCCTTAATTCATCATAGTTTTTTTGTGAAATAAAGTGCCTTTCCCTTCTACCCTTCCATCTTTATTCCTTCCTCCCTTCTTTTCTTTCTCACTTCCTCTGGACTAAACACTGTAACAGATACAACACCACTATTATCCAGTTGCCAATTTTGTTTAGCTAATAACTTTCTTCTTCCTAATAAAAGGAAAGAATATCCTATATGTAAGAAAAATTAAAATTGTGGTTAAGTATAAAAATTATAATAATTGCCCATAACCAGTCTCTAGGAGGTAATTTTAAAACATTTCTCTACAGCTTTTCCTATATGCTCGCTTATTTGATATTACGTGGTTACTGCTTTTGTTTGCTTAATGTTGTATGACAAGCCATTTCGACATTATCCAAAACTACCATAAAGTTTTGTTTCCCACAGTTGGTGACAATTAGTTTAATGGAAAACTCTTTATTGTACATTTCAAATTCTCTTTGTTTACGTTGCTTCTTAGAAGTGGAGTTACAGGCAAAGAAGTGTATGTACACTTTCAACATTTGTTGGCATATAGAAAAATTCCTTTCCCAGCAATGAATCAAAATATAGCCAGATGAGAGAGTTCATTTCTTTGTCAGTTATAAGGAAATGGGTATTTATAAGTAATCTCTGCTTGTGTGATTGGGTAGGGGAAATCCTTTTTTAAAAATATGTTTTTTAAAATTATGTGTGGTATTAAGAACTGAAGTTAGGAGCTCATGCATATTACCCAGGACCTCATGCGTGTTACCCAGGACATGTTTTACCACTGAACTTCACTTCCAGTCCTTTTTTCAATTTTTATTGTTTTATTCTAGGGCTCTTTTTGTGTGTTTATATGTGGTGCGTGCACTGTGCATGTGTCTGTGTGTTACAAGCGTGGGAATACATGCATGTGAGATTGCACATGTGGGCATGTGAAGAACTGAAGGTGACATTGGGTGTCTTGTTCAGTTGCTCACCACTTCTCTTTATTGAGGCAGTGTCTCTTAGGTGCATCCAGAGCTTGTCGATCAGTTAGATTAGCTAGATTCACCAGTTTGCCTTGGTGAATTCCAGTGGCCGCAATGTGTGCCTGGCTTTTACAAGTGTTCTAAGGAGCCAAACTCTGATCATTTTATCTATAATAAGCCGTTTCCCAGCCCTCTCTTTTTATATTCAGAAATGTTCTCACTAAGTTGCTCAGGTTGCTCTTGAACTTAATTCTGTAGCCGAGACTAACTTGAACCACGTGATCTCTCAAGCCCAAGACTCCTGAGTAACTGATACTACAGGCCTGCACAAAAAAAAAAAAAAAAAAAAAAAAAAAAAAAAAGTTTTCATTAGTCTTGAAAGTGAATTTTTAAAAATTAATTAAATTTTGCTTGCGTGTGTGTCAGGGCACTGTGTGTCCCTGTGGAAAACCAAGGGTGACTTTGGGAATCATTCTGGGTTGCTTCTACTTCCTTTTTTGCTTCATTGTGGGATTTCTCAGGTTCCGTCCACCAGGGTTGGAAGTACAGACTGCTGCAGGTTCTGCCTGATGATTTTATGTGGGATCTGGGATCCGAACTCAGGACTTTCTGCTTTTGAACAGAGACTTAACCCCTCAACCATCTCTCCAGCCTGATATCTGAAGGGAGACAGAGGTTCAGTCAATTCTAGAATACTGATTCAGAGTTCTTTGTGGAAAATACTAAAACCATTTCTGTCTACCTCAATCACAACATACAGGATGGCCATCATGTACCATATCAAAGAGGCAGGAAAAATGGGCAGCTGAGGTCAGAATGGGTCCTGCCACTCAAACAGCCACTTAGTATCATTGGCACCATCGGAGGTGAACACTACCATGTGTCACCCCACTGCTGCTGTCCCTGGACACAAAAGCCCCTACATACTAGAACTTTCTAAAACATCTCTTTTCAATAATGGAATCCAGATTCAAAGCTAGACAGAAGCCTCTGATTGGGTGAAATTATGTCACGTGATGAAGCCTACCTGCCAGGGTTGTAGACAGTTGATAATAAATCACTTTAACTTTTATGATTTTTTTCTTGAGACAGGATCTTTTGTTGTTACAGTTCTCTTGCCTCATCTTCTGACTTGCTGAAACTAAAGGCATGTACCACTCCACTTTTTTTTTTTAAATGGGAATTTGGTTGTGAGATAGTAGCGTCTCTGATCAGTCACCATTGTAAGTACATATGTGAAATTTTGTGTTTTATACTTATTTTGAAATGTAGTCTTCTGGATGATAACTGAAATTAGATTGTCTAGTAGATGATGAGACTGACCAGTGCAAAACTCTGCACTGTCTACCAGATGTCTACCGGGTCTTCAAAAGTCTATGAAGTACACACAAAAGTGATTGTCTTGGGACTGTGGAACACTGAGGATTATCTCCTCAGTCTGAAGGAGAGATTTATTACTCAGATGCAGAGAATGGTTGCTAGAAACCCGTACACTACCCCGTTTTATGACTTTTCAAATAAAGATCTCATACTTAGCACACATGAACCTCTGGGTTATTTTGCTACCACCACAAAAAGTTAAATTTTTCCTGGTTTAAATATTGCAACCCCAAAGAAGGGTAAACAGCACCATTGTGTCTTAAAAATCAAGGCCCATGATAGTACAGTCTTACCATATTAGAAAATAACATGAGACCAAACAGGCTAGAAAAAGACAGATTCAGGACTACAAGTTTGGTCTCCAGAGAAAAGACAACCCAGAAAACGCCAGTGTTTCTCCCCCTGACTCCAACCTGAGGTCATTTCTCTCACCCTGAGTTAACTCCATTCCCCTTCAAGCTAAAGAAAAGACCCTGAATTTCATCCAGTAGCAGCAGGGTTCTTAAATTGCTTGCAAGTCATCTGCTCACTCAGCAGAAAGAACTCTCCATGTCGAGTCTTACTGTTTTCTTTTCTCTCTCTCCCTCCCATTTTGCCCATGTTTAAATTGTGACTTAAAGAATGATTTAAATTCTACTACATTCTAGGTGAATAATCGAAGAGAAATAACTTCACTCCTCGGTTTTGTTCATGGGAAATCTTGCAAAAACAGGTTTTTGTGTACAGGGCTGCAGATAAGTAAGACACAGAGCCAGGACCATATTAAAAACACTGCTGTACATGATAACAATGTGGGAATATCAAGAGGAGCTATCAGTATCTATTTCTCAAGAGCACAGAGGTGTTGGAGAGAGCTAAAGTGGTTCATGGCGGAAAGTACCCAGTTACAGGTAAATCTCAGGATGGAATTTCTGTTCCCAGTTACAGATAAATCTCAAAATGGAATTTCGGTATAAATTGCAAATGGGATTTTTCACTAAAATCCTATTTGATGGTCCATCATGGTCAAATCGAACTGCTTTGTACTCTCTGCAGTGTTGGGGGGGGGGTCTTCATTCTCTTGCTTCCGGGTGGTCCAAGTGGTCGTGGGCTGAGTAGGAAACATACAGATTTTTTTTTTTCCACACGGGCAAATCACAGGCAAACGTTTCACTCTCGCCCTTGGCCACCCGCAGGGACCTGCCACCACCTGCGAGGTTTTTCTGCACAATGCGGGCGGCTGTCGCCGCGGAGGAGGGGGCGGAGGCAGAGGCGGAGGCGGCACCCAGGGGCCGCGGCCCAGAGGCCTGGACCTTCGCAGTGACAGTTTCTTTTCCTGCGGCGGTGGCAGCCGGGAGGGCGGCTTGCAGGTTCGGCGGCGGCCAGCCTGCGCGTGGGTTTGCAAGGTCGCTGGGGAGCCCCGAGACGAGAGGAGAAAGGAGGAGGAGGAGGAGGAGGGGAGCCACACATCCGGCCCGAGCTGGGGGAGCCTAGGAGGCACGGCCGAGGCCAGCGAGTAGGCGCCTCCCAGCTGGGTGCCATTGTCGCGGGGTGAGGCGCCTTCCAGCCAAAGCCACTGCGGCGCGGGCCGGGCCGGCCAGACGGATGCCCAGTTCACACGGCCCGCGCGGGGGCATCCGCGGCAGTCGCCATCCCACGCGGGCTCCTGACATCACGAACTGCTGGTGAGTGGTCGCGATCGTGTACGCACCGAGTGTGAGCGCGCCCGGTTGAGAGGAGAGAGCTTTGGGGCGCGTGTGCCCGGAGGTGGGGCGCGTGTGCCCGAGGTGGGGCGCGTGTGCCCGGCGGTTGAACGAGCGCGTGCGCCCGATACATGGATGCGTCTGTCTGGTGTCGGGCGCGTGTCTCGGCGCTGAGCGTGTGTGCCCGATAGCTGGACGCGTGTGCCTGATGGCGGGGCGCATGTGCCCTTGGGGCTGAGCGTGTGCCGGATGACCGCAGCGTGCCCAGTGCTTCCCGGCTGGCGGCGGGGGCCGCGGACTTGGGGCTGGGAATGTGTGTTTGGCCGGCTGCTCGTTTCCTTTCTGGCCGCCCAGCGACCCGCCGCCAAGGGTCATTTTCATTTGACAGGGAAGGCAGGAAACTGGGGTTCTTGGTAGCTGAGCGAGCCTGGGTGTAGTGACCTGAACCCCGGTGTGCGTGTGCTTTTCTAGTTCAGGCTAGGGATGCAATGTAGGAGAAGATGTCGATGTTGCCAGAGACCACCTCGCTGGCTTTCCGTGGTGCTTCCATTTGGCTGCGCGTGATCGTGTGCCGAAGACTGGAAAAGACACCTTTACATTCCTGGGTAGTGTGTATGTATGGGGGGGGGGAACTCTAGGTACTGCTTTCATGCGGATTAGCTCCTAGAGGCATTTTCTCTCACTTGAATAACATCAATGGTCTCCCAAAGCCCCCAGGGAAATACACCAAAAAGTGTAATGTCACAAAAACAGAATTGATACGAAATATAATCGGAAAACAACCACTTCTACAGAGAGCCAGGAGCTTAAAGTGCTGTAATTACTGACGTTTAAGAGAAAAACTCAAGGAACAAACTTGATTTTAGAAGATTGAAAACAAAATTCTAGGGTTGGGAGGAGAGGGTGGGGCAGGTTTGCTGAAATTGAAGTTCAGTTAACAAACATACATCTTTCAAAGAAGCCTGAGTGAGCTCACAACTTCCCAAGCCTTCTGCTGATCATTGGAAATAAACCGAAGTCTCAGGTTTTAAAGGTATTTCCGATATTATTGACAATATGCTGATTTCTGGTCTCAAGATTAAAGGCTCTGTCAAGGTCAAGACGTAGATTGGTCCCAGCAGCTAAATTAACACCTGAATATTTAACTTATGGTTTCAACTTTCAAGAACTTTCTTTCAGATCATGCTTCAAAAAGCAATTATATGTGTTCAAAATGGATGCTAAATTGAATTTCAAAAAAGTGCTCTGTAACCTGATTATGATGTGCATTTTCTAGTTGCATTAGAAATGTCTGCATTGATGCCTGAGTTAGTGTCTGAGTAGACTGCCTTATTTCCGGTTCCCTCCTCTAGAGCGTCTTCATTCAATGGCAGGAAATTCTATTAAGGTCAGCCTGCAGCATGAACGAGCTGCATGTTTTCTGTTCCAACGCAGTCACGGTTTCATACACCTCAGCTATAATTTGTGCATCTGCTGGTTCCTGGGAATTTTAAGAACTTAGCTTTCTCATTCTTTTTAGTAAAGCAAGCAGCATTTAAACTATAAAGGCCAATTTAAGCTCTTTATCCATATCAAGGCTATTTCTTGCTTACTTGTGTTCTGTTTTATCATATTCTTGGGGCCAGGGGAGAGGCTGGCTGGGGGTAGGGTGGGGGACCCATAACCTGAGAATGTCCTCAGTCAAAGAAATGTGCTCCTGGAGAGAAAGGTGTCTCCAGGGTTGGCTCCCAAAAGGACCCATGAAAAGCTCAAAGGTATCTTGGTAATAGTTTCTACTTTTTACTTTCAGTTTAGTTAGTGATATTCTTACTTTAAGGGTTCTTCCCTGGCCTTCCTGTAGCCACAATCTGGGGAGCATCATAAAAAGAAAAGCTGGATCATTTTTAAATCAGTTTTTGTTTAGCCTTAAAATAAATGGTTCTTCTGTGAGAGTTTCATGCATGTGTATCATTAGATTTTGCTCTCAGTTCTCCCCAGTGCCTCCCCCGCCCCTTCCTCTGTCTGGTCCCCTTTCTCCCCTTAAGTAGTTCCCCATTCTGCCTTCATGTTACATGAGTTCAATTACCCTCTCTGTTCCTGCTCCTCTTTCCCCTAGGCCTCTTCCTCCCCTCACAGTCTCCTTTCTACTTACATGTCCTATGTTGTGTATATCTATATATCTACATTCTGAATTTGAATGAAAACCTGCAGTATATGTCTTTTGGACTCTGACATTTTACTTAGCATAACTGATACAAGAACAGTCTCTCCAAATGTTACAGGTCCCTGTTCAGGGGTCAAATGTTATCAGAACCATTGTTGTAGGGTTCTTGTGTCTGGTGTCGAAGATTGAAACCAGAACACATATAGAGGATTAAGGTAGAGTTTTTTTAGCAGAGAGAAAGGCTGGAATTCATATCCAGACCTGGAGTCCCATGAGAGGCTAGGGCACCCTGGAGAACTCATGAGAAACGGGCAGCTAGAAAGAACTCATGGAATCCATGAGAAGCAGGCATGGAGTTAGAAATGGACTCATGGCACTAGAGTGTCACGAGGGACTAGGGCACCAAAGATGGCTGCCAGGGTCAGGCATATTTATATACTAGGCAAGCCCAGGAAACTGGCTTTTCTCATTGGTTAACTCCCATTGGGGCCCAACCCAGTTGCTCTTGGGCCCAGGTGGGGCTAGAGATCAAGTTGTTTGTTGGAAGTGGAGAGCTCATCTCCATAATCTTCATAGGGAAGTTGGCCACTTTTCTCTGCGAGGACTGGAGTCAGTTCCTCAGCAGGGGTGTTCCTTCTGGGTGATTCCAGCAGTGGGAGATGACCTTCAGGAATTCCAAAGACCTTCAAAGACCTTAGAGACCCATCCCAGCATAGCTGTTCTAATCCTGCCTTATAATGATCTTGTGTTCTATCCATTTTCCTGCGAATGTCATGATTTTATTTTTTTACAGTCAAATAAATTAAAACTGTATTTATGTACTTCATTTTCGTGACCATATATCTGATAGTATCTGATATCTCTAGGCTGATAACTTTTTGCTCAAAAATGTGAGAAGAAATCATGTAGGCACTGCTGAGCATGTACCAGATGCCTATCATTGTCTCTTGGGACATTTCCATTAACCATGAAGCAAATTTGTATGAAATCCTATGACTTTTTCTTGACCTTGTAAAAGACTCTTATGTTTCAACTAAAACTCTAAGGCATTCATGACTATCCCTGAAAAATATCTAGTCCATTCTCACCCCTTATACAGATGATGGGTTTCAGCTGGTTAATAAGTAGTTATCAAATAAGCAGAATGTCTGTATCTTCCCAATTTAGCTTGCATTGCATCCTCTGTTAGTTTTCTTTTTCTTTTTCTTTCTTTCTTTCTTTCTTTTTTTCTTTTTTTCTTTCTTTCTCTCTCTTTCTTCCTTCCTTCGTTTCTCTCTCTTCCTTCCTTCCTTCCTTCCTTTCTTCCTTCCTTCCTTCCTTCCTTCCTTCCTTCCTTCCTTTCTTCCTTTCTTCCTTCCTTTCAGTATATAATTTTATATGAATCACCAGACACTTCATGAGATTGGTCAATATATTCAACTATAAAGTTCAACTTTCTCCACTGAAGGACTAATAATTATTCTAAGACAAAACCACCGTGCCTGTTGGCTTGCTCATTCCAGCTCTCAGAACCTGTGAACTAGCCAACTTTGTGGCAGGCACATTGACAAATCCTGAGCTGACATCAGAAAGTTCAACCCAGGAATCATTTGGATAGAGCCACATCTGAATGTGACTTTCATCAGAAATTATTTGCATTTCTAAGCAGACTGAATGAACTGTACTGTCAATACAGTCCTGCTTCTCTTCAGGCCAGAAGTGGAGAGACCAGTTTAACATTTGACAAGTTACCAGGACTTTAAAAAACATATTGTGTGATTTGCTTCCTATATTTAAATTCAATCCATCTTATTTTTGTTTAGAGATATTTTCTGGCTAGTTACTTAGTAACCTATGCATATGAAATATAGCCCCTTAACCTAAATGCTATGTTGTGATTTGTTCTAGGTAACCCTTCCAGGTAATCTTTTGGAAACTGATATGTGATTCAGTCTGAGATATTCTATTGTTATGCCTCCTTTTTGTTTTAGTTCTAGCCTTCCATCTGTAAACACTAGTGAGTCTCCCTGTAATTCAGGGTATAGTTTCAGGACCAATGATTAGAAAACTATCCAAAATTGACTTCATATTGTAATGTTCAATAATAAATGCAAAACTTCTCTCTAACAGTTTCTTCATGTCCTTTTTATATCAAGTCTTTCGTTCTGAATAAAAAAATGAGATCTCAGATGTTTTTTCAATGGAACTATATTAAAAAATAAACATAAAATTGCTTGTCGATATTCTGATGCAGCACAAACGCCATTATTCTCTGCATAATGAATCACTATCATTCATATCATGTATTTGTTTGGTAAGCATTGAGCACTTAAGGGTCAAAGGCATATTGTTTCCGAGACTGATTCAGGCCTCTGAAAGTCAGGTGTTCAAGTTTTTATTTTATGTGGCAATCCGGTGTAGGTTCCTTGTGGGGATGAGTGACAGAAGCTGGTTTTCACGAGAGCCCTTGGGCAGGTGAGTGGGAGTGACTTGGAAGGTGGAAGATTGTAGATGATGAAAGGTCTCAGAGTCATCAACTTGTGGAAGGGGAAACGTGGAACTTCAGATATCAGGATCTGTATTTAAAGGGTTTGAATGTAATTACTTTCATGCTACAAACTCTTTCAGGTATGGCCAGTTCATCACAGTATTCTTTGCTGCTGAGTCCTGGTATAAGGACTTGGAATCTTGGAAGAGTTTCAGAAATACTTACTAGCAAATATTAATCAATGGGGGTTGTAAGTCAGTGTATTTTACTTTGTACAGTCTATGGTGGGTGGGACTAGGCCCTGAACAGATGAATAAAATATTGAGAACTGGTTGAGGAAGTTGGCATCCTTGTGTACACTTGGCCAGACATGCTGGTCTGGCAAGTAAGGATCATCCCTCTCTCAGTCATTATGTGATGATGGTGTGGCCACTTCCTTCAGCCCTGGTGTTGGTGTGAGCTATCCTATCAGGTTGGACTGAGAACTATAACCGGAAAATCTTAAGAGAAAATAAATCCCTTGTTTTCTTAAGCCGTTGGATGGTGATTTATCATCAACCATGTATAGGCAATAGGTACCTTTTGCAGATGTACAAATTAAAATACAAAAAGATCAGGGAAATTGTGCAGTGCCCTAGGCTTGTAGGTTGGGAGTCAAACCCAGACCTCAAACTCCAATGCCTGCTGCTTTCCCTCTTGTTATTTCCCTGTACTGCCTGCTGAGATACCTGTAGCAGGTTCTGAGACAAGCATCAATATTATGAGGACCTACTGTGCCTTTCACTTCTCCTCATGATCCAGAGTCCCCTACATCTTCTCTTCCTGAAACATGGTAAAGTGATCATTTCATTGCTGCTTTTCATTCAGCTTGAGTTTTAGTCATTCTTTGACTTGTGAAGAAATTAAGTAAACTAGTTTCATCATCCCATTTTTTGAATGAATACAACAGGACCCATGCATTTTGGATGGACGAGGGGTTTATTCCGGTTTACAGATCTCTGGGTTATATAGCTCATTACCATCTCAGGAGAAAGTTCATAGCGGCATAAGAAGCCTAGGGAGTATGCACATCATACCCACATGGAAAGATGAGTATGGGGCGTACCTTTTACCTTGCCAGTCTGCCAAAACACTGAGCCAGTTCTCTGCATCTTTTCCACCTGTCCAGGTGGAAAGTTCCATCCACCATAAGGTGACCCTTCTCACATGTATTAGATAATCCCCGGACAGGTTTGCTCAAGACTTGCCTTAACTAAATAACTCTTCACAGATGCGCCCAAAGGTGAAGCCTTCAGTTGTCAAGTTAGCATTTATAAGCAAATTTCCATACTACGTTATTCAAAGTAGAATTTTACTGATTTGTGGACAGATTGCTGTGGTGATGAGGAATGGACACTGTCAGCTCTTCCAGGTCTTCCCAGAGGGAAATGACCATAACTTCACTTCATTGAATTAGTCCTTGTAATTTTATTTTCATAAGTAACTTTTAGATGTCTATAATTAATATTGTGTTTTCTACCTTTTTTTTTTTGATGTTGGGATTTAAGTGAGAATCAGTCTTGTAGTTCCCAGTCCCAATATTGTGTTTTTATAAGTAGACAAAAGTTTTTCTTGGTCTCATGTAAAGTATATTGATAAACTTTTTTTTTCTTGAAGAAATCACTTTAAATCTCATCCATAAATGTAATCATTCTTTAGTTTACCCTTTTGTATAAGCTACATATTTCATTTTGAGCCAAATTTCCTCATTCCTAGTTTAAACTTCATTACAGATGCAAGAATTTGCAGCTCAGTGACTTTGGTGCTTTCTCTTTAAATGACTACCATACTTCCTGTTTTAATGGCGTCTAGGTAACCGAAAGCAATATTCAGCAAAGTCTTCTACCTACAAGAGACAGCTCTAGGGAAGCATCACAAGGTAGTCTGAGATGTGTGGGTGATTAGAGCTTGTGATGTGCTGGATTCATTTGGAATCAGAAGGCCAGGATGACTCATTTTTAACCCTTTAAGAAGCTGGTGGAGACTGCCTCCCTGCTTTGCGTTTGCCTTTGGTGGCTGTAGCATGGGTTCCTTTTAGGGCACTCCCATCTCAAAATCAAATGGAGGAAGCAGCAATCAGCCATGTGCCTCTAATTAAAAAGAAAGCGAAAACTACATTTAACAGTGGGATTATGGTGAAAACCATCTCATCTCCAGACCCTGTGATTTCATTTATCATAATGTCTATGTTCAGAAGGAAGCCATACTGTGGGTTCTTTTTAGAGTACTACATCTCAAAATCAGATGGGTGGAGTAGGACCAACTATATACCTTTTATTAAAACCAGAGGGAAAACTACATTCCATGATGGGATTATGGTTAAATCCATCTCATCTGCTGATCCTGAGGGCTCATTAGCACTGGACAGGATATCATTCTATCATTCTGTCACTAGAGACATCACCTTGAACAGTAGAGGTTGCATCTCAGTGCTGAGAACAAACCCACAGCCTTTTTGTGTCTGTGGCTGTATGGATTGATTCCAGTTCTTTAAAAGGTTGGTTTAAAAATTGCCCCCCTGAAGCTGTCTTTAACAGTGGACATAGCAGATGGAATGTGACTAGAAAAAACCCAGGGAAGGACCTCATAATCTTGTTTCTATTCAGTGGAGGCAGAGAAACTGCTTCCAGAATCCATACACTTAAGTGCATTGATATGCATACTTGGAAGCATTGATAGATATGGAAATTTCTTTTATTTTCCAATTATCGAAAAATCCAAGAGCTCAAAATGTAGTATGCTTATATATAGATAGTCAATTTTCTTTTGTCAAGTATAGCATTATGAAAAGATTTAGAAAGGTAACTAGAACAGTGATTTTCAAATTAGTCTTGAAAAGATCCTGTATCCTACCTTCATAATTCATTACTCAGTTGGTAACCCAGCAATCTTATTACTAATAGTCATCTGGGGAGATGGTAGTTCAGGTATGATCAGTAAGGCACACTTTGAGAACACACAACTAAGAATGAATCTTACTTTATCTTCAAATTCTGGGCTTCTCTTTAGTTTTGATTTTTTACTTCTCCTGACCTCCACATACATTTTCACACATTGCCATGAGCCTCTATTGCTGCCTTGGAGTTTTTAAAATGAAATGACATAGTGTCTTGGATTGCTCTACTACCTTTCTGCTTTGCTGTGAGGTTTCCCAGGCTCTGCCTTCTAGGGCCAGAGGTGCAGGCTGCCTCCATTTCTGCCTGGCATTTTTATGTGAGATCCAGGATCTGAACTCGGTCCTTCTGCTTAGAAGGCAGAAGCTTAACCCCTGAGCCATGTCTTAAGCCCACCTTGCATGTTCTTAATGATATTTTACTGCAGTTTGCTTGCATGCTGCCAATAAATTCACCAACAAAGAGCTTAGGAGAACAAGGGGGGTTTTTCTGGTTTACAGTTCTCTATTATAGCACATAGTCCAGGATAGCAGTAGAGTTCACACCAGTACCAGGATTTGAGGGAACTGACCATACTATATTCACAGGAACCAGTGAGAGAGAAGCAAATCTCACTACAGACTACAAATCTGCATGTGTATATTGAAGTATGCTGAACTTATTAAACCAGACCCCTCCATCTTAGCCGCCTGCCCAGGTCTGGGCTTTTCCCCCATCAATTACTCTCACAGGTTATTAAGGCTTTCCTTAACTAATAATTCTTTACGAATGTGTCCAAAGATCAACCTTCAAATGTCAAGTTGACATCTATTTCTAATTAGCACAATTTGGTTTTGGTTGTTGTTTTTGCTGAACAGAATCAGAAGCCCGGAGGATTGGCAGGTGTAATGGTTACTCTTTACTATTGCTGCGAGAGCGCTCCCAAACTTATGGGAGAAAGGAGAGTTATTCAGCTTCAGTTCCAGAAGGGACATAGATCTTTCACGGTGGTGATGGCATTGGCTGGCTGGTTGGTGGCAGGCTAAGTCACAGCAGACCTCATATAGCTTTAGCATTCCTGGAATGTCTCTCCATCTATATTCTGTGATCCCGTTTATGTGGTCCATTACTGGGAGGTTCCTATGAGATCTATGGAAGTTCCCATGGAATTTAGGGAGGGTATAATCCTTTCACGTGGTCTCAGTTGATCTTCCAGCTGTGGTCCAGCCCATCTTAGTTAACACCAGGTGTGTCAGGTTGACACTCAGGCTTAAATATCACAGCAGGTATTACAGAGGTAAATATTAAATGTCCTTCCAAGAGCAGATGTTTGGAGATGGAGTCGATCAAGAGAGGCCAGAAAAGACACAGGAAGCAGTCAAAACAACCTAATAAGTGCAGGAAGGAGAAAAGGGTCAGCCTACAAGGGCTCTCAAGCTGACCAGGGTAAATACCCTTCTCAGATAGGTCTGGTACTTCCATACATTTTCAAGCAGGGTACTAAGTAAATGTAAACAAATACATATATCCCTCAGCTAGAGCTATATTGTATTTGGTTCAGAAACAAGAGGATTAAGGAGCAGTTGAAGGACACTGATTTGTCACCATAAAGACATGAAGGAAAAAGGAAAACAAACAAAGATCTTAAGGGCTTTGACTTTAATAGGATAATCTGGACAAGGTTTGCAACAGGTTTCTCCAACTCTACTCCTAAGTGTCTATGGCCAAAAAACTGCTCTGTCCACAATTGCATGTGACCATATGCAATACTAAGACTGTCCACCACCAACCACTGCTTACCCGCATGTTGCTGATAATTCACGACAAAGTGGATTATGATTGTCCCATTATATTTCTTACTCCAGCTTGTCAGGAGAGCCCATGCCAACGCAGTAGACAAGGGAACTGTCTATACCATGTCTAGGGCTCATCTTTGAGAGAAAGCTTAGAAAACTCAGTATGTTCATAATATTTTTATTTCAAATGGCATTACAAGTTAAATGTATGCATTCATACTAAGACATGAACTTGTACCTCATATGTTGTTCCACAACTAGCTCTTTTTACTTAATGTAGTAACAACAGATAATTTCATGGCTCAGTATGCATTTATTTCTTTTGTAATGACTTCGCCATCCAAGTTAAATGATTCTTTTTTGATTGCTATTGTTATTTTGAAATTTTTCATATTTTTTATAACATGCCACTCTGTGTGTGCATGTGCGTGCGCGCACGTATGCGCGCGTGTGCGTGCGTGTGTGCGTACGTGTGTGTGTGTGTGTGTGTGTTTAAGCAGGGGAATCTATAGAGAAAGTTTAGAATTGTAATTATTTGGTTAATGGGAACACCTACTATAAAAATGAAAAACTTTCTGTTTTTTATTCTTTATTTTATATGTATCAATATAAGGCCATTTAAGTGAATTTTATCAAGCACAGTAAATGAAATTACCTTATTTAAATTCTAAGACTTGTTTCCATGGCACCAGGGGTCAAACCCATGCCTGGAGCTTGCCAAGGCAGCCCTCTGCTACTGAGTTATATGCCTTACGGTTGAGACCCACAGTTGCTTTTGTACTTTTCTCATTTGCGTATATGTGGGGTATGGTATGCTTAACTAAAATTATGTACACATGTTAGCATATGTACACATGCTGGTAAAGACAAGTTAGTGTTGGTAATCATCCTCAATCATTTTTCTGCCTTGTTCCTTGAGGGAGTCTCTCCATCAAACCCAGAGTCCGTTGGTAAGGCAGATCTTGCCACCCAACTTGTTCTGGGAATACTGCTGTTTGTCTTCCAGAGTTGCAGATGGGCTGTCATCCCATCCAGCATTTATGTGGCTTCTGGTGATCAAACCCCAGTCTTCTTTAAGTCTTCTGTCATGCAATACACAAGGTTAGCAAAGGGAGAAAAGATTGATTCATGATTTCAGGTTCAGTCCCCAATCGACGCCATTGCCTTTAGGACTGTGACAAGGTAGAGAATCAAGGCAGGAACCAAGTGGTAGAACATAGATTGATAGACTGATACTTATTTTACACTGGAGAGAGAGAGAGAGAGAGAGAGAGAGAGAGCCCAATATCATCTCAAGGAATGAATGTTCTCAGCGACCTCACCTCCTTTCACCAGCCCTACCTCATAAAGGATCTTCAAAAGTACCACTACCATCATCTGGGGACCAAGCCTTTAATACATGAGATGTTGGGTGTGGCACTTATCATCTAAACCATAAAATTAATGTTGAGGGATTCAGACATCCCTAAATAATAGTTAAAGGACTGGGGGTGTGACTCGATGTTAGAATGCTTGCTTAGCATGTGGGAGATCCTGCTCTCATCCTTAGTACTCTTCCTCAAGAGAGACAGATTGATTAGATGGCTTAAGTCATTTAATCAATTAAATTAAGCCATATATAACTTTACATATATAAAGTTAAGCTGAAGTGAATACATATAAAATTCCTACCAAAGTAATACTTGTATAATGAATGATGTCAATAGAAAAATCACTCTTTTCAAGAATCATAGTAATAATTGTTTTGAGCAAAAATCATTTTTACTTGCTAAAATTTATGGAAACAGACTTCGTTTAGTCTCACAGTAACTGCAAAATATTTATTAACTACAGTAGGAAAAGTTATATCTTTCAGAGAGAAGAAAACTGACAGACATAAACTGTCAAGGGTCACATGCCCAAGAATCAGATAAATTGATGTGGCTTTCTTTGATGCACAAAGGACGCATTACTTTTTGAGGCATTTCCATGAAAGTAAATAAAAAGTAAATATCCAGCTCTAAGTTTTCCTTGTTCTGTCGTTAGAACAGTTGGCGGGACTTTTACTCTCCACCATGAAAATGGCTGTTAAATACTTTTCTCTCTATCACAGCACTGGCTTCCAGCTCAAGATCCAGACGCTCAGACAAGTCTTCTTTTTTGCTCACAATTGTTTTTGCTGCCTTGCAGCTACTAGCAAGGGCTTAGTAAGCAAGGTTGAATAATGCATTGGTTTGAAGCTAGCAGTATTTGCAGGAAAGTGTTTTTAATCCTTGGAACATACTAAGTGAGAAATCACAGGTGAACGTCCTGATAGAAATGCATGAAGGCTGTTTGCAGCCGAAGCCATGACAAAATACTGTTTTCTGTGTATTAGGTCATTGCAAGAAGGGATGGAGAGCTACTCTGACCAAATGTGGGACTCCACGTGGAGGTTCATGAATAAACAGAAACTGACACGGGAAAGTCCTAAAAAATAGGAGTTTACTTAGGTTTGAAGGCCTGGTGGTTTAGCCTTGAGGTAGGAGAACACTGGAAGAGAAGAGATAGCTTAAGGTTAGAGGATAGGGAGAGAGCTGCAGTTACAGCATGGGGGATGGAGGAGGAGAAGAAAGGATGGACAGGTCGACCTGAGAGCTTGGAGAGCAGGAGAGACAGACCTGGATGGCCTCACCATCTTTTATAGTCTCAAGCATTGCTAAGGACTTGCCTGTTGCTCAGGAGTTACTAGGACTGCAGGGCAGTGAGTGAAGACTGGAGACGTGGTCTTTGTAAAACGAACATCTAGCTAGAGGGCTTTGCAAAATGGCAGTTGAGGCTAAATTGCAAGGATGAAGGACGTCAGCAGAAAACCAGTGATGGAGACAGAGATTGGAGGTGAGGCTCTCTAGTTTGAAGAAGCCACAGTGGAGTGTTCTAAATAGAGAACATTTTGCTGACTAGAGCTAGGCATTTAGAGGGTTATTTGTTGTTGTCATAGAGTAATTTTACTTGATGCGGTACCTCAAGTTTTAATGTGCATGAAAATATCGTGGCCTGCTAGCTAAAAGATAGAGATCCCTGGGGCGTCCTTCCCAGAAATTCTGACTCACAGGGACTTAAAAAACAATCTATGTACCAGTGCCAACATCACTCTCCTTCACTGCCTTAATGTGTACACAGGTGATCCAGGAGCCTCACTCAGGAGAAGCATATCAACACTGAGGGGGGATCAACTACAGGGAAAGAAGATAGGGAGGGAGGGTTACATCCAGGTCACTCTGGCCAACTCTAAGGACTTTGTACATGAGGCCTTCTTGAAGAGCTTTATAATGAATTACCAGAGAATATTATGAAGGACTCTGTCTTTTACAACTTTCATGCACTACAGTAAAGAGACTTCTCACTAGGGCATGTTGAATGGTGAAGATTCCTGTTTGGAGAACTCTGGCGAACCAAAAAAGAATTATTTCAAGCTAGCCGGATTTGTCTTGTTTTGCTTTTGAATAGTATTATTGAACCAAATTCATTTGCCCAGGAACTGCCCTTAGGAGAGGTATGAAAATTAAATAAAATCGATTAACCATATCCAATGATCGCCCCTATCTCCAAACCTCCGACAACTGGCAGGCAGGAAAATGACATCATTTATAATTGCATCTTGTTATATTTCATTGAGTTAAGTATCATTGGATAGTGTTTTTTTAAAAGGAATATGGAATAAAAAGGGAAGCTTTTTATTATGATGGACATTAAAAGTTTGTGGCTTCGGACAGCATGACCATTCATCTGTTGCAGAAATGAGGATTTAGCTCAGCATTACAAATATATGAATCATAATCTTCTCTGTGCCAAGGAAATGAAAAGGGCATTCATTCTCGGTTGTTTCTTGGGCAGAATGATGCAGTGTGTCTGACCGGACCACCTGCCCACCACTTTGCTCCCAGGACATAGTTCAATTCAAAATATTGCCTAGCTTTTAAGATAAATTCTAACCTTGGTGGTATTCAAAAAACATTTCATACACTTAAAGGTGTGGTATGTTAAGGATCCTGTTTTTTTTTTTAAGTGTGGTAATTCAATTAAAACACCTTACAGAATTTTTTAAGGCATTTCAGGTATCAGGATGACACTCATATTACAATCACATATTTTTCATCATAAATCTGTATATGATGTTCATTTTTCACTTCTGGGGTTAAAATACCAAAAATTTCAGAAGCTGTGCATTTCAATAAATGCCACTAAGTGTGTGTGTGTGTGTGTGCAACATACCTGCTAACACGTATGATATTCAATGGAGTTCAGTAGTCAGTTCTCTCCTTTCATATGATGGGTGTCAGAGATCAACTGGTCTTCAAGCTTGCATGACAACCTGAACTGGACCTCCAGAACCACAAGGTAAAGGAGAAGGCCAGCTTGCTGGCTGGACATATGTTCCTGCTTTCTTTCTTTCTCTCTCCCTGTCATTCTCTGTTCTCAAATTAAAAAAAAAAAGAAAGTGTTCTTTGTTTCATGTTTGAGTGTTTGAATGCACAGAGGGAGGGGCCTAGCTCCTTTTCTTCCTATGGCAAGCCCCAGGCTTCAGGAGTGTGGCTTAGATGATTCTCCCTGGGTGCCTGTTATTGAAGGCCTGGGAGCAGCCCTTTGGCCTCCTTTATCTAAATGAGATAAGATCACCAAGCCCCAAGGCCTAGGTTACTCCTTTATGTACCTTTCCTTATGTATTTTCTTATGTACTCTGTCCTAACTGGAAAACTCTAACCCGGCAGAGCCAAGAGAGGCTGTGTGTTTGGCCAGTTAGAAATGAGACTCCGGGAGATAGTGTGAGCCGTTGTGGCCCCTTTCACCTGCCAGCACGTCACCTGCTCATCCAGGTCACTCTGACACTGTCTCCAGTTCCCACTGAACGTGAAGTCTCCAAGGAGAGTGTTCACTTGCTGTCTGGTAGACTCTGGACTCCACTCTGTACTGTGCAAACCACTGCATGTCTAAATGAAAGTGCTTCATCTCTCACTCCCCCTCTCTCTTTCTTGCACACACACAGAATAGGAAGAAGAGTATTGGACAGAGTTGAGGTACGTAGTGAGGGATAAAGAAAAATAAATTCATTGTATTTGTATATGAAAGTTTTAAAGAATAAAAAAAAATTAAATGAATATTAAAAAAAGTCACAGAATTAAACTGTAGCTCAGTTGTAAAAATACATGTGTGGCCCTGGTTTCAATCACCTGCCTAAAAGAGAAAAAATAAAGAAGGGGAGGGGAGAGAAGGAAGGGAAAGGCAGGGAAAATGAGGGAAAGGGAAAGATACTTCCGGTTAACTTTCCCCAGGTTATCTAGTTTCCAGAATACAGCTATACGGGGGCTGAGGCTAGGAAGCAGGTTGGTATTACATCAGGTATTACTGGCGACTGTTTGCAATTATTTTAAGCCACCTTGAGCACAATGAAGCAGGGGTTATTTGTGAATGAGGTTGTGAGCCCTGGAGGGCTCAGGAAAGCTCACTAGCAGGCGGTTGAGCGGTTGATGATGCCTAGATCGTCACTCCCCCTTGTCTGACAAGGTAGGAAGTTTATACTATTATGTTCTATTCTTAGTTCTGCCTCTGACTTTCTGCTTCAGTATTTTTCTTACTCCCCAAATGGTAGTGCGTGTCTTCAGCACTTGAGGTCACCCTCAACCTGTCTTCCACAGGTTAGCTGATGAAGGGTGAGAACTTAGACACCTGCTCTCCTGGTCATCAAAGTGGTTTGCCACTTTGCCTAAGTACCATTTGCTTACCATCAGTGCACTGAAGTTGTTTGCCTTGTGTCTTGTCAAGAAAAGGGGAACATGAATAAAAATGGCTTTGACTCCCCTCTCAGAGGCCAGCGTCTATTTTCTTGACCCACAGATTAATAAGTGCCAGGCGCCAGGCCTGGTTATGTCAAAACCTCTAATTTTTTTAAAGAGAAATTGACAGTGGGTTGGTAAAATGTTTGCTGTACAAGCTTGAGGACTGGGTTTGGATTCCCAACCTATACAAAAATCTGTGCATGGTGGAGTCCTAGTCCCGAGGAGTCAGAGACAGATAGATCCTTATAGATTGGCCACTAGTCTAGCAGAATCCATGAGTTCCTGGTTCATCGAGAGAACATGTCTCAAAATAAGTTGGAAAGCAATAGAGAAAAACACTCTATCTCAATCTGTGGTCTCTGCATGCATGTTCACATATGTGTTTATCCACCCACCTACATGCACTTACATGAGCACAAACACATATGTACATACGCACACGCGTGAAATCTTAATTTTTACATGAAATTTCTTAGTTTTTTTGCATGTTCAAAAGAGAATATTTATTATATTTTTCTTTTTTATTATTATCACTTTGTATTTCCATCCATACAGCAAAGATTAAATTTTAGCATGTATCCTTAGAATAAAAAAATGTACTAAAGCAACATCATTTGTATTCCCTGGAAAGATACAGAGTACTAGTTTTAAGTGGTAATAACTAACTTAATAGTTAACATTTTCCATAAGTAAACAAATTAAATATTTATGATAAACAGACGTGGCTTATTATAGACAATAGGGGTTGTGTGGTACTGATTCTGAAGAAGTCCAAATCTTCAGAATAGGTAAGTGGGCTGTTACAGGCTGGGGTAAGCTGAGGGGAGGAAAGGAGGTGTTAGAAAAATGAGAGGAAAGAGAAGAAACACCAACCTGGGCTGAAACACAGACTGAACTTTTTTTTTTAGGGAGGACAACCATGTTCCCGAGGGAGGGAGGTTACTCTGCTTGGGACCGGCTGTAAGGGGAAAGTGGAATCTCGTGATTTGACTGGAGTTGTTTCTCTTATTTCCACTAGCTGGGGTGGAAGTGGGATGTATAGAGCTGGCAGGTGTTGGGGCTGGAGAGGGGAGGGAGGTATGTGCTTTCTTGTCCGTGTGGCCCCAGGCTCCAGAGCTGTCCTGAGTCACTGCCCGTGTCAGGATGCAGGTCCAGCTGGCCAAAGAATGTCTCAAAGTGTTCAAGAAGAAAGAAACTTATGTCTGTGAGGTGTCTGGGTGTAAGCAAATGAGAGTGCTTTTATTTTCTTGTTTTGCCTTGGCGCGTTCTTAGGACACAAAAAGCTTCATGTGACTTCTAGCGGGCAGGAGGGGGAAGAGGTCACGCCCCTTTCTTTGCAGCTCCAGCATTTGGGTGGGTGATTCATCTCTCTCCCTATCCTCTCGTCTGGAAGGTTCTGCCCAGACATGACTCCCTCATGGAAACTGGGGGGAATGTAAGTTAGGATACCAAAAATCACACATGTATATTAGAAAAAGAGAATGTCTAGTGGGCTACTTAGCAACTAACAGCTAAGGGTCATAGCTTTTGCAGGTAGGGCATCATTTGGCCTAACCCAGTTTAAATTTTCCAGCAAGACCCCTATGGCACAAATGGAAGGTGACCTTCCTGTTTTAGATTCTCATGACTGACTTTACATCTGCTTTAGTTGGTACCGCAGAGAAGGTTTTTGTGTTGCTTGTGTGCATCATTAATCTTAGAACAGCAGTTTTCAAACTTCTTTGACTTCTTAAAAAAACTAAAGAGGTAAAAAAAATGACATATATATATTTAGCCTTACTGTATGAAAATCAAAGCAAACATTAGCAAGAGTATTTAGGTAAACATCCTTAGAATTATTTTACCCCTTGCAAATTTTTACACAACAGCTGTGAGAAATTGATATCACAGAAACAAATAATGTTTCTAGGTAGACATGAGCTTGCCATGCAAGCACAAGGACCTGAGTTCAAATCCCCAGCATCCACATAATAGCCAGGCATGAAGCTTGCTGGCTACCAAGTCTAATGGATTGATGAGATGTCCAGATTCAGTGACAATCTCAACACAAGTGGAATAACGATTGTGGAAGATATCTGATCTATACTTCTGACCTCCACATATACATGCACTCATAACCAAGCAAATAATGATTAATTAATATCATGAAATAGGGGACTGGAGAGGTGGCTCAGGGGTTAAGCCTCTGCCTTGCAGGCGGAGAGTCTTGAGCTCGGATCCTAGACCCCACGTGTAGACGCTGGGCGGAAGCGGGGGGGGGGGGGGGGGGGAAAGGCTGCATTTCTGGTCCTGGTAAGGCGGAGCCTGTGAATCCCGGGGCAGAGTAAACAAAGAGGAGGTGGAGGCGTCCATGGTGGTTCCCAAATTCGTCCGTGGTTCTACACACACACACACATATGTGCACACACACACAAATGAATAAATAATAATAATAAAAGATTTAAAAAAATCATGAAATAATATTTAACCTTTCATACCCTTCCAAGAATGTTGAGGTAAAGCATACCATTTTTGTGTTGACATTGCAGTTGCAAAAGCCGGGATTAAGGATTTAAAAATAAAGCAATTCAGACAGATTTGGTGCAATTAGACCATAAATAGCTAAAAAATAAATTGTTCTTTAATCTCTTCATGAATGCTATGGTGCCTCTCTTTCTCCCTTCAGCTAATAAAATATCTTTTTTAAAATTAAAATGGTCTCCCTCAAAATCTAGCATGGACTAAAGGCACTAGGATCCTTAGAAGCTAAGGATTAACAGTCACAATAGTGTTCCTATACTTAAGGGGAAAACAAGAAAGAGTTCTAGGAAATGCCACTGAGTCCTTACACCTCATCAGAGAGGAGGACCCAGAGGAAAGTTTGATCTACACATTAAAGGATGCTCCAGAGACCGGGAGGGGGGCGCCCTGGGAGAAAGGGAGGGAGGGGGAAAGGAAGGGAGAAAAGGGGGAGGGAGCAGGGAGGTCCAGGGAGGGGTGGAGGGAGGGAGGGACAGGGGTACCTATTACGTTTGTATGAGCGGAAAAATAAATTAAAAAATGCATCTGTAAACATAAGACAAAAAAAATAAAATTAAAATGATCTCAAAAATTTGAGAATTTCTTTCATCTTATCTAGAACTGTGGGCATGATCATCCCTCACTCAATGTGCGGGGAAACATGAGAGTTTTAGCTACCTTGGGAAGAGTTGGTTTTTGTCACTGAGTAATCAATAAATTGATATATGAAAATGAAAAACAATTACTTTAAATATGCAATTTAATTCTTGTGTTTAAGATAAGTGAACAAAGTAAACATCTTATGCAGAGAACATTTGGGGTTTTTTGTTTTTGCGTACTTGGCACTGTGTTTGACTCCATGTCCTGAACCTGCCCCCTCTGTTGGCATATCCTCTTGCCTTCTGTAGAAATATGAACTATAGAAATGCCAAGTACATGTTCAGCTGCCTATGGCTGCAGGCAGGTGACCTAGACGCTTCCTGCCAAATATGTACATTTTACGCTATGGCTTGGAAACTAGACACATACAGAAATTCCAGGAACTACACAGTTTCCAGGGCAACCAGAGTTGCTGGTGCTGGTGGAAGAAACTTGAGAATACCTTCTTCGTCGGAGCAGAGCTGTGTTTGCTTCTTCCAAGGAGTCTGCGTGATTTGGGATGATGTTTGAAGAAATGCAGCCTCCCAGTCCAGTGTCCCCGTCCTCTCTGCAAATGCTGTTGTCTTTCCTTATCCTTCTGTGAACTCAGGAGTTGGTGCCTGCCTAGAATGCAGTCAATGCAGTGTCTCTCAGACTGTCCTTTGCATGTTTCATGTGTCAAAATCTCTGGACCTCATTCTAATGATACCCATTCCTGGGCTTTAAATGGATCACCTCAGAATACTTGTGGACGAGTCCCAAGAATCTGCATTTTCTTTTTAATTAATTGTTTTGAGACTGGGTTTTGTGTTTCCCAGGCTGGCCTCAAACTCACTGGGTTGCTGATGTAGACTTTGAACTTGCACTTCTCCTACCTCTACCTCCCCAGTGCAAGGGGGGAGGAGGGAAGGAGTTGTTACAGGTGTGCACCACTATGCCTGGTTTATGTAACACTGGGATCAAACCCCAGCTTTGCTCATATTAGGCAAGCACTCTATTAATTGAACTTCATCCCTAGCTCAGAATTTGCATATTTGTTTGTTTGTTTGTTTGATATGTGTGTGTGTGTGTGTGTGTGTGTGCGCGTGTGTGTACTAGAGGGCCCTTGAGTGTATGTCTATGGAATCATTCTGGATGCTCTGTCACTTTATTACCTGCCTCTGGGGTCTACCAGGCTCCATCCTCCAGGGCCAGAAGTTTAGCTTCCAGACAAAGGATTTAAACCCTGGATCATCTCTCCAGCCCCAGAGCCTGATTTTAAGCAAATCTCACATCTATGTGATTTTAGGTACAGTAAAATTAAAGAAAAACAATCCCCATGTTTCTAATTTTATTATCATAGAACTCATTCTACTTTTACAATCCTTGGTCAGTCACTGATAAGAATTGACAGCCACAGTAGTGCTCCTATGCTTAAGGGGAACACAGGAAAGGGTTCTGGGAAATGCCCCTGGGTCCTTGCACCTCATTGGAGAGGAGGGCCCAGAGGAGAGTCTGGCATGCACATTAAAGGATGCTCTGTGGATTGGGGGGGGCACTGGAGGATGAGAAGGGAGGGGAGAGGGGAGGGGGGGTACAGGGCGGTGGGAGGTTAGAGGGAGGGAGGAGACCGGTGTACCTGTTAAGTTTGTATGAGTGGAAATTAAAACAAAAAAAGAATTTCTTTATTCCTGGGCAAGCCCCTCTTCCTATCCACATTCCCCATAAACTTCTGTTCTGTCTCTTTGACTTTTATTTTCCTTTTGATGTTTTGAGATAGAGTCTCATGCAGTCCAGGCTGGTCTCAAACTTGCTCTTTAGCTGAATTCTTTGTAGCTGAAACGGGCCTTGAACTTGTGATACTCCCGGACTCTAGCTCCTGAGCGCTGCGCTCACGGATGTGCACAGCGCACCAGCAGTAGGTCTCTTTCAGATCCCTTTTTGTTTGGTTTCTGGTTTATTTCTTCTTTCAGATAACTGGGGTTGGTGTCAGATTGCTCAGCTCACACTGTGGCTTGGCGACTGTGGTGCTCCCAGGTGGTTTCTTTCTTGGGCATTTTTGAAGCTCACAGGCTTAGAGTTCAGCATTTACTCTGGGGATCATTAGGGACAGGAAGGAAAAGGCAACACCACAGGAGGCAGAGTGTTCTCCTTGAAAGGTTTTTCTCACCCGTGGATTTGGACCAAAAAAAGATCAGGAAGGGGTTGACTGGTCTGCTTCTGACACTTCTTGAATCATGGAAAGTTATAATTTAAGAGGATCCAGCCTTCTTCAGTTTGTAAACAAAGAATGACGTGGAGACAATGCATGTCCAAACTCACCAGAATGGTGAGAGAGAGCGAGGTGTAAAGCACAGGACCAATATAAAAGTAGAACTTGAAAATGTAGAAATGGGCCTCATGTAGCATAAAGGAAGGGAGTTAGTTAATGCCTTTGAACCCCAGTTTCCTCAACTGCAAAGTAAAAGATTTATTCCAAAAATAGCTAACATTTGTCTCGACTCAGTGCTAGGAACTATTACCATGAATTTGTATGCTGTTCACTTAATCCTTGTTACAACCCAATGTCATGGCTACTATTACACCTCCATTTATTCAGACACCCAGATAAGCTGTGTGACTTGTCTGCAGTCCCACATTAGCATAGGCATTTTCCGTTGCTGCCTTACACACTTCCATAAACTCAGTGGTTTAAGACAACTTGTGCTTATGCCGCAGTTTTGTGGGCAGATGTTTGGGCCTTCCTAGGTTCTCTGCAGGGCAGAAATCAAGGTGTGGAGTCAACCTGTGAAGGGAGTGTTGATCTGTCAGGAGCTGGCTTGTCATCTCCAACTTTACTGTTGATGGTGGATGGGCTCAGCGGTAGCTCAGGCTCCATGGTTATTGGCAGAATTCATTTCTTTGCAGCTGGCATCCGACTCTCAAGGCTGACAGAAGAGCATCTCCTTGTGTTGAAGGGACCGCAATAGACCTGTGTCTGCATTGTTGTCACCTGTGCCATAGGGCGGAGCATAATCACGGGGACAATACCCACTGGCCACATCCCATAAGCCAGAAGAACTCAGAGCACAGAACTTGTCTATATTTAGTGGAGGGAAGTATAAGCCATGGATCCTAATTGACCAAGCCGTTTTACATGTCTGCCAGGTGTAACCAAAGGCTGAGCTTAAATTCAGCCACGGTCAAGTTGAAGGGTTAGTTGTTAGTCTCAGTGTTCCTCTTCATAGCCAGTATGTTCTTTCTCCTTCTGAAGAAAGGGAGCAGCTTGCTGCCTATGGAGTAGGATAGCTCTGTGCTCATCAAATCTCAGTTACCTCCACACCTTTAAAGATCTGTAACCATAAGGACCCATAACCACTTATGGTTCTGGCTTATTTGGAGAAGATTTCTAAAAGTCTCTCTAGGCACTCTGGTTTTATGTTTTTCAAAATGCTCCTGTAGTTTTGACAATAGCGCTTTGGAATCGAGGCTTGCGTTCTCAAAAAACAACATAGCTGTGCTTTCTGTCTTTGAAACAGATGAGGTGACGAGAAGAAGAGCGGATATCTTCCTTTCACATGCAGGACAGGATGGAGCAGGCGTTCACTGTGAATTCCCTGGTAAGTTATACCAACCAGTGATCTGCATTTGGCTGGAAAGTCTCCAGAGGAAAAGTAGAAACAGACTCAATGCGAAGTGACTCAACTGCTTTGAGAAGCATAGCCTTTGTTCCTGTCCTCCTGTGTGCTTGTCTCCTTCCAGGAAGTGACTAATGGAACCATCTTTGCAAGACTTAAAAATAGCTTACTGGGGCTGGGGAGATGGCTCAGTGGTTGAAACCTTTGCCTCAAAAGCAGAAGGACTTGAGTTCTCATCCCCAGAACCCCTATAAAAAATGTGGGAAGGATATGGTGTGGCCTGCATTTCCAGCCTGGAAAGCAGCCCAAGAAACCCCAGAGCAAAGCAATAAGGAAATAGAGCTATCCAAGATAATTCCTATTGTCATCTTTGGACCGCCACAGGCATGCACACTCAAGTGCACTCTTGTACATGTTCGCTCACCCACATGAAACACACACACACACACACACACACACACACACGATATATACTAACCTGAAAAAGAAAGAAAATAGCTTTTTGCCTACAAAACTGTGAAATTTAAATTTGTCTAGTTAAATTATAGGCATATAGATCCTTTGGAACACACTAGAGAGAACGTCAGAGTTAATATCACCTCAGATACTTAAACCTTCTTGTTCTTCGGCCTCTTTAACAGATGCAAATGGAGGTTGCCTATGTGGTAATCGCTGAGAAAAGGCTCAGTGTATAACACTGATGTGATGTTGCTCTGGGATCCTTGTGCTACCCATTCCTGCGCACTGGGCGCTTGTGCTTCTCAGGTCCCCCTCTTGCCATCAGAGTACACAGATTCCATAGCGTCATTCTAGGAGAACGTTGTGCTAGGATAAAATAACCAGGCATCGGGATCACATGGGCTTGCCCTGATTCCCAGATCTGTCTGAATGTGAATATAGGCCATTGCATAATCTCCCACTCAAATACCAACCAGTCCTAACTGCTTAGCTTCTGAGATCAGATGGTCAGATCAGATGGGATCTGATAGTGTGGCCCTAGATCCATTATGTAATCTCCATGGTCCTGATTTGCTATTTTGTTCCTTATTGACAATCCCAAGCAATATTTATCATGTTCCCAGCATATCATGGTGGCTGAGAAATAGGAGTTGTTAATTTTCTTTCCTGATGAGATCCACTCACTGTAATGGTGGCCCTGTGAGCCACTGCATATAGAATGTCCTCTAAATACAAGACACAGTCACTGGGCATAAAGACATAGAAGTCCTGGCTCTTTATATTTATTTGTTCACATATAGGTGCGATCCCACGTGACAGTAAGACGACAACTTGGATGAGTTGCTTCTTTTTCCACCTTTGTGGATTCTGGGGATTGATGTCAGACTTGGCATCACTTTTACCCCACTGAGTCAAATTGCTGGCCCAAGTCCTTGCTGTTGTGCTGAAGTAAGTTTTGACAAAAATGTCTTTTTCTTGACCAAGAATGCTCATCTATAGAACTCAGTTGTTCTTAGGCTGGCCTTGAGAAATAGGGGCCCTAGGAACATCTCACTCTCTGGCCTGCGTTGTCACTGAGAGATGATGGCAAATAACCCTCAACCTCCTTTGCAGAGCCATCTTTATGAGCATCTCAGTATCTTTCTGTAACACTATATAGGAATAATCAGATTTGTATTGCATTTTTCAAAAGGAACAAGGTTTCATCCAAGCTTATATGCAAATGAAATATTATAGAGCCTTGAGGGCATTATGGAATTTCTAGTTTTTTTCTGATAATTTGTACTCTTGTTATCTCTTTCTTCTCTCTCTCTCTGTACCAGTTACTTTTCTCTGCTATGAAACACCACTGAGGGTCAAGCAACTTAAAGGGGAGAAAAAGAGATTTAGTCAGCTTATGGTTCCAGAGGGGAGATATGTAGTTCATTATGATGGAAAAGGCATGGCTGACTAGAAGAAGCTGGAGGTGGTCTAAATCACATCCATCCTGGAGGTTGCAAACTGCAAAAATGCTAACTGCAAGAGCAGACCTGTCCCAGAAATAGGGTGGAACAAATCAATCTCAAGGCCCGCCCCCTATGACTGCCTTCCTCCAGCAAGGCTCCTCCTTTTAAAGGAGCCATGACCAGCTCAAACAACTAAAGATTCAAACACATGAGCTTGTGTTGGGGGGGGGGGACTCATATTTCAAACCATGACACTCTCTCAAATAAATAAATAAATAAATTTTAAAGAGGTAAAGAATTCATACGGACTTGAAAACCCTGTGAATAATTGATTCAGTACAGACTGTACATTAGTAACATGGACAAATTGTTCTTATACATATGGGAAGGCTGGAACCTCTCTTCAGAAAATGCTTTAATTACAACAGATTTTAAAAGATCATTTTAATGTTACTGAGACAGTTATCCATGGCCAAGCAATAATATTTTCATCTAGTGATTTACAGTAAGTGTTAACTGGGGAAGGAAGCAGATGGGCTGCTGGCTATTGCTGAAAATCTCTCAGCTGGAAATGACTAAATCTGGAAGCCTGATGTTAGAGTTCACCAGCTCCATGCCTGTCTCTGATATGGAGAAGTCTTCAGCAGCTTCTCTGAAATTAGAAAATCATTCTGAGAACTAGAACAGCAAAACAGGGTGTGGTTCAAAGCAAGAATGCATAACCATATGTTTTTCATAAAGCACTTACACTTTTTTAAATTGATAGAATATTTTTTACATATTTGGAGGGTGTCCTATGTTAATTGATATATGTACATCCAGGATGATGATGAAGGCAATTAGCATTTCCAATTTTTGTATTGAAAACATTTGCATTCTTTTCTAGCTATTTTGAGATGTGCAATAAACTGCAATCTATAGTAGTTAACCTTGCTGTGCTTTAAGACTTCTAAACTAATTTTTCCTGCCTAACTGTATTTGGCAACTGCTATTTAATGAAAGAAATATGTTGCACATTAGCACAAAGTGCTTAGGGATCCTACCTCTTATATCACTGCTAGTCATATTTTTTTCACTTTTGGAATTTTGCACAAAACAGAACAGATAAAAAGTGCCAAGCGAAGATCAAAATTGCATATAGCCTTCTTTTCCCTAATGGCTTGAACCAGAAACTTCTGTCCTTTAAGGATCACAGGTGATTAAGTCTTATTTCTTGTGCCGTCATTGCATCTGGCTCACCCAACCAGTCACAGAAGGGATACATGGAGACCCAGGAGCGGACTATCCAGGCCCTGGTCACTTCCCTTGGGAGGGGAAAAAAAAAACAAGGAAGAGGCTGTACCCATATAACCACAGTCAGATGAAAGGAGTAATAGCAGCTAGGGAGGTGTGGCCTGCTTTTAATTTAATGGGACCTTAAGAACATGTTCATGACGCTCTGGTTATATATTAAACGTGTGGGGCAAAAGCCGTTTCAGACTTCTGGGGTTGTACTCGCTATAAAATTGCCCACAAAGTAGAGCAGATGGCATTGAAAAACTCCTTATATCCAATCTACTGCACCTCGCTGCTGGAAGTTAGCTCAGTAATTTATGGCCAAACTAAAACATGTCTGCCAGAGCTTTCTATGGCCTATGGTCCTGTGCTCTGCCTTCTCTGTAGATGGGCTTAGTACATACCCCTATGTGAGCAAGAAGGCCTCAGGAAGCTGGATTTGCTATGGATAACTCCATTCTTCAATATGAAACAAGGATAAAATGGCATAAAACTGAGGACTACATTAAGTTTCTCTAGGAACACCAGTTGAAACATCGACTTTCCAGCCCCTCTCCAGAGATTCCACTTAGTATTTTTACACTTAGTAATGACTAAGAAAGGCCCTGTCTCGGCCATGTTCCTGTTGCCTGGTCAGTGCTCTGAGACATACATGTCTACACGTGGGATAAAGAAGTTGTGGTCTCAGAGCTGCATGCACTGCCTGGCCCTCAGCCAGGCTCATTTGTTTCCGCAGGGTTTATAGCTGCTTTCTCATGTGGAGAGCTGAATTCATGCTCTAACAACAACCATAAATTGCTTACTACAGTGTCCTTAAAAGAAACAACTTTTTTAGACACTCTTGCATTTTTAAAGCTCTGATTTTATAGCACATGGCAGAAAAGGCATTGCTGGTTGTCAGACACTGGAGGCTGAGAGCTGCAAAACTACACATTACAAGAGCAGACTTCTCCCAGAAGTAGGGTGGGGCTAATTAATTTCAAGGCCCACCCCCTGTAACTGCCTTTCTCCAGCAAGGCTCCACCTTTTAAAGGTGCCATGACTTTCCCAAACAATCACATTTCAAATCATGACAGCCTTCTTCCTGAATAACAGTCATTATCCCAAATATGTATACTCTATGCATTTCCCAGCGTGTACAGATAATATTTTGTTGGTAAAATTCAAATGTAACAATAGAGATGACTTTTCATAGTAATTTCTTATCATTTTTGCAGTCAAGGATAGATTAGCAATCCAATTACTATCATGTGACAGGCTGAGAATGCCTCATATTTTGGGGAAAAAATGATGTGTAGTGAGGTTCTTATTCTTGTAAAGGTTTTTCCAGGACACCATGGTGGCTCGTCTTTGTTTTTGTTTTCTTTCTTTGTTTCAATTCAGTGAAGATAGAATCTCTAAAAACTTCTTAACCAGACATATTCTGGACTAGAATCAAATCCTGATAGTGACTTTGAATCAGATCCCAGAACAGAGTGAGTGGAATGAACTCTACCACAGCAAGAAGGACCTGGGTCTTTAATAGTAGATAAGGGTCAATGAGTGTTGTTTTATCTAAAGTGACCTAGAGTGTTTGCATACCCAGGAACTGACGCGCAGTTGTACTTTGAAACCTATAAAGAGATTCGTTGCCAATAAGCAGCATTATCTATCTTGCATGTGCGTCATGGCCTTTTGGTGTATTAATGCAAAAGATTTTGCAAAAAAGGATCATGTCGTTAACTTTTGTAAAAAACAGGCACTGGTATAGGGGTATCAGTATAGGAAAAAAACAATGCATTCATCAGTCACCTACTTAAAAAACTTAAATCAGAGATTTAAATGTTGTTTTGCAGAAGAAGCTAGCTGCTATGCCTGACCATACAGATGTGTCCCTAAGCCCAGAAGAGCGGGTCCGGGCCCTAAGCAAGCTTGGTTGTAATATCGCCATCACTGAAGACATCACTCCACGACGCTACTTCAGGTCTGGGGTAGAAATGGAGAGAATGGCATCTGTGTACTTGGAAGAAGGAAACTTGGAAAATGCCTTCGTTCTTTATAACAAATTTATCACGTAAGTTTTGTTTTGGAGGTCTTCGGAATGAGAAAAGTGGGAAAACATTTCTGTGACATTTTGATGTGACAGCTTAGATACCAGAATAGCTTTCTTGTTCAGAATAGATTTACTGTTTCCAAAAGCATGAAATACTCTGTTTTAGGGTACTAGGAATGGATTAAAAAGCATTCAGACTCCCTCAGGAATAGGAGGCAGATCAAGGAATGGGAAATCTCCCAATCGCTACCCTGGCATCTATATAAGTTACCTTCCTGAAAGCGGGAACCATCTTGTAATTTTCCATCTACAGCACATTTCAAAAATCTGATTCAATAGGTTGAAACTAGGGAACGAATTGGAGACCATAGAATATTCTGGAAGATGTGGTTCCAGAAGAGGATATAGCAGAGTTTAGTACTTAGTAACTTATTTTGAAAAGGCAACTTATTTGATTATATAAGAATTAGATATGCAAAAAAAGTTTTCAAAACGTTGATCAAAAGTGAATTCATCAAAATACCCATTTAAATGTATTTTGTTAGATATGTATTAGTGATACATTATTGTTTAAGTGTTGATCTAAAATGCATTTGGACTTTCCTTATGAGTTCAGAAACAACTGACTGGATAGATCTCTTGAGAATCAATAATTATTCAATTTAACCTAAACCTTTTACTGTTTTAATTCAGTCATATGTTAGGTGATTTCATCATTTTATTTGTTTATAATAGAGAAATAATGTATTTTATTGTATGTTTATACTGTTTTCATATACATACACATTGTGGAATGACTGAATCAAGCTAATTGGCATATATATCATGTAACATATTTTGTAGTGATAATACTTAAAATATGCTCTTCTTGCAATTTTCAAGTATGCAATTTGTTAATTATAGTCACCATGTTATATATTTGATCTCTAAACTTATTCCTCCCGTTTAACTGAAATTTGTAGCTTTTAACTGTTTCTTTTTCTTTCTTTTATTTTCTTTCTTTTTTGGGGGGTGATGGATTTCATATAGCTCAGACTAGCCTTGAACACACAAGGTAGCCAATAGCCAATAGATGATGAACTTGAACTCCTGATTCTCCCACTGTACCTTCCAAGTAATTGGAATTACAGGCATACTCTTTGACTTTTTAAAATTCCACATATAAATGATAATACTTGTCATTTTTTACTTCGCCTCTTTCTTTTATGATTTTAGTAGTTTAATTGGGTGCTTATTTCTGAGAACACTCAGTAAGTTGAGAAGTAAAATATTTTTTTAAAAAAACCTATGATTTTACCAAGGATAAAAAGTCACAGTTTTCATAGTATATGACTTTTCTAAGTGAGTGAATTTGAAAATTTAGCTTAGAAATTTAAAGAATGGATGGCAGTTTTCACTCCATCTGGGAAAGTCATTTCTTAATGGAAAGGTGAATAGTAAACATGAAATTGAAGATTGTCTACCGTCGTTGATAATCAGCAGTCTTAGTTTGTGAGTTCTGTGTTCCACCTTCTGCTCCAGTTTTACAAATACGCTGGCATGATCATGAAAGAGAGAGAGGGGCCACTATAGTTTCAGAGTTAATGAGTAACTCAGAGTAGTTCTTCCATCATATCAGCAGTGTGAGAAAATTTATACTTCATTTTTTCTCACTGGGCCTCAGCAGTACATCTACAAATGAAATCCTTATGGGAGGAAATCTCTGAGGATAATCCAGTTCTAAGGGTATGTGATTTTATTTCGTTTCTAAAGACTCGGGCAGCTAACAGTATTTATGTAACCTCCACAAGCCTGAACTCCTTTATCAGATGTGTAACTTATATTAGCATTTTGATCAGCTTTACAACCCTGTCATTAAATGAAATGAGACGATGTGCTTGTGTGATTTGCAAACAAGAGACTTAGTAACTGCCAGGTATCACATGTTAGATGACATGAGTAGTGTTTGTACCCCATTGTGATCTATTAAGGAGAGGCCATTCATTCATCTTATAAATTATTGAGTATTTATTATAAGCTGGACATTACTCTTCATGCTGAGGATATACCAGAGAATAAGGAAGAAGAGCTTCTGCCTTGTGCACATGCTGTCCTCTCTGTGTCTGGGAGCCGTACAGTTTCTTTGCATTCCATCACTTCTGGTGTAGCTAATTCTTCTAAAAGCTGGAAGGAAATAATGACTCCCAATTAACACTTCCTAATCCACTATGATTTCTAGTTCTCACTTTTCTTAGCTGTGAATTTTCAGAGATGAGTTTGTATATACATGATGGCGTGGGTGATTTGTGAATAGTCCTTTGAGTTTTTTCCAGGGATGAACAGGGATTTACATCAATTCTTCCAAACTCTAAGACTCGTAAATGAGATGGTTCTCTGGTGGGGTCACGTGAAGATCTGAGAAAGCCCAAAGAGACTTTATCTATTCAGAGAGCATGTAGTGCCTCAGCCCTAACTCTTATTCCCAATTTGCTCAGTGCACTTGTGACCATGATCGTTTGAAATGAAAGTCAGGCCAACTTTTATTGAAAAGGTTGATAGAGGGCCGGCGCCATGGCTCAGCAAGTAGCCATGTGCACAAACCCGGTGATGTGAATTCAGTCCAGACCCCACGTAGTGGAAGATAAGCCTAACTTCTGACAGCTGTCCTTTGCCCCCATGTGCGTGCCATGGTACATACGTGCCTGTTTGCTCTGTCTTTCTCTCCTGATCCAGCCTCTTTTGCTTGCAAATAAATAATATATATCATTACTAAAAACAAAAAGTGGATGGAAGGACTATGGGTGAAATAAGAAGTTTTTAAGCATGCCATTTTTATTTTTTTTTAATTTCTACTCATACAAACTTAACAGATACAGCGGTCCCCCCTCTCTCCAACCCCCTATCCCCTTGTGCCCCCCTCCCTTCTCCCTTCCCTCCCCATCCCCCAGTGCCTCCCTCTCCCATCCCTGGAGTATCCTTTAATGTGCATGCCAAACTCTCCTCTGGGTCCTCCTCTCCGATGAGGTGCATGCCATTTTTAAGAAGAATGCTTGCCAGAAACTATCACAAGTTTATGCTGTCAAATAATGCTAAGGAAGTATTTTTCTTTCTCTAGCTTGTTCGTAGAAAAGCTTCCTAGCCATCGAGATTACCAGCAATGTGAAGTGCCGGAGAAGCAGGATATTATGAAGGTATTGTGGGGACGATTCTCCACTGTGAGATCCCATAACCCTAAGTATCTGATATTGATTTCCCTTCCCTTCCTTTCATCCTTCATCTAGTCCTCTGGAGAGTTTGAGCACAAGAACCTCACTCCATTAGTCATTCTGTTTCGATTTCTTAAGACATTTAATAGTTATGATCATGTGAGTGGGTAGCATCTAACTGACACTGGAGAACATAAGAAAGAGAAAATGATGTGCCCAATGTCTTAGGATGGGAAGAAGGAATTATGTTACACCTCCTACCAGAGATTGAAAGGGTGGTTGTATGTTTTCTTATTGTTGGAAAAGGCCATATTGACTGTTGACTGGTTTCAATTATACAGGAGAGGATACTTATTTGAAAATCAGTGTTGCTTTTTAAGGTAGCCACTGAGTTTTAGCTATGTTTATGTACCACATAATATATCAATAACTAGATCTCATACATGACTGTGATTCCATTAAATAGTGCCTAGTGACGCTGTACCTATCTTAACTTGTGTAAGTGTATTGTATTATGTCTACACAACAACAAAATCACTGAGATGATCATTTCTTAGGGCATATGATTATTTATCACCTAAAGTAGATTTACACATCATAAAGTTTTGAAAGCTGACCTACAGCCCTTCCAGAAGGGCTGACCTTCCTGCACTCAAGAAACAGATTATTTTAATATGTGGATTTATCATAAGCAATTGGCTCTCTAGTTTTAACTTTTGAAACTATATCCTTTTACTTAAGCCTTTTCAATATTTGCCATTTAATTGTTTTAAATGGGTTGTGCTGATCTGGTGTGTTGATCTGATAGGGACTGTAAATAATGCCTAAAGAACAACACAAAGTTTTAGATAATGTCTGGAAAATATTTGACCATATTGTAGAATAAAACCTCTTTTACCAGTCTTATAAGACTGGAAGTGGAACACAGATTTTTAAAAATTATTCTTTGACAATACTTACATATGTAGCATATGGCTCAGCATGTCTTATCTTAACCTCTTACCCCCTCCAATTCCTACTAATCCCCTTCTTTCTGCTGACAAGTCCCCCTCCTATTTTCACATCTTACTTCTTTTTTATCCCAGCTGACTGAGTTTAATTAGAATTTTTTGCATGAGTATAGATTGGATTAATTTACTGGAGCATGAACAACTTACTAGTAACTATACCACTGAAGAAAATGACTCCCTCTGCCCCAGCAACCATTCATCCCTAAGGGCTTCTCAGGGACCTCCATGCAGGAATGTTGGCAGGTCCTAGAAAGCAGATTCTGAGAAATGGTTATTTATTTATTTGTTTATTTATTTATTTATTTATTTATTTATTTATTTACACATTTACACTCATGCTCATTGTCTTGCTCATTGAATCCTAGCAGTGTATGAGGACCAAAGATCTCAGGCTTCCAAGGCAATGCATTTACTATAATTGACAGATCTTATTTTCACTGGGAGAAGAGCATATACATTTCTTTTACTTATGTTTGTTAAATAAAGGGCAGATGAGGATAAGAGAAGCAAAAACTGAATGACAAATCACTAACAAAACAAAAATTTTGGTGGAAGAGTCTAACTGGAGGTTAAAGAATTGACTCCTCCTCCTAAATGGACCACCAACCTAATTATATAAACCGATCTCATGAAGCCTTTGCTCTCTCTCCTCCAAATAAGTGGGCAGAAATTGGATTATGTCATTTCCCAAGTTTTCCTGTCATTAAGAGTCAGGAGAGAAGTAGCTTGATGTACAGGCTTCTTTATCCCTTTATAAAGATTCAATTCACTAGATCTGGGATGAGACCTTGAAATCTTGAAATTTTAATTAAATATTTCTCAGCTGTTTTTTTTAACATTCTGATACATCTAGGAATCACTACCCACTACAAACCTTATAATGCTTTATAATTCTGATGACACATGATTTACAGATGGAATGTACAATTCTACACCAGGTATCTAAAATGGGTACCTGCCCAAACACAACGTTTATCTATCCAGTGGACTCAAAGATCTTACAAAAGAAGATATATGTCTTTTTGTTTTCTTCACAGCTAAAAGTTATATTTTTGAGGCATGGGATAGTAAAATTCATTTTTCTACTATTATTTTTGGCTGATTGTGGCTTGCTATATATATGCCAACTGTTTTTCTGAAAGAATATGCTGCAAATAACACTAATCAATATATATATGTATTTTTAAGAAATTGAAGGAAATTGCATTCCCAAGGACAGATGAATTGAAAAAGGACCTTTTAAAGAAATACAACATAGAATACCAAGAATATTTGCAAAGCAAAGTAAGTTCAATTGTACATTTCTTGATGGTTTTCTGTGAAAATAGTTTTTGAATTTCATTTCTTGATGAGTTTTTGAAATATTATATGCATTTAAATTAAAAATTAATGGTGCAGTGATGTGAAGCCAATGAAATATTCATGTTAATGTCCAGGTTAAGTACTTGTGCCAAGGATGTGGTATTTTTATTTCCCTAAAACATCTCATAAAGAAGTGCATTAGAAAATAGATTTTCTACAGTCTCTTAAACGGAGCTGTGGAGCAACTCTTACCAATGTAACCTTGAACCAGACAGCTATATATATTTTTTTTTCAGGTGAACAGAACCGGTAGCAAGTAGGAGGACCAAGGCATGATTTCTGATGTATCTAACATGTAGGCCTTGGAGATGTAAATTCAGCTCTTAAATGTTACAGCCACTATTCCATCGAGAGAGGGTGGCTAGTAACCACGTGGGTGAAATGTGATCACTATACCAAAGGGCAGTGGTTTTTGGATTTTTTATTACCTAGTGAAAAGTGATTTGATGTCAGAGAGCAGAAAGGCATTGAAAGAGGAAATTGACCAGTGTATCTATGGGATCCTCCAGTTCAATTACAAGTTCTTAAGTCTTGTAAAGTTACCAGAAGTGATATTTTTACCTCTTGGAGGTTATATGTTTATTTGCTTTGGAGATGGCCACCTTCACTGACACCTTCAATCCTATCACCTCTGCAGATGGTCACACCCATTCTGTGAATAAAGCTGAAAGGCTGATCTGCTTTTAACTCGGTTAGTCTTAACTCATTTCAGGTGTTTTAATTAAATGCTATAAGAAATGTTGAAATCCAAAGTTTCCCACAAGTGTGGCTACTCATGGTTTGATCTGATATAGCAAGAGACAAGTTCAGCAGGTCGCCTTTCACACCCAGCAGTGTGTGGGTGGTGCTTCTCTGAGGGGGTCTCCCTGGAAGGACCAAGAAGTTTCTGTGAGGGTAGCGTGCCATAGAAGGGGAGATGAGCAGACCCACCAGTTAGCCCTGGCTTTAGGCAACACCAGTCGCACCTGAAATGCAGATTACTAGGCCCACCCCAAACTTGCACAATCACCAGTAAGACCAAGAGTGATTTATGAGAGTAAAATACTGCCATAGGCTGTGTTCCCTTCACGTCCCTCAACTTACATTACCCCTCTCAAATAATAGTTTCTATCAGTATCAGTGAAGGAACTTAATAAAATCTCATATTGAGTTAGGACTGGCATCTTGGGATTCTTCTTTTGTAAACAGAACTTCAGGTGAGTAAAAATGCACTTAGACAATCACTTCTTTGTGATTTCCCTGTTCCATAAAGTGGCTGCAGAAGATGTACTCTATAACCAAATGCAAACCGGGCTCAGCAAACAACCCTGTCTGGATTTTCCAAGATTTAGAAACACGGGGAGTGGGGTGGGGGGGTGGGGGGTACTGAGAGATTGATTGCCAAGCTTCCTCTAGCAATGAGATTGATCTACAACTGCTTTCTTAATCACATTAAGGGGTCATGATGAGTGGTTCTGTTTTACTGTAAAGCTGCCTCTCTGCTTGCAGAGTAAAAGTATCTCATTCCCTCCAAAATTAACCTTTTCTCCTGGCAACCACCCCTTTAGAACAAATACAAAGCCGAAATTCTCAAAAAACTGGAGCATCAGAGATTGATAGAGGCCGAAAGGAAGCGGATCGCGCAGATGCGCCAGCAGCAGCTGGAATCAGAGCAGTTCCTCTTTTTCGAAGATCAGCTCAAGAAGCAAGAGTTAGCCCGCGGCCAGATGCGGGGGAATCAGGACACCCAGCTGCTATCTGAGCAGACCGACGGGAGTTCCCTGTCTTGCTTCACCACCCACCAGAACAATGCCCTGCTGAACATATTTGCTGACCAACCTAGGAAAAGCGATGCCACCACATGTGCTGGTCATTCTCCTCCAGTGAACCGTGCTTTAAAGCCAGCGGCCACTCTGAGTGCTGTTCAGAGTAAGTGACTAGGACGCAGATCTCCCTGATGCAACCATTGCCTACCACGTCTGCTAGTTTCATTTCATTACCAACTGTGTTAGGACCCCTGAATGCATGCCACAAATGACAGCACAGACATTTCAGTCTTTGCTGGTTCTTACTGAACTCCAAGCACGACTCACTTAACGAAAGAACAGACTGTCCTAGTGAGTCAAATTGTGTTGTTGAATAGAGACTGAGCGAGAAGTCCAAGCTTTTATTTTCTTTCTTTGTAGCCAAGAAACATACATTGGAGAGGAAAAATGATGGGGCAAAATTGTTGGCTGGGAGCTCTGCTCATTAGTAAAATGTTTCTGTTCAGTGGATTTAGCATCATCCTGGACAGATAGGATCTCATACACACAAAGAATTAACCTCAGAAAAGCACGTGTTTCTGCCAGCGATTAGTGCTGCTAAGTACTGCTACGTCAGTGCTGGCAGGCTTCCAAGTCAAATAGGCGAGTTTTTTCAGCAGACACTGTCAGATGGAATTTGTGTTTCTACTTATTTGAAAAGAGTCATGGTTGGCAACCATTTTGCGCTGTTCTTTGCAGATATTTGTTTACAAAATGTGCTTTTAATTACTGATCATCCACTTTCATTAGAATTCAAGACATTAACTACAAGGAAGAATGACTATCCTGTGACCCAGCATACGAGATCCAAAGCATTCAATGTTATGTTTACCATGTAGCAAAAGAAAACATACACATATATAGAAACAGTTATTTCTGACACACATGTAAGAGTACTAGCACTTAATAAACTTCATAAAATAATAAATGAAGTATTTAAGTTTACCTGCCTTCTCATTATGAATTTTCTTAAAATACAGACAATGAAATACCAGTTAATGTCAATTTTGAAATTTCTATCTAACATCTTTTGCTCCCTCAAAAATTTTTCGTTCAGGGCAAGGTGTAAGATTTGCTTTGTGTATGAGATCCTATCTGTCCAAGACGATGATTTACATTTTTTTTTCTCTTTTTCTGTGTTTTAGATTTAGTGGTTGAAGGACTGAGATGTGTGGTTTTATCAAGAGATCTCTGTCACAAATTTCTGCTGCTAGCTGAGTCTAATACAGTAAGAGGAATAGAGACTTGTGGAATACTCTGTGGAAAACTGGTAAGGTCTCATTTTGTCTTCTTTCCCACTTTCATGAGTATGTCAAGGAGGGTGAAAGTATGTGTTCACACATGTGCATGTGTGTGGACACACATGTATGCGTATGAACTTGTGTATCGGTACATGTGGATGCCCAAGGTTGATATCAAGAATCGCCTTCCATCACTCTTTCACCTATTCTTCTGACACAGCATCTTTAATCAAACCCAAAGCTCATTGATAGGGCTAGCCTTGCTAGCAAGACTGTTCTAGAATTCCCAGTTTCTGTCTTCCAAGGTTGAAATGACAGGTGGACCCATCTGGGTTTTTTTTGGGTGAGAGAGTGGGAGTGCGTTGTGTGGGGATAGGGGATCTGTACACTGGTAGTTTTGCTTGCATGGCAAGCATTTCAACAACTTTAATGCACTTTCTCCATCCCTGCCTAAAATACGCTGAATACTATTAAGTTTCTTATGATAACTGGAGCAGGATAAAAACATACTAGGAAATATAAATATTATGACATTAATCTTATGCAAATTATTTCCTGAAATTTAACAAAGATTACCACTTTTCATGGAATTATCTTTCTAGAAATTTAATTGTAAAACTTCATAGAATCTATAAAAGTTTGTTTTAGAGTCAAATAAACCATAAATAAATCTTTTTCTAGAAAAATGATAAATTACCACTATTTGGATTTCAAAATCTATCTTACTTGGTAAATAAAAATTCTAATACAATTGCTAATCCTCCAAACATTCATTTAATTTTCTACCTATTCTTCCCTGAGGTGGGTATCTTGCCAGCCTTCTTCAAACACATGCGGAATAAGAAGTAGAGTTTTGTTGTTTTTTTTAAGGTAATAGTTTCAGCAAACTAAAAAAATCTGTGAAACAGGTCAAGTTTAATTATAAAAGATATTACCAAGAAATGATTAAAAGACAAAAGACAGTGCCAGAATTGAAGAAAATATGACAAGATATATTTGATTTCTTACCAGAACAAAGATAGTGTGTTTTGAGTGACTTTATAGTCTCATTGGGTGTCTGTCAACATTTCTGGGATTAGATACATTTTCAGTCTTCAACATTTAGCCTGAATGAAGTGCTTTTTCTCAACCCGCATTCTCCTGCTGAATTCCAGTATTTTATCATCAAATTTTCTCCCAGAGAGGAGCTACAGGGGGAAAGTTAACCCTCATGATCCCCGAGCAGCAGGATGCTGATTTCTGTTTGTTTTCTACAACAAAAATGGACGTCAAGCTCCACAAACAACTGACTCTCAACGATTTTAGCAAGGAGTCCATTTTTCTGTTTATCTGCGAATCGTGAGCACCTGGTGGTATGAGGGATAATGTAGGTGGTGAGGTTCTCGGCTCTTGTGACAAAGCATTCCACGTCCTGTCAGGTGTTTGCTTTCTCTGTCAGAAGTTTGTTATTCTTTTGGTTAATTGTTTTAGACACATAATGAATTTACTATTACCCACGTGATCGTGCCAAAGCAGTCTGCAGGACCAGACTACTGCGATGTGGAGAATGTGGAAGAATTATTTGGCGTTCAGGATCAACACGGTCTCCTCACTCTGGGATGGATCCATGTACGTTTGACCTCTTGGATTTTGGTTTGTCTTTGTGTGGTGTTATTTTCCTCTTAAAGACTCTTAGGTCAATTCAAGTAGTTTCTTATTTTAGTATTTTTTTCACAGTTTTATTTTACTTTTTTTCTCATCACAGTAAAGCATTTTCTTCAGTGTTAAGCTGTGTCTAAGTCTGACATGACTAGATTTGAAAATGAATAGCTTATGCTTTCTAGTACTCTAGTTAAAGAGTGTAACATTTGGGGACAAGATGACTTTTTCTAATGGTTTCATGGACTCTAACAGAGCTTTGCCAGAATTTTTAATTGACTTGATTAGATAGTTATAATATTCTCTTTACCTTTGGTTGTGGGTCTAAATTATATTGTTGTAAGAGTTTTCTAATGATACTTCTTTTAGCATTTTTATGTACCAAACAGGGTACGCGTACTCTAGTGACCCTCTACTTAGACCAACGGTGTGCATATAAAATAGTCTTAGAGCTGAGGAAACAGGTGGGGTCAGAACACTGGACTCTAACTTCTCTAAGACCCCTGGAAGAGCAGGAAGGAACTTATATTTTATTTTATTTTTATTTCATTTCATTTCTATGTGTCTGTGTGTATCAGTGTTCATTGTGTGTGCCTGTGGAGGCCCAAGGGTGACTTTCGGAGTCATCCTGGTTTCCTCTACCTCTTTTATTGCTTTGTTCTGGGATTTCCCAAGTTCTGCCTTTCAGGGCCAGAGTTGCAGGCCACTGCCATTTCTGCCTGGAGTTTTTTATGTGGGACCTGGGATCCAAACTCATATCCTTCTGCTTTTGAGCCATCACCCCAGCCCAAGGAACTGATAAATCCAATATATATGAGGGACCAGTGAGATGGCTCTATGGATAAAGACACCAACTTTAGCAACCGGAGCTCCATCCTTAGAACCCACATGGTGGAAGGAGAGAACCAGCCACCAAAAAGTTGTCTTCTGGCTTCTATACCTTCTCCCTTAAAAAAAAAAAAAACAGTAAAATTCTTTTAAAATAAAATTTTAATAAATTTTACTTTTCCTTTCTTTACTTTAATAAAACTCATATTTATGAGTTTAAATCTCAGCTGTTAATCATGCAGATTAGGAACATTAGAAGTGAATTCAGTATCGTGAGCAGAGCTTCATGATCCACAGAGTGGGATGGTAGTCGGTGTAGTTGATTTCATTTGACACTAAATTTTAAATGAAATAATGTCAGTGAATTTCTGGGCAATTTTCTAGAGGCTCAGAAAAATTACAACCTGTTATCGGTGATGATAGCCTTTGATTTTGACCATAGTTCAAATCATCTGAAGTACAGTGTTTCTGTTTAGTCTCAGAAACCTTTACCTAAGGTATTGTCTTAGCATATTTATGCCACTGTAGTAAAACATCTGAGACTGTTAATTCATGTAGAACAGAGACTTATTAGCACTGAAAAGTCCCAGATCAAGGCACGGCACTGGTGTCTGGTAAGAGCTATTCTCCATTTCCAAGATGACTCTTTGCTGGTGTGTTCTTTCATGGCAGAAGGTCAAGGATAAGGTATATGCCCTTTGACCTGAAGCCCTGTAAAAGGGGGCTATTAATCACCTCCTAAAGACCCTAAATGATCTTGCCACAGCAGCATTGATGACCAGGTTTCCACATGGATTTAAGAGGAAGCCATCATTTGGACGCTAGCAGATAGGAGCAAATTATCTCATAGCATTGACTGCTGAGTCAGTCAATGAATCCAGAGGTCATCCTAGGTGCCCACAAAAGTCCTGATTTTGCATTATATTTCTTACAGAAAAGTACTAGGTAGGAGCAGTACACACACACACACACACACACACACACACACACACACACACACACACAGAGCAAGTATTTAGTACAAGGTAATTTAGGAGGGTGGAGAAACCTTTAGTCTTGTTCCACCTGTAATTACTCCCTGGTCTTAATGAGGACTCTAACTTCCTTGGTTCAGGTTCCTTCCTTGTGTGAGTGAAGTTAATGAATGCCTTCTTCCCTCAGCAGATTTATGTGATCAGATGAGAAAATCCTTCAAACAGTGTAACCGCCTCCTAAAACGCAAGAACTTATTTACAATGGAGACTAGCAAAACTTTCTGTGTATCTTTTTGTTTTATTTAACAGTAAGCAATATGCTTTACTGTGCTTAGAAATACATCTATTTTCTAATTTATGTAAGAAGAGTGCATTTAGAGCAAAAGAAACTATAATAAAGTAAATGTCATAAGGCTTTCTTAAGATCTTCTGTGTCAGGCTGGAAAGATAGCTCAGTTGTTAAGACTCTGCCTCACAAGCAGAAGGTCCTGAGTTCAGATCCCAGATCCTACATTAAAAACTCCAGGTGGAAATGGCAGTGGCCTGTATCTCTGGCTTGGAAGGCAGAGCCTGGAAAACTCCAGAGCAAAGCAAAGAGGAGGTAGCAAAATCCAGGGTGATTGTTGAAGTCACCCTTGGGCCTCCAACACGTGCACAGACACACAAATAAAAAAAATTAAAAGGTTGAAAATTGAAAAAAATTATTTTCTATGTCTATAGCCTATGCAATAATGAACTTAAAAATGTTGTTTAAACATTGAATTTGTCATAATTCTAGAATTTCAGGGCTTCAGCTTTCAGTTTATTTTGCTGCGTCCAGTGGTTGTATTTCCACTGAAGATGCACAAATCTTGTATTTTAAACCTCAGTGATTGCTGTGACCATTTGTGATGGTTTTTACAGAGCATGACAGTAGCAACGAGTTCCAGAGCTAATGGTTTCCAAACCCAATGATCCTAAGAAAGAAAGTCTGAGTCAGAATCACACTGGCCTGGATTTATATTCCTTGGCCTGACTAGGCACTGTGAACCCTTATAAGTTATGCTTCCTGCCTGTTTCTGTCTCCCCACCTGTAGAATGAGGATAATCTCAGCACAGCTCTCCCCTTGTTTTCAGGACCCCCAAGACATACTTCAGGGGGCGGTGTTTTGCTCACACCCCAGCCCTTTATTCCTTTGTAAGAAGTGGTATGTGTTGTAACTGTCACTGCCATTGTGACCATCACCTTAGTCTCCCCAGAATCAGTCCGTGGGTCACTGTGCTCCTGTGGGAGAGGTGGTCTCTTGGAGCAGAAGTGATTCTTTGAGGCAGAAATGAAGGGTTCTGATGATACTCGCTATGCATCAATTCAGAGAAATATATTGACAGGATGATTTGTCAGACCACCTGCTTGCTATCTCCACAGTACCCAAGTTCCTTCAAGCACTTCCTAGGTCCTGCCTACAACATTCTCTTTTACTCAGAGAAGTTACTCTCTGGCAAACAGTAGGCTGCCAGGCCTTGTTACCCTTCTCTATTAAGTATTTGGATTTTGAAAGAAATATAGGACTAATAGTGCAGTTTTGGTATGCATAAGACCTTGGCAGTAATACCTAGCAGGGTGAAAAAAAAAAAAGTCAAGATGAGTTCCATTCCTTTGTTAATCTAATTATTTACAAGCTAAAGGTTATTTGTTCCTTGCAGGAAATAGATCTGCAAATAACCAGGTGATTTTTACCTTCATCCTATTAAGTAGGAGCAAAGAGTTTTAATATCTTGACTTCTGTGGCACACCTTGACTGGAATATAAAGTAATTATGCTTTCACTGTGAGCCTATGCTTTTGAGTTAATGATAACATTATAGTAATAGGAATTAATGCACCAATAAAGGTAACAGCTTGGGTTCCTTTTTTAACTGGCTAGGTTCTGTTCTAGAATTTTCCGTGGATTGTCCCCATAATCCACTTACCCCAGGACAGAAGATATGTACAACACATTTGGCAAAGACAAAATGAGCAAAATAAGTTTTTAAATTATTTTCTTTGTACCCATATGCTGGGTGAGTGACGCCAAGACTTGAGACCCAGACAATATATACTGAGAACTTTGGCTTTATGATGAAAATGTTCACACTCCTTTTCCAAGGGTTAAGATTGTCATCTGATTTAAGGAGGTTGCTTTATCTTAAGATAGGTTCTCACTTTTTAAATCAGGTCTACGTTGAACTTGAATCCTCCTGTCTCCCTTCCCAAGTGTTGGAATTATAGATGTTTGTCACTTAACCCATATTTAATGTAAATTCTACATCGCTATCGATGCCTGCATTTCCATATTTCCATGCTTAATATGAATCTCTGATTTGCCCTTCACAATCAGAACCCTGTATATGTAGCCAGAATTTTGGAAGACATCTGGTTTCTAATGGCTTCTCTCTTATCCCGGGTATTCGGTGGCTGATTGTGATCAGTTCCAAACACCGAAGCTACCTGGAGACTCCCTGCTTCTGTGTGTAGGGAGAGGTGATCCATGAATCTTACATAGATATATGGTAGATTTAGCTTAAAAATAAGTATGTACAAGTCTCTGGGCTCCAGGGTTTCCAAGCCTAACCCGGCCTGTCACCAGCTATGTAACCAGGTTATTGGTTTACCTTCCTGAGTCTTGGGATCCTTGTACATAAAATAGAAATAGATATCTCATGGATGGCTTGTGATGACTCAAGGCGAATTTGAAGCCTCCAGTAAGTGAACTTCCAGCTTATGCCTTCCCAACACGATGAAAGTGCAGTAGCTATTTTCTATGTCATACTTATTCCAAACAAGCACATAATAGACAGAAAGGGAAGAATTCTGTATCCTGAGCATTTTTATTTAATGTTTACTGGCTTTAGACAGACAGGGAGGTAGAAGGCAGTGGGATGGATTGATGCAGGGACGGGAGGGAGGAAGAGAGGGAAGGAAGGGTGAAGGAAGGGAGCAATATGCTTGTAAAACTAGGAAAAAAATTTTAAAAAATAAGAAAGTTTATCAGCTTGGTGATAGCAAAACAGAAAAGAAAACCAAATAAAATAGAATTTTTCAGAAGCTGAGCCTCAGCGCCCCTGATAAGGCCTTCCGCTTTCCTCTGTGCAGACACACCCCACCCAAACTGCCTTCCTGTCCAGCGTAGATCTCCACACTCACTGCTCCTATCAGCTAATGTTACCAGAGGCCATCGCCATTGTGTGTTCCCCGAAACACAAAGAGTAAGTGTGACACTGGAGGGGGTGCTTGGGGGGCCTTGCTGGGCCGCTGGGCTCTCTCTGTCCACACTCAGATTATGATGCCTGTGTAGGCTGGCATGGGAAGGCCCCAAGGATAAAGATGGGCAGTGGGCAGTTCCCATGCATGGCTCTTCCACCTTTTGTTCTTTTAAGGTTCTTCCAGTATTTAGATTCCTAATTCTTTTTTTTAAGATTGTATCTCTTTATTTTTTTACTTTTATATGTGTGTATCAGAGGGCACCATGTGTCCCTGTAGAAGATCAAGGGTGACTTTGAGAATCATCCTGGATTGCTTCTACTTCCTTCTTGCTTGGCTCTGGGGTTTCCCAGGAAGTGCAGGCCGCCACCATTTGCACCTTCTGCTTGCAAGAGTTTTAACCCCTGAGGCATCACTGGAGCCCATAGTTCTTCTTAATTTGAACTTGAAGTAGATAACATCTAAGAGATGTTATCCCTGTTGGTTTGTTCATTTGTTTGTTTGTTTTTAAGATGTTCTTTCTAATGTTTTCTGTCTTGTTAAATACATCTCTGAGCCTTCTCTCCATTACCTCCAACACTTTTAAAACTTTGCTATAGGATCTCGCATGAAAACTCAGCTGTCTCTTTAGGGCCCTGTGGATGCTTTTGGAGATCAGTGCTTCCAAGGCTAGTCATGGCAAGACTGATTTTAAACGTTACAGGAATTCCTAGTCTGTATCTTCTTCCTGCCTTCCCATCGAGGAGTATATGACTCATGTCTTTCAGTACAGCATCTAGAAATCCCACGTGGTCTCTAATTTGTTTTTTACCTTTTTGTTTCCCACCCTGAAATGTAGCACTGGCATTTTCAGACTGACCAATGCGGGCATGCTTGAGGTTTCTACTTGTAAAAAGAAGGGCTTTCATCCTCACACTAAGGACCCCAGGCTGTTCAGTGTGAGTAGACAGTGTTGGATACTGTGTGGATATTTATGGGTTATGCCTCCCCTGTCTCCCCTGCCCAACTTCAGCAGTGTTCTTCCACATTAAAAAAAAAAAAAAAACACCTTTACTCAAGGAAAATCATGTATTAAATGTTATGATGTAACACCGTTTTTTTTTTTTTTTCTTTCCCAGGTATGTAACCACGTGTTGGTAAAAGACACAAAAATAATTGTATTGGATCTGAGGTGATATACTGTAAATGCAAACACTGTCAACACCAGACATCTGCCAGTGGACATGTGTGGTTGCTGGATTTTCTTCAGGACTTTCCAGAAAGGAAACATATATGACTGATATTTTGTATTTATATATTTTAGATCAAAAAGTTTGATATTTATTGTTCTTGCCCATTTTGAACTTTTCTTTTTGGGTTGCTGTGTGTCAAAAGAGGTCATGTGGTGTAAAATCAATACCTATCAATGTACCCAAATACTATCACCAGAAATAAATTGTCCTGCAAGTAACAGTATTTCTGTACTGCAAGTAACAATATGTCTGGTTGCTTATGAAAGTGTCTGCATACACTTTCAGAGCTTTAGATACTTTGCTTCACTTTTTTTTAAAAAAAGGCACGTGAAATGTGATACAAACAAGAAATTGTGACTGTAGGTGGTCTCCAAGGCCAGTTTGTTTCTGCCCCCTTCCCTGTGGTGAAGAAGGGAAGCAGCCCCCACCTGTGGGAAGAAATGGATCTGCAGTCAGCAAAGCCCACGCTGTGTCTTCGGCTTCAGCAGACTCTTGGCTGAGAGAGCGACATCTGCAGCCAATCACAGTCACTGTAGGTCATCTGAACAATAAGCTTCAACTCTATCATGTGCTCGAGGGTCTGGGGCAGCAGGCTACTCACTAGCTCAGTTCGGAAGACTGGAAGCAGAGAAGCTTGAGAGAACAATTTTTAAAAATAGGTAAGTAAAGTATAAGTTCAGAGGAAAGTATAGCCCTTGTTACTGTGAACATCCACAGGTATGACAAGGAGAAGAAATGAGTATTAGGAAGCAACTGATAATGGTTAGTCTAAATTAATAACAGTTATAATCGTGTGTGTACTAATAGAGGATAGGAATAAAATTAGTTTGAGGCTGAATAGGATGATATAGATACCATTTCATGATATTGCTAATGACACTGATGGTATTTGTGACAATTACCTAAATAATGAAAGCACTTCCCTGCATCAGTAGGTGCAGGTCAAATAGAAGGAATGGGAGGCCTGTATGCTCTCCTAGCAAACGGAATTGACAGGAAAAATTTGAGGCTAGATAAATCGTGGGAAAACTTTCAGCTGCAGAACGAACGCTGGGCGAAGGTGATGTTGCGGACTACTTTGCGAACATGAGGCACTCATTGACATGACCCAAACCTGAGCACACAGAACTCTCTGGCTGTCCTATTTTTTTGATGGAAGTCCTCTGCCCTTCTAGATTCCTTTCTCATCCTTTGGAGTCTTAGTGCCAAAGTTAAAGTTTCTTTCTCTAACCATCTCTCCCTGGATCCCCAGCTCCCCACCTCTAAGATCATGAATCCTGTCTAGCTTTTCTCTAGCCCATGTCTAATAGGACCTTTGAAGCCTTCCTGATCTTTGCTTTCTTCCAGGCATCATATTTGAGCTGCATGAACAAGTCACGTGGACAGTAGCAACATCTGCTATTCAGGTTCAGTTGTTTCTGTTCCCAAGAAAGGTAGTGTTCCCCGATGAGCTAACATCCTCTATACTGATCCTTTCTTTGACATCAGCAGATACCCCCAAGTTCTGCTTGCTTCCTTTTAAGAAGACCCTACTCTGGAAGGATTAGTACCTTGTTCCTGTTTATGGAGACTTGGAAAGTTCAGGTCTTAGGCTTCAGAAGAGAGCTTCTTATGCCTTGTGCATGGGAGCTTCAGTCAATGGCCACCTCAGACAACTTTGCAGAGCTGCCTGACCACTTTTTCTCAAGTCTAAGCACTTAAGGATATAATATTATTCTTTAAAACAAAAATTACTCTAAGGAAGCATATTATGGAGGTCAGAGGTTACCTTCCATAAGAGCCATTCTTTCATTCACCTTGATTTGGACCCCAGGGATTGAACTCTAGTACTCAGGTTTGTACAGGAAATCACTGAGCTGTCTTGCTGGCCAGATATCATTTATACACTGAAACAAAGAAAGGATTACCTCATTTGTTTCTGTGAAAACAACTGTTATGACCAGGGATAGCTGAAAATGATTAATAGTCTCATTGAAGAATTCAAAGATCCAGTTATATGCCAAGAGGGTACAAAATAATATCTGATGGAGACTATAGGTTTTCAATGATGCTTCAAGATAATAGGTATTGTCAAATCAGAAACATTCAGGTTCTTAAATGTACAGTCAGAATAGAGACTAAATAGGCAAAGCTAAGGATGCCCCCTTTTTAATAGCAATGAGAAGAGAACCTGATCTTTTTTTCACTGAAAATAGAATAGTGTATTCCCTGGACACTTAACAGTTTTATGTCACTGTAAGGAGCAGCAAAATTTGGATTTCCGAGACAATCAGCTGATTTTAAAGGAACCTTGATTGTGTTTGCCAAGTACAAATTCATCTAACCAGACTTCCCCAGAAATCTTGCCACGAAGCTAAAGACCCACCCTCTTCTGGAGGCAGCAAGCCAGTGGCCTGACTTTGTGTAGTTTGTATCTGAAAGAAGAGTCAGTAGAAATATAGGCACAGCATTGAGGATTTTGCAGCCCAGGAAAAAGAGTACCTGCTGGCCATCCTGTAGTGCCCCAAGCATCATGAAGTGGGATGTTTCTGTCACAAGGCTTTGTTGGAAGATCAGTGGGGTTTTCTTCTTGTGTGGAACCAGCTCCCCAAACCCCTTGTTCTGCTTGTCTCCCCAAAAATCAATGATGCCTCTTCATTTCTTTTCAAATAGTGTGTTTCTTTAGGAAATGGAGCCAATTCCACCCGAGCTTCCTTTGGATTTTCACGTTGTCTGTTAGTGGCACAGTGGGTGATATCTCGGGTGCAGTGCAAAGGTGCTTACCTACAGTACACAGGAGCGTGACTGTGTAAAGACAGGTCTTGACCGAAGTCACTAAGACAAAGAGGGCCACAGATTTTATCTAAGATGGGTTGTCTCCTTATGAGAAGAGTTCAGAACTAAGGCACACTGGGAAGGCACATAAAGACAAAGAGAGGCCAGCTCTCTCCAAGTTGGGGAGACAAACTCAACCTGATAGTCCTGATTTCTAGAAATGTAGTCTTGATATTTATTGGAAGCATTTGTTTTCTCCGTGCAGACAGATTGGAAATGACTTTCTTTTCTATGTGGGACAGAGGTCACTCCCTCATAGAGGGACCTTATGACTTGCAGAAGAGCAAAGCACTAGGCTTTCAGCTTACTCTCAGCTCCTAAAACTGTGTCTGCTTTTGCTCAAGAAGCATTTTGCTCATTGGCACTGTATTTGCAGGCGCATCCTATAATTAGTTTGATATTTTCCCCAATTGATTTCATGTGGCAGCAACATCAAAGAAGATATAGCGTTCGTTTTTCTAGTTGGATGCTAGTTGAGCTTTCTCTTGCAAACAGTTAGAAGTGGTTCTAACCACTTCTTACCACATGACTTGCAGAATTGTCTGCAAGAGAATGTCTTCTGTGTAGGGAAAGCTTGAGAAATGCCATGTCCATGGCAATGACTAAGAAAGAAATGCAAATCTTTAGTGCTGCATTCTTATCAGAAGAACTTGTCTTGTGGGCCAGGAAAGAGCGCTCAGCACTCAAAGGCATTTGGGCACAATTCTGGTGAAATGACTTTGAGCTCCAGGGTACATGTAATGGAAGGTAAACACAGACTTTCCAAAGCTGTCCTCTGACTTCCACAGGCATGTTGTGGCCACAAGTGCCTGGGTACGTTCCCTCCCCACTCCTCCCCTTCCTTCTCTCTTCATCTTTTCCTCCTTCTTTCAAAATAAATAATAATAAATAAGTTTGTCTTGTTATTTGTTGTTATGACAATTGTCAAGCAAAGAGCGCTTCTCTATTCCTTTGACAACAAATGTATTTCCCTCTCCTGACCTTTCTTGAATCAAGTGTATTTTTGGGGGGATTGGGGGTAACTGAAAACCCAATTGCTTTGTGGCTCTTAAAGAGTTAGCATATTTATGCCCAAAATAGACTATCTAAAAAATTATTACCAAGTATGTCTTAGTTTGAATTCCTGTAACAAATATTTTAAACCACATGCCCTAAATAATAAACATTTGCAGCTTACAGTCTCAGTGGTGGAGGTCCAAGACAAGTTGTCTATGGTTAGACTTTCCTGAGGGCCCTGAACCTAGTCTACAGCAAAGAGAGATCATCTCCCATGCTTACTTACAAAGGCACTAATCCCAAGAAGAGGACCCCACCCTTACGACCTAATTACCTCTCAACGGCTCCACCTCTGGATACCATCACATTAGAGGTTAGAGTTTTAAGAGATGAATTAAGGGAGTTGTGACATTAGCATTCCCATCACTAAAAGGCAAGTGCTGAGAAGTTGTAGTAGTTTGTGTGTGTGTGTGTGTGTGTGTGTGTGTGTGTGTGTGTGTGTGTGTGTCTGCTTGGAGTGTCATATGGAGGTTGTGCTGTACATAAACCAGTCTTCGGCATCCTGAAGAGTATCTCCATGTTTGCAAAGTAGGAAGACCTCTAATTGCTTTCAGGCCTTTTCTTAGGGAGTTCCACATTGAAGCATATGCAAACAAATCAAAGGAGGAAATCATTGATCCAATAAAAAGACCAGAATATGGTTCAAAAAAAAAATCTGGAAAGAAAGAAAAGGCACCAAGAGAATGTAAGAACATAGCCCTGTTGCCGTGTTTATAGTAGCACATTTTCCATCCAAGGATAGAAAATTTTAAAAATACACTATCCAGAAGTTCACTGTATCTTTGTTGGTTTTCCTGGAAGTCAGCATATGTTACAAACCCAATCAGGCAAATAGTCATTTCCAATATCTTAAGACCTTCAGGGGCATAAGATTGCTATGTTCCATTGTGGGATAGTTGTAGTCTTCATGACTGAATTTCAGTGAGGAGTGGATAGTATTTAAATATTTATTTCCCAACATGAGGTGGAAAATTTAATTAATGTGCAAGATGAAATACTCAGCAATAACATGTGAGTCAGAGATACCATATTTGATTTTCAATTGCCTTACTCACTTATAATGGGAATCTGATTCCAAGACACATACTTCATGAAGCAAATGTGTGAATCCTGCTTTGGAAACCTGTGGTTGTGTTAGTCACACTTCTAAAGTCTATATGTGATACAGTCCTGGAGTTTTCAATAGTTTTTGCACAAGAAAAAGGACCAGAGTTCAAAGCCCCGGAACTCACAGAAAATAATGTGTGGGTGTTGTGTTCTACCTGCAATTCCAGCCCCAGAGCAAGCTGCCTAGGGAGGCTAGTCCTATCAGTGAGCCTTGGACCTAATAAAAAACCAAACCTCAAGAGAATAAACTGGAAGAGAATGGAGGATCATACCCATCAAACTTGGGTTTCCACACACATACACACATACACACATGTGCCTACTGCATGCAAACATGCATATACCTTCCCATTGACATGTATGTGAAAATGGAAAAAGAAAAAAAAACTTACAGTTCACCTGTACTGTTGCTGATAAATCACCACCAAACAGCTTAAGGGAACAAGGGATTTTTTTCTCTTACAATAGTCCAGTTACAGTTCTTAGTCCAGTTGGCAGGAGAGAATGCATCATCACCAAAGGGCTGAGGCAACTGGCCACATAATATCCACATAAGGACTGAGAGAGGGGCGATCCTTTACTTTCCAGACCAGAATGTCTGGCCAAGTATACACAAGGATGCCAACATCTTCGGCTAGCTCTCTGTATTTTATTCACCTGTCCAAACCCTAGTCTCACCCACCATGAACTGGGCCTTTCCCATCACCTAGATAATCTGCAAGTTGCTCTGGGCTTGATTCAACTACTAATTCTCCACAAATGTGCCTAGAACTCAAACCCTCAACCATCGAGTTGACACCTGTATCTAACTAAGACACCTGTTTAGATCTGTCTCCCCAGGGACATGGCACACACAGTAATCTCCCGACTCTGGTTAGAGCTCCTTACTATATAGTAGCCCAACACCTATGTATTCTTTTTTTGGTAGTCCTACAAAATTCCCTAGCTTACTGTTGGGTGTCTGTCTTCTTCACTAAACTAGTTCCATCGGCAGACTCCCCCCCACCTCATCCTGTTTCTTTCAGGCTGTTTTGTCCCAGCTCATCATGAGTGCCTGGCTTGGCTGTCCTAGGAACAGACATTTGGTCTTCATAATCTGATGGGGACAGCCAAATCTCAGGCTGTTCCATTCCTCTATGTGTGTGTGTGTGTGTGTGTGTGTGTGTGTGTGTATTTTGGACAAGTTTAAGTGCAGCAATGTTTTCCCCTCTACCACTGAAAATTCATCTGCAGCTTGCTCTCTGCTGGAAGTTCTACTAAGGAAACTTTTCTGGCTGTTCATGGGATGCTACGCTAACAAGAAGATTCTGCTTACTTATCTGCTCTCAGCAGAGGCTGCATGGTATGAATTAAATGTTAATTAGAAACTCATGGAGAGCAGTCTTAGGAGCTTGCCATGGGAAAAATTTGTGGTCACAGAAAGATGTTTCCTTCCTTGTAGAGTCTGGCTTGCTATTATGGGTCAGAAAAGAACTGAGAAGGTACTGCCTCCCCCTTTCTTCTCCTTTCTTCCTCCTCCTCCTTCTCTTCCTTCTCTTTCTCTTTCTACTCCTTGATACATAATCCAAGCTGATCATGAGCTCTTGATCCAGCTGAATCCACCTATTCAGCCACAGTGCCTGACATGTTTCCTCCCCTATCCATGGGTGGATGTAACTGAGAGGATTAATGTCTGAGAAGAGGTACTTAGGTGCTCATCTGACTGGTTCACAAGGAATGAACATGTCACTGCTTTTCTAGAACCTGTGTGCGCCCTCTGGTGGCAAATAGGAAGCATAACACCACGACACATTTGTTTTTCTACATTATGGAAAATTTACAAATCAATTATGATATGGTAACAAATATCTGTACACGAATCTTTCTTTTAGGTCTAGAGGGTGCAGAATGCCTTTGCCTGCCATCATTAGTTTGTGACAACATTGTCATTACATTTTGTTCATAAGAATTACCAGGGAAATCTGGCCCCTAGCCTCAGCTCTAGAGGTCCTGATTTAGCAGGAATTGGATGTGGCCTGTAATTTACATATTCAAAATGAGCTTCAGTAAGATCAACCTATATGGCTTGTATTTGAGAAATACTGCATTGACCTTAAAGAGTGAGGGCCTGGGGGCGGAGTTTAGGCAGCAGCAAGCTGACTCCACCTCCCGGGAGTTATTCTCCATTAACCACTCATTTATAATGTTGCTAGCAATCACATAGGACATACTAGGTTGATGCATCTGTGAATTCATTATGAGACCTGCACACGATTTGATCTGTCAACATATTACCAGGGAAGGAGAAAGATATAATGCGGCACCGCACCTTCCTGAGAGACTATAGAGTGTTAATGCTAGATGCGGAGGAAAGGAAGCTACTTTCTGCAAGGTTATATCTGCTGATATATCACCTTGCTCCAACAAGTGCATAGATACATGCCATTAAAGAAAATAGATGAAACTAAGTAGGACACACACACAAAGTCCTGAAAGCAAGGAGAAGACTGGTGAGGAAGAAAGAGGTTTGCAGGGGGAAGAAGGGAACCAAGAGATCGGATAATAAGGGACAAGAATGACACAAAGTCACTGCATTCATGTACAAAACTACTAAATATAAGTAAATAAATTTACAAAATGAAGGTGCAGTGTTGCAGCTACCTTCTCTATCCTTCTCAGACAACACTTAAGCAGCTTAAGGGACAAAGGAGAGACTTATCTGCCTTACAGTTCTGGAGAGTATATAATCCTTTATGATGGGAAAGACATGCTAGGTGCAGAAGCTACAGGTGCCTCAGGTCACTGCAGTCATTATGGAGGAGAGAGCAAGCTGCAAACTGCAAAAAGCAAACTGCTGGTGGAAACAGGGTGGGGCTACCTCAAGGCCAGCCTCCTGTGACATGCCTTCCTCCAGCAAGGCTCCCTTCCAAACATTAACATCCCCTAAAGATGCAGACACATGAACCTGTGGGGAACAACTCACATTCAAACCATGACATGCTGATGCCACCGAATCCTGAGTTATTGAAGGACAAGAGGTTGTAATGTGAAGAGCTTGGTGTACAAGTGCTACATTGCAGCACTTGCGGTTTGCAGTGTTTACCCTAACCAGCTACAGAAGATAAGGGAAGCTTGAGTCTTCAGGACCTAACGGGCACTACATTCTGTACCCCAGGATCTCTGTACTCCTCACTTCTCAAAATCACCAACTGCTAGCCCCAGCTAGAAAACTGATGCTGGGGTGAATCAACCTAGAGAATAAAGAGCTTTGAGACCCCAAGGGCCCGGAAGGCTTTCCTTTCTTGTCTTATGTAGTTTCACATTTCTCAGGCTGATAAGCCCAGGAGCAGCTGAAGTTGTCAGTTGCCACAGGTAACTGCATCGATGGGAAAACTTTAGTCTCCTCATCTAGTGCTTCTCCGCACTCAGTGTGAACAACAAATTGGAAAGGACATGTGCAAAATCCTTTGTATTATGATTCTTAATGCTGGTCTTTGGGAAACATTTGTGTCTTCCTTTTGGTGTGAATACATTTCATTTTCTTTTCAGAGACAGAAATGATTAAACCAGAGAAACAAGTCATGCAGGTGCATGGTAAGATGTTTTTAAAGTAGTGTTTTCCATTGTTTTTTAATTATACTGTTTTAGAAAGCAGTAAATTTAAGTTATGCCTTCCTACATTTATTAGGCTTAATAAATTAAGCCTAATTAAAAGACACATATGTGTATGCATGCATAAATATGTGTGTGTTTTAATAAAAATACATTTTAATAAAGACATATAGTTCACCAAATTTTAAATATATGTATTTTTTAACCAATCAGGCAACTAATATTGGGATTATAAGAGTATAAAGTGATAGTCACTTAGCAAGTTGTGAACTCAGTATGGATTTTCCTATCAAAACTCCTTAATCTACACACACACACACACACACACACACACACACACACACACATTTGAATCTCCAGTGTATTCTCAACTCCTTTCGGTTTGCAACATTTAGCTGACCATTCATTCATGTTGCATTAATTTTACCCATTGCCAGGCAACGTAGTCCTGCTGGTTGTGTGTGTCCTTACTAGACCACTAAAGGGGGCTAACCTGTAATGGATGAGTCATGCCTTTTGGATTAGCAGAGATCCTGAATTAAGATTAAGTAGGAGTAAGGGATCAGCAGAGTCGGGTGCGAGAAGATATGGGTAGCAGGTCTCAGATTTATTAAAAAAACACATGGATAACGAGTCAGAGCTTTGGCTAGGAATGATGAGGACAGCAACTGAAGGCAATGATTCACAGTTGTGAGCTGGAGACAGAGAGCAGGGAGGTGTCTTAGAAGCATTTGCGGTGGACAATGGAGGGCCCGGCTTCATCGTACTCCTGCTTGCTGATCCACATCTGCTGGAAGGTAGACAGAGAGGCCAGGATGGAGCCGCCGATCCAGACAGAGTACTTCCGTTCCGGAGGAGCAATGATCTGGAGAACAAGGTGAGATAGAAGGAGTGTTAGTGACGCAGGGCAGTGCTGGGAGCCCAGCATTCCCACATTCCCTGCTTTGGGTGTGGTCTCTTGTGGGTGAACATCAGAAATGCTCTTGGGTTTTAGGTAACAAGGGGGTGAAAAAGCCGTGTTCCAGAGAGTACAATGAGCATGCTTGTTTTGCTAGTTTCTTCACATAATATATTCCAAACCACTTTTTTTTGTTTTGTTTTTAATCTCTCCATCACATCATAAAGCAAACCTAAAGCAGCCCCTGATCTGTGGTGGCCTCTGAACAAAGCCCCGAGGAAGACTTAGAGCTCAATGAGACACATGATCTGTAGCAACAACACTAGCATATGCAGAGAAGTTCATGCCCAAACTTATTGTAAGTGTTCTTTCACCTGATCAAGTTTCACGCCATGTTCTGAAACCCCACCCAGATGCAATCTGTCAATCACAGAAGGTTTATAGCCCCTCCTGATCAGAGTGAGCATTCCCACCCACTGGCCCATCTTGCTCAGAGCAGAGGCCTAATGCCCAGGGCATGTTCATTAATGGTTTAGGCACAGGGTGCAGAATATCAGGTCAGGGGTCAGATTCACACGCAGTGACTCAGAAAACAGTCAAAGCTGACCAACATTAAATTCCACTGTAGACTTGGTTTCTTGGGTGGCAATGAATGTCCCAACCTGAAAAGAATTTCTGAATTCAACATTTATTGAAAGTTCTCAAAGATACCTCTCACCCTGACCCGCACACGGCTCAGTTTCATTTTCTCTGACATTGTCATTTTAGGGTTCTGGGTTGCAATCTTTCTGCGCTCTCTCACTGTACAGGGCCCTAAAACTTCACTTTCATCTCTTTTTTTTTTTATAGTTTTTTATTTATTTATTCAACTGTGCTCATGTGCGTATGTATGTGCGCATGCGTGTGTGTGTGTGTGTCTGTGTGTGTAGAACCACGGACGAATCGGGAACCACCATGGACGTCTCCACCTCCTTCTGCCCCGGGATTCACAGGCTCCGCCCTACCAGGACCAGAAGCGCAGGCCGCCCCCACTTCCGCTTCCGCCTGGCGTCTATACGTGGGATCTGGGATCCGAACTCAGGACCTTCTGCCTGCAAGGTGGAGGCTTAACCCCTGAGCCACCTCTCCAGCCCCCACTTTCATCTCTTGAAGTGAAGTTTAGAGAACTAGGAATTGCCCAACTCTTGCTACAGCCGGTCTGGTTGCCACCTAGGCTAGGCTGTCGTGCTGTACGCCGAAGGGCTGGCTTCCTCCTTCCCCGCCAGTGTGAAAGAGAGAGGGTGTGAGCGGGCGGGTGAGACAGGGCACTGAGAAGCGCAGACCCTCGGAGCAACAGTCACTTCCTGCTCACCTAAAAGACTCGCAGGGAAGAGCTTCTCAGAGCCCATGGTGCAGATAGTGTGTGTGTGTGTGTGTGTGTGTGTGTGTGTGTGTGTGTGTGTGTGTGTGTGTAGGTTTTACCCACTCTCGTGTTAGCTATACACACTGTGCAAGTAACTGGTGACCTGCTTGTGACTGCACTTGCTTGTGACCTGCACAGGAATTTTGCTTCCTGTGCCATGAGTCAGAGGGTCTTAGCATGGCCTTCTGATTGCACAGAGTGGCGTTGAACAGCCACGGGCAGACGACTCTTTCAAAGGAATATTCTCTATTTAGTCTGGGGGCACCCTCTCTAGGAACCTCAAATGGACAGCAGGTAAGGATTCTGGTGGTTCAGGGACTGAGCCAAGTTTCGGGTTATTCTGGAGTCATTTGGTGCCTTTGAGCATCTGTGCCAAGAGGCGTGTCAGGCAGAGAGGATGGCGAGACGAAGAAAGAACTCTTATTTCTCCATGAAGATGTGGTTCTATTTAGCTGTGAAAGAATGCAAGCTACTAAATTTACAGGGTTTAAATAGCTGACTATTTAGAATAGCTGACTCAGTTGTACCTTTCAATGTTCTGTGCTGTGATGAGAAGTGAACTATATTTTCCAAAAAGATATAGGCACAAGGAGAAGTCTGCTGGCTTGACTGCAGTTGCAGAAAAGTATCTGATGGATGAGAAGTATCAAATTCTGTACAGAGCCAGGCAGATGCTCTCGCGAACCAATAATGACACATGAAGTATGAGTTATGTGAGGATACCCACTACCTAGCCTAGAACCCATGAACGCACGTGACCAAGACTCCATCTCGAGCATCCCTCACTTCTGACTGTAGGTCCAACACCACGGACTCTGCACTGTCAGGTGCCCATGGGGTCTGTCATGGAACATACCTTGATCTTCATGGTGCTAGGTGCAAGAGCTGTAATTTCTTTCTGCATCCGGTCAGCAATGCCTGGGTACATGGTAGTACCTCCAGAGAGGACATTGTTAGCATAGAGGTCCTTCCTGATGTCGATATCACACTTCATGATGCTATTATAGGTGGTCTCATGAATGCCAGCTGACTCCATGCCTGGAAAAGAGACGCAAGTCATGGTCCATGGATGGAGGGCAGAACTCAGGTTCAACAAGGAACGGCAGACTCTGTGACCATAAGTTGGAGAAGGACAGAAACAGCAGTCTAGAAACTAACATCTGAGAGCACAAAGGGTTTCGTGTTCCTTGCCTTCCTGTCTCCTGTCTAAGCTGGAGGCCGGGTGGCAGCCTTTCCCCAGTGAAGCTACAGCCTGCTAGCTGACACTCACTCAGGCTTCCACAGACTGTCTGCTCTGTGCTGCTCAAACAAGAGCCAAAGCATCCTAACTCGCTGCAAAAGACTGAACCAATGCCACAGCCGTGACTTCTGCTCTTCTCTCCACACACCTGTTCCCATGTGCCCGCCATGCCCAAGGGTGAACACTACAGAATCAGCAGGAAAATATTTCTCCTGCTTGAATAAGAACCCATTGCTTATTTGCTTTTGTTCGTTTTTTGGTTGCTTGTTTCTTTGTTCATCTTGGCACACGATCCTCTCCCTTTTCCTTTGCTCCTCTGGCTCCTCCTCCTTCTCTTCTTTCCTTCCTGATTTTTTTTTTTTGTTAACTTTTGATGCAGAACTTTTGAAATAAACCTATTACAAATAAACGCCTCACTTTTTTTCTGTCCTGTGATTTAGTGACAATAGCAATAATATCCCCTAATTATAAATTCCTGACTAGATCTAATCATTGAATGGTTGCTCTGCGCAGGCTCCGGGCTAAGGATTCTATGCGTCTCACAACATTCTCCCAACCATCCTCCCTCATAGGTACCATGACAATCTTCCTTTTCTACATGAGAAAACTGAGCCCCAGGGAGGCTTATGTGATTCTCCCAAGATTATGAAAGTTGAACAAAGTCTCAAACCCCATTCCCCAGGGACCTTGCTTCGTCACAGCTGCCCTGCCCCCCAGAGTCCAGACCCTGTGGGACGTGTAGTGTGTCCTCGTAATTCCCCGGCCCTCAATATGTCCTCCCTCTGTGACTCTGATGTGTCCTAGACACAGGCAGTACTTAAATTCTTACCAAGAACTCTTACCCAGAATGCTGTTGGGGTTAGGCATCCCCTACGACATAAGAGCATTCCCCTAGCATGCCTACTCTCTTGGACTCTTTGAACCTTCTTATCTTGAAAAATGTGGCATCTTCCCTTTGCCTGGTTGCAAACTACTTTTGCTCTTGAGGCTCTCAACCAATGCCACCTGCAGAACTGGTAATTGAGGACTGGGCGAATAGGGTGACCACCCTCTCCGTTGCCTACCAATGAAGGATGGCTGGAAGAGGGTCTCCGGGCAGCGGAAGCGCTCATTCCCAATGGTGATCACCTGCCCGTCAGGCAGCTCGTAGCTCTTCTCCAGGGAGGAGGAGGACGCGGCAGTGGCCATCTCATTTTCAAAGTCCAGAGCTACGTAGCACAGCTTCTCCTTGATGTCTCGGACAATCTCGCGCTCAGCTGTCAAGTAGATAAGGATGTCATGGCACACACGTTAGGGCTTACACAGGGATGAAGTCTGCCTGTCTCATTTCTCTCTTCTGTCTAAACAGCCCCTCAAGGGACCCAAAGTTTTCCAAAAACTGCAGAGATCCTGGCTGCCTTGCCCAAGCAGATCCCAGCTCCTCTGGACTCATTTATCACTTTTCAGAACATGGCAGGTTAGCTCAGGACCAGTCACAGGCCCCAAGACTCTTGTGGTACATACACAAGGAGCTGTGGAAGAAGTGGGTGTCTATCTTTCACATGCTGTGCTTTAAATTTCTATGGTGTTCGTTATATTTGAACCACAGAGGATTTTTAGCAGTATTTGTGGAGACAGGAATAAAACTGAGTCCACATGATTCTGCAAAAGATGTCTGCTACATTTGTCAGGTCTTACATGTGAAGCTAAGAATTAGCTTTAAGCATATCCAGACACTTAAATGGACTGTTCTCAACTTACAAAGACTGTTCAGAGAGCTAGAGCCACGGACACTGAGGATGCCCTAACACACCTTCCTTTTGAAACACTGGGTGGTCTCAGCTTAGACTACAGACATATGTCCATCACTGTCTCCTCAGCCTGCATTAATACCTAACAATTACTGAATGCTTACTCAAAATTATTTTATCATCATTATTATTGATATTATTTATTATTATGTCAGTGTGCTGGTTTCATATATGCATGTATGGAAGTCAAGGACACCTTTGTGGAATTGGCTCTCTCTTCTTTTACGTGAGTTCCAGGAATGAAACTTAAGTCTGCATGGCAAACACCTTCACCCAATGAGTTATCTCACCAATCCTGAAAACTTACTTTTTGTGCCAAGTATTGAATATTCATTATTTCACATTCACAATGGTCTTGGAAAGCAGAGTCTATAACTGCATCTATTTTACGGATTAAAGACTGTAATTTAGCAAAGTTGGTTAATGTAGATGAGAAGTGGAGACTACAGTCCTCTTTAGAAGTTCCCAAAGATTGCTGATCACCGTGTCTATCTAATTTCTGACTCTCTTTTCTATTTGTAAAAACAAAGATTAAAAAAATTTTCAAGTAGTGCTGGAGGCACTAGAGATCAGTGGTAGAGGACTTGCCTAGCATACATATAATATAAGGCCCTGAGTTCATTCTTTAGCATCACACACGCACAAGTGTGCCCACTCTGACTTGCTTGGTACATGGGATGATTCTAACTGCTTTTGATCATCTTGTAATATCATAAGGAAAAAAAAAGTTGTGCTTTGCTCTATATGTTATACTCAGGCCTTGCTGTTGGTGAGTCTCTATTATGGGACACAGACTGCCCTCCACCCTCTTCGCCCAGGCCTCACCAGTAGTCACGAAGGAGTAGCCACGCTCAGTCAGGATCTTCATGAGGTAGTCAGTGAGATCTCGGCCAGCCAAGTCCAGACGCATGATGGCATGGGGTAGGGCATAGCCCTCATAGATGGGCACGTTGTGGGTGACACCATCTCCAGAGTCCAGCACGATGCCTTGCAGAACAATTGAACATGATATCAATATGAACATGATCACAATAACTGATAGTAGATCAGTCATCTTCTGGTCTAGTAGAAAGATGGCTTTGAAGGGGAAGTTCCTCAGCCTCTTATTTGAAAGGAAGATACCTGATGGAAGTGGTAAGGTGGGACAGGGCTGGGGAATATGTAAAAAAGAAGAGCAGGGAGAAGGAGACAACTCTCAAAGTCTTACTAGAAACAAGAAGCCCAGGACTAATTTTGAAGAGATGAGATCATTCAGGGATGAGAATATGTCTGTCAATTCTAATTCACCTCTCATCTGTCACAACCAAGTTTACAACCACCGAATCCCACAGTATGGGGTGTATTCGTCTGACCAAGGCTCACATTCCTCTAGCCACCTACCAGTTGTACGTCCAGAGGCATAGAGGGACAGCACAGCCTGAATAGCCACATACATGGCCGGGACGTTGAAGGTCTCGAACATAATCTGCAAAGCAACCCAAAGAGTTAAGAGAGTCTTGCAGTCAACCCGCAAGGAATGTTCAGGAGTGTGGCTGATCTCTGCATGCCCACAGTCCTGCTGGCTCTGCCCACCAAGGCAAAGAAAGCCGAGGCAACCCCGCCCACTCAGAAAGGATGAATGCGGTGGAAAAGAGAGGCCATCACACGGCTCACCTAAGTGGGCTTTTTACACAGCTGGCAAGTGAGTTTTTAAACCTAAACATGACCAACTCCAGAGCCCAAATTCCTGCTACATGTTATAGTGCATTTTGAAATGATTTGCCAAAAGTTTGTAACCTAAATATGTTCACTTCTCATTTAAATCTTTTAACTGTCCATTTGTTCCTGGAGGCAAAACATTTGTTTTGGCAGCTGGATGTCAGTTCTATTAAAAAGTCCCTGGTCCTCAGAGATTGGAGGGTCCTTGCAGAGTGCTCAGTGAGTAGGCCCACAGATGGGGTCTGGTCTCTGTTGAGCTGCTAAGTTGGATCCTGATTGAACCTGTTCTTATGCCAAGAATACTGGATGCTAGAGCAAATATTTACCTGGGTCATCTTCTCCCGGTTGGCCTTGGGGTTCAGGGGTGCCTCCGTGAGCAGAGTCGGATGCTCTTCCGGGGCAACGCGGAGCTCATTGTAGAAGGAGTGGTGCCAGATCTAGAAGGTAGGGAAGAGGGGGACACAGCAATGACTGAGGTGCCGCAGAGCCTGAGAAGGGACCAGGAGTCAAAGGAAACCAAGACAAACATACGTAGGAGTGTTCCTTATGCTGTGGTGTGTGTGTATGCAGAGGCAAAGACAGGCCCTCGGAGGAGAACCCCTCATGGGAGGATTCCCTTCCCATAGTGACTGAGCAAAACTCCAAAGCCAGGCCTAGGACTATTCAGTGCGAAAAACACAGGCTCAGCATTCACATGTGGGCTGCTCCTCGGCTGGGGCACTTCTGCTGTGTGGGGTTAGCAAGTTCTTAACCCGCTTCTCATCTAGTTCTGATCTAGTCGCACCACTGGTGCTAGGAAAGGGAAAGTAATTAGTACGTGCTTCATCGGACCTTTGTGTGAATTACATATGATGGGCCCTTCAGTAACTAGTCAGCTCTGCGCCTGGTCCAGAAAAATGCTATTGTTCAACTTCGTCTTCTTTACCCACAACTTTATTTTGAACATACATATCATATATATATATATCATATATGTATGCTATATATATGCATATGAATAAACAAATTATGTTGGCCTGAAAATCCAGTTACTGTTTTTAATGCTACTATGGAGATTAACTCCTGAAGTGCTCATGGAGAGAAGATTTTCTGTTTTTGCTTCCATCTGCCTGTTTGGGAAAGGCAGCCTCTGTTGACATTACCTGGACCTTCCTTCAGGAGTGGACATTGGGACTCCAGGCATTTCCAAACAAGCCAGTGTCCTTGTCTGAACACAGGGTTTATGTGAATGTACTTTGGGCAAAAGTTCATGTGCTTTGCAATTAAACCCCTCCTTACTTCCTGGGTGCCAAAAAGAACACACCATTGTACCAAGGGTAAATGAACTGATCTTTTCTTTCTCTTATTTTGTGTGTGTGTGTGTGTGTGTGTGTGTGTGTGTGTGTATCAGAGGGTATTATGTGTGCCTGTGGAGAACCAAGGTTGACTTCAGGAGTCTTCCTGGATTGCTTCTATCTCCTTTTCGCTTTGCTCTGGGATTTCCCAGATTCTACCTTCCAGAGCCAGAAGTGAAGGCTGCCACTATTTCTCCCTGGCATTTTTATGTGGGATCTGGGACCTGAACACAGGTCCTTCTGCTTCTAAGGCAGAGCCTTAAACCCTGAACCATCTTTCCAGCCTGTGAATTAACCTTTTGCACAATGAGAGCTATTTACTACAGCTTGGAATATAGTTTATCTAGAACAGCAACAAGAATGACTGATGACAGTTTACAAATCAACAAAAGCGAGATCAACCATAAAACCTGGGACTTTTTCAGGGTTTCTTGGTTTTGAGTTGGCAGCTTCTAGAAGGAAAGGAAACTTTTGAAGTTCTGCTCTTTTAATGGAGTAACATGAAAAATGACAAGGCTGGGCTGTGGTAAGGATCAGTGGGTAGTTTACTCACGGAAACCTCATTCTATCACTTACATGAATTGGTAAATACACTGCTCTTCAAAATGGAAACTCTCTCTCTCTTGCTCTCTCTCTTCTCTCTCTCTCTCTCTCTCTCTCTCTCTCTCTCTCTCTTCTCTCTCTCTCTCTCTCTCTCTCTCTCTCTCTCTCCTTAACCCACACTGAAAGGCAGAGTGTTCAAGAAAGCCAACCAATCCAGTATTGCATGCTGTGGATACCCTGAAACAATCTTTAAAAAACCACCAATCCTTCTCCTTTCAAGCTTGCTTCTCCTCCTTTCTCCAGAATGTACTTAAATTTAAGTATTAGAAATGCCGATTTTTTTCATTCATTCCAATAGCCTCATTGGCTCTGCAGAGAAACTCCTGAAGCATTTCTCCCAGGCATTGACATCTTCTCACGCTTCAAACAACGTTCTCACCAAAATCACTATCCAACTAACTAAAATTAAGGATGGCCAGTTCTTGCAGCAAAAGAGAAACCTAATCATTTTCTACTGATAAATTTAGCAACATTACACTGGTGGTTTTATGGTGTGTGTGTGTGTGTGTGTGTGTGTAGGCTATAAGTGCATGTACAATTTGTTTATATGCACATACAGGTGGAGGCCCAAGGTGGTCAGGAGTCTGCCTCACTTACTCTCACCTTTTCATTTATTTATTTTTCGAAGCAGGGTCTCTCACTGAACATGAAACTCACAAGTGCAGTTAGGTGGTCTGACCTTTGAGCCCACTTCTCTTTTCCTCCCAGTGCTGGCTTGCAGGTGTTTGCCACTGAATCCGATTTTTTTACTTGAGTCCTGGGAATCCAAACTCAGCTCTTTTTGCTCACATTACAAGCACTTTACAGAAGGAGTCATCTCCACTTCCTATTGGTATTTTCTTAACTGATAAATATGAGCATGTGTGTGCCCCCGAAAGCAGATCGTAAATAAAAGTCCAGATGTTGCCATTTTAATACGTTATTGATAAAAAAAAACCCTTGTTACATTCTCATCATTTCTTCTCCCCTTTTTCTTCACACTAGTGTTTGTAAAATGCCTGATAAAAGCTTCAAAATCCTAGGATTCAATTCTTTATCAGCTGTTTTATGAGGACCTTGGAGGTAAAACTCCACTCAACGTGACACACAGAGACCTTTCAGAAACTTTTTTTTCAAAGTTTTGTCATTGGAACTGCCCTTCATGTGTTTGGGGCGTGCAGGGATGCAACCAACTTATGGTACTATACTCCTCTCCTTAACTGTGAAAGCAAAAATAAAAACTGCTCAGAATGAGTTAATGAATAACTTTCAAGAACGACTGGAGAAGGTCTTCGCAGAGCTTCAGTCTCTCCTTAGCCGAACTGCACTGGCGAGATAGGATTCCCATCCCCAGGCTCAGGGCCGAGCTTTTCTTTACTGGCCATTGCCCTTGGGCACCTACAGAGCCTGCTCCTGATGCCCACGTCATGAAGACAGGTAACCTCACTCCTTCCTTCTCCCTGCCCACATTCCTAGGCATAAAAGGTTCGTTCCACCTTTAGATCCTGGCTTCTTCTCCCTTACCAGAGACTTAGTCTGATGGCCATTGTGTAACTAGGTAATCAATAAACCTTTTCCAGTCCTGGTCTATGGTATGGCCACTTTACCCTTTCTTTTTTCACTCATAAGCAGTATTTTCAGTGTGTTGTATTTAGTTTCATTTTGCATTGTACTATGTTTAAGGTATTTGGGACAAGTAATCCCATTTTCTTTTATTTATTGTAAGTTATAAAGGGAGGCATAGAAGTAACAGACCTCCTTGACTAGAGAGATGGCTCAGGGGTTAAAGTCTTTGCTTTGAAAACTGAATTTGGATCCCCAAATCTCACATAAAAATGCCAGTGGATATGTAAGCAGCCTGCAATTCTGGCCTTAGAAGGTGGAGCCTGGGAAACCCCGAAGCAAAGCAATAAGGAGGTAGAGCAATGAAGGGTGATTCACAATGGATCACGGCTGGGCCTCTCCAGGAACACACATTCAAGTGCCCTGTTACACGCATGACTGCACACATATGCACAGACACACATATGCACACACAAAAAGAAATAAAATGTAACTGAATAGCGGAAGCCAACAATGGAATGCTGTAGCACGCTGTTTGGCTGAAGACTGCTGGGATCATTCATTCCGAAGACTCAGTCGGCACGTAGTAGTTGCCAGTACCTTCTCCATGTCGTCCCAGTTGGTGATGATGCCGTGTTCTATCGGGTACTTCAGGGTCAGGATTCCTCTTTTGCTCTGGGCCTCGTCGCCCACGTAGCTGTCCTTTTGTCCCATTCCCACCATCACTCCCTGGAAAAATTCAACACACTCAAGTCACTCTCTCCCCAAACTTGTGATGCAGTTATTTTGCTGAAAGCTAGATATGTGTTTTGTGAAGGCTCAATATGAAATTGTACTTTCTTTCTGGTAATGGTGTGATGGTGAGGCATGAGGTTATATGTAGACAGAAAAATGCATGAAAAAGGGACTGTCTGTCTTATACACACAAGCCTGATAATGTGTCTACCTGATAGGTAAAATTGGCATTCACTCCCGGATATCAATTTATCACCAGTGTGTATGTGTGTGTGTGTAGGGGGAGTAGTGGTGGTCACTAAACCCAATAACTTCACACACCTTAGGTGAGTGCTTTACTATTTGCTCATACAACCCAGATGACCATATACATGATGCACGCACATGTGCACACATACACACACACACACACACACACCACATATGACAAGGTTACATAACTATAACTTCTGAGCAAAAAAGCATGTATCTGTGGACACATGCAGATGTGAGAGGATCTAATTATAATCCTGTTCTCCTCTCTCCCTCCCCCTCAGTCTCCAACAATGCTTACTCACCTGATGTCTGGGACGTCCCACAATGGATGGGAAAACAGCCCTGGGAGCATCATCCCCCGCGAAGCCCGCCTTGCAGAGCCCGGAGCCATTGTCGCACACCAAGGCGGTGCTGTCTTCTTCTTCACACATAGCTGCGGTGACTTCTCCGGGGTTCTAGAGAAACAAGGAGGAAGCAATCCCTGCCATGACAGAGCTAGGGCCAAGAACTTATTTGAGCACTCTCACCCCTAGATTAGGTTGGGGGGGGTCCCTTCTCTGTTATTTCAATAGTGCTTTCCCTACACGCACTCACTGAACACATCCTTTATCTTGAAGTACTTTCACTGAGCTGCAAGCCTTCGATAATCTAAACTCTTGACTTCCATGTTAACACCACTGACGCTCAGCTTATCACAGGAGGTTACAACACTAAAGATGGGCTGGGCGAGCAGTGAAGGAACAGACTGCAGGACACAAGAATGCCGCAGTAAGAGGCCAGACTTTCACAGGGACAAGGCAACTAACTGAACACGTTAAAGAGCTAGCTGGAACTTTCAGTTCACGTTAAACAAAACTCATATTTTTCTAGATATCCTTTTGTAAGCTTTCTTTTCTGAAAAGTAGATTTCGAGAGATTGACAGCATATCAGAGATGTTAGAACTTTCAAGTTTTCATATAAATGTATAAGAGAAAAAAAAATCTCTCAAGTCTAGAAAGCTTTTGTGATTCAAGTAACATCAAGAGAACAGAAGCTGGGCGCAGTGATGCTCACTTGGAATTCTAGCACTTCAGAGCCAGGAGGATCAGGAGTATGAGGCCATCTGTAGCTACATAGCAACGGCTTGTCTAAAAACTAAAAATAAGAAGACGAACTTTCTAAGAAGTTACTCAAACTTTTAGGAACTGTACTTTTCTTCATTAATAAGGTCACTGTAAGCTATGATAGGTTAAAAAAGGTAACATAGTTTGATCCCATTACAGAGTATTTTTATGCAACAAGACTAATCATTACCAAGATATTGAATGAGGTTATTTTGAAATAGTAGGTTTAGTAGGCATTTTAAGTTGTCTTTCCAGTGTTCTGGCATATTTCATAAATTTGCTAACTCAAATACTCTTTGGCTTTAAAATAATATTTTAAATAATGTAGTTTTAAGCTTGTTTTTTGACAAAATTTGAAAGGTGGAAGCAGAAATATTGACTAAGTTTGGGAGACTAGCAGACCTCTAGTAAGGGAAACCCAAGAAAAGTGATTTGTTTGAGAACACACAGGGTATTGGGATCAACTTCAGCTAAAGAGCAGGTGCCCCTGATCCATTTTTTTTCCCAAGCAGAACAGTGGGGATGCCCAGAGTTCTCTGCCTGCCATTGACAACTCAAGTAAGATTTCAAGTAGAGCAAGTTTCTTCTTTTTCTTTATTTATCCATTCATTTTCTTATTAATAGTGCCTGTGATTCCAGGTATCAAAAGTATCGTTTTGCACATACAAGGCAAATTTCCACCATTGAGTTACATCCCAAACTTGAATTATTCTCTTATATTGTTGAATGAATTTCACCCAAGTAGACATAGGCACAAAAGACAAGTCTCGTGAGACTATGGAAAATAAGTTTTATGATCAGAGCTCTGCTAGATCATTCTCACAAAATCAAGATTCCAACATCTCAAATGCCTTCAGCGGAGCCCTCAGCTTAGCATTCTTTAGCAAAGAATGCAAACCTCAGTTGAGAAGATATATTTTACGATTCATACATGCAATGCTATTTCTAACAAGAAAGTGCAGGCTCAATTAACTGAAGTGACTTATCCAAAATTCTCTGGATTGGCCAATTTAGACAGTGGAGAATCCAGAGTGGGATTTGCATGTGGATTTGCTGTGTGGTTTAGTTATTTAGTATATCCCAACTACTGTCGCCTTAACTGTAAAACAGAAGTAATACATTGCATAGCATACATAGCTTTTATGGAGATTAACTTTTGGTTGAAAAGCATTTGAAGTTATTCATAGCAGCATGGATAGATAAGTTCTCCATAAATGCCAGGTTTAGCACAACTATTATCAAGAAGTGTTATGTAATCATGGTATCTGGATTCTTTTATTTCTCACTTTTCTTCACTTCCCGCAGTAGCTCAGGGTTGGAATGAAAGTCTTCAACATGTGTATTGAAAATGGAAAAGATGAAGCACACAGATGATTTGCTCTGTGCTTCCCCTGCCCTGCCCCTCCTTTTCCAGAGACTGAATTATATTTGTCTCCCCTTTTTCCAGACGGAGGAGTCAGAAGGCAGGTGGTAACTAACTACAAGGAGACACAGCAGAACCAGCAGTAAGGCTTGGTGACTGGTAAGGCAGCCAGTCCCAAAGGACGGCTGGTGGTCTGTACTCAGCTATACTCCACACTGAACCCTGGGCTGAAAGCAGGTGAGGCATTGTCCAAATGAGATGCTCTGAAAACAGGCAGCATATTGTTTGGGGGAGGAGGGCTGGCTAACTTGGGGTAGTGTTTGAATATACTCAGATGAAGTAAACTAGTCCTTAGTGTCTGTAAATATGCAGGGGGAAAAACCCTCAAAATTCAGTAGGTGTATTTATTTTTGCTAAAAAAAAAAACTTTGCACACACAAAAATATTAGAATCCCTAAAAAGGAACACTGTCATGAAAGAAGTGTGTGTGCTCCCAGTAGGAGCTGGCTTCGAGGCTTACAACTCTTATCTAACCTGAATGAACAGCTTGGTTTAGAGCAAAGCATTTCCTAATTAGGTAAAACGCGCTGGCTCCAGCGTCTGCTTTTGGAACGGCACCCAGGTCAGGGAGTTTACTCCAGCCCAGTGGAGCGCATCTTGTGCCAAAAATGAGTAGTCACTGGGAGGGAAGGAGAGGGTGGGGCAAAGGACAGGACCGTTCCCAGCCTGTGGCTCTTAAAACGCAAACCATATTTAGTCATGAATCACAAAATGGAAGGAAAAACTCAGCGTGACAACACTCGTCCCAGCTGAAGATGACAAGCCCTGTTGTTGGAGCGAAGGGCAGCCCGGGGTGGCAGAGGAATGCAGTGGAAGAGACCCAGAAGAAAGGAGGAAGTGGTCAGATGCAAGCGCCACTTCCTCCTTTCTTCGAAGAAAAAAAAATCTAAGCTGGTTCCCTGCTGTGCGCTGTTACAAACCCTGGGATCCTTACAAGTGAGCCCACAGGTGCCCTCAAGAGGTACAGGTTTTCAACATAGGATAGTAGCCCTCAGATCCAGGGAGACACTGATGGAATGCATATTTCATTTGGTATCAGAAAACTTCTGATATCCCCTTCCAGTCATTTCAGCTGCACCAAAAAGACAGTCCTGTGAAAAGTCTCCACCGGAATCTGAGCCTTAAAAAAACATGCAAGTGCTCAATGCCTAAATACAAATAAATATGTAATTTATTATAAAGAACTAGAGTTCATCCTATTAAAAAGCTAAAAGATCTGATTTAGCATAAATAGAGTATACACGAGGCATGCACAATTTAGTCCATCTTCCTCTCTATTCCCTTCAACACATCGAGTGATATGTTAGCCTTGTTTTCAGTGTTAAATCAGGACGGCCAAACGCTCCAATGATTTTCATAGTACAAATCCTAATTCCAAAATCTCAGAGTGCACAAGCCATTCAGATCTCTACAGACAATATCTGATTACACTGAGTAATAATAATTAAAAATGAGAAAAGCCTTTGGAATCTCTAAGTCACATCCTCCGGCTGGCACTACTTACCCCGAAGGTGCCTGGCTGGGCTTCTCTGCTCTGGGTGGGTGGTGTCCAGAGAAGCTGAATGTTGAAGGGTTATATAGCCCCTCTGCCCGTTCCCCTCCCACTTGCTTCCCAAACAAGGAGCAGAGACAGGCTGGAGCTGGCCATTCAGTTGAACACAGCCATATAGGGACCTTAGCACAAAACTCTCTAATCTGTGTGGCCAGAGGCCTGGGTCTCTTCCACTGCATTCCTCTGCTCGACTCATGAAACAGGAGGCTGCTCAGCTGCCTACGGGAGATAAATATCCTGAGCCTTTAGAACAACTGCTGAAATCCCCAGACACACTGAACTAGAGTCATGGGCAGAGGCAGACATAGTTTACACATTCCTCCAAAGATGTCCGTCTGCTCTTACGCTGGTCTTTCAGGACACTTTCTAAGGAACTGAGAGCAGAAAGGGCCTGCCTGTGACTGGTTAGGATTAAAAAATAATCACTCTGACAAAGGTAGCCCATAATGATGAAATATATTATTTTAGCCACTCATAAATATGCAGAGGATGTGATGGTTTTATGGCAGTCAGAGTGTTCATAGACTGACTCTGTGTGTGGTATTAATCTGGATAGGAATGGCAGTAGAGAGATGGCTGACCCAGCTCTTGTGTCTTAAAGAGGAACTTGGAGCAGAGTGCATTGCTGTAGCTGTTGTCACCCTTGGGTATGTTAGATACGTCTGAATTTGTCACTGAGCCTTCACCGCACAGTCACAAAAATGATTTGAGAGAGAAAGAGCAGACTGAAAAAAAGCCTCTTACTCTCTTTTGTCTGTGAGCCCATTTGCCAGGAACAGAGAGCAGAAGACCCTATCATTTCTCAAAGACATGGGGTCTTGGTCCCAAGCATCAATGGATAGTTTCAATAGACCTATGTTTTTCTATTCCCCTCCTCCAAGCCAAATACTCACTCAATTCATAACAGAAATATTTTTGATGGATGCCATGAGTATTTCTGGACTGCTGACATGTGAGAAAAAAAAAGTCAGGATGAATGGCATTATTTTACAGCTGTGACCAGCTGTTCACTCACAACACTATATGTCTAGTCTGCTTGATTTGTGGTGTTCACATACAGGCATGCGTATTTATTGTTGCAGAATTCCACTGATGGTCTTGAGAAAAACCTAAATATCTTGATGCTAAACCATAGCATGATTCCTCTATATTGCTCAGGCTTTTACTATCCTATATCTGGTTTCCATCAACCAGAAAATACAATCTTTTGAAGCTTCAAATATAGACATTACATAGTATAGAATGGAGTTGGGCCTTGGAATTCATCTAATCATTTTCACCAAAATTCCATGTTTTCTTCATTTTCATTTCTAGGGAGGGATAGCTGTATTGGATGTATAGTTTTATGAAAGATGCCTTAGTAACTTTATGATATAAATTTTCATTTTCTCCTCTAATGTCAGTAATCAGAATATTAGGACATTGAAGGAGATAATAAAATAGTATTTCAGTTTTAGTTTTTCTTATAATTAAAAAAATCCATGGCACCAACCAGGGAGGATCTATAGCTGAAAATAAATGTCTCATTGTGGGAACTTGAGATTTTGGATCTAGTCCTCCTCTCTTTAGCAACAGAGAACAGAACTGGATGTGTATGTGAATGTGTATACAAAGAAAGATCCACTTGAGCACCTAGAGACAGATAGTCTTAGACTGGCAGTCATGAATCCAAAGAGTTATGGTATGATTAGAAAAACAATAGCCTCTGGTCACTTGGCTGCAGTTGAGGGAAACTATAAAATAAATCCAAGCTGTAAGTACACATTCAAGAATCATCCCCAGATTGCTGCTCTGCAAGCATGCCCCTCCTGATAATGTGGTTTAGTAATTGTTTACTTCACATCCCCGTTTTAATCCTCACTGGGGTCTTATCCAGAACTGAGTTCGCAGGGCTGCTCATTTGCAATGACAGAAGTGTTCTGTATTAGCACTGTCTTCTACAGTAGCCATTAGCCACGTGTGATTTTTTTTAGACACACTAGCATGTGTCTAAAATTTTAAGTTTTTATTTGATCTAATTTTAGTTAAATTTGAGCTTAGCAGTCACGTGTGGTTAGAGGCTACCATGTTAGAAAATACAGCTATAGTAAGTTTGAAATGTGATTTCAATGAACACTGCCCAAAAGACTTTAGAAAAATCTCAGTGCCCAAGCTACTGCTGGACATATTCAAACAGAACATTTGCAATGGAACACAGGTGCCCATTTCATATCTAGGGAAGCAAAGCCCATGATTTGATTGATTGATTGATTGATTGATTGATTGATTGTGTGTGTGTGTGTGTGTGTGTGTGTATCCACATTTCCATTAACCATTTGTCCACTGTTGCAATTGTGGAAAAGGCTGCTGTGAATGTTAGAATCGAGACCCAAACACTGCTGTCTCCAATGCAGTATTCTTTGTGAATATTCTCAGGAGTGGTATATCTGGGTTACATGGGATTTTTTAAACTTTTTAACTATTTTAGGAGCCTCTAAACTGATCTTCAAAGGGGTTGTATGAATTTACAATCCAATCAGCAATGGATGAGGGTCTCCATCCCACATCCATATTAACACGTGCCATTGTCTGTGTTTTGAATCACAGCCATTCTAACTGGAATAAGGTGATTATCTCAGGGTAGCTTTAATTTGCATTTCCCTAATGCTAGGGAGGTGGAGCATTTTTTAAAAGATGTTTGTTAGACATTGAATTTTGTCTTGTGAGAAGCTTCTTTTCAGCTCTACAGCCCATTTTCTCATGGGGTTGTTTACTTCCTTGGTATTTAATTTTTCAAGTTCTTTGTGCTGAATATTTGTCCTCTGTCAGATATGTGGTTAGTGAAGATGCTCTCCCATTCTGTAGGTGTAACAGGCTCTTATGCTGATCAAAAACTTTTTAATTTCATGTAGTCCCACTTGTTTAGTGTTGGACTTATTCTCTGTGCTTTTGGGGTCCTACTGAGGAAAGGCTAGCCAAGACAATTTATAAGGGTATTCCCTATTTTATCTTCTAGAAGATTTATAGTCTTTGTTCTAACAAAGATCAATGGCTTTTCTAAATACACAAAGACAAACAAAATGAGAAAGACCTGGGAGAAACAATACCATTTACCATTGCCTCTAAAAAATGAAATACCTTGGAATAGACTTAACCAAAGAAGTGAAAGATCTATACAATTAAAACTTTAAAACCCTAGAAAAAGAGGTCTATACTAGAAGGTGGAAATACCTCCCATGCTCCTAAATTGGCAGAATTAACATTATTAAAATGACCATTCTAGCTAAAATGACCATTCTAATATACAGAGTCAATACAATACCAATCAAAATTCCAACTGAATTCCTCACAGAAATTGGTAAAACAATTCAAATTTCAAATGAAAGCATAAAATATCCAAAATAACAAAAACGATCCTGAATAATAAAAACTCTGTGTGAGTTATCACCATACCAGACTTTAAACTATACTATAAAGCCATAATAATAAAAACAGCATGATACTGGCCCCAAAAAAGAGATATAGACCAATGGATCAGAATTGAAGACCCAAACATGAGCATACTCACCTATAGTCAACTGATCTTTGACATAGGTGCCAAAAAAAAAAAAATTAGAAAAAGGACAGTGTCTTCAACAAATGGTGCTGGCAAAATTGGATTTCTACATGCACAAGAATGAAATTGGATCCTTCTTTATCTCCCTCCATGAAAACAACTCCAAATGAATCAAAGATCTCAATGTTAGACTGGAGACTATCTTGACAGTTTTGAGGCATAGTGAGATAGCTTATAAAATATTCCTCAATTTAAATTTGTCTGCTAGTTTTCCCAATTGAATGGGGAAGGTTTTAGAGATAAAGTACCCTTCTTGTTATTTCATATCAAGAGTATGGACTATCAGAATCATCTAGCACTATTGATGCTTTAACCTTACTCACTTGACTATTGATTTCCAGACTTCTCTATTGTGTAGGTCCGTGTCCATTAAGACATTCCAAATAATGCTTTTTACTCAGAAATCACTATAAACAACCAGGCCAAAGAAAAAGGAGATAGCTGTACACTACATAATTATCCACACGAATTATCCAGATATGGTTCTGGGTTTGATAGGATCTTTAGTGATTCTTAATCATATAGAAATTTGTTAAAGAAAGAGACCAGAAGCACATGAAGTGCTGTAGATGCTTCTAGTTGACTCTCTGAGCGTGGATGATAAGGAGAATGGGCCTGCTTGCTGGACTTCTGAGGACACTAACTGATAGTCAATTATTTAGTCTAGAAACCAAATCTTGAGCCCACCAGACACCAAACAGTGAATAAATATAGAATTGTTTATGTTACTGTCATGGGGTGTTTCCAATTTGGAACTCAGAATAGGCAAAGGATTTAAAACAAAAAAAGCCACAGCAAGAAAATACATAAAATGCTTTGGACAAAGTCTGAGATATCTGAGATGCTGTGAAGAAAAGTTAAAGAGGAGAAAGGAGCTAGAGATAGGTATGTGGTGGAAGAAGGAGGTCCTGTGCAGGGCCTCACCATGGGCTCGATTATCCATCTTAAAACAGAGACTCTGGGCTAACTGAGGGAGCCTCTCTGCTCTCTTTTCATTGTGAAAGTCTGTGCCCTTTGAGTTTGACCACAGTGTTTGTCACTCACAGTTTGAAGTACTTGGTGTTACTATTCAGTGAGAATCACAATTCTCACAATAACTTCATAGCTCAGAAAAACACAAAGAACAAGATTATTACTTCTACGTGCATGTCCTTCCATTTCTTAATCTGTTTGTATGTACAGGAGCTATATATGACTTTTTCTGTCATAAATCAATCATCCATGTTCCCAAATCCAGGATGAATCTTAGAAACTCTAAGACCTGTGGGAGCAGCAGTGACAAGAAAGGGTGAGCCAACGCTGAGCTCATGTCCTTGATGCACCGGTCCAGACTCCCTGGATTGTCTGCATTTTAAGAGACAGTAAAAATGGTAATTTTTATTAAAAAATTGATGTAGAGTTTATGAACTCTGATCTAGAACAACAACAACCAATCACAGTTCTACTACTTCTTGGCATGCCATCAAAGATATTTAATTTTTCTTGAAAGGAAGAGTTAGAATATGATATACATATGATCAAAGATTAGCATGGAGCCAGGGGTGTTTCTGATAAACAACCTTTGGTCTATTTTCTCATCTGCTTTTTAGATGTGACTCTTTGCCTTTTGCTTCTGAAGAAAGTTCTCATGAAAGCTTTCAAGGATCTTTGTCTTTCATGAGGATACCGCAGGTGCTTTTATATCCTGACTGATAAATTAAGGGTGCCACAAAGCATTTCAGTATCTATGGAGAAATGATACTTCAAATTGTTTGTATCATCATAAGGAGATCTGGTCAACTTTGGAGAAAAATAATTTGGATAATGTCCTAGGCAATCTGACTTTATTTCTAATGATCCGCAGAAGAACACTTGTTATTTGCTTAATGTCCAGAACACCCCAATGATAGTTTATTGCTTTAGTAATGTGATGACTAAAGTATTTTCTCTCCCTTTGAGAAGAAGGAATTAAATAACAAGTGAAACATACATGAAGGATTATATTAGGACCTACTGTGACTTTTCATTGTGTAACAATCCCCTGAGCACTTTGTGTACTATTTTTCTGAAATCAAGTATTTTTTAATGTGCGTGTGTATGTGTGTGTGCGTGTGTGTCACGCGAGTGTGTGTGTGTCTATGTCAGGTTTCAGGCAGGTAAGAATCTCAGGTCATCTCTAGTAATCAACCTTTATCCTTCCTGGTTGTTAAATTACTATCTCCCATTCTCCTCTCTGTGACACCATACTTAACAGAACAGTTTAAAGGAGGAAAGATATATTTGGGCACATAGTTTTAGAGATATTGGCTCGCCATGGCTGGACTGGAATAGCAGATCAGAGTAGGTCACATTGTGGCAGCCAGGAGCAGAAGATTCCAGAAGCAGTTGGAGCAACACAAAAGTCCAAGGACAAGCCTCCAAGTGACCTACTTCCTGGAGCTGGATCCACCTCCTACTTTTTTTTATCACTCCCCACAGTGCCATTGGTCCATCCAAAGACTAATCCTTGCTTGGTTCAGAGTCCTCACAATTTAACCATCACAAACACCCAGAGGAGTGCTTTCCTACTCGCCTAAGCCAATCATGTTGACAATTAAAATGCACTGCCTCAAGATGGGCTAAGGATCACCTGTGCTGCTTGGAAACAGAGGAAGACAACTCTTTTTATATCATCTTCTTAGTTGTTTTGGCTCAGATTTTACTCCTTGTGCTAAAGCATCATCTTTTGGAGTGGCATAGGAGTACCTCCAGATTTTTATCTCAGGTGACCCATCTCTTTGTCTGTACGTCTCTACGTGTACCTTTAGGAGACCAAGAACGAAATTCTCATTCACCATCTCTGTGAAATGTTCTCTCTGAGCTTCTTGTCCATTGATTCTATTTGTCCTTTCTTTACAGTACAGAATTCACACGGCTCAGGCCCTAAACCCTAGTGCATTGTATTTCCTGAGCCAAGAATACCTTTCCTCTAATAATTCTGTTTAAGCATGTGCCTACCTTACTTCAAAAGCTTGCTAGCAATTCATCTGTGAATCTTTGTTCACGAGTGTTCCTAGGAGACATCTTTCAATAGTGTAGTGATTCTCTCAGCACGACTATCCTTCATTTTTTTTATCTTTTCATATCTTCTCACACATTTTTTCCTACGCTAACCATTGGGTTGCAAACATTTGGAGCCAGTCAATGTGATGGTTATTCCCTTGGGGCTCTCTGCCTTTCCATATACTCAGGAATGCAGTTAAGCAACTTCCTGTTTTCCCCAACTTTAAAAGAGCAGCAATGAGTATCTCCCACATTGTTATTTTCAGTAACTCTTAAAAACTTATTTTAAGAAAAGAACAGTGTTGCAGTTAGCTTGCACCGTTGCTAACAAATTCACGACCAAATGACTTAAAGGAACAAGCAATTTTATTTTCTCTTATAAAAATCTGGTTGCAGTTCTTTGTCCAGCATGGCCAAAACTCACACCACCACCAGGGGCCAATGGAACATATCCAAGGGCTTCTGAGAGAGCAGTACTCTTACTTACTGGACTTGCCAGGTATATCAAAGGATGTCAACTTTCCCAAGCAGCTCTCTCTGTCTTATTTCACCAGCCTAGAAACTAGTCCCCTACTAGACCCATGATGAATGGGTCTTCCCTGTCAACTAGACAATCTCCTGCAGGCTCTCTCCCTGTCTAATTCAACTAGTAAAGATTTGCAAATGTGTCCACTTGGAAAGTTGAGAGCTCTGAGCCCTCAACTGTCAAGGTGACACCTCTATCTAACTATGATAAACAGATAAGATACCTATGATAAGGGACATTCTCTTATATCAGACTTTCTTTGTCAGGTTTATTAGGACTTGACATCTTTGCTCTATTTTTCTTAAAAGAGTATGTCTGCCCAGTCTTTACTTCAGGAGGTTGAGCGTGTTAGGTACATCAATACACACCTTATAAGCAAAGCCAATACAACGATCAGAGGACCTTGCACAAGCAGGCTGGACCACATTCTGGAAGTCCAGGCCATGAAGCAAAGCATCAAGGTGGCCACCATGCTTCCTCTGCCCTCTACAACACACACAGCCTCTCCTAGAAATTGCCTGGCAAGGAAGCCCTCGCCTAAAAAGAACAGCTCATTGGAACAGTCTCAGCTGCACAATACATTGATGGCATCAACTGCTTTGCTGTTAACCAACTCTTAGTGTTGGTTTGGGAATAGCGTTACAAAAGCTAAATTGCTTACTAAATGCATGTAGTCAATGTTTATCCCACCCCAGTCTTTGAAAGTTGTCAGTCTGAGCAGTTTCCTAACGTGTTGCTTAAATGTAGCAAGTTCCCTTAGTAATTTGTTGAGAAATCATTCCAGGGGCTCACCTGAGCCAGACTGTCAGGTGGGAAGTGGGGGGGTTGTATAGATCTGCATGTCACCCTGCAACCCTGGGATAGAGGACAGAGAGTGAATGCAATATAGAACTCTCCAGAGCACCCAAAAATAACAAGAATATATCTTGTTAAAGTTTAGGACCTCGGGTATCTGTCTGCACAAGAAGAGGGCAAGTTGCATAGCAGAGGTGCTGGGTGGGATTGGGGCTGTATTCTCTGATGGGTTTTACCACCAAGTGTCTATGTGACTTTCAGCATTTCTCTAAACCCCGAATCTCTTTCTTGTGTATTTACTGTTCTTTCTATCTTTAACAGTCTTTGGTGGGAATAGTCAAGTGCAGGTGCAAAGAGAAAGGTATACATTTTCTGTTGAGCGTGTATCTGTATCTGTGTATCTGTAGCCAGCAATATTGACATCAGCGTAATGGGAGCATCACACAGATGCACACTGGCCTTCCGCTCTTGTCCCAGCATATGCCAATCACCTGCGTCTCAGGTGGCAACACCAGTGGCACCTGCTAGTAGTCATTTTACAGGATTCTTGAGTCGGTCAAGAATATAGCTTTAGTGAATGAGTTGTGGTTCGTAGTACTGGGATTGAATCCAGTGAAATTCCTGCATGCCAGGGAGAGCTCTGCACCCTCAGTTTCCTCCCCAGTCTTGTTCAAGAGTTTTGAGAACTATAAAGTGCCAATCAATGGAGCGTCTTGTCAGTTGTCACTTAAATTTGGATGAAATGGGGTTCATCTCAGGCCTCAGGAAGTACTCGGCTCTTTGTTGTCAGGTAATGTGGACAGAAGCAGACTCCCCCTAGGTTTCCACTAGAAGATCCCACCTGGAGCAGCCCAAACCCAACAGAGGACAGCGGTGTGAATGGCAGGCTCGGGTCAACCCCCTCTGGGGGATGACACAGCACTCAGCTTCCATCACACTTCATCCCCAGAAGAGAAAGTGACCAGAAAGGGCTCTGTGGGTATTTTGGATACTTCAAGAATTTGAGAAATTACAATTTGGAATTCGAGACATCCACTTCCTTTTCCTACAATTTCTAGACCCTATAGGGCAATTCCCATTGCTTCGAAGAAAACTGGTTGAAATTCGAGCTCGTCAAAGCAGGACACGATTCTTATTATCTACGCTAAAACATATTATAAAGTGGAGGGCAGAGTCTGGACTTTGGGATTAGGTAAGACTCAAACACCAATGTTTCAGCAACCAGTTTTGAGCCTTCGTCCAACAGGTCCATTTCTTTGATGTTCTCAGAAAGAACAATGGCGAAGCGTCTGCTTCTGTAGGTGGTGCCAAGGACTGATGAGAACACAACAGAATGCTGGGTTCTGATGACAGAATCAGGTTCCTTGGCGTGGTCCCTTTTGTTACATACATTTTACAGAAGTCCATGATGTTTAGACTAAATCTTTGAACTGCCCCACTCCTGGAAACCTCCAAATACTGACAGGGATGAGAAAGAGCCTTTGCTTTCTAAACCTTCAAAGGTGGAAGATGACCATGTATAGCACAACATTTTGCTGCATGGTTTTCATATTGTGAATTATATCCAGCTGAAGTTCTGGATCCTACACTTGAGCCCCAGCCAGTCATCGCTTAATTCAAAACAGGAGGAAAGTGAGCAAGCTTATGTTTTTTGTTCCCTGTAGGGATGCTGCTTGCAAGAAGCACAGTTTGAATTTTTATATGAATAATATTTCATAAGTTCATCAGTAGGATCACCATATTGCAAGATTATATTTTATCCAGAGATCAAACTATACTGCTCTAATAAAAAATGATGGTTTACAATAAAGGACTCTCTGGGTTCGGGGGGAGGAGGAGAGAGGGAGGGAACTGGTCTACCTATTAAGTTTGTATGAGCGGAAATAATTAAAAATGTATTAAAAATGATGTTTTTTTGCCATAACACTTAATAACAATATATCATAATCTTAGTATTTGTTCCAGTTAGGTAACATAACAGGTGTCAACTTGGCAGTTGGAGGCTGAGGCTTTTGATTTGTGGTTAAGGTAAGCCCGGAGTAAGCCTGTGGGAGTTTTCCAGTTGATACCAGAAGTCCTAGCCCATGGTGGGTGGGACCATAATCTTGGCAGGTAGATAAGACAGGGAGAGCTGATTTTGTCAGTTGGTATGAACTCTCCTGCCATGCTGATGGAGTGTAATCAAGAATCATAAGCAAGAATAAGCCGCTTGTTCTGCTAAGTTGTTTAGTCATGCTTTTTATCAGCAACATGAAGAGAACCTACAACAGCATTTCTTCAGAACTAAGACAGCCAATGCAAAGGCACCTATGCTTATAATTATTTGCATTTATCTTACATAGTCACCCTTTCTTAACCGGCATATCTGACTAACTGGAATATCTAATGCTGTTTTTGAGTAGTCTTATCTGTTTGCATTTAATGCATACTTTCATTTCACAACTAGGATGTACAATCATGAAGAGTCCCTTCAGGAACAACATCTCAAGAGATGTGCATTGTTGTTGGTGGTCACCTTGGGTTTAAAATTCATAATGGAGCAATTGAAAACTGTTTGTTTTCCTGAAGCCGTGGCAACAGAATCTGTGTCCAAAACTCAGCTACATGCTGGTAACACGGGCACTCCACCGACCTGAAAGAATGCGGGCACCGTCTGCATTCTGAACACGTATTTGCCAGTGAAGTACTTTTTTGGGTATTGAGGAACAGAAAATTCTGGCTTCCTCAGAGAACTGAATGCCTCCTCTCAGAGTAGTAGAAATACCACCCGGACAAGCTTGACTTTATAAGGGAAGGAGTTTGGGAAGCAAGGCTTTCCGCACAGTACTCACTGGTTATCCTGGAATGAGTCGCTGCTAAAAATTTTCTGGACAACTATTGGCTGAGACAGCTCTGTCTTCTCTTCTAGTAACTAAATGTGTGTAGCTAAAGAGAGTCTACAGGTCCCTTAGATCTCACTCACCCCTTTTAAAAACCTTCTTGGAAAAGAGATGTAGGAAGATTTCTCAGAATTAGAAACATTTCTGTCAGCCAGAATTCTGTGTGGCTCTAGCATTTGGGGTGACACATTACATGATTTTAATTTCTGTCCCTCACCCCAAGACTAGAAATGGAAAGAGTATGTGGACAGAAAACCCTTCTGTAGAAGAGGAAGTGATTCAGAAATTTTAAAGTGTAAAGAGTCTGGGAAGCTATTTTCTAGGTTGTGTTATAGCTTAGCTATTTTTTCCCTTCCATTTTGAACAGTGTTCAGGATAAGTATTTTTATGAGTAGACTATTGATTGGTGAGCAAAACAAAAAGTGTGATTGACATAAACTCTTCTAATGTCTGACTCATCTTGCTATTCTCTTATTTCTCAACAAAAAGTTTTTAGTATCAATAATCTACCTAAAAACATCTTTGGAAGAAAGATGTTTCCACCTACTGCTACAAGCTGAGGTGTCCGGTGCACTGAGACCCACACTTAGAAGACCGAGCAGCCACACTACTCTTGATATCTCTTCTCCAAAGAGCCTGAGGGTCTGGGAAAAGCATGTTGCCCATCACTGGGCGAAGGAGACTTCAGAGCTGTCGTCCATCAAGTCCCTTTGTCATAATTTTTATTTTTAAACACAGCTAAATGTTTACAGCAATAGGAATATATATTGGCCTGACTTAATTTAAATTTTTCATATTTGTGGGATAGTCAGTTTTTCAGGAGAAGAAACTTCTCTTGATTACCTTTTTCTTTTCTGTGGCCAGATCCTTCACACCCATGTTAAAAAAAAAAAAAGTGTGTGTTTTGACCTGAGGGATAAAAATTATACTTTTGAACATTTTTTATGCTGAGTTAATAATTTTAGGTTTATTATTTTTCTTTTTTGTATTTCACATTTTTATTTTAATTATACTAACAATCTTCAAAGATTCAACTTTATGAAATGTGTACAGCCAAGGACAAAGACAAACTCAAAATGAGCAAATCCTGTGCCAGCTGTGTGGTAAAGGATACCTGTCAATCACAGGAGGCAACCAATGTTGTTTCAATCTTTGACATCATAACCTATTTATATTCACATGAAAATCTGAGTGTTGGGGTAAATAAAATAATCTAAGAATAGGTGGCAGATATATTTCTTCAAGTCCCTTCTCAGAAGTCTTAGATCTAAATATTACTACTTATGTAACTTCTTCCTCATTATTTGGATTTGACTTTTCTCTTTGTTACTGGTTCTTGAAAAAAAGAAAGAACAATGCTAGACCACTCAAAGCATTGCTATTCTAGGTTAATAGAAAATGGCACTTTTAAGTATAGAAGTAGAAGCTGAATGGGAATCGCAGCATATGGTGGCAGTGGCAGCTCCTTGTCTCTATTGTTCAGCATCCTCGAGAATTGTTCCTCCCACGGTGGTGTTTTCACAGACAGCTGACACGCAGTCCTTGTGTTCTCTCAGCCTGGCCAAGCCAGAACAAGGAGACATGGACAGCTGGAAGGCTGATAATCAGTAGCACTGCTCAGTACGGGCCATTCTGAATGAAAAGAAGCAGCCTTTTTAATTGCTTAGGAATTAGAGCTGAGAGGTTTAAGTAAAGTCATTGCCTGGCCATCAAGCAGCAAGACAATAAGAGACTGGTCAGTTACTGGTATTTGCTGAAATGATTGATGTTGCAAAAAGAGTTGTAGGAACAGAGAATTTAGGAAAACTATTGATCTCATTTTATTTTTAGTCTAGTGACAATGTAATATTTGGCACTCATAAGATGGTCTAATTAAATCTAACTATATACCCATATGTTACCTTTTGTTGTTGTTCTCTTGTCTTCTTTTAGATTACTTTGCTATTTCTTAAATTAACTTTAGTTTGTACCTTAAAGAATGAAATTTATCCTTTCATGTTATTTTTTAAAGAGTTGCTTTATGGATTGTAATATATATTTATATAGTCATAGTCATGTGGAAATATCATTTCATGGACATTAAAGCACTATAAGCATATAAATCCACTAATTGCCTCACTCTGATGTAATATGCATTATTAAACCCAAAGCAACTATACAACTTTTGATTTAATAGTCTTTTCACTGTTTCTAACCTTATTTATATGGTAATAATGAGTATCTGTCCACAAAGAAAACACTGCATTTATCTTTTAATCTGATTCAGATCTGTTTTTCGAAACTCTAAGAATCACAGAGATAACTTTGTACCTTCTTTAAATAGCAATACAGAGAGAGAAAGAGAGAAATAGAAAAAGTTATTTATATGTAAGGGCAAGCTATTGAAAAAAAATCAAAATTGAACCAACATAAAGTCCTATTTTAAAAGCCAAGCTTGTAAATCCTTAGCCTTCCTGAAACTAACTTTAAATTCCATGTTCCATTTGTTTATTTTCATTTTGCCTTGGCATTCCTTCCCCTAAACTCTACCCCTTCTTTTCACCTGTGGAACCTAGAATCTATTTCCTTTTTGGTAGAGCTGGTGAAAACTCACCATAGAAAATCCTTCTCTGGCCCTCATAGACTCCACCTTCAAGGATTTCTAGACTATTGCTGCTGAATAGCTTTAAGAGAGACAGGAAATGAAATGTCCTAATGGGGAAAGTGATTTCCAAGTCCCAGAAGTCTCCAGGGGGATAACTGTGAAACCCTTTCGTGCAGTTCACACTGAAGAAAACACATTCTTGTTAGAAATGATTCTCTCCTTCATTCTGATGCTTCAATCTGAACATCAGTTTATTGTGGATGTAAGATGCTATGTCCTGATACCTACCAAGTCCTATTTATGATATGACATTAGTTTCTTTGTATCACTGTGGCAGAATACCTGACAGAAGCAACCCGAGAGAGGGGGTATTCTGGCTCACAGTTTCATGGGGCACCATCTATGGGGGCGGGGAATTCACAGTGGAGTTGAAGGCAGTGGCAGCCAGCGGCAGAGACACCTCACATGGGATCAGATAGGAGACCAAGACTATGACTGCCACAGGGGTGCAAATCATCTTCAAAGACCTCCCCCGAATGACAGATCAGGTCTCACCTCCTAAAGGTTCCAGAGTCATCAAAACAGTGCTAGAAGCTGGGGAGCAAGTACCCCAAACATGAGCCTGTGTGTGAGGGCCTCGAGGTTCAACAGTAATGGGTGCAGTGTTGTGTTTGTCCCTTCAAGTCCACGCTCCCAAGGCTTCTAACTTAGAATACGCTTTCTTCAAGGTCATAGTGCGTAAGCTTAACATTCTCAAAATAGCTCTTGCTAAATTAACACGTTTGAATGATATCCATACTCATTTAGCTACTAAACCAAAACCTTTTCCAAAACTAGTTTTCACTAATCTAAATGTAAATTAGAGCAAAAAGTGATAGTTGTTGCTTTCATTTGGAAATTAAATGTGACATAAAAAGATGTGGTTCAGTGTCAAGTTGACAAGGGGTGGACTTATGATAGTTAATCTTGCTTGTGAACTTGACAGAACCTATAATTAGCTAACAGATCAGCTTCTGTGATACACCTGAAGGATAACTGTAGTAACTTGTTTGAAATAAGATGACCCACCCTAATTGTGGTAACCCCTTCCAGTGGCTGACAAGGTACAATGAAGTGCAGAAAGAAAAACTCTCTTTTGCTCTGTGATAGCAAGCTCATCTTTCCTGCTGCATCATTCTTTGCTGATATCAGAACCTAGTTTCTTCGACCTTCCAAGACGGAATGAGGACCAGAGACTCTCCAGGAATCCTGCTGGGTCTTCAGTGCCACACTGGATGTGTGGAAATAGTCAACTCTGAACTGAACAGCTATAGACAGCTATTGTTGGATTTTATACTGTAAGCAAATTTAGTAAGTTCCATATTATAAGATTCATTCTATCAGTTCTGTTCATCTAGAGAATCATTACTAATACAGGTATATATATATATAACTGCTTGTTTTGTGTGTGTACACAGGCAGACAGACAGACAGATACATACACACACACACACAAACACACATACACATTTTATTTCTTTAGTAAAACTTTTTTAATTTTTTAATTTATTATTTATTCAATTGTGCGTGTATGTGTGTGTGCGCGTGTGTATGTATGTATGTGTGTGTGTGTGTGTGTAGAACCACAGACGAATTCGGGAACCACCATGGACGCCTCCACCTCCTCCTTGTTTACTCTGCCCCAGGATTCACAGGCTCCGCCCTACCAGGACCAGAAACACAGGCCGCCCTTGCTTCTGTACGTGGGGTCTAGGATCCGAACTCAGGACCCTCTGCCTGCAAGGCAGAGGCTTAACCCCTGAGCCACCTCTCCAGCCCCTCTTTAGTAAAACTTTAATAAAGCTTTAATTCTTAATTTAAGTTTGGGACTAAATCATATATTGAGAAGACTCTTAAATAACAGCCTAATTAAAGGGATGCTTCATTCTGTTGGCTTTCTGACGAAGTTAAGTTCTCAAGGTCTTATCTCAGTTAATTGACTGGTCAGTTAAGTTCTCAGGACCTCAATTTAGGATGCCAGCATCAAATAAAAGATATTCCTGGTGTTTTTTTATGACACAGATGCTGGAAAAGTTTGCACTTTTAATCAGCACTTGATGTGAGATAGCACCAAAGCTCTATCCATCAAGCTTGAAAGTTTCAGGTTAAGTAGGCAAATTGTTAAGAACCAATGGTCTTTAAAAACAATGGATTCCGCCCTTTACACCCCACCCCGCTCCTGGTCTGGACCACTCGCGGTCCAGCCGGGCCTCTCCCCGCGCCCTAGAACACCACAGAGAGTCTTATCAACAGAACTAACGAAGCAGAAAACAGAATTTCAGACCTTGAAGATAAAGTGGGAGTACTAATCAGCTCAATGGAAGAGGTTGTTAAAGCCAAAAAGATACTTGAGAGAAATATCCAAGAGGTATGGGACACCCTGAAGAAGCCTAACATGCGTATTCATGGAATACCGGAGCAAGAATCTCAAAATACCACCCCTGAGGAAATTTTTCAAACGATCATCAAGGAAAACTTTCCTCATCTAAAAAAAGAGAGGCCCATCCATATACAAGAGGCATTCCGCACCCCAAACAGATATGACCAAAACAGAAGCACCCCACGGCAAATACTAGTTAAAACACTCCACATTTAAGATAAAGAACTGGTGCTGAGAGCTTCAAGGGAGAAAAAACAAGTCACTTTTAAAGGTAAACCTATTAAAATAACAAATGACTTCTCAGTCGAAACAGTAAAAGCAAGAAGAGCTTGGAGAGACATACTTCAAGTATTGAATGAGCAAAAATGCCAACCCAGGCTGATTTACCCTGCAAAACTATCCGTCATGATCGAGGGAGAAAGAAAAATCTTCCAGCACAAAGACAACTTGAAGGGATACATGTCCACCAAACCAGGCCTTCAGAAAATGCTAGAAATGATACTCAAGCGTGAAGAAAAAAAACAGGCATATCCAGGAGAACAGAAGGCAAGTGTAACACCATTAAAAGCGAAGCAACATACTTATAAAAACTACTAAACATAATAAATGTCTGGAATTAAAAATAGTTTCTCCATTATAACACTAAATGTTAATGGAATTAATTCACCGATCAAGAGACACAGATTACAAACTTGGATTAAAAATCAAAATCCATCAATCTGCTGCCTGCAGGAAACCCATCTCACCACAAAAGATAGGCACGCTCTAAAAATAAAAGGCTGGTCAACAATTCTACAAGCAAATGGAAGCAGAAAACAGGCAGGGGTAGCCATTATGCTATCAGACAAAGTGGACTTCAAACCAAAGAAAATTATAAGAGACACGGATGGATACTACATTTTAGTCACAGGTACAATTCACCAGGAAGACTTCACAATACTGAACATATATGCACCCAATACGGGCCCCTCCACATTCATTAAGAAAACCCTACAGAGTCTAAAGCAAGAAATCAACCCCCAAATGATAATTCTTGGGGACTTCAACACTGCCCTCTCAACATGGGATAGATCAACAGGTCAAAAGCTTAACAGAGACACTTTGGAACTTAATCAAACCCTGAAAGAAATGGACCTTACAGATCTCTATCGAACTTTTCACCCACGCACCAAAGAATACACATTTTTCTCAGCAGCACACGGAACTTTCTCCAAAATAGATCACATACTGGGCCACAAAATGAATCTACACATATACAAGAAAGTTGAAATTCTAACCTGTGCCCTATCAGACCACCACGGCCTAAAGCTAGACATCCACAACACATCAAACAAGAGAAAATACACTAACTCCTGGAAACTTAACACTATGATGCTGAATGAGAACTGGATTCAGGAAGAAATTAAAAAGGAAATTCAAGATTTCCTGAAAGTGAATGATAATGAAAATACAACTTACCAAAATCTCTGGGACACAATGAAAGCTGTTCTAAGAGGTAAGTTCATAGCTCTTAATGCCTACATCAAAAAAATGGAAACATCAGAAATAAACAACTTAACAATGCAGCTTAAAGCTTTAGAGAAACTAGAGCAATCTGATCCCAAAAGTAGTAGAAGAGAGCAGATTAGCAAAATAAGGGGAGAAATATCTGAAATCGAGATTAAGAAAACGATAGAAAAAATCAACAAGTCAAAAAGCTGGTTCTTTGAAAAAATCAATAAGATTGATACACCCCAGCTAAATTAACCAAAAGCAAGAGAGAGAAAACCCAAATTAACAAAATTAGAAATGAACATGGAGTTATCACTACTGATACCCAAGAAATCCAGAGAATTATAACATCATATTTCAAAAACTTATACTCTGTGAAGTTTGACAACACAAAAGAGATGGATGAATTTCTAAGTAAACACAACTTACCTAAATTGAATCAGGAAGTTGTGAATTATTTAAATAGTCCTATAACATATAAGGAAATTGAGGAAGTAATCTTGAATCTTCCCACCAAAAAATGTCCTGGACCAGATGGATTCAGCACAGAATTCTACCAGACATTTAAGGAGTTAATAACACCAATACTCCTTAAACTGTTCCATCAAATAACAAAGGAAAGAACACTACCAAATTCCTTCTATGAAGCTAATATCGTTTTAATCCCAAAACCTAATAAAGATTCACTTAAAAAAGAAAACTATAGGCCGATCTCCCTGATGAACACAAACGTGAAGATTCTCAACAAAGTCTTAGCAAATCGGATTCAAAAACATATTAAAAAGATCATTCACAGGGACCAAGTAGGCTTCATCCCCGGCACACAAGGTTGGTTCAACATACGCAAATCAATAAATGTAATTCATCATGTAAACCAGTCCAAAGTCCAAGACCACATGATACTCTCGATAGATGCAGAAAAAGCTTTTGACAAGATCCAACAGCCTTTTATGATCAAAATGCTAGAGACAGTAGGAATGGAAGGAACCTTTATCAATATAATAAAAGCTATATACAACAAGCCCACAGCAAGGATTATGCTCAATGGGGAACAATTGGAAGCATTCCCACTTCGATCAGGAACTAGACAAGGCTGTCCACTCTCACCACTTCTATTCAATATTGTACTTGAAGTGTTAGCTGAAGCCATAAGACAAGAAAGGGACATAAGAGGGATTCAAATCGGCAAGGAAGAAGTCAAGCTATCCCTATTTGCAGATGACATGATCTTATACCTGAGGGATCCCAAAAACTCCACCAGGAAGCTCCTGGAACTAATTGAGAAGTTCAGCAGGGTGGCAGGATACAAAATAAATGTGCAAAAATCAGAGGCCTTCCTATATGCCCAGAATGAAAGAAGTGAAAAAGCCTTGAGAGAAACAATCCCATTTACTATAGCCCCTAAAAAAATGAAATACCTTGGTATAAACCTAACTAAGGAGGTAAAAGACCTTTACAATGAAAACTTTAAAATCCTAAAGAAAGAAATGGCAGAAGACACCAGAAGGTGGAAAGACCTCCCTTGTTCCTGGATTGGCAGAATCAACATCGTAAAAATGACCATCCTACCAAAGGCAATATACAGATTCAATGCTATACCAATCAAAATCCCAAAGCAATTCTTCAAAGAAGTTGACCAAACAATCTCAAAGTTCATATGGAGGCACAAAAGACCCAGGATAGCAAAAACAATCCTGAGTAACAAAAACACAGCTGGAGGTATTGCCATACCAAACCTTAGTCTATACTACAAATCCATAGTTATAAAGACAGCCTGGTACTGGCTCCAAAATAGACACACAGATCAATGGATAAGGATTGAAGACCCAGATATAAGCCCACAAAGTTACAGCCATTTGGTCTTTGACAAAGGGGCCCAAAGAATCCAATGGAAAAAGAACAGCATCTTCAACAAATGGTGCTGGCAAAACTGGATCTCCACATGCAGAAGATTAAAGCTGGACCCGTACTTGTCACCATGTACAAGACTTAATTACAAATGGATCAAGGACCTTGATATCAGGCCACAGACTATAAAAACCATAGTTGAAAGGATAGGGAACTCTCTCGAGCTGATTGGGCTAGGCCAACAGTTCCTAAACAGACATCCAATAGCGCAGTCACTGCTACCAACTCTCAACAGTTGGGATCTTGTGAAATTAAAGAGCTTCTGTTCAGATAAAGAGATTGTAACGCGAGCTCAAAGGCAACCCACAGAATGGGAGAAAATCTTCACTAACCACACATCTGATAGAACTCTGCTGTCCAGAGTGCACAAAGAACTTAGAAAACTAAACACCAAGGAAACCAATGGCCCAATTAAAAAATGGGCCCTGGAACTTAAAAGAAACTTTACCAGGGATGAAATTAAAATGTCTAACAAATATCTGAAAAAATGCTCCACTTCCTTAGCCATCAGGGAAATGCAAATCAAAACTTCCCTGAGATATCATTCACCCCGGTCAGGATGGCAAAAATCCACAATACAAACAACAACAAATGTTGGAGAGGATGTGAAGAGAGGGGAACTCTCCTACATTGTTGGTGGGAATGCAGGCTCATACAGCCACTCTGGCGAGCCGTCTGGAGATTCTTAAAGAAATTAAAGATTGAAATGCCATATGACCCTGCTATTCCACTTTTGGCAATAACCCCCCATACAGCAGAGGTTCACCTCGATAGCACAAGCATGACCATGTTCATAGCAGCACTGTTTACAATAGCAAAGTCGTGGAATCAGCCCAAATGTCCAACAGTTGACGAGTGGATAAGGAAACTGTGGTACATCTATACAATGGAGTACTACTCAGCCATCAAAAATGATGAATTACTGGAATTTGCCGGGAAATGGATGTCATTAGAAACAATTATATTAAGTGCAGTATCCCAGACCCAGAAAATTAAGCGCCGTATGTACTCTCTAATAGGTGGCTCCTAGTACCAAACCCACCCAACCCACCTAGAGACAGTAATTGCAAGGATTATGAACAGGAGGGATGGGGTAGGAGGGCCACACCAGAAACAAGGAGAGAAGGAACCATGTTACAGCAGGGAAAATAGGCCTCCACCAAGGACCCAAATAAATAATGAGACATCTGATTAAGTTCACAGACTTTTGTTCCTGATCATTTACTACTGAGGGGGTGTGATCTCACCAGAAGAGGAGGGCATATAGTCTGGCAGATAAAAAGTAACCATTTTGCAAATGGGTGATAGACCCCTCCCTTACTGTGGTTTCCCACTTTTATTACATCTATCTTTGAATGTGCTTTTATCACAAGACTCTAACAGCTTTTTGTCTCTGGCCAGGGGGTAACATACAATGCCCACCAGGATGGAGTGAAGGGCATTGCGGGAGCAGCAAAACTGCAAAAGAAAATCAACAAACCACAATCCAGAACTTCAGAGACTCTATATCAATCACCTAGAACTAGGCCAGCTTAATCTCTCCCCATCTTGAAGCTCAGGTAAATTTGCGGAAGAGGGGGCGGTAAGAGAGTGTAAGAGCAAAAGGATGGGAGGAGCAATGATATGTAAGATACTCTATACTAGTTAGGACTGAAGCAGTCATAATTGGACTTTGCATGCCCTGCGCATTGTCCAACACACTGTTGACCTCACAAAGTCTAGCATCTGCTAAAGGCACCAAGATCCTTGGAGGCAAAGGATTGGCAGCCACAGCAGTGTTCTTAGACCTAAGGGGAACACGGGAAAAGGTTCAGGGAAAGGCCACTGGGTCCTTGTACGTCATCGGAGAGGAGGGTCCAGAGGAAAATCAGACATGCACAAGAAAGGACTCTCTGGGAATTGGGGTGGGAGGCACTGGGGGATGGGGAGGGAGAGGAGTGGGGAGGGGGAGCAGGGGGTACGGGGGGAGGAGGAGGGAGTGAGGGAACTGGTGTACCTAATAAGTTTGTATGAGCTGAAATAAAAAAAAATTAAAAAAAAAAAAGCAATGGATTCCTCATGAGCAGCCAGATAGATCAGTTAATCATTACTAAGTAATAAAAATGCTTCTGTGGGCTCCATCTGACCAATGACCTTTGCTTAGTTGATTTCAGCTATATTTGGTAAAATAAATCTCTTTTCTCCTAAGTAGGAAGCAGTTTTTAGAACCTGACAAATGTTCTCATGTTCTGGGGTCAGAGAATATGTCTAATGGGGCTCCTCTTTTAAGGACTGCTCCTTCTGATTGACAGGAGTAGATAGAGGGCCTTCTACCAGAGTAGACCCAAAAGGGGGCAATGACCAGGACTATAGAGAGGATAATTGTGCTGCTAAATATTTTAAGCAAAAATGCTTGGATTTTTGCTTGTTGGAGAATAAACAGGGCACAGATATTCCTATCCTCCCTTGTCTTCCAGTGCTCTGAGAGATCAACCATCTCAGCCACCAAGAGTGAGAGGACATAGAGACAAAGAAACCTTCATAAAACACACCTGTGGTTCTGGGTTCTGAAGGGCAGACCTGAACTGCTTTCCTCCTGAATTGGAAGTTCCCCCAGAATAAGATATACATTTTTAAATTTTCTTCATTTCTGTAGCTTCAAGATATAAAACAAACCATCATGTGATAGGCTTTCGATAAATATTCTCAAACTAAAGAAGGTCACAAACCGGGGCATCACACTGGTTGGGTAGGAAGAGCCTGGGTGAGCTTTTGGTACTCTACAGTTTGGAGGTGCACCTTCTTCTGAGTTTCCTCTCCCCTTAGGTTTGAGAGGCATTTGGCGTAGTGTCAGCACACTGCTAATACTATGGTGTTGCACCTTAGGATGATAGAGCTAGCATTCCATGAGCTTGACCTAGAATCACAGCTTAACCAGTTCTGCCATACAGGCCTAAGAAGCAGCATCCTCATTCAAATCCCCAATTAGTTGTTACTCAAATCCAAATTCCTCTTCGGACTAGAGGTAAGGGCCAAAGCGCTACACCACTGAGTCCTATATTCCCTTCTAGATGAGGACTGTATTACAAATTATCATCCTTAATTAGTTATGTCTATTATAAGAGGCATAACGGATCATGCATAATTAATGCATTAACAAGATATATTATCACAAATGATAGTGCAAAGGCCATAGGCAGTTTGTAATCTCAAATAAACAGGTTGAGAGAGTTAAGAACAGTATACTAGTTTATTCTGAGGGTCGTGTAAAATGTAGAAAAGCATTAATTATTTCTAAATATTTTTGTATTTTATTGATCTAGTTCAAGTATCTGAAATTCTGTGATTTTACATTCTAAATCCACTTCCTTTTAGTGACCTGATAACAAACAACATATATGTTAATTATCCTGTACATAGAAATAGCAGTCTAGTGGGGTGTGTGTGTGTGTGTGTGTGTGTGTGTGTGTGTGTGTATGTAAGATGAGTGTGCATGTGTTTGTGTGTTCAAGTGTCTGGAGGTCAGAAGACAACCTCCAGTTATCGTTTGGAAACAGGGTCTCTCTACTGTTTGCTACTGGGTACACCAGGCAAGCTGGTCCATGAGCATAAAGGGCTTTTCCTGTCTCTGCCATCTCACTGTGAAAGGCTGCTGAATTTGACTTTATGTGAGCTCCAGAGACTCAGATCCTGACATTTACATGGCAAGGGCCTTACCAACAGATCCATTTCAGCAACCTGGCATCATGTATTAAAAAATTAACTAAGCATGGAGACTAATAACTTTTTTACATTTTATACATTAGCATAATATATTCCTAACTATAAGCTTTGGCAGAAACAAAATATAAAATTACTTGAAGACATTTTCATTAAGTTAAAACAAAATACAAAAATAAAAATTTGGGTAGAATTAGGTTTAAAAATTGAATGCTTCATTCACCACATATGATTAGATGGCCTTAAAGGCTTAGAACAATGTCCATAACTATAGTGAATGTACCTTAGGATTGAGACATTTAATGCTGGATAAGGGGAGTTTTGCTTCCTTCTCCAGAGTTTTTGGATGATCAACAAAATGTACTCTTAGGAATACCATAGAAGCAGTTAGTTTTTGTCCCTTCAGAATCTAATGAATTACAACTTTTGTCTAGAGTTTTACCTCATGTATTATTCTTCATGGTAACCAGTATTCATTTGGGATTTCCTACATTCCTGGCCCTGGCATTATCCTTTATATGAACTATATCCTAGAGCTATCATAGTAAGCATACGAAGTTCATTATATTGTTATCCATTTTGCAGATCAGAAAACCAAAATCACAGAAAAAGAACTACAGACTGTTCTTGACTTAATGATGGTGTGATTTATAATCTCTTGACTTAACAATAGTGTCTATGCAAACCCAAACTACCATTCTTTTTTTTGTCCCTTTCTGTGTGTAATGTTCAACAAGTTATCCTCCCTATTATAAACCCAGCATTTCAGAAGCTGAATCCCACTTTAAATACATAGTAAGTCTGAGACCAACCTGGACTACAGCAATACCTGATCTTAAAAAAACAAAAACAAAAACAAACCACTGGGCTGGAAAGATGGCTCAGGGGTTAAGAATCTGTCTAGCAAGCAGAAAGTCCTGAGTTCAGATCCCAGGTCCCACATAAGCATGCTATATGGAAACAGCCTGCACTTCTGGCTCTGGTGGGCAGAGCCCGGGAAATCCCAGAGCCAAGCAAAAAAGTAGTAGAAACAACCCAGAACGATTCCTGAAGTCACCCTTCGCCCTCCACAGGGACATGCAGTGCGCTCTCTCTTTCTCTCTGTCTATCTCTCTCTCAATATATAAGTAAAATATTTTTTTAAAAAACCTCTTTCCATTCCCAGCCCAGCCATGGCTTGTGGTCCCAAGAAATATCTGAAGTGTGGCAGCAGCTCCAAAACATTGGATGCTGGATAAACTGACCTATATTTTTGCTCCTCGTCCATCCACTGGTCCCCACAAACAGAGAGAAGGTCTGCCTCTTATCATTCTCCTAAGGAACAGATTTAAGTATACCCTGACTGGTCCAACCCCAGAAAACATTGCTTTTGAAAACTGCTGATAAAATATGGGCAGGTTATTAATTTTGTTTGGGAAACTGTGTTCGCTCTCTAGTGCCTTTCTTGGCTCTGCTCCGGGAGTACAGACTTCTTCTAGGAGGAAGAGCGGGCCAGCTTTGAGGTTGACCTGTTTCTTTTCTTTGCCTTCCCTTAACACCATCCCCCAGGAAGACATTAAGCAGCCTTAAGCTTAAGTTCCTGCTCCCTCTTCAGACTTGGCTCACTTGCCATGTAGTTTGAAGACTGAGAAAGGAGAAGAGGAGCAGCCCTTGGCTTTATTAGTTCCCTAGCTCTTCTCTCTGTCTCAAGCCCAAAAAGTTTTCTTCACAACTTTCAAAAGATTATTTTTTCCCTTTTCCTCTTATTACCAAATAGTCTAGCCTTCCTTGTCTTGGCTAAGGAAGTAGAGGGTGATGTTCTACCTTCAACCCTTCAAAGTCCCAACTGAGTAAACAAAACAGACCAAACAAACAAAACCTGGCCAATAAGATTAGGCTGGGCTATACAGATGGGAAGGGTTTTTATTCTGCCCCCTGGATTGTGTGTGTTCCTCTATTTTGCCTTCAGGAGTCACACTGTGCCTTCTTCACCAGGGAACGGGTTTGGTCTACCCAACTTTCCTAATAACGGTTCTTGAAAAATGTAGACAAGGGCAGTTTGTATTTTCAATCATCCCTTTTCCCCAGAGTCATCCTAGAGCTCTTACCTAAAGTCTAGGGCATAAAGGTTTTGGGGAGAATAATATGCTGAGGTTAACCCAAGGAGACCCATTTTCCACATAACCAAAGGCAGCTGCCTCAGGGCCCAGGTCCCTGTCCCAGGACAGGCATTCTCCTGGGGTGGGGGAGTGGTGCTCTAAACTCCGGTGCCTGAAATAAGTTTATCTTTCCTAACACTGGCAATAACCAATCTCTGTACCACTGTTGCCTTTAAACTTTTAATAATCTCATGCTGTATTTGCTGTTGGTTCCAATCCAGTTATCACCAAAGCCACATGGGTAAATACTTTTAAACATTCACCTTGTTCTACCCCTTCATGTATGTATGATGCAAATCTCTTCCTGTCCCTTTTGTATCTTCCTCATCTCTCTCTCCCTACCTTTTGTCCCAGGGTGTTTTGGGGCTCTTTTCCCACTCCACCTTTGTACAAAGATTAGTTTCAATGTAGTCCGTAGCTCCTTTGTAAGCCAATTAAAATTTTTTTAATAAAAAAATGAAATAAAACAGATGTACATCCAGCACTTCATTAAGATTCTTGGCAAAGTCAGAACTGACATAACTTACCCTGCTGGGTTTGTAGATGTCATCAGCATTGACAAGACTGGAGAGAATTTCCGTCTGATCTATGACATCAAGGGTAGCTTTGCTATTCATCATATTACACCTGACGAGGCCAAATACAACTTGTGCAAAGTGAGAAAGATCTTTGAGGGCACAAAAGGAATTCCTCATCTGGTCACCCATGATGCCTGTACCATTCACTTCTAACCGCCTCATCAAGGTGAATGATACCATCCAGATTGATTTGGGGTCATCAAGATAATTGATTTTATCACATTTGACACCAGAAACCTTGTGTATGATGACTGGAGGTGCTAACTTGGGAAGAATTGGTGTGATCACCAACAGAGAGAGACATCCTGGCTCCTTCAATGTGGTTAACATGAAAGATGCCAACGGCAACAGTTTTACACTTGACTCTCCAACATCTTTGTTATTGACAAAGGCAGAAAATCATGGATTTCTCTTCCTTGTGGAGAAGGAATCTGCCTAACCATTGCTGAAGAGCAAGACAAGAGGCTAGGGGCCGAACAGAGCAGTGGGTGAAATGGTCTTTAGCAGACACTGCTGGAGACGTGATTTTTTAACTCTGACATAATTAAATGGCATCATGAATTTTTTAAAAAGCCCCAAGAGCAACAAACTTACAAAAGAACTTCATCATTATATGATTTTCTCCCAAAGTGTCCAACTGTAGGCTAACATAAGTGTTCCGAACATAGGAAAAGTCAGACTAAGCTATGATTATAGTAAGCCATGTGTAGATATATTTTCCATTTAGGATATTTTCTTTTTTAAAAATATCATTGTGCATATTTATTGTATATGTTACAGTGCTAAATAGAGGCATTTTCATAAAAGGATATATTATACATCGAAAATATCCATCTCCATACTCTCCCCTTAAATTGTTTTTTTTGTGGGTAGTGAGGTCAAATCCAAGACCTTGTGCTTTCTAGGCAAAGAATTTTAGCGCTGAGCAACATCCCACCCTGTGACCTTGGGCATGTCAAGCACCACTTAAGATATTTTCAACTTGGGTTTATCAAGAAGTAACCCCATCATAAATTGGGAGGCATGTGCAGCTGGCTAATGTCTGCATAGTTATCAAGGATAAAAAACCTTTATGATTTCAAAACCCACAGGTCACTAGACCTGTGTACTTGAGGGATAGGACCCGCATTCTGTTAATCTCTGTATTCTATCATTCTTTTCCACTTGCAAGTGCCATGATCATGATGAGTCCCAAATTCAACAATCATTTTCGGAACAAGGACCCTAAGTGAGTTAACTGTGGATGTCACTCCTGAGCCGTGACAAGGAAGCTACAGGAAATGATTCCAGCCCATTACTTAGGGATAAGGATATATAAGGTAACTGAGAGCTATTTAGATATAGGACTATAGATGACAAAGTCAGCTATATAGATGGTTTACAGAGAATCCTAGAAACTTTTTCTTGTCACCTAAGTTGAAGTATAAAATCTGTTTTCACTTTGGTCTGGCTATTGATTATGGAATGAATCCTGCCATCTTCACAAAATGATAATGATTCTTAATGTGAGCGTCTTTGAACACATTTCTTATGTAGAAAGGCATCTTCATTGGACAGAAAGTTGAGACAAAGAGGATTCTGGCACTCAGAGTTGATGCGTGTGCACAATATTTTCTGTCCTGATCCACATCTATATGATCAAATTGTCCTTTTCTTCTTTATGTATAAAAGGAAAAAAATAGAACAAAGGCAGAAAGAAAGGGAGAGAAAAGCATAAAATGGATAAAACCTGGGCACTGGCAAAGAAAGATAGCAATGCCTTTCTCTCACATATTTAGAAACATTTCCCACTGCTACACACATGGAAACACAAGTATTCAAAGGGGAAGAGAGACACACATTCACACAGAGAATGATTAAAATATGAGTCCTTATCTAATTTTAATATCTTATATTAATATGTGTGCATGTAAGGAATGGGATGTGAGAAGAATAAGGGAAGGAGGTGAAGGGAATAAGGGAAAGGGAAGATGACAAAAAATTAAAACTGGAAGTTTTCAGACTTTTTTTTCTTCCATTCCTTTGCCTTGGCTCCTGGAAAGTGAGACCTTATGATTCATCACCGAATGATTGTTGTGGCTGTGGTCAAAGAGAGATACCAGCACACATGAGAGATGACATTCCAGCCAAGGACTTGTCAGTAACTTTACAGTGTCAGCTACTTACTGTGGGATGATATGATACCCTGGGAGGTGTAGGTAGCAGTGCCTTAAAGCAGGATGAGGAATGAGCTCACACTGAGCCAGTTTCTCTGTCTCTCTGTGTTTTAATTTTTAGGATCACATTGTTTTTATTTTTCTTAACATAAAAGATTGAAAAAGAACAGCATAGATACGTTTCATTATTTGTGTCAAAAATTAAGATAAACCCTTACTTAATTCAACCAGAAGTTAAAAGATGCTTTGCCAAGTAATCTTCTAGGCAGCTACTTGGTCATGACTCTACAATCAAGGATCTGTGTGTCCTCATACATGGCCAGCCAGGGGTCAGGACCTGGCAATATGCAGTAGTAAAAGATTCAGTTCCTGTTTTCAAGGTTCCTTCAAAGTAACTGTGGATTCAAACAGACACCGCACAACAAAAAAAAGCCTGTGGGTTTAAAAAAATATGGACTCCTTTGCTCTTGAAATTTTATTTAGTTGTGTATTATTATTTACATTTGACTGTTTCCATTTTTTTCTGATCTGGATGGAACTGAAGGAATTTAGGCACAGAAGAGTTTGTGGGCAAGGAGCAGAAAGCAAGCATGGGTTAAACGTCAGGACTTGAAATGTAGAAGTGAGACTGTCAGGTACAGCTGTGAAGGTCCCGGGAACAGGTGACAGTGTGGTAGTGTAGGGAAGATGCTAGAGGTGGGGCTGCAGGAAGCGTTTCTGCAAGCAGCCAGATGCAGCACAGATGACAGGAAACACAGTGAGACCCAGAGCACCATGCTGTTTCCTTCAAAAGGTATCAAGAGGCAGGAAGTCAGGGAGGACAGTGATCAGTACTTCAATGTGTCATTCTCACACGGCGGGTCCAGGGAGTTCTACCAGCTGCAGACCCCCAAGGCCCACTCAGTACACACCTCATGAGCAGTTGTGGGAGTAAGGAAGCTCCTTGGCATCCACACTTAAGCTCCAAACTTCTATTCAAAGAGGACATGCCTTCCTTTCAAGTCATCTTGCGTTCTGACAAAAAAAGTGTCACATGTCAGATAAGGCACTGGTAAAGGAGAGTGGAATGGTACCATTCCAACAGCATCTGTATTGACCCCAACTACACACTTAAAAAGTCAGGGATATAGTTTTCATAGACTCCAAATATAAGTTTCACTTGTTCCTCAAATATGCCAAAGAAGATCCAAGTTCAGAAAGGTGTAAGGAGTCAAGGAAGCTTAAAAGTCTTTAATTTTGCCTTATATGGAAAGCACTATTGTCAAAGTAGAAGAAAGGGATCGTTCCAAGGGAGAATACTGTGGGGCAGGGTAGGCAGGGTAAGAGAAAGGAGAGGCCAACATCAAAGAGGAAGAAGGTTCAGTTGATGATGGTGAATTAGGAGCCTCTAGACTTGTATCCCAGCCCTGGCCCTTGCACATACCAGGCATGTACAAGTCACTTGAAGTCACTATGCTTAAGTTTCTTAATGGGATAAGGAGGATGTTATCACATATTAACATAAAGGGAGGATCAAATGAAATCATGCACATATAAACTTTCTAATGCATTTAAGCATTGGATAAATGTTAACCATGTATTAGTCTCTGGATTGAGAAAGGAATGGCGACATGTGAACAAACTTGCCATTGCCTTATACTTCATCCTTGTGGGTTGTGGTCTTTAGCTGTACTCATAGAGAAAAGTAGATAGGTAAGTCTATTACAAATGAGACCAGACTAATACCCAAGGGAAAAAATGCCAAATGAAGAGGCAGGATGCTGGGCCATAGGAAAAAAACAAACTTAAGGAGGAGTAAGGACCCTTCCCCTTCTGTCCAATAGCCACTTTGTCAATCATGATACAAAGATGGGTAGATGCTGACAGGAGAGATCTTTGGGACAGGTGGGAAAGTTGAAATGGAGGAACTGGGGAAATGACAAGCCAGTATCATTATAAGAGAAAGTGTTACAGGCCTCATCTATGTACTTTAATCTGAGCCCAGTTTATTTAACATTTTAGATAACTTTTAATAAAAATAAAAATTGGCGTGTGAGAAACAATCTTATTCACAAAGAAAGCAAGAGATAGCTTGTTATTTTGTTAAAAGTGTAAACTTTATCCTCCTATATCAAATACCTGGCTTAAAACATAAATCTGACCTGTTAATATAAATCAAAAAAGTTATTCTTTCTACATAGTTGGGGAGAGGAATTAAGTGAGATATTATATTTGAAAGGGTTTGGCATATATTGAATGCTCAACAGACTAGGGTATGTGAAAGCAACACATTGCCGAATGTGGGAACGATGGTCTTGGGTCACGTCCCAGCTCTCAAACTTACTGGATGTTTTCTGCAAGAGCCTAGTACAAGATGATTAATGCAAGATCCTTAACATTAAGTTCCTTTGGCTACTTCTCATACACTTCTCACACACATACATGTACTTCTTATACATGCATGTACTTCTCATTTGCATACACATATATGTACTTCTCATATGCTTCTCATACATATACATGTACTACTCATATACTTCTCATATACATACATGTAATTCTCATAAACATACATGCACTTCACATACACGTACATCCCATACACTTCTCACATACATGCATGTACTTCTGATACACATACACGTGCTTCTCACACATGCATGCATGTACTTCTCATATACATGCATGTAATTCTCACATACATACATGTACTTCTCATGCATGAGAAGGATCATAAAAGTTTCTGTAGAAATTAAATGCAAACACAGTTATGAAGTAATTAAAATGGCACTGGCTTATATCAAATGTGCTCTAAATGTGTTAAGTGTGATTATTAAGAGAATCAGAAGCTGTATGTACACAATTTAAGGACTTTAAATGTAAGAGACAATGGAATTTTAGGTGAGCAATTCCACTAACTTAACCTTCCTTTTGAGAAGTGGATAAAGCAAGAAATTAAAGGCAGAATGTGTGATACAGTGTCTAAGATGCATATCCTCAATACAGGGGAAAAAAAGGGCAGAGATTCACTGAACGGGAATTCATGGACTTTTATGGTCACATTCTTCTGATTGGCTGAGGGACCCATAGGGGCATTTAGCCAGTTTTCTTTTTGTCCACAGAATGAAAAGATCAGTATATTTGAAAATTAACTAACCTCTTTTCCTGATAGGAATAAAAGTATTTATGTGTTCAGGGCAAATTTATTTGTGATCACTGAAATTATGGCCTCAGCAGTGTAATATTGTACTAACTAGGACCTGGAGAAATGTGTTTATTATGAGGTGATTGAAATTCTGGTTTTCCAACACGGATCACCTAACATCACTAAAGAGATGCCCAAGTAGTAATACAACTGACAAAAATGTTTAAAGCAGAGGTAGAACCTGTTTGCTTTTTAATGCACGGATGGGCAATTTCCTTGAGGTATGAGCCTGGCAGAAGCACAGGAGCCTGGCAGAAGCACAGCCCCTCACCTTCCCTCTCAGACGTGAAGGATCAGTCTTAATTTAGTAAATTCTTGTTGCTTTGGGGATTGATCCCATGGGCTACCACATGTTAAGCACACGTTGTCCTATTAAACTGTATCCTCAGCCCTCTTTTTCCTTTTCTCTCTTTTTTTCCTATTCTTTTGGTGTTTGTCACAGTTGGAATGTGAATTGCCCCCTTCAGGCAGCACATGTGTTTGAATCCTTAATTCATGTTGTTGTTTGGGAAGTGGAGCCTTGCTGGAGGAAGGCACCTCACAGGGGGTGGGTCTTGAGATTGGCTAACCCCATCCTGTTTCCACTAGCAGTCTGACCTTGCAGTCTGCCGTGAATTCTCTTAGCTGCCATGATATCTGTAATGGCCTGAGCTACCTTCAGCTTCTGCCACCTACCATGCCTGTCCCACCATAAAGGACTTTATTTTCCCTCTGGAACCATAAGCCAAATAAATCTCCCTTCTTTCCCTTAAGTTCCTAGAGCTTGAGTGGTGTTTCACGGCAGCAGAAGGAGTAACCGTGCCAGTGTTTCAAGCCATGTAGTGAATTTATGGTATTTTTACACCTTAATACCTAATCCCCTCCCTCTCCTTTTCCGATTACAACACTTCTTCATCTTATAGGTATCCGACCTATTTTAATAATTTTTCCCCAGATATGTGGCCCAGTGTCCTTTCCTTTTCTATTATGAGACAGGGTGTCACTAATTACTCAGGCTGCCCTTGAACTTGCCATTCTCTTGCCTCAGCCTCCCAAGTAGCCAAAAGTATAAGCCTGACTCACTGGGCTAAGTTGAATTTAATCATAATACTAGGTGACTTACTCTTGCAAATCTTGGAGATTTGCAAGTCACCAAGTTTGAGCATGAGAAGGGACAATGGGTAAAAGCAGACAAATTCGCAACTCTACAGCTTTATTTAGCACAATCAAGTGTTCTCCTCGCTTGCTATCTTGTGATGTTAGTTAATGAAGCTTGGAATTTAAGAAACAACTACAACCCTGGGGCCCATATAGCCAAAGGAAAGGAAAGCAGGAGGGAGCAGACCAGACTCCTGAAGGGAGGGGAGGAAGGGTAGAAAAGGATGAGAGAGGGAGAGAGGGAGAGAGAAAGGAAAGGGGGAATGAGGGAGCCAAGGAGCATGTATAACTAGGAAAAATAAAACTAATTACAAGGAAACAATTATAGTAAAGCAGTGCACTAATTGGCAGAAAGTCATAACATCATAAGGCCACTGACATAACAGTGTTGCAGTCACTAACTTTATTGATTGATTGATCGATTGATTTGTTGTCTGCATGCATATGTGTTTGAGGGGGCAGAGTCTGTATGTATCAGAGGGCACTGTGTGTGCCTGTGGAGGCCCAAGGATGACTTATGTCCGGGAGTCCATCCTTCAAAAGACAAGTTGCTCATGTGGATGCTTTCAGAGAGAGGAAATGTGTCCATGAGCAGTGAGCAGATGACTCACGGAAAGCAAAGCTGTCCACCTTCCCTTTTTCCCAGTCCTATTGCCAGACTGTCTCTGTGACTGAAACTGTCTCTGCAGAAAACCACCCATCTCTCCTTTCACCCATATGCTCTTTACTCTGAATTGTAACTTGGCTCCCCTGTCTTCACCCCCTCACCATGGTATCTCTGTACCTCCACTGTACTCATAGTGGGCTTCTATCTTGCCACCCAGCATCTTCCCTTAGCATCTGCTAACAGAGAAAGGCTGTCCAGGCAGAGATAGTGCCTCTGTCCCTCTCCGCTGGCATCAGATGGAGCCGAAGAGACAAATCTCTTCACCTGTTGCTTTTATCTCCCTTCCAGGGCTTGAGGTAGGTTTGCTAGTCTTCTCTTTTTCGTGGAAGAGCAAACTAAGGTTAAGGCAACAGCCATGCCCTTCAGCCAAACTTTGCAGAACTATAAGTTCTTGTTAGTCTGCTTTGGAAAGCAATTTTAATGGTATGCGGGCAAATACTTTATTTTAATAGTTACATATTTTTTATGGATGCCTTCTATTTTTGGCAAGGAATGTTCATTTTCCATTTATGGCTATAATGTAATGTCTTAATTTAAAAATAAAATGAGAGGCCGGTGAGATGGTAAAGGCATTTGTGCCAAGCCAGATGGACCTGAGTTAGATCCCTATAATCCACATGATGGGAGGAAAGAACTGACTTGTGAACTTTGTCCCTGACTGCCACACGTGCTTCTTGGTGTGCATGCGCATCACACACACACACACACACACACACACACACACACACACATACACACACCATTGCAAATAAATAAATGGTCGAAAAAATAGAATTTTGATTTTTGAAAATACTTACCACTGAGGCTGGGCAGATGCCTCAGGGGTTAAAGCCTTTACCTTGAAAACCAAAGGACTTGAGTTCAGATCCCCAGACTCCATTAAAAAATGCCAGAGGATATGACAGTAGCCTATAATTCTGGCCCCGGAAGGCAAAGCCTGGGGAATTCCACAGCAAATCAATAAGGAGGTGGAGCAATCCAGAATGATTCCCAATGTCACCCACAGGCCTCCACAGGTACACACACACAAGCAAAATAAAAGAAAATACATATCACTGAGACATGTGTGTCACGTACACCAGTGGACCACAGACATGGATGAAGGATAGCTGAGGCGTACGCCTGTCTTGAGCAGAGCCTACTCAGATCAGCATTTCTTGAACAGGGCTCTTATATCTCCAAGTGTCCGTTCTGAGCATTTGATGATTGGCGCACTGACTTCTAACATCTGTAGTCACGGAATCTCTCTGCTTTCATGGAACTCACATGGCAAGAGAAAAATGCCCACTTGGCTTATGCAGCCAGAAGAGCTATTTCCTTTACCATCTGCTTACCCAAGTGCAGTCTGCACCCGAGTTTCCAGAGTTTTCAGTGCATAGCTATTGGTGAAGAGGTAGACTCGGAAGCAGTCATCATGCAGGAAGAAACTGGAGATCTCTTCATTTCTGTGATCAGACAATCAGCCCTGGTCAGCCAGGCTCCTAAGCATGTTTCTGAAGGCACATGAATGTGCTTGTACAGAACTCAGGTTAGGGGACCAGGATCACATACATTTATCTTTTTGTCTCATTTGTGACCCTACATAAACATTTTGTCCTGTGATGTCATCTCCTTTGGAAGCACGGCATGAAACAGGATCTGATGTGCAGTGTGCTAGATGCTTTCAAAACATTTAACTAGGTAACAAATAGTATGGTCTCTGTGACGAACATTCCCACATGCCCAGGGTCATATTTTACCTGTAAAGTCAAATTTCCCCCTTTTCATGAACCTAAACATTTTTTTTTATTATCAGCTATTAAATTCAAATTGTCCTCTAGTAAATGTGAGCTCTGAGGCCCTCTAGTGACAGAAAAATGCTCTAGTTCAAATATCTTTCCCTAAATTCTCTGCAGTCTCTCTAGGATTATGTAGGGAATGTTCTATATTTGAGTTTGAAAACAGAGCAGCTGCTATGTAGTAACTCATTTGGCAACAAGGGACTTATGCTGATCATAAGCATTTGTGATGCCTATGAAGTCTTTTAGATGGGAGAATTTGCCTTACGTAGAAACTGAACAGTGACTGAGTTGGGAAGCTACGGAAAACCCAAGTTTGGGTCTCCAGAATAAATATGTCAATAGCACCAGAAGGCTCATTTTTCCACGTGGCTTCCTCTCATTATGAGCAGATTCAGCTTTTAGTCTGTTATCACCACAAGTGCCTTTTGCAACCAAACACATCAACAGCATATCTCACCCACATATCCCCACTTCAAATTCAGTGGAAAAGGGTTTGTCCATATTGTTTTCAGAAACTGCCCAAGGTTTACTCCAAATGAACCTGGTATATTGGTTTTCTTGGCCAAATGGAGTTCCCTGCTCCTGTCCTTCTTTATAATCCATTCAACATACCCTGGCTTTAGTGCTGACTGGTGTTAGTGCTACTACAATAGTTAATTTCATGGTTCACCTTGGCAAGGCTGTGCCACCAGGTGTTTCATTAAACACTATCCAGACATTTCTCAGGAACTCTGTTTGGAATGAGATTAACCTTCAGATCAATAGACTGAAAATAAAGTGGTGGTCTTCCACAGTGTCAGCAGGCCTTTGTTAAAACTTAGTTCCAAAAAATTTCGATAGTTGTTCACCACAAACAGTATTTTGTTCCTTGTTCCAGTTAACTTTAAATTGACTTTCATAATTCCCAACTTTAGTTAACAGCCATGTTTTTCTTTATCTCATGTTTTTTTAATCCTACTTTCTGGATAACAGATATTGTGACTATCTTGGAAAACTGCCTCTTCTCTGTACATAGTCATCTGATTCAGTGGGGGTTTTTCCTCAGTCTGTGCTTCTGAAGAACAGGTAATAGAACCAATAGGTGGGGTGGGTAGAAGCATTCATAAGTGATGGGCAGATGAAAGATAATTCTTCAGGCCCTAGTTCACATGACTTCATAGTGACAAATCCCAAGTCTACAATGTATGACTGGCTGGTTGAAGGTCAATGATAATTGTAGCTCAAGCCCAAAGGCAACCTGCTGGCAGAATTCCCACTCAGTCAAAGGTGGCCCATATACCGATCTCCCTCGCCTCTTTGAGTCTGTTACCTGCTGGGATTGTGCATAAGTCTGACATAGCCTGGGTTCTCTTGCTTGCATTCTTTTATTATTATTATTATTATTATTATTATTATTATTTATTCAACTGTGCGCATGTGCGTGTGTATGTGCACGCGCGCGTGTGTGTGTCTGTATGTGTGTGTGTGCCTGTGTATGTGTAGAACCACGGACGAATTCGCGAACCACCATGGACGCCTCCAGCTTCTTCTGCCCCGGGATTCACAGGCTCCGCCCTACCAGGACCAGAAGCGCAGACCGCCCCCCCCCCCCGCTTCCTCCTGGCGTCTATACGTGGGATCTGGGATCCGAACTCAGGACCTTTCACCTGCAAGGCGGAGGCTTAACCCCTGAGCCACCTCTCCAGCCCTTGCTTGCATTCTTATCCGCTGGAAGATGCTACAAGACAGGAGGGTAGGTATGGTGACAGATGAAAAATAAATAAATAAAAGCATGCAATAGCATGGCTTCGCGGATTTGAATAGGCCTTCAGAAGAAAATGTCAAAGAAAAATGTTTGATGTGTGTGTGTGTGTGTGTGTGTGTGTGTGTGTGTGTGTTCACGTGGGCTTAGGGAGATGCCCTGTGAGGCGAACACTGGGAGGAGTTTGCAAGGAGACTGGTGGGTGGAGTCCAGAATCTGCTTCCAGGCTCAGGCTTCATAATGATGTCCATGCACAAACTTACCTTCTGGAACATTCATAGGACCCGTTCTAAAGCGGCCAACTTTTCGGAAACAATAGCGACTTTGAGACAGTGTTAACTAGATTGCCAAAGAATTACAAAAACTTTTTTAAAAAATGGTCAGGAAATGATGAGTCACAAAGGAGAGGAAGTAATTGGGAGCGTTTTAATACAGCTGTATATGTGTGAGTTTTCCTAAGTAGATAGCTTTGGTCTGTTTACGAGGGCCCTCTTGTCATTAGACTCCTACAGCGCAGTATCTGCATCTTCTCGCTTGTTGACTGCAAGTCCATACGCGATTTAGGAGCAGGGAGTCTTGGGGTGACACAAATTGGAAGGTGAGCTGAGGGCAGGGCAAGCGGTCCCCAGAAATCAGCCAAGGCAGAAGACAGACACTCAAAGCTGCAGTTCTTCCCAACCTCTCTGGGGTGAACTACAGCAAAGAGTTGAGGAAGAACCGGACGTCACCTGAAGCACTCTTGACCATCCTGCGGCGGAAACGCCCAGGATGGGGAAAACCCAATTGTGCAACTGAGCCTGACTCGCGCGGCGCCGGGACTGGGGGGATCCACGCGCGAAGCTGCTGAATCAGTGGAGATCCCCCGCCGCCCGAGCTCCCTCCGGAACCCAGGGACTTTTCTTTGGGGTCGCCTGTGATCTCTCGGAAGAGCGACACGCAGGTGTTCAAAGCGGCTTTCTGGGGAGAGCGCAGGAAGCGGTTTGAGAATAACTTTGCAGGAGCGCGGGGGGCGGGTCCTGGCTCCCGACGCACCCGGAGGCCGGCGGCGCTTGGGGAGGGGCCCGGGACTGTCACCGCGGCCGGCCGGCGTGGGTGCCTCGCTCCTCGGACGATCGCTGCCCAGCCATGCCCAGGCTCTCGGCTGTCCTGCTTCTGGTGAGCCCTCGGCTGCCAGCTGCTCCCTGCGGGGCTCCGGGGGCGCGGGGCGCGGGCGGGGCGGGGAGGACGCTGCGCGCGGTGGGAGGTGCGCGTGGGAAAACCGGCGCCGCTGACATTTGATCGCTGGCCCCGTGGGCGGACAGGACTTTCCCCGTGACCCCGCCCGGGGGCTCAGAAACTCCAGGGAACTCGCTTCTCTCAGGCGGGGTTAATGCAGAGCGCCCAGGTCGCTCGCCCCTCAGGAGGGGCAGCTCCAGCGTTCGGCAGTGGACAGTTCGTGGGAAGCGGCCCGAGTGGGGAGTAGGAGGACCGTGGATGGCTTTAGAGAGACTGGAGGGGACCAGCCGGGACAGACGAGGGGATCGTGCGGATCTACACTTACATGCCCAGGCAAAGATCGCTTTGGGGTGCACGCCCCAGTGCCCGGGCGCCTAAGCAACCTGTGGTCTAGGGAACCCCGGCGGCACCCCTTCTAACAATTCTAACGTAGAGAGATCCACTCCGGGGGTGACTGCAACCCAAGGCGTTGGAAGCCATTGTTTCTTTTTGGAAAAGGTTCCGCTGGCCCACATGCTTTGAGAAGTTTATGTTCTTATGACAACACAGAAAAAGAAACTATCTCTCTTCCCTTCCGGGAATTCCTCTGCAAGGCAGCCACACGCTGCCTCGGTTGTCGCGGCGGGTTCCTGTCCTCCCTGTCCTTGGCGGCCACTCTCACGGTGGGTTCAGATCGCTGGCAGAAGGAAAGTTGGGCCTCGGGGCTCCCCCCGGGTGTCTGCTGCCTCCTCACCCGGGGTTGGCACCCGCGCTTGGTCCATCGGTGGCCGCTTTTGGAAAGTTCTGGGAGACGAAATGCTGGCTCTTTTGTGGGACTGGTCGAAAAGATCCCCCCCCCCTCCCCTCCGCCCGCGGAGGTCAAGTTGAGTTCTGAGGCTCAAAGGGCTGAGTCTGAAAGAACCCTCAGGGGCTTAATCTCAGGTCGATTTTCTCAGCAGCCAAGAAAGGTGGAAGACATCCTCTTCATTTCACAGAGGGCGAAAAGGGTCAGGGAGCCTGAGTAATGCTAGGAGAGCGTACAGATAGAAGTACAGAGTTGGGTTAGAACTCACATCTAATTCCAAGGCTGCATCTGATTTCTGGCTTCCAGAATACACCAAGGGTGTGATGCCTGGGGTCATTTAATGGATGAGAAAAGCAAATATTCCTAATAACACTTTAAGAAGCAAGGCATAACTGGACTTCTTCAGAAAGATGCACTTCCTTTTTACCATTCCACTACTGCGGCAGGGTTTGCTTTGAAACCTCTTTCAGTTCTTTCATAGTAATATGAGTAAAGTAAAAAAAAAAAAAAATGCCAAAAGTATGGAACTAAGATATAGCTGTACCTACCATAGGACGTGTGCCTGCAGCCCCCAGGAAATATTTTCTAAAACCTAGCACGCACATCAGCTATGTTCACGTGCAGTTTAGGTATCGGGGTGGAGAGATGGCTCAGGGGTTAAGACTTTGCCTAGCAAGTAGAAGGTCCTGAGTTTGGATCCCAGGTCCCAAGTAAAAACACCAGGCAGAAATGGCATCGGCATGCACTTCTGGCCCTAGTGGGCGGAGTATGGGAAATTCCAGAGTGAAGCAAAAAGAAGACAGAAGCAATCCAGAATGATTTCTGAAGTCACCTTTGGTTCTCCACAGGGGCACACCATGCCTCCCCCACAAATAAACAAAATTAAGTTAAAATATTTAAAAAATAAAGTTAAATATAATTTGTTACATTTTTCATAATTATATAGTGTAAAAATTAAAGTTCACTACTAATGCTATAAAGACAGATAAATAAAAATGAAAAACCAGGCCTGGCTTGTCACCTGGAGAACCATTGCATTGCTTGTCTTCCTTCTCTCTGTCTGTTGGAGTTAGTTTCAGTAGCCTCCTCCTCCCAACTCTTGCAATAAATGAGTTAGAAATCTCAAAGCAATTCACAATTCCAGAGGAGACAGAGTCAATTTTACCTTTCTTCTCTCTCTCTTTCTCTTGCTCACTCTCACTCTTGCTCTCTCTCTCTCTTTGTTATGAAATAATGCACAGTCCTTATAGATTTTTCTTTTAATCTTCCACTATTTGGGGATTCAGTGGATTAAGGCAGCCAGCTTTCCACTCGCACCTTTCTTAGAGCAGTTGTTTCAAAATTATGGCTGACAAAAAGGAAAGGTTATTTGGAAAATCAGCTAGCTTACAGGTTTTTGCAGGGATGGGTAAGGAACTAGTGCGTAATTTAATTATTATACATAATAATTGTTACTAATTGTTAATAAGTGATATCAATTATCTTCCTTATAATTAACCCTAGAAACATGACATGGGTTATAAAGTGTTTCCGTTTTGAATTTTGAACAACTTTACTTATGTCACAAGGAACTCACATATCCATAAAACTTCATGAATATAAGATAATGAAACATAAGCCAAAACATTAAGAAGGAGAAAATGCACAAGTTTTTAAATGATGGCAAAATTGAGAGGCAAATGTTTAGATGATTGTTAGAAATCACCAGGCCCCACTATCATCTGTACTTAGACAATAAATAGAAAGCCTTCTATTGCCCATGCCTAAGATAGGACTATCACTCTTAGAGACAGCTAGGAGTTTAGAAAAGAGAAACTTTATCCTTTGCACTGAAATTAGAGGAGAGGCCAAAGTAAAACAGAAGCAGAGAAGAGCCAGGGTTTGGATAATAACCCCGAGTCAGCTGTTTGTGATAGTGGAGTAATCTTAGGGTAGAAGCATGTGTATTTCAAAGGCAACTTGCTGAAAGCTCCTGGATTGTTTAAGGGCAGAAGAACCGCCATCACCAATGCCAGTTGGGGAGATTCACTCTTTTCTGAAATACTCAGAAACCTGCATAAGGAATTTCCCCCACAAAAGCCCCTTCTAAATTATGTGTTTTTAAATAAATTCTCTTGGTCCCAAAAGTCCCTCACCAGCACATGTTTATAATAGTTACTAGAGACCATTTTTTTTATACTAAAAATCAATAAAAGTGTAAAACTAGACTAGCTAGCTAGGCTAGCTAGACTTACACTATGAAAAGCCTAAAACCAAGTTTAGGACAGTAAATCATCTCTTTCTTCTTTTTAAGTCAATAACTATAGAAAATTTGAACACATGAAATGAAACTAAAAGTAAATATTGAAAAATAAAGTCACTCATCACCCTGTTTAATAGGAGGTATTTTTAAATTTTATTTTTGGCATCCCATCATTGTGCGCACAAGTTAAATTAATTGCATGTTTAGTCAGTGATGTTTGACACTAAAAGTGCTTGTGCTCTCCTGTAATTTTCATTTTATAAGTTAATTTGATATATTGTTAAGAGGATGTTTATTAAATGAACTGAAATTACCATAATTTAATTTATTTTTTAATTACTTGTAAAGAAACATTTCTTGTCCTAGTAAATACCAGGATAAATCACATTCACAAAAGATCTTTGATCCTATTAAACGTTCTTCAACATGATTGTTTGCAGGGATTGATGTCTGATTTTAAAAATCAGGCTATTTTCAAAGAAAAAAACGAATGCAGCATGACTTCATTTACATGTAGAATCTAAAAATGTTGAGATTACAGAGGTAGAGTAGAAAGGTGTTTGCCTGATGGTCACTCTGTTGGAGAGTAGGTAAAAAGATATCTGTCAAAAAACTCCTGTCTAGCTCCAAGAGAAATAAATTGAAGAGATCTATTATAAACATAGTGACCATAACATGATATTAACGATGCATTACCAAGTCTAACTGCCAATGCATGATATGCTTGAAAATCAGAGAGTACATTTTAAATTTTTCTACCACAAAGAGAAATGCAAAATAACACAGACATTAAATGTTTACTTTAGCCATTACATTATATATACATATGTTTCAAACATACTATGTACCATATATATATAATTTTTGTAAAAATAATGTAGTTTAAAAGAACAAGCCCTGTATTAACTCAAAACTATTTTATCTGGCCCACAAAGTGCTCACTTATTAGGTATGCACGTATCATGAATTATTAATATTAACTGCCACATTTAAACATTAGGTATTTTAGTTTCTGTCAGGAAACAGATCCTCCGTTGATGTAACATGTGGATTTGTTCCCTGAAGCTCGGTCACAGTTGGTACTTGAAGTCCGGGGGCTCAGGATTAGCAAGCCCTCCCAGTTTCATTAGGTTTCACTATTGGATCTGTCTGCTTTATTCTTGTCTTACTAACATGCCATTATCCCCCCCCCCCACATACACACACAGACACACTGAAGGGCTCACACATCACCTATTTTCTCTATCAGAAATACCTTCTTTTTGACTTTATTTTTGAAAAAGACATTATTTCTTTATGAAAAAGACAAATTCTGATTTATAATTCCAGAACACGGATATTTTTGGTCAATAAAACGCATCTTCTGGGGACTAGGGAGATAGAGCAGTCAGTCAAATGCTTGCCGTGCAGTCAAGAGGACCTGAGTTTGGATCCCCAGCAGTATATATGTGCCATCCAGCATTAGGAAGCTAAAGACGGGAGGGGTCACAGAGCTTTCTGTCTTTACACCCATGTGCATCCACACTCATACACACATGCACCATACATATGCAACACACACACCTTACATTTTCTCACACATAAATACAGTTTGTAGCCTCTGATAATATTTCTGTTAACACAGTTGCTCTCCAACTGTGTTAAGAGTGAAAAATCACTGGGACTACCTGTTAAAAATAATTATCCTTGGGGCCTGATTTCAAAGGTTCTGGTTATTTAGGAAGCTGTTGGGTTGAACATTTTTATCAAACATGCACCATGCATGATTCTGTGAGAATGTTCATCCATCACTCTCTGTTTTTGATGTCTTTCAGGGGTTTCAGAATTATTTTTCTTTTCCTTTGGTTTGCAGTGCTGGAACTTGTAGCCAGGGATTTGTATTGGACAGACAAGTGCCCTGTTACTGAGCTACAACCCCAGCCTAGGAACTGTCACTCTAACTTCAGCAGTAAACTCAAAGCCTAATCCCCTATGGGATTTCTTAGGTTCCTTCATTTTATCTTATTTATTAGTTTTGTGTCAATCATGGACAGAGCCAATCAGCTATTACTGATGCCTTAATTATCTCCCTTGGGCTCTCAAGAGACTGGCAGAAAGAAAAAAAGAAAGAGATAGAAAGAGAAAGAAAGAAAGAAAGAAAGAAAAAAAGAAAGAAAGAAAGAAAGAAAGAGAAAGAAAGAGCGAGAGAAAGAAAGAGAGAGAGCGAGAGAGAAAGAACGAAAGAAAGATAGAAAGAGAGAAAGAAAGAAAAAGAAAAAAGAAAGAAAGAAAGGAGAGAGAAAGAAAAAGAAGAAAGAAGAAGAAAGAAAAGAAAGAAAGAAAGAGAAAGAGAAAGAAAGAAGAAGAAAGAAAGTAAGAAGCAAACAGAAGAGAAAGAGAGAGAAAGAAGAAAGTAGAGAGAAAGAAAGAAAGAGAAAGAAAGCAGAAAAGAAAGAAAGAAAGAAAGAAAGAAAGAAAGAAAGAAAGAAAGAAAGAAAGAAAGAAAGAAAGAGAAAAAGAAAGAAAGAAAGGGCATCTAGGGAATAAGATTACTTTGCACATTTATACATTTTGAAGCAACAACAAGTAGAACTTTCACTTATCCTTTTATATATATATTTTAAAAAGCTTTATTTCAATCTTTCAGCAGTATAGTAACATAAAATGACATTTATTATTTTTTATCACAATTAGAGGCACAGTAAATTCCTGATAGACATGAGGGTCATACAAAGATGCTTTGTTAAAAAGTAAGCTCTTTTTATAATAGTTTTTAAAAATTTATATTCTTTTAGGGTTTTACAGATGTATTTGTATTGTTTTTGCCACTTATTACCCCATCCCAATTCCCATTTTTCCCTGTAAAAATTAAACTATTACTGATTTTTAAGAAATTTTTTGACCTCAAGTATTAATAAATAGCTAAAATTCTGAAAATCAAGGCAGCGAGCAGAATTTGACAGTTTTATTTGTTGTTTCGTTTTGGTTAAGGAGTGAGACTTGAACCTAGCAAGACAGTAAGTCCAGGAAGAAGCAGCCATGGTTCCTATTAGTCCCTGATGATTCTATATCTAAACAGGAAATTCTCTTATCCATGTAGCTTCCTTAATCCTTCAGGATAAGGAGTCCCTGGGCTCAGCTGTGGGGGATCCCAAGTATAAATTTACCACTGACATTCCTCAAATGAAATTGAGTCTGGATGAACAGAAAGGCCACAGTGCTAGTGTGCTAATACAGCTGTAACCTAGTCCCCTACGTTGAGTGACTTCAGAAATAGAAACTTACTTTCTCATAGTTCTAGAAGTCTGAGCTCAAAGTGCCAGGAGAGTTGGTTCCTTCAGAGAACTGTGAAGTATTTAACTGCTCAGACTTTTGATAGATGAGTATTCCTTTTCTTTGTGTCCTCAGATCATTGCGCTGGATCAGAGCTTACACTCCTTAACTCAGTCACCTTTGTAAAGGTCCTATCTTCCAGTGTGGTGGCATTTTTAAGTACTGTGGGGTTAAGGTGTTGCCATGTGACTCTAAGGGAAGGTGAGCCATCTAGCTACAACAGTTTTGGGTCTCTGGAGTAGCAATATGTCTGTGAACCACACCCGTAGCAGCTCAGAGCACTACTTCCTCCACCAAAGAAGGGGCTTGGTTGGACCACTTTTAGGTCCTTTTACCCACCAATTATAAATGTGATGAAATGTCAAATTGTAGGTCAGATATTGGTGATCCGAGGGATTATCTGGAAGTTTTGCCCTTGCAGCTTTTCTTTCTTCTCACTTTCTGTTTCTAACACTGACCCCCCCCAACACCCTTCTGCCTTCTATTATCTTTTAGCTGAATTCTGAAATGCAATTTGTGATCTAGAAAAAAAGGACACCATTTTCCCTGGAACCCTGCAATCCATCTGCTTGCACCCATTTCAGCTTTAGGCCCAGGAGTTAAAATGCCTACTTTTAATTGAGATGTCCCTTTCAAATAGTCCCATCAGCATGCATTTAAATGATTTAAAAAGCATTCCTTTATTTTATTAATACTCATATACGAGGGTTAATAGTATACCTATATCATAAGGTGTATTTTTCAAAACTCAGTGTAAATATAAATATATTTATATAAACATAAATATAACATAATATAAAATAAATATCACTGATAATTTCATGACAAACTTTACTATTGCCACTAGGGTGTTCTCTATCGATAACTAGACAGCATTGCATTATTAGATTTTAATTTCTTTTTCCTGTCATAAGTCACATAGTAGAGTCAGCTCACATCTTCCCCATAGATATTAAAACAGTTTTTATAAAGTGCATCTGTTCATTCAGAGAAGCACAAAATATTAAATTTTAAGACACTCTTTCTTTGTCTTGTTGTCTTAGCAGCAGCCCAGTGATGCAGAAGTTGCATATTCCTTATGAATCTTTCAGGGTATGATTACGTATGTGTATTTTTTCTAGTAAGTACTTAAAAAAATAAGGCCAGATTCCTCAGAGATGGAAACTACCTACGAATTGTAGTTATCCTTTTGTAGGGAGCTGCCTCAAAGAGTTTGCAATTTCAGATATTAATCAGTCCTTTTAGTGTGGCTTTAAGCAATTTCCTTCTTTGTTGATCAGACTTCTTACTTCAAAGATAAAGCAGAGTTTTTAAATCTGTCTCATAATGATGCATGATGTACATAGTCTCAGAAAACCCAAGGGAAAGAAAATAATCCTGATCATACCAACATAAGAAACTATCAACTAAACCAGGGATGATAGTTTTGAGCTTGATTTAATAAGCTTAAAGGACTGCTAAAAAACCTACAAGAGAAAAATACATTGTCATGAGAGATTCAATGCTACTGAGTAGAATATTTAAAACTTTTCCACCTTTGAAATAGTAGATAGCTTCTTTAATTGGTTTGCTATCATTGCTATCAGGTTTATAATCTCGGAAAAAATAACATAATGTCAAATCACTGCAGATCTTCAGGATTAACACTGCCTTGGTACCATGACCTTGATTTACATTATTATTCACATGGTCTTGGCAACAAGCAAAAACATGATCAAAATCTGGATGTCTGTTAAAAGGATAGTTTTCTGTTGTTAAAATTTTGTTTGTTGAAATACTTCAACCCCCTTTTCCTGAAACAGGGTCTTCCCGTGCAGCCTCAAACTTGTGATCCTTCTCTCTCAGCTTCTCTCAGTTTTAACTCATGATAGTGATAAGAGAACAAAAAGTAAGGAAATAAAAAATAACTTCCTTAAATTCTATGTTTGGCTCAGATATTTCCTTTCACTGCTGCTCTTCCACCGATTTTTCGGGCCCAGGCCTCTGGACCACCTTGACAGCCCCTCATCCAGGAGCATGCGTCTTTTCGCTGGACCTGAGCACTTCCGGAAGAGTGGGTTTTGGGGCCTTGTGGGCTTTGGTGAGAAATAAAACCCTTTTCATTTTTACCACGATTACCATAAAACTTGCTGCTGCCGGCTCTGTTACCACAAGTTACAATGTGTCTGTCAGCACTGAACTTTTCACGACCCAGCAGGCATCCATGAACTCATTCTTGCCATTCAGAGGCCTGACAGTTATCATTGCCAACATCTCTTTTTCCATGTTTGCTTCTTTGTAAGAGTCTTTTCCTGTTTGTTTTAAACTGAAGAATATTAAAAAAAAAATGATTCTTTTTCTTCCTTCTTGAAACTGAACCCACCCCACTCCTTGGCGTGGTCCTCACCAGAATGCTGGTTTCTCCCAGGGCATCAGTGGAAGCTGTGACAAGGGATTGAGCCTCTTCGGGTTTGACAGTTCCTGCTGAGTCTGAGAGGCCTACAAAGCAATTTTTTCAGCATGCCTCGGGCCCTGAGTGAATACCCGGCATCTCATAGCAGGGACAGCTTCTCATGGGTCCTTGCTTTGTGTGTGGGAGGGAGGGAGTGCAGAAGGGGAGAGGGGTACAGTTTCTGCTGCTTGAATTTCAGGTCCTCACCCCTGCGGGTCCTGTTCATGGTCTATACCCCACCTGGAGGGAGGTAGAGGCCAGTTCAGCTTGTACTCAAGCTGCTGCCTGCCTACCAGCTTCTCCTCCCTAGTTTCAGGGGTCCAGCTCGGTTTCTCTCATGTTAGACAGCTTGGGGTTGACTTTTGGACTCGCAGAGAATCATGCTCGATGCTTCCCTTTCCCGCATCTTTGTTTTGAAGGTTCCTCACAGGGTTAACGTGCTGGCATGTTCTTCTGGAAACCAACTGCTTGAGTGCTCAGATAAAGTAAAAGTAATTAGGAAATCCTGGCAAACTATTGGAGTTCAGATTTGGAAGGGAAGCTCTGAATTTAGTCCATTCTTAGCCTCTCCTAATTTGGGTTTTGGGGCAAGTTGTTTCTCAAATCCTGTGCTTAGTTTCAACTATAGTAAAGGCAATAATAACTCTTCTTATATAGTTATTTTGTTTTATTATAAATGTCACTGGGAAGATGTAAGAGCAGGACTCTCCCATCACATCATCATGAGTGAGTCAGAAAGGAGAGAGAAAAACAAATTTTCTGATTTGCAGGAAATATTAAACTCCTGCAGATAATAGAAGGCTTGAGGAGATCCAAGTCCTGCCTTGCAGCTGAACAGATGCCACGATTCCTTTCTCTTTGATCTTTCAGGACTCTGGGACCACAGCATCCAGAAGTGTATGTGATCCCACAGTAGAGCAAGGAGTTTGTTACCTGTGTAGATCAGGGACCTCAGAAAGCCATCCTCCCCCATGGCTCTCCCTTGTGCACCATGGGGTCTCCCTTCTCACTGGCATTCCCAGACCACTTTACCTAAAACAAACCAACAAAAACAAAACCTCCCCCCACCTTTTCGAACTTTCCAGGCCCTGAAACTTCCTTCACCTATTGCCTTAATGGATTCCATGTTACTTTACTCATCATTTCTCCCCATGTGTTGGCTCATGTTTTGTCTCAGCTTGCATCCAGGTATTTAATTGGACATTACTCCTGGAAGTGGTGTTTGCATGGCCTTAGTATTTAAATTGATGTGTTTTGAATAAAGCAGTTAATTCACCCTAATATAAGTGGGTCTTAACATGACTTAAAGGTGTTAATACAACAAAGACTAGCCTGCTCATCTGAACAAGAAAAGTACCTGCTAGCAGATTGCCTTTGGACTGGAATTACAGTTTTTCCCTGGTTAGCAGACTACCTAATGCAATTCAGTGCTTATCAAGGTTTCACAATTACATGAGCCAATTTCTCAAGAGAAATCAACCCCCCCACACACATAAAACTCCAATGTTTCCACTTCTTGGAAAACTCTGAACAATATACTCTATTTGCCTATAAACAATACTAGGAGATAAAACTTATCTATTCACCTCTGTATTCTTTCATATCTATCAGACAAGATCGGACACAAAACAGGAAAAATGCATTTTCCTACCTAATGTATTATCTTATACCCTCTCAGTAGGACTGTATAACCAAGATTTTTCTGTATTTTTTTATTAAAAAGATAGTTACCACTTGCTGTAGTTTATGTGCATTTTCTATCACTGATTTTTCTATCATTAATGTTTTTTTCAGTTCCTCTGAAAAGAAATGAACATTGAGAATAGCTAGTTTTTGTTTCCTAATCTATCACAGTCAAAATTTCACAGTTTCTACCCAAATAGTTTAGGTTAAACTTTTGCATTCTGCAAAGATGACTTAATACTAAATTTTTAAAAAGGCAGAGTGTGCCAAGCAATGCTTGCTTTGCCTCCTGAAGCAGTCCCAAAGTACTCTTCCCACCGGTCCTCCTTTGCACCTGTCGGAATTCTTCAATGCTGATTGAACCTGAAACAAGGCTGTGCCGGTACCTCTGCAGCAGATAGCTGTGTCCTCCATCATAGGTTTCTGAGTCTTCAAAGCTAAAGCAAATGAAGTAGGAAGTTTATTTCTTTTAGACAGATCCCAAAGGAAGATTAGTTACATATTTTTCAAGAGAACACACTAGTGGTATTGATCCACGAATAAGGGGTATGCTGCTTCTCTGCGTACTTGAACTTTTGAACCAGGAACCTCTCATAACAGTCTCCTGGATGTTGGCTTCACTTTGCACATCAAGGAAGACAGTCTGTCTATCCACAGGGTCACTTATATTCATGTTATTGGGTAGGAGCCTTGTGTACTTCAGAGCTGGCTATGTGAGCTAACCCAATCCCTATAAATGTCTTTGAGTGTCAATCCATGTCATTTTCTTGTTTCTAGTGAGAAAATAGAATCAATGGAGAAGAAAAGTAAGTGGAACTCACCTTAACTAATCTTTGCAGCAATAAAAGTGGCTGCTGGCTATAAAAGAACATCAGCTCCTATTGCATTTGGTTGTTTATATTCAGTTTTTGACTCTGTTGCAGATAGAATTAATGGTTGCTTCCAACTGAGATAATTTTCCATTAGTTTGAAAAAAATTTTTCTATCTCTCTGTATGTTCATGTGTGTGTGTTTATGAATGTGACTGTGGAAGTCAAAGGTCAACATTGAATATCTTCCTCGGTCTTCTCCTTTTTTTAAATTTTTTTTTTGAGACAAGGCCTCTCACTGACCTAGAAGTCATGAATTTGATTAGATTGACTAGCAAGCTCCTGTCTCTGCTTTCCCAGTGTTGGTCTTCCAGAAGCATGCTATATACCCAGCTGTTCTGGGCAGGTTCTAATAGATCAAATCAAGTCCTCATGCTTGAACAGTGAGCACTTTACCCACTGAGCCATCTCCCCAGCCCTGGGTTGAGAATTTTCAAATGTTGGTAATGTCTAGAATGCTAAACAGCTAAACAGTAATTGTCCTTCGCTGACCAATAGAACTGTGTCATAGAATGAAAAGTGGAAGAATCTAAGTGGCTGCCATTTGAAAGCCTTTCCTTAGAAGCTAAAGCTTCAGCACATGTTCAGACAAATTTTTTGTGTTCTTGTGTGCCCAATTCTGGTTACACATTCAAGAGCTATTGATCTCTGATCTTAAAAAAGGAACTAGAATTCACGGGATGACAGTCTAACCTTTCATTGCTGAGTAAATAAGAGACACGAATTGTCATCCTGAAAACAGAGATGTCAATAAGGACAGTTTATTCAAAACTCCTTGTTTGTGATACCTAAGAAAAAAGATGTGAGTGTATTTCAAAAGCAAGAGCAACAAGTTGTAGTGCAGCTCAGTGGGGAAGAACTCGTCTGACATCTGGAGTTCTTGAGTTCAATTCTCAGTACTACCAAAAAAAAAAAAAAAAAAGAGTCATGCAATTATAAACCATGAAGTACACCCACATCATGAACATATTATAAATGTGAAACTCTGCTTTTGGAAACTTAAAATCTATTTCTTATTACAGTCACTTGGACTTCTATTTGTGTAATCAGAACTTGGCTTAACAAATGTCTGTTAAGTTGAATTGACAGTGATTTGGCAGTGAAACCAGCTTGCTTAAGCATATTCCATCTCATATATGTACCTTCCCATTGTTCCTTGCATAGAACTGTGTAAATGCATTTAAAAGCCAGTTATATTTTAAGTTCCCCCATCTCTGGATATAAAAAAAAGAACCTTATCCTAAGAGATTTTATCTAAATCTTATCTCCAACTTTTTCTAGCAAGTGTCTTAAATATTTTCTTAAGATTTCAGTATATTCTCTATTAGAACTCTAGATATTAAAAATGTGTCTTAAGATACATTTATTCAAGTAGAAAATTGCGGGCCCCCTTATCGCTTCTTCCTTTCTTCCTTTGTCAGAGGCCCCATGGTGTTCTGAGACCTCAAGGGATATGAGCTTTGTTGCCACAAGAAGAGCTAAGAGAGAAGTAGGACTTCTGTGACAGGGAAAGACACATTATCTGGTCCAACAATATCAGCACGTTGGCTCTACTGTATAATGGGGGGAGGGAACACAACCAACCTCCAAGACCATATAGTGGGGTGGCTCAAAGAGAGGCAACTTGGTATGCCACAAGAGGCCTGAACTCCCATAAGAGTAGACAAGCCAGAGGGAATCCTGGGATCCACAGAAGCAGACAGGCAGGAGGGTGGGAGGGATTGATGAAGGAATGGGAGGAAGATGGGAGGGAGGAGAATGTAGAGAAGCAGGGATGAGTACTCAATGTGTTTGTAAAATTAGAAAAATGAAATAGGTATATTTTAAAAAGACCATATAGCAGGAAAACTATGGAAAATGATCTTAAAAAAAAACCCTCAGAATTAGTCACTAAAAGAATTTGATGACTGATAACATAGTTTACACAGTATACTTAAAATGAGTTCTTTTAAATTTATGCTTAGATAGGTTAAAAAAAAAGCACTCATGAAACCCAAGAAAGAGCTCAATTAGGGTTGTTCTCTAAAGAACTTTTGTACTTTTTGTTTTGCTCATTTTTCGGAGAAAGTATAGTCCATAGTCACTTAGAATCAGTGTTTTGTTTTGTTTTGTTTTTACAGAGGAAAGGAATCAAAAGATTTAAAGACCATAAGAAAAAGTACATTTTCCCTATACTAGGGTAAGAAAGAAAACTTTAATTGATTTTGTCAAATATATATTGTATCCTTGAATAACTGAAAATTTTAAAAAGCTACTGATTCTGTGACTTTGTAGATAAAAAGAAGAAATAGACATTCTACCATAAGGATCAAGCTTGTTAAAAATGACCACAGTTTTAGAGATATTTGTATAAGAGAGAGAGAGAGAGAGAGAGAGAGAGAGAGAGAGAGGTCATGGCACATGGGTGGAAGTCAGAAGATAACTTTCAGAAGTTAGGTGTCTCTTTCCACCAGTGGACTTCCCAGGATCTGAACTCAAGTTGCCAAATTTATAAGCAGGCACCTTACCCTCTAAGCTGTCTTGACAGCCAAAACCACCACTTTTTAAACCCCTTAACAAACCTTTGCAGACAGAAAGTACTATTCTCAGCAGATGGAGAAAGTAAGGGTCAGAGACATGATGCAATTTGCCAAAGTCACAGTGTTGATGACAGAACTAGGGTTGCAGTGAATTCTTTATCCTACTGTACCACTTTGTCCCTTACTGGAATCCTATTATATTATTAAGAATATTAATGATAATGATAATAATACTGCCTCCAGGAAACATTTTTGTTAGCAACCATGTATGGTTCTGAGAGCTTTAAGCTCATGATTCAATTTAATTATCACAATAGACCCATAGGGGAGAAGTGTTTCCACTGTGGAGATAAAGAACTTGAAACTTAGAAAACTTAAGAGGACTTCACCGCCCAGAGCCAGGGCAGCAGTGGAGCCAGGACTCCCCTTGTGTCTTACTGTGTGCTCTGACGTGCCAGCAGTAAGCCCTCCCTGCCTGGAGATTCCGCAACAGGAGGGATAAGCACCTGCCTTGGCTTTGCCTGTGCACACATCCAGTATTCTGGGCAGGCGAATTGTTTCCCAAATTGCATGAGTCAGAAGTCACTCAAATTCTCTCCATGTTTCCCTTGCAGGTGCTTGTCTTCACTGCTGGGGTGCCATCAGGCATTCATCCCCAAAAGGCCTACAGCAGCACTGAGGGCTTGCAACTACGGAATAGTGTTTCTCAAACTGAGGCTCAGTGTCCCAAAGGCATGTATCGTGGGGGCCCCTTCTGCTGCCTGCCATGTCAACCGGGTAGGTATGAGTGTGAAAGAATCAGAGTGAAGAGCCACAGAGGTTAAGAAAATGTGTAGAACATTTTTCTAGCCTTGGTTATCCTGTAGTGTATGGTATCACTAAGAGGAAAAGCAAAAACTCATGTCAAATGAGATTTCATTCATCTATGGCTGCATTTTTCATGAGCAAAGGAAGACTCATTCGTGGATATTTACGTTTATCATCTTAAAACTATCTCGGATATGTTTCACTAAGAATAGAACTCTTAAAGCAAGGGACTTCTGCCCTCAGAGGTTGCACCTCAGTCCTTCTTTCAGTCAGTCTGTATGGAAGCTCTTCGTTTTGGCACTGAAGCCTGCAAATACATTTGCATTTTGCACCTGAATACCTAGATGAAAGCAAAAAGCAACGGCCAGGAACCAATAATGTTTAAAAAAAATCAGTATTTTGAAATGCAAATCAATTTCACATTGGAAAAACCTTAAAACACTGACCAATTAGAGGCAAAGAAAAGTGAGGTTGTGCAACCTTTTTTTCCAACGTGGAGCTGGCTGTAGTTACATCCAAGTGTGGCTCTGTCACAACTGCATGCGAAGATAAAAAGCAAAGAACAGTAAATAGGTTTTATTTGAGAGATTTGTACAAACAATTAATTCATAAGACATCCCGAAGTAGTAGGTTTCATACTTGGCTTCTCAAGCTTGCAGAGGGTCAAGGGGCAAAACAAACCTGGGTCAGGAACATGCAAAGACTCTGTGCTCTGAATCTGTCCAAATTTCAGTTAGTTTTACAGACAACTCTATCATTCAGCACATTTATACCTAAGCCCTCACACATTAACCCTTTACAAATAGGAATAGAGATTGATCTCCTGGCTTCTCTTTTCTGCATTTTAAAATAAATTTATTTTTTAACATTTTTATACAAGTGTGTAATGCATTTGTCACTGCCATCCCTCCCACCTTCTCTTTCCCCTTCCACCAATGCTCACTCCTCCCATCAAACCACCATACTATTTTCAAGTCTTTTTGTTTTGTTACTATTTTTTATTTAATAATGCTTTTATTTTTTCTCTTTGCTAAATGAACATAGTGAATTTGTGTTATTTTCACCATTTAGTCCCCAATCCCATCCCACTTTTTTTTCTTCTTACAACCCTTCATCTCCCTCCAGTTTTCAAATCTTTTCACTTGTGTGGCTCACTGTGATGTGTCTGGTTTATCTTTGGTGACATATGCCTGAACTGATTCATGCTCCAGCAAGCATCATAGATCAATGGGTATGTCATTGAGGAAAGCAACTTCTCTTTCTTCCCCATCAGCATTAGTCCTCATCAGTCTCTCAGAGGTATGGAGCTTCTTGAGACCTTTCTGCTTTTATAGTGAGATGCTACTAGCACAGTTTGCAAGATACATATCTGCAACAGAACCATGTTTACCACAGTCTTGCCTCATTCAAGGAACAACCTGCAGGCAGGCCTGGATTCATTTTTGATAAGTTACTAAATGCAGTCAATTTGTCTTATGAGTTGAAATTTTCATAGCTCGAAACTCTTTGCTCATACACTTGAAATTTAAAATGCAAGCTAAAATAAAGAGAAGATGTTTCGCATATCAAGCTCAAACATTTCCAGCTGTTTGCTTGTTTTGTTTCCATTTAAAAAGTGGTCTACCACTATGGGAATATAAATGGTTACAAACTTAAGAATTTGGATGCAAGAGTAAAAAACTTGATGTTTGTACTCATTGACACAAAGCAATTAATTAATTTATAGAAAAAAGAAATAATAAGAAACAAACTGTTAAAAATACTTTGTTCATGGCATGTCACTGTGATGATCAAGAGTGTAAGATTAGATGTGTGAATTTGAAAGAATTCAGATGCTAGAATAACTTGTATCAATGTCGAAGTGCATCAATTTCTGATGTATTTCCAACACAGTCCTCAAGCACACCCATGCCCTTTAGGGATTACCAAATGGTTTGCTCACTGCATTAAATGTCTTTCTCTGCTCCTTCCCTAGGTATATTCCAGATGGAATCCAACACAAACTAAACACTCCTCCAACTTTAATTTTTTTCTTCATTTTTAGGTTCAGTTATAGATTATGAATTTTCAAATCTGTTTATTCTTATTGATGATATAATGTTAATAAATTATTCCATTAAGATTATTTAATTCAATGAAATACAAATACTGAGAAAAAAATGAATCTTATTTTTAGTAAAACTAGGCTAAATGATTTGGAGAATTTCAGACCTTCATACAGACTATCAGTATGTTCAAGTTTTTCTTCAAGAAGAAAAAAGGAAGGAAGAGAGAAAAGGAGGGAGAGGGAGGGAATGAAGAAAGGAAAGGAAGCATTATGGATGTGAGTTGGATTAAAAGAACATGGAGTTCTAATATCTTGGCTCTGTGTGAGTCTACTAACAATTATATAGTGGTTAAATTAAAATATATTCCAATAATTCCACATGCGAAGTGACATTTTTGATTCATCACGATGATCACAGCATGTTTGTATTTAACATGCTATATATAGCATGTTTCCATATCTGCTGCATACACACTCACATGTCTACATGTGTGAATTTATATGTACGAGAATGTACAAAAAGCAAAAGTGCCTCAAGAAAATAGCTATATGAGTTTTTTTTTTTTTACTGTTTCCTATCTTTCCTGATTTTCTATAGTAGTATGTGTTATTATGCTCAGAAAATGATAGGTTTAAAATCTTCTTTTCAGGAAACAGTCAATCTAATTTCCCATTTTAGTAAATAGGGTTTTTTTCCCTAAAATTCTTTTAGAATCTCATACATGAATACAGTAAATTCATGATATTTTCACACCTTAATCCTCATTCCCACTCCCATCCATCCTTGTTTCAGTTTGCTGATAAATGGTTGCTGATAAATGACCATCAAATGGCTTAAGGGAACAAGGGGTTTGTTGTCTCTTACGATTGTCTGGTTACAATTCTCAGTCCAGCTTGACAGGAGAGCTCACACCAACACTGGGCCAAGGGAACTAGTCACACCATCTCTACATAGTGGCTGAGAGAGGGACGATCCTTACTTGCCTTACCAGCATGTCTGGCCAAGTATACACAATGATGCCAATTCCTTCAACCAGCTCTCTGTATTTTTATTCCAGGACCCAATCCCACCCACCATAGGCTGGGCCCTCCCCATCAGCCAGACAATCTCCTGCAGGTTTGCTTTGGACCCAACTCAATCACTAATTCTCCACAAATGTGCCCAGAACTCAAACCCTCAACCATCAAGTTTACACCTGTGCCTAACTATGACAATCCTCTTCCAATTACAACCCTTCTTCTTCCCTACCAGTCTCTCCCCTATTTTCAAAAACTCAGTTTCAGCTGGTTTTCATTTGATGGCAAATTCCTGAGCACTTGCAATAGTATGAATCATGTACCAGTAGGTACATCATTGAGGAAAGCATCTCCACCCACATCAGCATTAACTCTCAACAGTCTCTCAGGGAGGAATTTTTATACTTTGGAAGAAGGAAAGAATCCTATCATACTAGGCATTTTCTGCAAGCCAATTTATCAAATATTTAAATTTACTTTTAACATAGCAGAATACCAGTAGCAAGAAATACAAATGATCTTTTGCCCTATTTTATGTAAAATATTACTACCATGTTAGATAACACTGAAGTAGTTTTGATTTTGTCTTTGAATTTTTATGCTTTGTCTATTTTTAGCACAGTGTTATTTTTGTTTACACAATGATCATCTATAGTTACATTTGATGGCTGGTTTATATACCAAATATTTTTAATCAGCAAGAATACAATGAGATAATTTAGCAAGTTACATCCTTAGCAAGCAGCATAAATTGCATTTGCTGCAATTCTTCTTTTCTATTAGTAAACAGATAAAATGATATTCAAGTAGGACTGAGTGCTTCTGGAGATCGAACTCAAGTGCTTTTTATCATTTATTCACCAGCCCACTTACCACCACATCCCTACGCGCTATATGCAGGCAAGATAACGTGAGCCTTTGGAGACAGAGGCCTTTTCTCCAACTTCTAGAAGTTTCTTTTCTCCAACTTCTAGAAGTTTCTTAGCACACAGGAAATGTTTAATAAACACTTGCTAGCTATGTGACCTTTCCAGAAACACCATTCTAAAATGCTTGGTTATAGTACTTTAGTAAATTGAAACAAAGATGAATAGTATTTGAATTTGTTTATAGTGATAGCAAGCCTTAGAATAAGTTTCGTTATAAATATATCTGTGCATATCTACCAAATGTACTTTATTCTGGGATGGAAAGGAAACCAAAAAGGGGTGAAGGAGACTTGTGAATTTGTGAACTGGGAAAGCAGTCACAACTGTGTTCATACCAAAGTTGTGAACAACACACAATATGTAATTTGAGGCTAACAGAGATGGAGTGCTTTGTGAAAGATTTTTACAGTTACAGTTTTGATCAAAGTGTCTAGAACCTTCAGTGCAACTTTCTTTAAACTACATTGTTGATTACCAGGATTTGGGGACCATGGAAAGTAAAATTAGAAAGCAGAATATGCCGGATTTGTCCAATAGTCTCACTGGCCAGTGTCAGTATCTACTTTTACAGCTTCTGAGACTCTTCACAGAAGTGTTTTCAGTTATTCTAATTGTCCCCCTTTTTTTCTTCAGATGTTTCTCTTGCTTATCATTCTTTGTCTGTAGAACATTCTTTCACTCATTTTTTTTAACCATTTATCTTGGAGGACTTCAGTTCACAACATGTATTTTCCAGTTAACTTTTCTGCCATTGTATATATGTTTACATCAGTAGCTCAACATTCCTCTCCTGATGTTGAATGCCTTATTATCCCTGTATATTTCCCACGTTGTTGCATCACCACCTCCTCTTTCTTCAGAAATTCATCTTTTTCCCCACTGCAGGTGAACGAAAACATATGGACTGCACGGCCGATGGGCATAAAGCAATCTGCAAGCCGTGCCAGGAGGGGGAGGAGTACACGGACAAGGAACATCATTCTTCGAAATGCATAAGATGTGGACTCTGTGACGGAGAACACGGTATGCTCCATAAAGAGCAGCAGGATCAATCCTGGTACTGAATGTAGATCTATGTGTGATCCAACTGTGTTTGGGAGTATTATAGTTACATATTTGTAGGTGTAAACTTGGCAATTGAAGGCTCAAACTCTGAGCACATTTGTAAAGAATTAGTTGTTGAGCTAGATACGAGAAAGCCTGCAGGAGATTATCTAGTGGATTGGGAAGACCCAGCCCATGGTGACATGGTGGGTGGGACTAGTCCATGGGCAGGTGAGTAAGTTGGTTGAGGAAGTTGGCATTCTTCTATATACTTAGCCAAACATGTTTTGTGGATAAAATGTGACCAGTTCACTTGTTCTATGATGTTGGCGTGAATTCTTCTGTCAAGCTGGACTAAGAACTGCAACTGGACAATCTTAAACTAGAATAAAACCCTTTGCTCCCATAAGTTGTTTGGTCATGAATTTATTAGCACACTGTGACAGAGAACTTCCTTGGTGCTGTGTAGCCCAGTCCTAGTGCCTTATAGAGACTCATGTGTAATACAAGTAAAGTTTGAGAGCTATTTTGGTGCTGTGCTGACCTTCACAAAGGAGCAAGATTGCATTGCTGGGTAAAGCAGGACCAGGTCCTGAACTAATGACCACTTTGGTTTCAACAATTCTCTCAAATGGTGTCTTAACTTCACCTTTCCTGTTGCTGATGCAAATACATGAGCAAACAAGGGCTCATTAGTTAACCTCATTGTTCTTGGTTACAGTCCATTATGAAAGCAGGAGAGCTCATCCAACATAGAGTCAAGAGAACAGGCCACACCATATCTGCAGGAATTGCTGAGAAAGGGGCAAACTTTCTACCTTGCCATCCTGCCAAATTCCACCAGATCTCTCTCTATCTAATCCAATCGCTCAGGAAATGGTATCAACCATTGTTGACTGGATCTTCCACATCGATTAGATAATCTCTCACCAGGCTTAACTTAATTAAATAATTCTTCATAGGTATGTTTAAAGACCCAAACTCAATTGTCAAGTCAATACATATATTTAACTAGCATGGGGGCAAGTAATTAAATATCAAACCTGGGAAGGAGGTGCAACAGCTCCAATCAAAAGCTCAGTATCTCTATTTTTCCTGCATTGATGTGTGATGGTAGTCCTCATTGATGGCCAGGCAGAAGCCCAAGACGTGTGTTTATTGCCGTGGTAACCTCAGATCTTGACTGCGTACTTGCGCAGTGGGTACAGCCGCTCCTTGCGTTGCTGCTTCTTGGTCTTCAGTCCCTCCTCGTGCTTGGTGAGCCGCCGGCGCATGGCTCTCGTCTTCTTGGGCCTCAGGTCCAGGGGCTTGTATTTCTTGCCCTTGTAGAATTTCCTGAGGTTTTCCTCCTGAGTTTGGTTAATGACTATGAGAACACGGGCAATGGATTTGCGTACAACTCGGATCTTGGAGAGTTTGGACGCCGCACCGCCGGTCACTTTGGCGATGCGCAGCTGGACAGTTCCACCTTCAAGTCGTCCAGCAGCTCCTCCTCCTTCTTGCCGCGAAGGTCTGGAGCCTCAACCTTGGCCATGGCCACGCGGGTCGCCGCCGCCACCGCCTGGTCCGAGGGAAAGAGGAAGGGGCCGACAATAAAGCTTTTTTGTCACTATTCAGGCTATAAAGAATTGATTTTCTTAATCCTGGATATATGCTCGAGTTGCCCAGGTAGCTGTTACAAACAGCAATGGTTAGTTAGGTCTCAGGTCACAATGATAGAGTCGGAATCTCCAAGTGGAGCCTCAACATGGGTGTGATTACATTGAAGTTGAAGTATAACGTGTTGCAGTCTGACTGACGGGCTCGGGGTGGTGCGATGCTGTTGGTCTGCAGCTCCTACAGGCAAGGAGACAGACCAAAAAAACAGACTCCTCTAAGCAAGGGTGGGAACTTTCCTGCTTTCGGTATTGTCCATCCACTTGCAACTCTGCTAAATGATGGCTGGCCATTTCATTTTAGTGGCTGCTTGTTTATTTCTTTGTTTTTGCTAGTAAACACCGGTTGTGTTATTAAAGATGAGATGGCATGACAGTTGATAATAAGCAATAGATCTCAACTATCCATACAGCCCTTAGCCATTATGTTCATAGTTCCTTTGCCACTAGCTGCTCTCATTGTTTGCTGACTGTCTTTTCTAGGTCTTGAAGTGAAAACAAACTGCACCCGGACCCAGAATACCAAGTGTCAGTGCAAACCGAACTTTTATTGCAATGCTTCTGTGTGTGAACACTGTGAGCCCTGTACCACGTAAGTTTTATCCCTACCTCAAGCGATGTCATCTTTCCAGAGAAGAGACGCACTGGCTTACTTAGGAACTAGAGTTCTATTGTTATTTCTGTTCCAAGTCACTAGATGACCATTTCCTCATTCAATATCACTGGGCATTTTCTAGTCATTGAATGTTACTGAATACTTCCTGTATACTGGACGCTGTCTACTTGTTACTTACATTAATAATGTGAGGGAGACCTACTACTGTGGAGGTCTCAGTTCTGGAAGTTAAAAAAAAAAAAAAAAGCAATGTCATTGCACATTGACAATATGGGGTAAGCATAAGAAGACACTTGTGCTGTGGCGTTGAAAGCTATTCAGGAAGAATTTCCCACCCTGCTTGAAGAGATGAGAGTTTTGATTCCTGGGGAAGAAAGGAACAGTATGGAAAACATATTTTAGGTAGGGGAGCAACAGCTATGAGGAGACAGAAGTTCTGAAAAACACAGAATCTGGCTGGACGGCTACAAAAGTCTGAGAAGAATTTGGATTATTATGACTTTAACTTTCATGAAGAAAAGCTTTGTTTTGACCCGTCTACAAAGCCTGGTCACATCTCTTACTTGCCTGCTGATTAACTGGCTTAGTTTGAGCAGGTCTTGTAACCTCTCTGAACTTGTTTCCTCCATATTTAATTAACTCCATCTGGTACATTTCTGTAAAGAGCAAACTGTTGCACTGAAAAAGTAGCTTTTATAGTGGGGGGGGGAGAACTGAGCAAGAGAGTACTTGCCTAAGCCTGCATAAGGCCCTGGGTTTGCCCTGGGTTTGATTGCCAAATGTAAATGTCACTTCTGAACTGGGGCTGTAGCTCAGTACCAGAGTGCCCACCCAGTCTGATTAAGATCTTAGGTTCAATTCCCAAGAAGGAAGAAAAGTAGCTTTTTGATGTGTAGGGATACCATTGGTATAACTATGAATGCATTAAGTTTATTAAATTTACCTTAAACTTGTAACTCACCCTGGTAACTAATTTAAAATCTCATAGGGCTATGATACTTTGTGTCTTATTTGCTGAGAAAAATATTTTACTGCTACCCTTGTCACTCCTCGATGTAGTCAAGTATCTGAGGGCCTTTCTGGGTGGGAGGATTGGTAGACATTGTGGGGAAGTGACTAGTTCCGTCAGATGACAACAACAACCGTAGTCCTGAATACTTCATAATCATGATATGATTCTCATCTCCCTGGAACTCCCTGAGATAGATAGTGCGCTATCTTCCTATTATTGATGAGACAGCGGGCTACTGGTGGGTAACTGAGCCCCCATGCTCATGTAATTAGGCAGCAGGAAGAGGAGCGTTGAGAACTCAGAGATGACTGTCAACATTTAGCTGTCTGAAGAAGAAGAGCTCACGTGCATGTCCTGACTGCCCTGCCCCACCTCCAGACCCGAGCTCCTTCCCTGAACAGCATCCCATGCAGAAACTGCTTACAGGATATTTGATTATCTTTTGAGACTTTAAAATAAAAGGTTCTTGACAATTATTCTTTTAAAAAGTCTGTCTTAAGTATTTCAAGAGATGAACTTATTACCAGCTGTAAGGACTTTTTTAGTGTTCATTTAATTCTCCTTTTCACACATCAGTATTTTATCACCATCTTTGACTGTCCACATTTATTTCTTCAACATTTTTCATCAAAACATCCAAATTATTAGTTACTAACTTGTACCAACTTTAGAAATATTTGAGAGACAACAATTGCCAAAGATGTAAATAAGAATAAAACAAATCCCGATGTGTAATGAACCATTAATAAGTAATGAAGAAGTCTATTCAGGCTTTCTAAATTTTCTCTCTCTCTCTCTCTCTCTCTTTTTAATCTAGGTGTGAACATGGGATCCTTAAGCCGTGTACACCAACCATCAACACCAAATGCAAAACTGAATGTAATTATTGCTTTTAATAATCGTCTTTCTTACTCTCTCTGCTGCTGGGAGACACGGCTCAATCTCAAGCAACTTAATGGGAGAAAGTGAGATTTATTCAGTTTACAGTTCCAGAAGGGAGATCCAGTGCATTATGGTAGGAAAGGCATGGCTGGCTGGCAGAAACCGGAGGCAGCCTAAGTCATGTTCATCAAAGAGGTGGAACGCTGTAAAACTGCTCTCTGCAAATTTTAAGAAGACATTTGCTCCCTGAAGCAGGGTGGGGCTAACCAACCTCAAGGCCCACTCCCTGTGACCGCCTTCCTGCAGCAAGGCTCCACCTCCTAAAGGTGTCATGACCTTCCCAACCAATTCTACCCAAACATTCAAATACATGAGCCTGTGGGGGAACAACACAAACTTCAAACAATGACAGTGATTAAATCCCCCACCTATGCCCACACACATGAACAAAAACTCATTTTTAATGTGCATGTGTGTATGCGTGCTTGGATGTGTGTGTGTGTGTGTGTGTGTGTGCATATACATATAGAGGCCTAAGGATGGAATTAACCTTGATTGTTATTCCACCTTATTCTTTTAAACTTGGGTGTTATTAAACCCAGCACTCACCACTAGGGCTAGTCGGGCTAGCCAGCTTGCTTTAGAGATTCCCGGGCTCTGCTTTCCACAACTGGAATACAGGTGGGCTGTTATGCCTACCTGGCATTTTTTTTTTTTTTGATGGGGGATCTGGAGGATTCAAATTCTGGCCCTTCTGCTTGTACAGCAAGCGCTTTAATCACAATCCCTCATTGTTTTTATGATTGAGATACTGTTATTTTGTTTCATCTTTTAAACCTGCTTGTTTTCATATGAAATGTCCACTGTTTCCAGCTACTTGGCCCAATCCTTCATTATCTGTGGCTGCTGCTGCTGCTGATCCTTCCAGTTCTGGCAGGTATAGGTGAGTCCTTATTTTGCTCAAACTGCAGACTTATGTGACATGGGAAGCAGTTGTTTGGTGCATTTAGAGAAACAGAGAGCCAGGACCTCACTAGAACAGCACTTCGATGGATGCCCGGTAAAAATTGTCCCTCTCGGTACCTCCCCTCCCTTGACGAAACTCTACAGTTCTATTTAACATTAATTTAATTTACTCTGAAATTATTTTTGTTATTCCTCATCTTTAACGTAAAACACTAGTGCAACATGTTTTATTCAACAAGTGCTCAATGAAGTTAATGGTTAAGCCCAAATTGAGTCTAATCGTAATTAGTCTGGCAAAACAGCTGTGAATCAAGCAGTCGTAAAAGTTACAGGTTGCACCGATTTCTTAATAATCAGAGGCATAATGCTTCCTTTTTTACTGTTTTCTTCAGTTCAGCTGAAGATGAAAAGTTTTTACTTTAGCCACGGGTGAGCTAACAACAGACATTGAAGGTAGAACCGGTGGGTACCTGACAGATGCTCTGATCCCATCGAATACTGACGTCAGCTCCCACACCCATTGAGTGCCTATGCTTAAGTTATTTGTGACTGTATGTACTTGAGTTTCTAGACATTAATTGCTTGTGGCAAGTTGATTTCAACTTTCTACATCCGATAGTTTCTGTGCCCCATTGTAACCACCCCACACTCCACACAGGAGAGGGAGGGAGTGCTGTGTAAGGAGTCCAAAGCCAGTTTCACCACCACTCCCCCCCACCCCCCCCCGGAACCTAGAGGGTAGTAATTGAGCACCTCACCTAAAGCACGGCTGACTCTGGGACACTTGAGTCAGCAGGGGGAGACTGACACAGGCCGCTTCCTGCTGTGTTTGGCTAGTGTAGATTTTCGTGAATTTCCCTTTCTGCTTTCTTACTGTTGTTTCTTAATGTGAAAGCGTCCTGTCAGGCTGACAGAAATTTCTTTGATCTTTTCAGGGTGGAAATATATAACGAAAAAGAAGAATCATCCTCCTGGTTCTGTTGAAAATCATGTAAGTATTGACATGTGTAGCAACTTTCTCAGAAGATTAAAAAAAAAAAGAAGAAAAAAAGGAAGCAGATAAAGCAGCAATTCAGCCTTTAATTTGTTACTTTCTCTTGAACAAATGCATTTGCACGTACATGACTGAGAGGTGCACCAAAGTGAGTGGCGTTGTGCTGCTGCTGACTTTCAAGTAAGCTGTTGTACCAGTGCTCTAGGAGCCACACAGAAGGAAGTAGAAGTGCCAGACGTGACTTCAACACCAATGCTTTCCCTGCGGAGCCACCCATCACCAGAGCCTCAATTCTGTATCCACGACCCTGCAAAGAGTTTGAAGCTCAGCATTCTCTAACTGCTCAGCTACCATTTTGCTACATATTTTTTCTAATATGAGAAGAAGGCTTTCCACATGGCAAAAGCATAACTGAGAATAGAAAACAGTTCTGGTCACTTGGAGAATGTTTTCTTATGTGAGGCTAGAGTTTGTGAGAAATTAGAGTACTTTTAATCAAATGGTACAAAAAATTTTTTCAAATGGAACCATTTTCTGGTACCAAAATAAAAATAATTTTAAAAAACATTTGACTTATGAGAGAGAGAAAGACAGGAGAGAGAGAGAGAGAGAGAGAGAGAGAGAGAGAGAGAGACCATGTGGGCATCTGGAGATCCAACTCAGGTCTCCAAGTTTGTGAGCAGAAGCCTTAACCACTAAAGCTGCATCACTGGCTCCCAAAATAAAAATTCCTACTATTCAAACATTATCCCCTATTTTAATACTTATTTTAATATTATGGAAAATAATCTTAGTTATCCCACAAACTCTTGAATCCGTCGCCTTTGTGAAAAAATGAGCCAATACCGGTGGTTTCAGGTGTGGACGGTGGTTTTCGGAGTGGATGGAAGCTTTCAGAATCTAAATCTTTTTCCAGTGTGGATGGTGGTTTCCGGTGTGGATGGAAGCTCTCAGGATCCAAATTATTTGACTGAAAAGAAACTTCCTAATCAACCAGTCTAGTTTCCTAACTTTGCCATCATGTAGCTGGTTATAATTCCTTCAGAACTGAGAAAGAAGAATTTGAAAGGAGAATTTAACATTAAACAGATGTTGACATCTCTCTCTCTCCCTCTCTCTCTGTTTCCACCCTCCCAGGAAAAGATACCAATGAATCTCCCAGGTAAGGTTTTACTATTTTATTTCAAAGAAATGGCTTCTTTTGTCAGAATAGGCCAAAATAGGAACAGATTCTAGCATTTTAATGTAAAATAATATTATTAATTTTGGTGATATTGTTAGTTCTTCTATCAAAAGTTTCCTGTGTAGTCTGTTTAGATGTCTAACTAACAGTATTAAATAAAAAAAAAACCAGGTAGCAATAGGGCAGAACATGACAAGTTCAAGAAAAAATTTTCTCCAAAATTAGTCACCTCTATTACAGAATGCTTATCTAAACTGGAGGTTAGCTAGACGAGCAGCGGCAAGTGAACCCGATTATGTCAGGTCAATCTCTGCAGCCCACACGGTGGCAAGAGAGACCCAACTTCAAAAGTTGTCTCTGTCTTCCACACATGAAGTATGGCATGTGCATGCCTGCTCTCTCTCTCTCTCTCTCTCTCTCTCTCTCTCTCTCTCTCTCTCTCTCTCTCTCTTTCTCTCTGTCATTTCTTTCTCTTCCCTAAATATAAATCATATTTCAGGAAGTTAAACTGGAACCTTAAACTTATCTCTAGGAGAGAATATGTGATCTTTCTTAAGCCTCTTTCACAGTTGAGATAGGAATTCACAGAGACTTTACGGCCATGCCCAGCTCAGATGGACGATTCTAGAAGACACAGCATAAGTTGGAACTACAACTCACAACTCAAGGTCACTGACATCAGTAATAAGCAATAAGGCCTGACATCAGTAGGACTTACTCCATTCTTAAATGTAACAAGAAGTGAACATGGTTGTTGATAATGGGAATTTCATTTAGAGAAACCAATTCTCACAGACGACTGTGTTTTTCAGATATTGACTTGAGCAGATATATCACTACTATTGCTGAAAAAATGGAGATAAATCAAGTTGTAAAATTTGCTCGGAAGAGTGGTATGGAGGAAGCCAAGATAGATGAGATCAAGAATGACCATCTCCGAGACACAGCAGAACAGAAACAGCAACTGCTTCGTAGCTGGTATCAGAGTCACGGGAAGAAGAATGCGTACCACACTTTCATAGATGTTCTCAGAAAAGCCGAATTGCATGCTCTTGCTGAGAAAATTCAGGAAATCATCCAGACAGACCATGGAAATACAACTTCAAGCTTCAGAAATGAAAACGAAAGACAAAGCTTGGTCTAGAATCAAAGTTTGCTGCGTTCTAACTGTGAAGTCGATAACAGAACAATTAGTGGGGAAAACTTTTTAAGTTGAGCATTCAACTTAAACTCATGCCCGAAACAGGAGGATTGCCCTGACTTCCAGACTATCCTCTACCATATATCATGAGTTCCTGGCTAGTCAAGTCATGGAGTAGGACTTTATCTCAGAAAAAAAAATTTTAATAGATGGAGTCTGTAAATGTTTCTTCCCTTTTTACTTAAGTTTTCATTTCATATTTAATTTGTTATTTTTGTGGAGCATTGATACATTTCAAAAATCTTAAGATTCTGTCCACAGTAATATTCGACATCTGGTAGAAAGACAACCAGGATCAGGATTCAAGGCAGCGGCAGATTAATACCCAGAGAGGAGTCTACACAGATACTAATATCTTGGGATCATGCTCTGGTGTTTAAGCTGATTCTAAAGGCACGAGTGTAATCAGTATTGGCTTCAGTGTCTAACCACAGTCTGACCCCATTCTGTATCTGTAGGAGCCATGAATTTTGTGTGGAACACACAGGTCAACTCATGATACTTGAATATGCTATATGCAGTATATGCCAATCTACTGGGTCAAAGTAATGTGCCTTACTCTCAGGTATCAAAAACATTACTGCAAAAGTAGCAATGTACAAAAGTATTACGACAGCAGTGTGACCTCTCTATTTTCTTCTGTTGCTCAATTTAGCTCAGCCTTTTGCACTTGAAAACCTGGAGATAGCTAAAAAATAATGAGTCCACAAAAATAAGGACTACCCTTAACAACATGATAAAGCAGGGGTATGATAAATATATGCTAATATTTTAGGGTAAGTTGAAGGAATTATTCCTATTCTTGCTACAGAGCAACTACAAGGTCTATTCAGAACAGTTGCTAAACTAGATTGACAGTAATGATGGGAAGAGGTCAATTTCTAGCCAACAAACTGAAGATTACTATGGTGAGACTTAGAGTTATTGTTGGTTTTGGGAAGCCCTTTGTAAGCATTCTCTTTATTACTACAAAATATATTATTGCAAAGTTGCATTACTATGAAAAAAAAAATAAGGACTACCTTAGAAAGTCTAGCCTGGTTTTGCAATGAGTCTGCATGTGACCAATAAATGAACAACCAAACAATGTAGGAGAACAAGGGATGTTATTCTGGCTTATGACTCTCAGCTACTTTTCATCATCCAGCTTGGCAGGAGAGTTTGTACCCACATTAGGAGCTAAGGGAATGGCAGTAACTATATCCACAGGAATGGCTGTCAGAGGGACAAACGTCCTCGACTATGAGATTGCGAGTGTGCTAAAGTGTTCCAACTACTGAACCAGCTCTCTCCAGCTGTGCCAACTGCCCAGGCAATGGTCCCAGCCTACCCTGGGTTGCGTCTTCCTTCATCAACTAGATAATCTCCTGCAGGCTTGCTCAGGGTTTGCCATACTACAAATTCTTCACACATTGGCTATGAGCCTCAGCTTCACAAAGCCAATACCTGACACACCTGGTTTACAAAAATTACACTGCTTGTAGGGGAGGTAACTCTAGGACACCATGAGCCATACTGACCACTGCTAGTAGGGACAAAGGGAAAGTCCCCCGCCCCCATTCTTTCTTTATGGGCACCAATGGCAGCCTTTACCTACAAAAGCAATTTCAGAATTCCTCTTGTTATTCTCTGTGGGTGCCAAGACACCCTGTCTACTGCTGTTTGATGATTTTTTTACATTTGAATCTCTCTGAAAATATGTGTTAAATGTGAATTCTAATGTATAGCATCCGTGTTCCTGTCCACGTACTGTGAAAAGTTAGCTTCAACTGAAATATTTACAGCCATCTAAAGAGTTTCCACTGATGGAAGATATTTTTAGCTCTTGTTTGAAAATATATAAGGAAAAATATTTAATTAAAACTTTTTTGATATTTCTAGATCTCTCTTTCTTGGTGGGGGCTGGTTTTGGTTTTCATTTGCTCTAAGAAAGTGCTTGCTAGTTTGTGCAATTATCCCATAAAACATTGCTTTGGACTCTTAGGGAGTATTTGTAAAGCCCTTTTGATAGTTAAGCAGTTTTTACCATAGCTTGCTACTGCCACGAATGATTCTTACAAACAGCACCTGAGCATTTAGTTAAATAAACAGGATTTTATTAGAGAAACTGAAGTGTTCATAAGAAAATATCAATTTTAAGTGTAGGTTTTATTGATAAGAAAACTAATTGGGAAATTTGAAATTTCTATTCTATTTGTTGATCATGGGATGATCTCCCCATCCCAGGTCATTAAAATGTATTTATTAATTTAGCCCCAAGTTTTCATACTTGTAAGAACATCATCTGAACACATAAGTCCTAGCACACTAGCTTTTGTGGACATCCTAAAATTTGTTTGTACTATTCCACAGAATCACATAAAATAAAGCCAAGAATAACACATCCACATCAAATGATCAAAAGTGGCTTTAGGTACCTGATATGTATGAAAGATACTCCTTTTTTCCTTCCTTAAGTCAACAAAGGAAAAAGCAGCTTTTCCTTCTTATCACATGCTCTTCTTTCACCCCCCAAAAGTTAATTATAAGGGCCGATAAAGTAGCTCCGTAGGGCAGACAAGATTGCTTCACAAACCTCACAGCCTAACTTTGATCCCTGGAACTGTGTAAAGGTAGAAGGAGAGAACGAACTCCATAGAGCCATCCTCTGTCCTTCATACAGCATGTGGTGCATGCCTGTGCTCACGCACAAAATAAATTGATAAAAATAAATAATGTTTAACAGCAGTATTTTATTTAACCCACCATTTCCAAAGGAGTGGCATTCAAGCATATAATCAGTATAAAAATTATCAACGAAGGACCAAAGCACAGATCAGTGAAGCAAAGTCCCGCTTCAGTCCCCAACACCACAATAAAACAAGACAATCCCCTCTCGTGCCAATAATAATAAAAGACCATTAATTCCATAGTTAAATATTTTTCATTGAGGCTTTAAAATCTAGTGTGTGTTTTGTTTACACTTACAAGTACACCCCAGTTTGGAGTAACCACATTTCCCAGATCCCATTGCCACATGAGGCCAATAGCTACCATATTCTGTATCTTGGTTAGAGCAGCTCTACAATGCACTTAATTCTATGGCTGGTTTGACTCTACAGCTAACATCTGACACTTGCTTGATACTATCCACGAGGCAGCATCACCGGCTGGCTGGAAGTCCAGCATTTCCCATCCCTGAGTTGCCTTTGGATATTGCTTCCAGTCTCTTTCACTGAAACTGCACTTTTCCTGGATCCTGGAATCTTACTCCTAGCGAACCAATTTTTTCTGTGTGCTCCCTTCCCTCAGGTATTCTGCTCTTACTAAGCCCAGCCACGTTAGTTGCCTAAGACCATTCTCTGCCATTTCACAACGGCTTTGCTTGAGAATCCTGACTGGTTGGTTGTGGTCTTTCAGCAGAAAGTCCACAGGATCTTGGGGTTATTCTTGCCCATTTCTCTTTTCTGAGGGATCAGGCTTGTTTTCCCAGTTGCACCAGGCAGCAGGGCAGGGCCAGCACATTCATCCACAGACAAAAGAGGAACTCCATTTTGCAAGGCAAACTTGGCTCACAGAACATCCTGTGTCCACCCTGATGAACTCCAGCCAAGAACTTTGGGTTCTTGAAATATTGTGAAAATACTTTTTCCCCCTAGCTTCACACTGAGGCATCAAGCATGACCACTGCCCCACCAAGAGTCACAGCTATATTCTAGAGTCGGGTGGCTTTTTGGTTCAAAGTCACCCTCATTTTAGTGAGCCCCATTTCATGGGTAGTAGGGATGTCAGTCTATCAATCAGATCTCACTTATGAGCTGCACCAAAATGACTGTCCGTGGAGGTCAGAGGTCACGTGATGGCCCTGCATGCTTGAACATCATGGTCCCCCGTTGGCATCCATGGAGCCCTCTGACATCTGGCTTGATCAGGACACCTGTAGTACTGAACCATTCTTTCCCACATAATGGTAAGGTTTATGATGCAGTATTATTTGAAATTATTTCCTATGCTCATTCCTGAATGGAAATTTGCGGATTTAGAGTCTATTCCAAGGAGTGTGGATATGGCAATGGGGTAGGACGTTGTTTAGATCAGGTTCCACCACCAGAGGAAAGGAACAGAGAAAGAAAAAATAAAAAAAGAAAAGAGAAGAGAGGAGAGTAGAAGAGAAAAGGAGTGAAGACAAAAGAAAAGAAAATGGGAGTAAGAGCATTTGCTACTCAAGCATGAAGACCTGAATTTAATTTCCTTGCATCCCCATAACAATCAGAACATAAATGCATACACACACACACACACACACACACACATGCTGGAAGAGTGTGTGTGTGTGTGTGAGAGAGAGAGAGGGGGGGAGAGAAAAAAGAAAGAGAGAGAGAGAGAGAGAGAAAGAGAGAGAGAGAGAGATGGGGGAGAGACAGCAGGATCACTGAGGCTTACTAGCTGCCAGCCTTGTTCCAAGTTCAGTGAGAGAATCTACCTCAAGGGAATAAAGTTGAGAATCCTAGAACAGGACACCTGACATCCTCTTCCATCTTCTGTGCACATCCAAGAACACACACACACACATGCACACACACACACACACACACACACACACACACACACACGATCATGTTGTCAACCTTCCTTTTAAATATTTACAATTATACAATTAGATACAGATTTATATTTGTACCCATAGACTGCTCTCACTTGTGGTCAGACGAGCTTTTCTTTCAGTGGTTGGTGGTTAATGCAGACTCATAACTGGTCAAAGTGCTGAGAATGAGTGAGTGCATGTGCTAAGACATCTGCATCAGTGCCCCTCCCCACGAAGTTCAGGAAACATTTGGAAAGACTGCAGAAAGGACATAAGCTCTGTGGGAGGGGCAGGCGTGTCTTCTGGACATGACCTGCTGCCACACACAGGAGCTCACAGCAGCTTCGGAGCCTCCATCCATAGCTGAGGGGGGATAGGGAGAGTCACTTTTCTTTGGGAATGTGGCTACTGTAAAATTGACCGTACCCCGGCAGAAGTCCCCACACCTGTGTGCATACAGGCTGCACTAATTGTATTCAGTTATATATATAAATAAAGAAGACATGAAGTTGGGCAGGAGATGTGTTGGGGAAGGAAAGCTTGGGTAAGCAGAATGGGATGGATGTGTTCAAAACACATTGTACACATATTTGAAATTTTCAAAAAATAAATAAAAATATTAAGAAAAAAAGAAGGGGAAAAAAGAAAAAAGAAAAAAGAAAGAAAAGAAAGAGAAGGAAGGAAGAAGGAAAGGAGGAGGAGGAAGAAGGAAGGAAGGGAGGAAGGGAGGGAGGAGGGAAGGAAGGGGGGGAAGGAGGAAGAAGAAGGAAAAGGAAGGAAGGAAGGAAGAAGGAAACAGGAAATTGAAGTGGTGCCGCGGGAAGGAGTAGGCGGGGGGGGGGGGGTGGTGGATGATTGGAAGGGAACTGATAGAGCCAGGAGAGGGGGGGGATGGGGTTAGTTGGGGGGGGGGGGGAAAGGGGGGAGGTAGATGGGATAAGGAGGCATTTGGGGGAGAGTTGCCTTGCGAGGGCCTTCTCTTCGCCAGTGAGGCGAGGCGAGTGGAGGTCGTGGTAGCGTGGAGGATTGACTTGCGGGGGGGGGGGGGGGATCATAGGGGGGGGGGGGGGGGGGTGGAGAGAGCAGTGGGGGTGAGAGTCAAAGTTGATGGGGAGAACCTTCTGCCTTGGCTGAGTCGCGATCGGAGAGAAAGAGCCCTCGCCAGGGGGAGAGGGGGGGGGGGGGGGGGGGGGGGGGGGGGGGGGGGGGGCGCTGCTCAGGTGATGACGATACGGAATCCTCGACAACGCTACCGGGGGGAAGGAGCGCCCACTCCCAACCTCCTCTCTCGCCCTCAATCAGGGTCAGGGGGGGGGGGGGGGGGGGGGGGGGGGGGGGGGCCAATGACGGGGGGGGGGGGGGAGAGGAGCCGGCGGGGTGGGTGGGCGCGGGGGCTTTCCAATTCTCCCTTCTCCCCCCTTTTCCCCCAATTCTCCCTCCTTTCACATCCTTCTTCCTGAGTTCTTCCCCCCCCATCAGCACACAGTCTCACGTAGGGGTGAGGATGTCAGCGTATGGATTGGAAGGACACAGCCCCTCCGTCCATGACAGATTTCTTCACTTGATGGATCTGGTTGCAGGGCCCCTGCTGGCCACAGAGGTCCCTAGGGCAGTGGCAGTCACATTGTCTCTGCAGTGTGACTTTAGGACAATGATGATCCTCTAGGGCAGCTTTGTCCTGGGGGGGTCAGGAAGCCCACAATTGCTGGAAGCCCACGATTGCTACTGAGCAGGACACACTCAATCACAGCAATTTCTTAGAATGCAAAAAGATGATGATCATTGCTGCTTAGACTGCTTTTGTCCTTGAATTCTCTTCTCTCCCTCCATAAAATTTCTTTCACCCGTTTTCTTTGACTCTGTGGATTACTGTTGTTCGACCCTAATGACTTCGTTATTCCTCCTCTAGATAAGTAGGCTGATGTCAACTACCGTAGAAAAATCTCAGATACAAGATTGAAGGATCTGTGAACTTGTTATCCACATGAACCAGTGAGAGGTAACACCTAGACAAGTGGAAAAAAACTGATTCCAAAGTCATCTTTGGGCTCCATCTAGCCACAAGATGGCAGTATTTCCTCATTACAGAATTAAGCCTTGCTTGAATCTAAGTCATCGTACTGATTCATTTTTTTTCCCCTCCAAAAACAGGACACGCCTAGCTTATCTTAGAGTAATTCAGGGATTGTATCTGAAATCAGGCAAGTTCTGGTTCAGAACTTAGGTCTTTGATGAATTAATCACACATCCTTGGATTTAGCTTCTCTGGATGTTCTACAACTGTAGAATAAAGACACAAGCCATCAGTTCTTCACATAATTGTGAAAGACAAAGAAGAGATGAGACTAAATGTAATACATTGCAATATGCTATTGCATTGTTCTTAAGCTTTAATGCCCGTAGGACTCACTGAAGGACATTTTAAAAGTATGTACCCCTGTAGGTGATGTGTCTCAGTGGTAGAACACTTGCTTAGCACGCATGGTGGGATCATGCCCTGGAATCCTCATGCTCCTCAGCCCAGACATGCCTCAGCAAACTTGGCACTGACTGGAAATCTTTACACCCCTGCTTGCTAATCTGCAATGATAAAGACGTGGGACCATAAGTAGAGAAGTTCCATTCCTCAAATAGTCATGGAGAGAAACTGTTCTTTGTTTAGACATTTGTTTCTCCTGGCTGAATAAAAATTTTTCAAAATATCTTCTATTCTAAGACAAACTAAATGGAAACAGAAGCCTTAACCTTCTTTGTCCTTTTAGAGGCATAGAAAGCTCCTGGAAAGGTTGCCTAGGTAATAATCACCTAATGACTTTGGGCTACATACAGAGTATCTGCAGACACGTATACTCAGGTCACAGGACTGGATAGAATTAATAGAATCCTCCTGGACTTTACTTTGGCTTCTTATGAGTCCATCTTTGATCCCTAACAAGTGACACAATGCCTGCTAATAAAAAGTTTGTTGGGGGGTTGGAGAGGTGGCTCAGGGGGTTAAGCCTCTGCCATGTAGGTGGAAGGTCCTGAATTCAGATCCTAGACCCCATGTATAGACCCTGGGCGGAAGCGGGGGCGGCCTGCGTTTCTGGTCCTGGTAGGGCGGAGCCTGTGATTTCCCGGGCAGAGTAAACAAGGAGGAGGTGGAGGCGGTCCATGGTATTTCTTCAATTCGTCTGTGGTTCTACACACACACACACACACATGCATACACAATTGAATAAATAACAATAAAAATTAAAAAAAAGTTTGTTGGTTTACTCTGCTTATACAGAGTGAAAAAAAATTAAGCAGGGAAGTTTCAGGAACCCTCTGGAATTCTTTATCAGGAGACTATCCCAGAACACCGAGGCTTGCTGACCACACTCATGGAGTTTTCATCACTTCTTCTCCAGCATCTCAGAAAGTTCTGAGTCCAGGAAAGTGCAGCAGGAATGATGTGCAGACGAGCCCTGGGCCTGGAGCCTCTGTGCAATAGCTTTAATTTGTTATTCCCGGAACCTGGAGGTGGGCGTTCAAATTCCATCTTAAGTAACACAACAGGCCCCTCAGCAAACATTTTCTAAGTGGTTGCAGGAACTTGTTTATTTGGAATGTATTCAAATCTATGCCAAATCAAGAAAGGAAGGTATTTACACAATTTGTAGGATTCTTGATCTTTCTGCAACTATTTATTAAAAACCTCAATTTTTTTTTTTTTAAAAAGTCAGGTACCATTCTAAGCTAAAATACTAAGAAAACCCAAATACCCTGCTACTGTGAAGCTGGAATGTTAGTAAAAGAGACAGATAAAGAATACATGTCACGACTGTATTGAGTACTATGTGTGAGAGGGTGAAAAACACCCTAATAATTAGAACAAAGTTGTAACTGGAAGTTTTGACAAAGGCAGCAAGACAAAAAGCAAAGTGCGTTAGGTGAGACTTCAGTGTCACTGAGCAAAGACCAGCAGAAAAGTGGTCCCGGTCAGAGGATGGATGAGCACAAGGCCCAAGGCCCAGAGCACACCCAGCCAGTGTGACTGCAGCAAAGTGGTCTGTGTGCCTCAGTGTCCAAGAAGGGAACAGTGACAGGGGACGGCATCAGAGAGGTAACGGCGTCCAGGTAACTAACTTACTAGGGGGCAAAGACCTTGTCAAGAGCGTCCTCACATCTTCCGTGACTAATGCAAAAGCACATCATGTGTATCAGATATTTATTTGTGTAACTTTATTAGAGAAAAAGAAACATGGAGGAGGCTGGGAGACAAGACAATATGACAGAAAGGACCCTCAGGAAATGAACTTTCCTTTGGGAAAAGGAGGATTTTGGCCAATGGGTTTTGATGTGAATGTTAGGACTTCATGGTAGTTTGGAGGATCTGGAAAGACCATTTAATAAAGAAGGGGTGTCCCCTACAGCACTTTTAATGCTGGGTCTCCTGAGTCAGAGTGCAGGGCACACTCTGCCTGGGGGGTTTCTCAGCCTTACTCCCTGGCCCCAGCCCTCTACTGACCTATGTATCACACCTTACTCATCTTTTCACAGCGAAAGGACTTTCTTAAGAACTTGGAATGTGGAAAGTCCCTTTCCATTCTTCCCTCCCCCTTTGTTTTTAATGAGATGAAATTCACATAACATAAAAATCAACTATTTTAAAGTACGCAATTTAGCAGCCCACAGTATTTCACAATATTGTGCAACTGATACCTCCATCCAGCACCAAAATGCTTTATACTTCAAAGGAAAATTGGTATCCAATAAGCATCCTTTCTCCTTTCCTTTCCCTGAGATCCACTTTTCTGTGTCTATGGCTTTAAGTAGTCCTGACACTTCACATACGTTGAATCAAATGCTATGTGACCTTAGGTGTGGTTTCTTTCAAGGTCAAGCAGACCTTGGCAGGAACAATGTTCTAGTGAAGGTACAGATTCAAGTCGCTCCACAGTCAGAATGTAGTGTCTGTGTGACGGCAGAAGTCAAGGACTCTCAGATTTGTTCAATGTAGAAAAGTACATGAAGGCAGTGGAAACCTTTGGGTGTAAAGCTGGATGAGTGAAGGGAATGCACAGATCAGTAGGGTGGCCTGAAGAGAGAGGTAACATTACACTACGGAGGCCTGAACCCCACAGGAGTAGACAAGCCAGAGAGAACCCTGAGGTCTATAGAAGCACACAGACAGAAGAGTGGGAGGGAGTGGGGAAGGGAAGGGAGGGGATGGGAGGGAGGTGGAGGAAGAGAAGTGGGAATGAATACTCAATATGCTTGTAAAAGTAGAAAAAATCTAAAAAGAAGAAAGGTGCATGCGGGAAATAAAATGTGAATAATGCTTATCACGTGCACATCACGTGAGCCCTGCTGTCTCATCACTTGTTTGGGAAAAAGAGCCAGAGAAGTGCATGACCTTGGTAATAGCATTGGTAGATCAACTTCTAGCCATCCCAACCTCACTTTCTGTCCCAATAATAAAAAACCACACATATGGGGTGGGCAAGAGAGCTCAGTGTGTGAAGCACTTAGTGCCCCCCCCCCATGGCTTGAATTCAATTCCTGGAACCCACTGGTGGAGTGAATTGAACACAATTCCACAAGTTGTCTTCTAACATCTTCATGCACACTGTAGCATACACACACACACACACACACACACACACACACACTCTCACAGATGTTAAGGAAACAAGAAATATTAAACAAAACAGGCATGTTAGAATAAGGATGTTTACTATACTAGTGTTCTCATCAAGAGTGAAGAAAAGTCTGAGGTAGACTTACCCCTCAGTTTGTGGCATAATACCATGCAAGATCTCTCTCTCTCGTCCCCATTAATAATATCAGTAGGTTTGATACACAGTCATACTTCCCTCAATGATGAGGGTGTAGCCTGAGACATAATTCACTAGCTGGTTTTGTCCTGTGAACACCAAGTGCACTTATGCAAACTGAGATTATGCTGATATCATGTGATATAATGATGGAGCCTCCAGTGTCTGCATGGTTCGTCCATAAACAAGCTTTGTGTGGTGTAATTAAAGGAGACTTTTTCCTATGTCGGCAGTCACACCAAAATATGTGCTGCTATTCTGTGTACTTTGTAATTTATGTACTGGTGGTGCATCATATATCTCAAGGAGCTTTCACTCAAAACCATATTTTGAACACCAATTCACCTATATTTACAAATGCATGATTTAGTTTTTCAAAGTAGTTTTTTATTTGTGTGTGTATAGTTCAAGATTTCCAAGACTTTACATCCCAGTGTTAGAAATTTTGGCTACTGCCATTTTCTGCCCATAATTTTAATATGGGCTTTGAGGATCCAAATCCAGATCCTATTTTTAATTTTTCTACTTTTATGAACATATTGGGTATTCATCCCAGTTTCCCTCGCTTTCCCCTCCCCTCAGGCCCTCTATCTCCTTCCCTTCCCTTCACCATTCTCTCCCACTCCCTCCCACCCTTCTGCCTGTGTGCGTCTATGGACCCGAGGGTTCACTCTGACCTGATTACTTAGGCCTCCATGGTATATCAAGTTACCTCTCTTCTGGCCACCACACTGATATGTGCATTTCCCTTCACTAATCCAGCTTTAGACCCAAAGGTTTCCACTATAAGTACCCATTCTATGCGTATAATAACAGCTACCAACAGAGTACTTTGATATATGTCTTCTTATTAATGGTAAATTCTTAAAGATAGAATTGCCATGTCAAAGAACTTGAAGACTTTTTTTTTATATCTCCAACACTTATTGTTTCTCTCTCATGTATTTTTCTCCCACATTTTATTTTTTTCTTAATCATACAAGCTCAAAAAGTAACTGTTCTCTCCCTCCCCCTCCCCGTACCCATCGTTCCCCATTGCACTCTCCCCCTTCCTCCTTCCTTTTACATCCCTTCCCTCCTTTCCCCTCTCTTAGTGCATTCCCCTTCCTCCGTCCCATTCGCTGGAGCATCCTTTTGGGTAAATGCCAAACCTCCCTCTGATTCTTCCACTTTAGTGAGGGTTCAGGACTCAGTGGCATAGCCCAGAGCTCCTTCTTGGGTTCCCCGGTAGTACGGGAACTCTATTATGACGGTTTAATCTCTTGCCTCTAGAGATCCTATTGCCTGAAGCCTTCTCTCCTGGAATACATGCTAGACTTTGGGGGGTCCTCGTCATGTCAGCCATTGTGCAGGTCAGGCAAAGTCCAATCCTGGCTGGTGCAGCCCTGACTTGTGTGGAGTATCTTGCATATCTTTGGTCCTCCCTGTTGCAGTTCATCTGCATAGTTGCTGATAAATGACCATCAAAACATCTTAAGGGAACAAGGGGTTTATTTCCTTATGACAGTCTGGTTACAGTTCTCAGTCCAGCTTGAAGGGAGAGCATGCACCAACACCAGGGCTGAGGGAACTGGCTACCATCACCACATAACGGCTGATGACAACTCCCTCAACCAGCTCTCCATGATTTATTCCAGGGCCTAGTCCCACCCACCATAGGCTGGGCCTTCCCCATCAGCTAGACAATCTCCTGCAGTTTCGCCCTGGGCTCAACTCAACTACTAATTCTCCACAAATATGCCCAGAGCTCAAAACCACAACAGTCAAGTTGACACCTGTGCCTAACTATGACATTCCACCCCTTGTCAACTTGACACAAAGACAATAGCACTTTTAAACGGTAATCTTTCCTTGTCTCCACAGATATTAAAAGTTATTTTGAAAATATAAATACATCTCATGGACAAATTTAAAATGTTCTCTCATTAAAACTTCAGTTCCAACATTTAAAAGTTCAAAGTTTCTTAACCTTAAGACTCTTAAATCAGAATAAGTTAAATACTTTAAAGCAGATATAAAACATTAAAACAGAAGGATCTTAAAACAATAAGAAAACATTAAAAAGATCAAAGTCCAGCAAATCAAATACCACATCCTTTACTTCAATGTCCATCTTCTGTTGCTCATCACGTAGTCAAGGCTGCTCAATGATTCTAGGCATTCTCAGTTCCCTACTTGTAGCTTAAAGTTGTAAAATCAGAGTTCCTCTGAACCAGGCTGAATCTCCACTTACACGGTTCTGACATCTCCAACAGTACTCTGGGTTCCTCTGCAGCTATAAGCTTCACCTTCTCTCGCAGGAACTCTATGCCTGCCACTTGGTGCCAAGCTTTTTCTGCTCTCCATGAATCCTTCAGTAGTACACCAAAACCAGTATCACCTGAGGGACGCTGCCAGATTTCGAAGTGAGGTTGAAACGTAGCTTGGTCCACTGGAGCTACAGCTGCACCAACTTTAACACACTGACACTGGAAAAGCCTCTTTTCTAGGCAGCCAAACTTGCAAAGGGTAAGAAATAGCTTTAACTTGGGCTTTCAGCCCCTGAAGAGGGTTTTCAAACCACAAACTCGTCATACGGTGGTTTTTGCTTCTTCCACTGTCCACCAATGCAAGTCACTAGTTTCCTTCATTGATGCTCATTTCTCCAACAATGGCAGCTATTTGGCTGCCTGCCCTTTGCTCATGCAAATCCTCAAGGCTGCCAACACAGCTCTCCTCTATCAAGCAAACCAGTCTATCGTGTTTAAACTCAGCTTTACCAAAGTCCTTGTTCCCCTTATCAGAAACTGGGCCCAAATAATTCACAACTCTCTCAGCACTGATGTTATCCAATTGGCCTACTAAACTCTGAAGAACGGTATTGGAATCCACAAAGTGAAAATCTTCAAACATTTCCAACTCTGTCCAGTGAAACCATTCAAAAGCCACAAAGTCCACATAGATTTATCAGCAACACCCCACTTCCTGGGTACCAAATTCTGGTGCAGTTCATCTGCATAGTCGCTGATAAATGACCATCAAACATCTTAAGAGAACAAGGGGTTTATTTCCTTACAACAGTCTGGTTACAGTTCTCAGTCTACCTTGAAGGGAGAGCATGCACCAACATCAGGGCCGAGGGAACTGGCCACCATCACCCCTTAACAGCTGAGAGATGGTCAATCCTTACTTGCCAGACCAGCATGTCTGCCCAAATATACAGAAGGATGCCAACTCTCTCAACTCCGTGATTTATTCCAGGGCCTAGTCCCACCCACCATAGGCTGGGTCTTCCCCATCAGCTAGACAATCTCCTTCAGGTTCGCTCTGGGTTCAATTCAACTACTAATTCTCCACAAATGTGCCCAGAGCTCAAGCCCGCAACAGTCAAGTTGACACCTGTGCCTAATTATGACACTCCCCATCTTTAGGATCTTACAGTCTTACTGCCCCCTCTTCTGAAAGGTTCCCTGAGCTTTAAGATGGGGAGAGATTTGGCTGGCTCTGTTCCAGGTGAATAATGTAGGGTCTTTGGTGTTCTGAATCATGGTTTGTTGTTGTTTTCAGTTTTGCTTTTCCTGCATTACCCTTGGCTTCATCCTGATTGATATTGGAGGTCACCTCCAACCAAAGATAAAAGATTGTTTAAATGAAGATCTTATTATATGAGGAGACTCAAAGGTAGATGCAAGAATAGGAGTAGGACACAACAGTGAGGGTGGGTCACTGTCCTACTTGCAGGATAGTTACCATCTATCTGCCAGTCCCTATACCCTCCCTGATTGATGAGATAAAACCTGTTCAGTCACAAGTGACTAGGAAGGGAAGTGAGAGTGAGTTGCCCCAGATGTCTCGCTACTTACATGCAATACATGATGATAGTGGCCTATTTTCTCTACTGAAGCGTGATCCCCTCTCTCCTTTCTTTTGAAGTCCCCATTCTCCTTCCCTCCTGTTTATAAACCTTTGTGATTACAGTGTGTTTGCAGAGATTTACCTTTGAATATGTCATTAAGTGGGTTTAGAATTAGGATCCACTTATTAGGGAGTACATACGGTGTCTAACTTTCTGTGTCTGTGATATTTCACTTAATATAATTTTTTCTACTTTCATCCATTTCCCAGCAAATTTCATTAATTCATCTTTTCTGATGACTGAGTAGTATTCCATTGTATAAATGTAACACATTTTCATTATCTATTGGTCAACGGTTGGGCATTTGCATTGATTCCATGACTTTGCTATTGTAAGTAGTGCTGCAATGAACATGGTTGTGCTCGTGTCAATGTAGTGAATTGTTGCATTATGGGGATTATGGGTATAGCAGGGTCATATGGCATTTCAATCTTTAACTTTTTTAGAAATTGCCAAACTGATCACCAGAGTGGTTGTATGAGCCTGCATTCCCACCAGCAATGTATGAGAGCTCCCTTCTCTCCACATCTTCCCCAACATTAAGCATTGTTTGTATTGTGGATTTTCACCATCCTGACCAGGGTGAGATATCTCAAGGTAGTTTTGATTTTCATTTTCCTGATGGCTAAAAATGTGGAGCATTTTTAAAACATTTGTTGGACATTTCAATTTCGTCCCTGGGAAAGTTTCTCTTGAGTTCTGAGGCCCATTTCCTAATTGGGCTATTTATCTCCTTGGTATTTAGTTTTAAACTTTTTTGTTAACTTAGATAATAGAGCTCTATTGGATATGTGAAGACCCAGATCCTTTTGATTGTGAGGTAAAGACTTTAAAGACTTTTTTTCCCCCAGTCCAAACATGATTTATAAAAATAAGTCATTAAGCAACACTCAGAGCTGATATATCTTCTACCTGTTTGAATACATCCTATATATAACACAAGTACATAACATAACATATTCACAAACCTGTGAAAAATAAACCTAATAGTAATATTGATAAACTAATGCTTAATATATATATATATATATATATATATATATATGCTGAGAGAAGGATTAATTTTTGCTTTTCATATTCACACAATGCTTTTTTTTCTGTGTCAATCTATTTTTTAGATTATATTAAAAATAAAAAATGACTTCGTGTATACACGTTGCTGATTTTTCAGGTAGGCGTTATTTCTCTTGCTTTAGTGATAGATGAATCATAAGAATGTGGGGACATGACTGTGCAAAATCGTGCTTCTTTCTGCTAACAACTCAGAGTAAGTTCCAGGGCTCTGAAGAGATTTTTAAGGAGCACTTTCATTTCCAAGAAATTACTGTCATACTCTCCAGAGAAGACTCATGTGCTTTCAATGGAAACTCATCCAAGTCTGACCTAAGCTTTGGAGTTATCTGAGGAGTGTCTGGCTCACTGCAGGAGATTCTCAATGGACATTTCCTAAGATCAGGAGAACAGGCGCAGACTCAAAACACCAAACAATTTCCGGTTCTCTAGGTCTCCAGATGCTACTCATGGGAAGTACACATCTTGCATTATCATGGACTTACAAGTTGACAAGGGTTAATTAGATCTCCTTAAGAGATCTCATTTGCTTCCATATGATTCTTTCATGATCAAACTTGAGAAAATGATTGACATAGCAGCCATCTGGCGTTAGAAACACATACAAAACTTAGAGATTACAGAATTGAATGGCAGTCTTTTTCCCCTTTTATTCATTTTACTTCATGTGTGCATGTGAAGTTAATTTTAAAAAGTTTAACTGCGTTATTCACAAACATCCAGTTCATTCATTTTAAACAGTAGTTTTAACAGTATCTCTGTCACTATTTTCTGGACGTATCCTATCAGTGGAATTTTGCAATTTGTGGCTTGCTATGTTTCCCTTGTACGTTTGCAAGAATCCACTAATTGCAGCATATTTCAGCTCTTCACTTTTTCTCATGAACAATACTATTACTCTAGTATTACTACTCTAGTAGTAGGCTAGATAGAAGGAAGGGGTTGTGTTGGGGCTTATGAATCATTGTGGCTCAATACTGGTGGCACTGTTTGGAAAGACGATGAAACCTTTAGGAGGTAGAGCCTTGCTGAAGGAGTTACGTCACTGGGAGGCAGGCCTTGAGGTTGGATACCCCGACCCCCTCTAAGTTCTCTTCCCATCCACCTTCTCCAGTATGGAGGAAATGCGACTGAGGGTCACTTGCTCCTGTCGCCATGTAACACATCTGCCATATCACCATGTGTTCCTTGGCATGATGGACTCTATTCACTTTTGGAGCTGTAAGCCAAAATAATAACTCTTTCCCTGCTAAGTTGTTTGAATCAGAGTATTTTATCACAGGACAGAATAGTAACCAGAACAGGGTGTAACTGGCAATGGCCAAGAGTCCCAGGGGAAAATGATGAAAATGTCCTGAACAGTGTGGAAGTGGCTGTACTATCTATGTACTAACTATGCACTTCAACTGGGCACGCTGTACAGATCTGAATTCTAGGATCGTCATGAGGCTAAGATGCAAAGGAGAAGCTCTTCCTTCAAAATCTTTCAGTCCGGCAATGCAACCTGTAACTCTTCCAAATTGCTCTGCCTTCCTTCTGCACCTACTAAGGCCGCCATGGAAACTTACATACAGAAGATGCTTCCCAGCCTTCCGTTCTCATTTCTTCTTGGACCCAAGATTAGCCACTGACTCAAACTTTGCTTGCTTTTGGTTTCTCCACCCCAACCTCAAATTTAAGATAAAAGTCTGCAGTCTGCTGAGTCATTCGTGTGGTTTTCTCTGCACTGTCATTTATGTTTATGACCAGGTTGAATAGAGTCTGTGTTAGTTTTAACTGTGTGTCTCAAATGGCTCTGTAATTTGTCTCTCATTCCATATCATTACCAGTAATATTATCATGTTTTTGATGCTTTAATACTTTATGCATTTGAGAAAAGGAGAGGGGGGAAGTCAGTTTTCTCCCTTCAACCATGTGAGCTCCCAGGGATTAACTCAGGTTGTCAGGCTTGTAAGCAGGCTCCTTGCCTATTGACTTGTCTTACTACCCCTTACTACCAGTTTAATACAAATTTCCTGCCTCCTAAGGGATCAACGATAGAAGAATTTCCCACTGACATGCAGCACTTTCACTGGTACCTGGATGCAGCAGCCACGGATAAAGGCAGGAGGATTCTTTGTTTTGAGAGTTACCACACAACACACCATCTCTCATCATCCAATAGGCAAAATGGATGCGTTTCATTAAATGTTTAACCTTTCATATAGCTTCACAATTACTCCCATGTTCTTTAACTTACTTATAGTAGCTCCGATATTCAAGCAATGTAAATGGTTAAGGAAAATAAATTATATTATCTATTCACTTCTCTAAGTTTTTGTGCTTATACTTTTATTTCAGTTGTTAAGATGAGAACCAACCATCCCAAAGACACGCTCACTTCTACGTGAACTTTGCTCCCCACATCCTCCTCATGCAGCTCCATGTTACTAATGCTTGTTTGAGGAGAGGTTAGAAGTGTTGGGAAGTGGTCAGGAATGGGAAAAATCTATCATCTGTCTGTCTATCTATCTATCCTTCTGCTTATCTATCTGACATCTATGTAATCTGTCATTTATAAAATGTGTGTGCATACATGTGTGTGCATACTTGGGCATGTGCATGCCCATATTTGTGGGTGCCTGTGTATGCACAAATGTGTGTGTTTATATTCAAAGACCTGGGAGGAAAACAGAGCCACACATAAACTTGGAGCCACATAAATAATGTCAAGTATTTCTTTAAATTTGTGGACTCAATCAAGGAGAATGCTAGTTTATAACTGAAAGTGGCTCTCAACCAGAAATATTTCAGTGACTTGTGATAGATCATGGACTTTGAAGAGAAGATTGGTAGATGAGTGTTAAATATCATGCAAGATATAGTCATTTGTCCATTCATTCATTCATCCAGCCATCTGTCAATTTGCCTTTCCTACAGATCTATTTCTAGTTGAGAGAGAGAAAGACAGAGGAAAGAGAGAAAGAGAGAGAGAGAGAGAGCAATGACAGAACACAGAAAAGAAATTCCATCCAGTCTAGCTTGGCGAGCCAGTGAGTTCATGGGGTTGCTTACAGGAGCACATGCAGTTCAAAAGCATCGGCGCCACAAGGAAATCCCCTACTCAACTTACTGGCAGCCACAACTCCAAAGAGTCTCCTCCTTCCAGCAATTGTTTACTGCTAGCATATTCTCCTGGAGGGGACAGGAGGGACCGCTTGAGCTGCCACCTGAGAATAGTGTAATAGGTCCAAATCTTTTGAAGGCTTAGTGGGTAATTGCAGCTGCTCTGATTCAAGGTGGCAATGATCACATACAATCCAGAAGATGGCCAAAACACCATCAGTCGCTCAACAGATATCGACTACCAAACTCCTTAACAACATGAATGATATACTGAACATTTCTTGCATTGCTTATACCTTGCATGAATGTACTGACTGTCCATTGCTTGTAATGACGTCTCCTCCAAACTTAGCAATTTAGCAAAACAAATGTGTCATCTCACATAATTTGTGAGGGTCAGGAATCCAATAATGACATAAATAGAGTGTTCAGGTTCTTTCATGGGAATGTCTTCCAACTACCAAAGCAGGGCTTCAAACTCCAAAGAAAGCATCTATGTGTGTACATGGATGCACTTGTAAACTCTGTCACGTGATTGTTGGCAAGCTTCTGTTCCTCCAATTGGTCAAAAAGTGCAGGTTGTTCCAACATGGGCATTACATTGGCTTCCTGAATGTCTGTGCAACATGCGCAGCATGGGAAAAGCAAGAGGAGTGATAGCATCCTTGCTGTTGTATGACCTTGTCTTACAGCAACACTCTATCACTTTGCCAAGGACAACTGAACACACAGGTGACGGGTAAAATGGAAGAGGAAAGCATGAAGGTATGAATAGTAGGAGCCCATCCGTGATTGTTGGTGGGTTGTCTTGAAACTGTCCCCTACAGGAAAACACAGTGACATGTTAATTTACTTAGTTTTATCAAGTGAATAAACGAACAAATGAATAAAAATAGTATGCCATTAGCTAATAGAAGTTTCCACAAAACTGGGGTTTTTAAAACATTTTTTTTTATTATTTATACAATCGTGTGTGAGAGGTGTGTGTGATGTGTGTGTATGTGTGTGTATGTGTGTAGAACCACGGACGAACTCAGGAACCACCATGGACGCCTCCACCTCCTCGTTTACTGTGCCCCGGGATTCACAGGCTCCGCCCTACCAGGACCGGAAACGCAGGCCACCAAAACTGGGGTTTTTTGCCTTTTAAATTTGCTTTATTAACTTCACAATATATGATGTGCATCTTTCCATGCAATAAATTCTGTTGACAAAAAATCTTATAGACTGAGTCAAAAACCACAACTTTGTAAGCTGACAAGAGGAGGAGGAGGAGACACACGAAGAACAAGGTACATCAAAAACTTTCCAACTGTACATCACAAACATGTAAAGTCAGAAAGCAGGGTTCCCATGTTATCTTCAGAGGATTCAGGGCATAAGGCAAAATTCATCATGGTGGTCATGGTGATGGGGGTCCATGCTAACTGTCTGCAGACTATGAATCTGGAGCAATGGAGTCCAAAGAACAAGGGAAGCCACACACAAAAGTTTTTTTAACAGGGTCTTCGTTTTCAATATTTTATGTATTTATTTGAAAGAGAGAGAGAGTGAGAGAAAGAGAGAGAGAATGAGAGAGCATGTGCAGTGTGGTCTGCCAGGGATCAAATTGAGATTTCCAGGTTTGCAAGCAGGTCTTACATATGGAGTTATCTCACCGGCCTAATGCAGTGATGTTTTAATGATATTACTGGGTATTATAGTCATATTATAATGACTATAGCTTGAAGCATTATCTGTGAAAAGTTGCTCAGGACAGGCTACCGGTATCATAAAGTATAGTACAATAAAAGTAAAGTACAATTTAAAAGACTAGTCAGTATAAGCAAACAAATTAAAAGTCTTATTTTCACAATTGTCAGAAGTGAATACAGCACTTAAGTACTTCGAGTATTTTTTGATTGTTATGATACTTGTGCTTTGGGATAACATTTTTCTGTATATTTTTGTGTTTTTAAATATCTGAAAGAAAGGGAAATGAAAGGGAACTTTGGAAAGCCGGTTCTCTCTCCCCTCACTATGTGCACTTCTGGGGACTGAACTCAGGCACCGGATTTGCTCACAAGCACCTTAATCTACTGATCACCTTATAGGTCCTGCACATTATTTAAGAATTTAAAAAAGCAAAAATCATTGTGTGTGCACAATAACTCTTTATAGATTCCCACCTTATCTTAAGAGAAAATGAGTAGTTCATAAAAGTTATTAGTTAAGTTTTCTGAGAGTAAATTTTATTGCAGGAAGAATGTTCTTTTAAATTTTTTGTTCTATTATTTATTTATTTATATTTTATTTACCTAGTGTGTATGGTGTGGTGTGCGCATGTGTGTGAGTGTATGTGTCAGAGTGCATTGTGTGTCCCTGTGGAGGACCAAGAGTGACTTCAGGAATCGTTTCTGTGCTGCCTCTATGTCCTTTTTGCTTGGTTCTGGGATTTTTCAGGCCCCGCCCACTAGAAAGCCAGAAGTGCTGGCCCCTGGCTGTTTCCACCTGTTTTTATGCGGGACCTGGGATCTGAACTCAGGACTTTTTGCTTGAGAGGCAGATCTCTGTAGCCCAGAAGTGTGTTCTTAACATAGCCTAACCATAAGAAATAAACAGATATTTGAGTTTTCTAGAACAACTTTGAGTTTTGAATTAGACAAAAACAGCAATTAAAAAAAAAAAAAAAAAAGAACAGGCTTTAGATTGCTAGGGTTTAGCATGTTTTTACCAAAACTCATCTAGAGGCTTGGACACCCCAACATGATGGTCTTGGAAGCTGGAGCCTTTCAGAGATCACTGAGCCACTAGCAGGGACATCATCAGTTCTCAGGGCCTGGGGAAGGCCCCGGTGAAGCCAGTTTGGCTCTCTGAGCTTTCGCTCTCTTGTTCATGGGCTCCTCCCCACTGTGGGAGCATGCGCTGTGCTGTGACACAGCAAGGGTCCTGCCCACACAGGAGCCAATGCTCCTTGGAATTTCCAGCTGCCAGCATCACCAAGCAACTAATCCGGTCCTTATGAAATAACCAGTCTTAGGTATCCTGTGACAGCAACAGAAAGGAACTAAGACAAAAGTCAAGCACATCTGGATTCAGATTCTACCACTGAACACCAAGCATAAAATCACCGAACCTTGTTTTTGTTTTTTCAAAGGCAGAATGGATGTGGGATGGTTGTAAACAGACACCTACAGCAGTAACAAAGAAGGGTATGTATGGGCACAAATTTTACAAAGCCCTTCAGATTCTTCAGTGCTACCATAATCTCCACAGCTCTTGCTCCATCTCCTCTACTGAACCTTGCACTGCACAGCCCTGACTGTGTTCCCTGAGGTCACGCAGTAGCTTGTCATGAGTCTACTGTATCTCCTGCCTGGCCATGTACACACTTAGAGTTCATCATTTGTGATCAGCATGTCTGGCTTTGAACAGAGAATCTCTCGGCCAGGTTTGGGCATCTCAAGATACCATTTAAGGCATCTCAAGATACCATTTAAGGCACTGGGTTGCACCATCTAAAAATGTACCAGTTTTTGTCTCTTCGTGGGGACAACCTGTGACCTATGGAAGCAGCAATGGGAAGTAATGTAAAACCTTTTTAAAAGGGATTTCTCTTTGGCACCCCTTGGAGATGTCTGCCCCTGGAGATGCCTGCTGGACACCGTGTCCTTCCATGGCTTGCCTTGGAGTGGCATATCAGCCACATTATCATTCAGGATTTTCATACATACATCTCATTGGAGTTTAAGTCTAATTAACATCATCATTTCCCATATTGATGTAAAATGTTTTGAGGGATCAGAAAATGTGGGCACAAACACTGATGACAAATTAATAAAAGACTCATGCCTCGTGCCCTAGCATAAATGCAAGTGTTACTGCTTCCTTGTCTTGCAGAAGATTGGGCTTTCTAAAAAACTGAAATAGTAGTGCCCAAGAGGAGACATCCCAGACATTTATTCCTCTTACTGAGGAATTCCACAAAGCAGAAATCTCAAACATTCTCACCATCATCATCATCATCATCATCATCATCTCTCTCTCTCTCTCTGTGTTTCACATACTATCTGGTTAATGAAACTCTTGTTAACCATTTTTTTGTTCTTGTCCCATCATCAGCTGGTTCCGCTTGTGAGTCCTCTGATCAAGATCCTCATAACAGCCTTCAGATTCATCCTCTTGAATCCATTTTCCAATTGCTAACAGAGATGTCTTACTAAAATACAGGGCCGATTGTTTTGCTGTCTATTTATACATCTTCAATAACTATTCATGCCTTTTGAGAAAGTCTGCAGATTGAACTAATTCTGCATCCCACACCTTCTCCATTACCAGTAAAGAACATTATAAAATAATATAGTAAATATGAAGTCTACGTGACTAAGGAACTAGTCATACTTACTCATTAAGAAAATGAACCACAATTTATTTTTTATTTTTTATTTTTTTGCATTCCATTTTCTTTAATCTCTTCAAATTGCTCAGCTACTCAAACTTTTCTTTCACCGATGGGAAAAGTCAACTGTGCTGAACAAAATACTCGGTCCCCTCGTGGAATCAGGATGAGGCAGGCACAGGCTGTTAGTGAGGAATGTTAACAGGGGCACCTGTGGGACACGGTTACTAACCTTTCTTCTCCCACCTCCCAGACACAGCAACAGCATGAGACAACGCACCCACGAGTAGGGAATCTGCTTCTGAAGACACATACACAATGAAAGCATTCTACTAAATAACACACACACACACACACACCACACCACACACACACTGCACCAATGAGCTACAATCTTAGTCCTAAATTGACTTTATTACCAGAAAGTTCTGCTTGCTTTTTGAAAATTATTAGCATTAATATCTGTTTGATAGTTAGATTCAGGTGTCCATTTGACCATTGTAAGCTGTTTGGGGCACAGCTATAAAGAATTGATAGGTCAAGCCTTTGAACAAGCCTGCAGGTGATTGCTTAATTGATATGGAAGACCCAACCTACCGTGGGCGGTGCTTTCCAGTGGTGAACTAGATAAAAGGAAGTGCAAGGGGGAGGAGCTTCCTGTGTTGAGTCCACTGCTGGTTTCTTGCGCTACTGCTGCCTTCTCAGCCACCACTGCTGCTGCTGCTGTTCTTGGATGACATCAGAGCTCCGCCTCTTTGGCCTTGACACTGTAAGAAAATGAACAGCAATTTAAAAGAGGCATTCATATTTGAGCAATTATTTTTTCTGAAACCAGGCTTAGAAAATATTGACTCAGTTACTGTTTTGCTACTCTTTCTTTGATATATTATCACTGTGGTTGATAATATTTTTTAAAGTATTCCTTACTCTTCCCTGTGGAAGACATAGTCATCTGCAATGATCTCTGCGGCTTTTGATACAATTTTCTATCTTCCTTGCAGGAGGGTTCTATCATCCTAACCTCACTGAATGTCAATCTTGGCCACATGGAGTTGTTTGTCCAGTGATCACATGACAAAGAACTATGTGTATCTCTTCTGAGTAGAAGCCTGAGACAGATAGTATGGTCCCTCTCTGTGAGCTGGCAAGCTGGACATCTGCAGAGTAGACTGGCAGGAGTCTATATGGAAGTCTCAATCTGAAGGCAGTCCTGAGGAGACAGGATTCATTTAGGTTACACCCATGAATGGACTGAGAGAAACACAGACCTAATCTTATAAGGATGTTTCATGTAGGTATAGATGCCTCTGTGTGGGTGGAGATCAGAGGACAACTTGGAAGAGTTTGTTCTCTCAATCCCACATGTAGACTCTGAGGATCAAAGCCAGGTAGTCAGACTTGTCATCAAGCACATTTGCTGGCTGAACCATCTTGCCAACCCCCAAACAAAAACAATTCTATTAACTTACCTTAAAGATAACATCAACTTATTCCATTTAGTAACACACCATCTTAAAATGACTTGACTTTTCTTAATGTAAGTGATTTATCACTCAAAGCAAACAAATAATAAATGCTTAGCAAACATTTAGATCTGCCATTGATTTCTGGATTTAAAAATAAATTTTGTAATCATTTGGATTATCTGATATTTGAATATAAAATGTCTGATAAACTATGTGGTTTAATTTAGAATTGGGGATTTAAAGTGAATCCTATAAAAATAATTGCTAAAATATATAAACCATATGAGATGTTCAATCTAAAATGAGATTAAGTGTGTGTGTATATAAATATATAATATGTTAATACCTATGCTATACATATATGCTAATTTATGATGTGGATTTTTTATATAGTCAAAGAAAAGTTCATTATTCACATGAGATACTATATTTGAGAATACACTTCAGACCTTAGGGAAGCACAGGATATCTGGGACCTGCAAGAACCCCAGAAGAGTGTATGAATCTCAAGGTCTGAAAGTCTGAACTTTCTACTTTTATAACCTTTTCCAAGAAGGTGAATCTGATGATTCTATATCTTGGACCTTGGACCACTTGGGAAGTTGACTTAATAACAAAATCAATGTAGTTTCTCTGAATGTTCCTGACAAATTCATGACCAAAGAGCTCAGGGAAAAGAGTAATTTTTTTTTCCTGTTATGATTTTTGGTTACAGTTCTTAGTCCAGCTTGGTAGGAGAGTTTACACCCACATCAGAAACCAAAGGAACTAGCCACACTATATCAATAGAATTGCTGAGAGAGGGAAAAAAACCTCACTTGCCAGACAGCAAATATTTCCAAAGTATGCAGAAGAATACTAGCTTCACTGAAACAGCTCTCTCCATCTTATTCACCTGTCCAGAGAATGGTCCCACCCACTATGGGCCAGATCTTCCCATATCAATCAGACACTCTCCTGCAGGATTTCTCAGAATTTGTCCTAATTGTTAATTCTTCACAAATGTGCCCAGAGCTCAGCCTTCATTTTCAAGTTGACTCCTATACATCTAACTAGCAAAAAAAAGTCATATTATGAAAATGTTGAAGCTGGATGTTTTGGAAAAACTTGATACAGCTATACATTTTGAAGTCTTTAGCAAGAAATGAAGTCTTTAATAAGAACCTAAAAATTATAAATGCATTTTAAATTTTTAAATAATTCAGCTTACTGTTTGTTAACAGATTGAAATGTTTAAATTGAGGTGATCAAAGCCTCTCCCAAAAGGAATAGTTCTTTCACAATGATTCTTTATAAATTGTCAAGATGACCAAAGTCACAACATCCTTATGAGAAGCAGTTTTTTCATTTCCTTATTTTATAAACTGCATACTGGATCAAAGAAATAACTCAAACAAGGAGCCTGCTTGCAAACCTGGTGACCTGAGTTCAATCACTGAAGATCAACATGGGGGAAGGAGAGAATAGGCTTCCAAAAGTTATCCTTTTGACCTTTACCCTTGCATCATGGCATGTATGTGTGCTCTCTCTCTCTAATAAACAAACAAATAAACAAACAAATAAAGAAATACTGAAATCCCTAAAAGTTAAAAAAATAAGTTGCATGTTAACCTCAAACCCAAGCAACTTTAACATTCATTAAACCTGAAAGCATCCTGCTGAAAGCAAAATACTGAAGACCATGAACTGAATTTCCAGTGTGATAAGCACAGAGATTTCGAGTCAGAAACTACTGAACAAGAAATCAAGGAAATGTCAAACAGGACTCAACCACATTTTCTCAGGTTAAAGGAGTGGCTGGTCAGTGGGGTCCGGAGGCAAAAGTAGCAAGCATGAGACTCTTCGTCTATACATATGCCTGAAAACTCTAGAAATTAGAAGACAGATATGCAGTCGGGAAATATTTCACAATTAAGAAATATGCACAATCAAGTTTTCCTGATGAACCCTATATGTCCAAAACTATCAGAAATAATGTCCACCTTTTTTATTTTCAGGTTGGAAGGACAGCAGAAGCATAGAGTGCGACTCTGCAAGGACTCGAAGAAAATAACATTTTCGAGAAAAAAATCTGAGTCTAAGGAGCTTTTTTTTTCATCCATTCACCTTTTCTATTCTTTTTGAATTTCATATATTAATGCAATAAATTCGTGTCACTTTCACCCATAATTACATAATCTACCCCTCTATCCTTTTCCCATTGCCAATCTTCCTCTTCCCAGCCAGTGTCCCCCCATTTTCCTGTCCCTTAGCATGCACAGCTCACTGGGGGTCATCTGGGCCCCTGCACTAGCCTATTCCAAGGACTTGATAGAGCATAATAGCTATGTCAGTGAGTCTAACATTGAAGAAAGATCCCCTACCACCACCACCCACTCTGCATTAGCCCTCAGTAGTTTCTCAGGGAGGTGTGTTACCTCATTTTAAATTCTTTCTGTGTATATTTGCATGTACATGAATATAATGAACTTTTAATATAGTCATATCTTTAATCTCTTTCCCCTACTCTTCCCACTAGAACTATTCTTTTACCCTTTCAGGTACCCTATTTTCAAATCTATTCACATTTGTGGCCCACTGGATTCTCTATAGCATGTTGACATCATAGATCAACAACAAATGACATCT